>JBBMOI010000005.1:21992500-22147500 GCA_038088405.1 Porites divaricata | reverse complement strand
GTTTGTAAATAGTATCAAAAAGTGTGAGTAGTTGATGTTTAGCGGTCTTCTGTGCCTCGGTATCGTTCGTCATGCCGGGAAGCGTGGAAAAGTATATGGAGAGCAGATTGCGCCCGTGCACGGCCGGCGAGGAACCGAGTGTCCTCAACCTTGCTAGTGAATTGCTAGTGAAGACCCAAAGGACAAGGGGAGGAAAAGAAAAATGTGTGTTTCGTGCCGTTCAAGGCTGCACGTTGAAGTCAAGTGCCAGAAACTGGAGGTAAGGTTCACACGTCCACCTGTCGTTCACATTCAGTTTATGCCTTTTTGAATTTGTTTTGTTCATAAGTTATCTTTGAAATATCCCGCATTAGTTATCGGAAAAGCCCTCTCGAGTAACAAGTTCCCTTTGTGTTTGACGCGTAGGACTCTTTTATTTATACAATTTCATGGGCTTTGGCATGTGTGTTTTTGCCACACGTGGTATCTTTACATGCGTGTGACAGAACCCTAGCCTCCCAAACATCATTTGTTCGGATTCTGATAGAGACAGATTGAAAAACGTTTTTGTTTATCAGTGAATAGTATTTGTAAAGCTTGTATAGTTTGTCAATTCAGATTTATGTGTAACTTGCCGACCAACAGTAAAGCCTGTTATTTTTTCTTAGAAGCTTAGAGTAAACATCAACAGAAACACAGAGGGTCCACAATAGGATTCTCAAATCCCTCCTTCGCGCTTGTTTTTTCTTCTTAATCCCGCTATCCCGCCTGTTTTTAAAATCCCGATCCCGCCTAGTCTGCTACACAGCCACAAAGTTTGTGGGAAGGAGCGTTGCGTGACGACACTAAAAACGGCTGTGTACCTGGCAATTGGTAACGGGACCCGTATACCGAAGTGTATTTGCTATTCATACGGGATCAAGTTTCTTCTTGAAATTTATATGAAATTTCTAAGTCTCTTGAAATTTCTGGTCATTAAATTCCCATGAAGTGTAAGTCTTTTCAACCACTGTTCAATTTTTAAGGAAAAAAAAATCAGTGGCAAATTCTAAAAGGGCAAAAAAATCGACATGGTATGATTGAGAACTTTAGTCAGAATCCCGTATGAATAGCAAATACAAGTCGATGTACGGGTCCCATACGAATAGCCACTATGTATTTAATTTTATTAATTTCTTGCTCTCATTACTGAAATATTAAAATGTTACACAATGTATAGGCCTTGCCTTCTTGCAATAGGCAGCTTTGATGTTTAATTAAAGAATCTCACCCACCCAGTTTGCATTGCGCGCTCACGCTTAACTCACGCTCTTCATTCGCCATTTTCAGGGCCCCCGAAAATCCAAGTTTTATCACCTTGATATTCCCTCCTTTCTTTCGACAATTTATAGGCGTTATTAAGGTCCTGTTTCCTCTGGAATTCTTTCTGTAGTTTCTGAACTATCTTTGTGATTCACATTCGTGGAAGAAAATTCTTTCAAAAGGCACTGTCTAGTTGGTTTTCTGTCGCGGTTCGTAGAAACGTCGGCCAATATGGCGGACAGCCGTCCTGCTAGGGGCCGTCCAAGAAGGCCAGAAGGCATCAAACGCCTAAAACTCAGGGAATCCGCATACAATATGTGGATTGAACGGAAGGAGGCCCTTGGGCTAAACGGAATCTCGAATAATGATTTTGCGGAGATACTTCTTCACCAGCAACTTAAACGAGAGCGTGATCGATCTCCGCACGCTTATCGAGATGATACTTCACCTCAAGTGCATCAAGGTAAAATATTGGCACGGACAGCCTTGTACTTTTCTTGAGGCTACAAGTATTTTTACAAGTGCAAACCTACAGCGAGTAAAGCTAAAGTTAGTTACAGCAGTAACAACAGCTAACTGAAACGACACGAATACAAAATTTTTAGTTTGAGCGGATTCTTACCACGCGATTGCTGTTGGCGTCGCTGGTTCTTGGAGCAGCGACTGCGGCGGTCACGGTGGTTTCACGACGATGAGCCCTGTTTACGGTTCTAATCGGTGATGAAATATCACGCTCACTGTCTCCTTCAATTTCCATAACAAATGTGACCTTTCACGCTTGTCTGGACCTGTCTTATCTTTGACCAAATATGGGAGCGTTATAAGCATATCCCGGATAACAACAACAACAAAGGTGCGCAATGCAAACTGGGTGGGTGAGATTCTTTAAGGCTCTTGACTGAACCATTTAATAGCCTGGGATCAGGCCCTGTAGTGGGCAAAAAGGGGGAAAAACGGGATCAATTTTTTTCTCCCTTTTCCGCCAAAGCAGAGCCTGGTGCCAGGCCAATCCATTAATGATTGTAACTTTATTTTCTGTTTTGCTTATTATTAATATGTTTTTTTTGTAAGTGCATCAGTACAAAAAGGTTTACTTCAATCTGAGTTCTGGCCAGCCAGTTGAGTTGGGTAAGTGGATGTTTCGATTGCTTTACTGCCAGGTTGCATTAGGTGATGAAGCCAATTGTCTATGCTGACTAAGGGTCACAAAATGTGTCTATGAACACACTGGTTGGACAGATACACAAAATGTTCTCTTTTATGGAAACCCAAACCAATCCTATGGAATCGAACAGCACAACCAAATGTAGACAACCCCCATGCAGAAAGTTTACTTTTCCCAACCCTTCTTGTGCTTGGTCCTTGATTTCTTCCTCTTTTGTACTGTTACTTGTACTTATTCCTGTTTAAAGTCTCTTTATCTTATTCCATTCTTAAATTCGCACAAAAATAGGTGTTTGTGACCTACAATAGTTTGCAAACAGTGTTTTTTCTCGCAATCGGTTTTAAAAGGTGCGAAGTACAGGCAAAGACTCTCCCTAGTCTAATTTGTTTTTTGGTGTCACTCCTGACCTTTCCATCGGCTGTTTATGTACACTGACGAAAACATGCAAAGGTGATGTTGGATAAAATTGACAGGCTTCAATTCCTCGTTGACTAGTAGTTCCTAGTACAAGGGGAGTGTACACAAAAGAGTCAAAATGTGGTCAGAACAAAACTTAATTCCCATATTCTGCTCCTTTTCCCTCATGATTCCCGCATCCCAACCCAATAAAAATAGGAAATCCTGCTCCCCCTCATTATCAAAATTCCTGCTTCCTGCTCCTTTTTTCAGCTCACATCCTGAGTATCGATCACCACAAAAAATAGCCAAATCCCTCATTCCACCAAACTTATTGTGGACCCTCAACACATACCATAAATGATCGATTAAGCGCCCCGGAACTTATTTTATTTTTCATTTTAAAGGAGTGGCACTTATTCGGAAGCGGTGCTTATCTGGAAGCGGCACTTATTTAAATGACAGACGAGACACTGAGAGGAATAAAGAGAGAACTCAGAGTTGTGCAAGAAAAAGGACAAATGTGTACACCTCTAACTGTTATATGAACCCAGTTTCAAGAGTTTCCCTACATAAAACACTTTAGAACTCACGACTTGGTCGTGGTCTTATTTCTCGCGATATGCTTTTGATATCTCTTTACAGTATCAAGTGCCGTAACAAAGGTGGGGCATTGGTTTGTAAATATCCAAATAAGTGCAGTGGCACCTATTTGAGAGCAGCACTTATAACATTATTTACAGTAAAGGTGTGGCACTTATTCGAGTAGCAGCACTTAATTGATCATTTACGGTAAACAGCGCAAAATAGATTTCATGACAAATTTTCTTTTTTATCATTATTATTAACGTTATGTTAGCCTATTTCACCTGAAGTAACATCTCTGCATGCATACATGTTTTGACTGTTATTATAATTATTGTTTGTAAAATGTATGCAATTATGGCATGTGTGGAAATCTTGCATGTACCTAGTAAGTACATTTAAGGTCTTATTCCAGCTTATGTTTGTTCTTATGTTGTGAGACATCTGCAGAGAAAAAATATCTTGAAAATTGGTCTCTTATGATGGAAAAAAATATTAGTGTTTCGACAACTTCAATTTCACTACTATGCATTGCTGAGTAGTCCAGTTTATGCACATTTTTCAGAATACTCTCACTGCCACATTAATTTTTTCCCCTTTTTTGGTTAAAATAATTTTGATTTTGGTTCTGTTCTCAGTGTTGAGTGAGGTTTCATTTTTGGTTGAAGTCCCATTTCTAATCATTTATGAACCATCAGAGTTTACTTGTTTCACTTGAAATACCTAATAACTGTTAGCCCTTATCAATATTTTATAATCTTTACTCCTTGGATTAAGTACTTTTCTGAAATCCCTGGGTAATTCTTTCTTTACTTAGGAAATTTGTACAAGGGCTCCATTTGAAAGTAACAATACAAGTAGTTGTAATATGGGGGATGTGGTCACTGGTTTGGTAGTGACACCAGCACCAATGATGCCAGATGAAGGTGAAGCCTCAACTTTAAGTGACAGCTCAAGCATTAGTGTGGGAGATGTCCTTCACGAGAGTGACATGTTAGAAGCAAGAGCAGGACCAACAGGTCACTTTGTGACCTCTTCAGTAGCAACTTCTTGTGTCAGAGGCACTCAAAAACGGAGCTTGTATATATAGACAAAGAAAAGAAAAGAGAAGTGAGAAGGAGGTCCTTGAAACAAACCAAGACAGATTTGCATCAGTTGGTGACTCGCTTAAGGGCTCATTTGTAACTCTCACCGGTGAAAATCACCAGAGCACTTAGAGGACAGGGTTAGTGTTGCAAATTCTATTGGCAGACTAACTTGTTGTGCAGATTTTGTCCATTGTTGCCATGGATTATCCTTACAACAAGTTGCAAGATTTGTTTCACTGTTCTTCAAAGACAATAGCGTTGGCAAAGGTCCATTGTATTTTGTTTGACCGTGATGGAACCCCTCCAGCAAAATTAAAATTTACACTTGGGAATATGTCAGACTGTCCTGATGTGTTGATGGAACTGTCTGAATTTTTCAACAGAGAGCATATCAAGGCCTTCTTCCTGCAGAAGTGTAATAACAGATGGCCAGGAAACACCTGTCAGGTATTGGAAGGACAATGTTAAAGAGATTTTCAACCAATATCCGCTAGAATTCCCCAGTGGTGTGAAGCCCACTTTTATTTACACCCACCTTCCGCCCAATTTCTGCTACAACACCATGCTTGCAGGGTTTTGCAATCTCTGTGATGTGTTCAGGCATTCAAATTTTGAGAAGTTTATGACTTTCCTTGGCAGTGTAGAAAGAGCAACAATGGTGTCTGTTAAGCATTTCATGAAGACACAGTTTGCCCACCAGGTGCAGAGGAATTCTCCATGCTTAGAGCTCTGCATGACCAATGTATTTGCCTCCTGTCCGCATCCCCATAACAGGTTTTGCTCAGATGCTTGTGACAAGTGCAGATGCTGTTGTCAAGTGTGCCAAGTGTGAGTGAACAAGAGGGCCCAAGGAAGGAAGTGGATGATCTCATGCAAGTTCACACTCAATACACAGCACATCTGTTATGGCCACGTCATCAAGGAGAGTACTATTTAAGTACATTCGGGCCAACCTGCAGGCTGGTGAAGCTGTTGTAGTTGTGGACTACAAGATGAAATTGGATGGGTTTTTAGAACACAGGAAATCCAGAGAGACTGATATGTGAAGCATGAAATTTCCCTACACAGCTTCCTTGCCATTGCCCAAGTCAGGGAAGCAGAGACGAGAACAGAGGTAACCGATCTCTGGAGTGAGGACACCAAGCGGGATGCTTGGTTTAGCCAAAGTGCCATGGATGTGTGCTTCCGCTGGATGGAGAAGGAGTTCCCTGGCTTTCCAGTATAATTATTTGTTTTCTGGTGAGTAGTCATCTTAGTAATACTATTTACATTTAGAAAGGAAATACAATATTGTAGTATAGCAGTAATTTGTGTCAATTTGGAACGATGGATGAAAAATACAATATTATATGGCAATCAAACTGTAAAACATTATTCTTTCTGTCTTAATCAGCCATAATTTCTACCTGAGCTATTACAAAATTCACGATGGGATACATGTACACTGTATCTACGTCTAAAGGAACTGTCACTCCCCTACAACCAAGTGGACCTGCAAAATCTGCTTTTGAGTATCCAGTGCATTCTTGTAGAGCTACTTGGGGCAGCACTTGAAAGATTAGATTAACTCATCATTGTTTTTAGTGTTCTTTGGTTTTGATCAATATTGGGGGAGAAATGTGATGCTGTTCTCTTTATATTTGTGGCTCATTAAAAAATAATGGTTAACCATTATTTGGTGGCTACATGTAAAAGTTACCTAGAAGCACTTGTGTCCAATAGTGAACTACCTATAATGTAAACCTATTTTTGTCACTACATAATAATTTTCAATATCTGTTACACCAAACATCAACTCTCAGTGAGCATAATTTTGAACATTTTTTTGGACTAAGCGTTACTTGGACAAAAGGGATTGTGGACTCAAAACACAAGTTACAAAACTAAAAATTTAAACATTATTTAATTAATATTATAAAGACTGAATACCTACATTGTGTTGTAATATTGTGAAAATCTTTTTGTCATTTAGACAGTGGCCCACACCACCACAATACAGGGTTCATCCTGTATTTAGCAGATGTAAGCCAAGCATTCCAGCTGACCTTAGTGGAGTACAACAATTGTGAGGCTGGTGCAGAAGGGAAGTCAAAGCTGGATACTGACTTCAACCATTATCAGTCATAAAATTGTTAGATGGGTGAGAGTGGGTAACAACTTGGAAACAAGAAGTCAATTGGGAGACCTTATAGGGGTATGTATCTTTGACTTGCATAGCAAACCGGCCTCTAAAAGCACACATCATATTTTCAAATGTTTGAAATATGCCCTACCCTCTCTCTTTTCCAAGGGGTAACCCTTCCCCTCCTTCTAATTATGTTCCCCAGTTATGATTATTTTTAGTTGGTATTCAATTTTTATTTTTTTATCTGCACTTTTTTGTGTAAATGTCTGTAGTAAACCTGCAATGTTCAACACTTAATAGTATGCAACACAATGTGACGAACTTTTGGAATAACACAGTGACACTAAAGCTTACAACTTAAAAACACTTCAAAGATACTACATGACTGTAAACAATAAAATTAGAGCTTCTTCCAGTGTAGAAAATGATGAAAGTGTTGGTAACCGTATTGTACATTTTTGTCACAAACCCTATTTCTTTATTGTTATTATTTCTTGTTTACCTGAGTAAACTGCAATGATCACTTCAAGATAATTATAATAAATTAATTAAATTGATATCATTAATTCATCACAAACCAGAATAACGTGAAATTTTATAGACTTATTATTATTAATATCTCGCAGTATAAAACTTTGGAATGCTGTCCACATTATGAGTAGTATAGGGCGCATAAGGTAACCTACACCACTTGAAAAGCTTTACTTAGAGGTAAAAAAAGTTCGGTACGAAACCTAATACAATCCTAATATACATTATGAGATGAACCTCTCTACTTAAAAAGCCAATTTAGAATATTATTAAATTCTTATACTCTGTAAAACCTACATGATGATGATGATGATGATGATTATTATCTAGAGTATACTAAAAATGATTTAAGAGCTTAATCCTCTGATGAAAACACTCCTGTCTGAAACTAGAGTCACTTATTGGGGGATGGATGGTTTTGAGTGCTTGGCTTTGTTATCTTCTAACATTGCGCGTTCGCTGCTTCCTAATGTGACAGTTCCTTGTTTGTTTAATTTTGCAGTCAATGAACAATGTCACTTGCAGAAAATTTCTCATTGACAGAAGCAAGGCACCAGAGAAGCTAGGGACACTAAAAGACATCTCTCTCTTTGGAAGCTTTAAATTAGCCTGCGAAAACAGCCGTTTCAGCTCGCCATCGTCGCTGGGGACGTTTTGCGAAACGTTTTCGCGAAAGGTCCCCAGCGGCGAAGAGCGAGGAGAAACGATTGTTTTCGCAGGCTAGGAAAAACTTGGGAAGTATCTGTGTTTTGTCTAAATGGAACGGGATAAAGATGTCAAATAGTCAAGTGACAGGGTCTAGAATGTGAGCATCTTCTGTTTAATACGTAAAAATGAAAGGACCTTCTCAAAACTAAGAAAATGTCGTTGACTTTCCCTTCGAATATCGGTTCTTTTGAACAATATTTCCATAATCGCGAATGGCGCTCCTCCCCTGAACACGCCATATATTTTAGAGGAAATTAAAACATAATGAACTATATTTATCGTAATCGTAAATGAGGCCAAATTCTTAACGTTCTTCACGGGTATCTTTCAATGTTAAGTAAAATGAGCGTGGATTATTCAAATCCTCTCTACAATTCACTTTGTGCATGCATTGTGGTCTTGCCAAACCCACCGTAACTGCCCCCGCTCCCCAACCCCAAATATAAAAAAACAATTTTTCCCCTATACATCTTGGTCAAACTCCCTGAATTCTGGTGACCTTTCCACCGCGGACAGACGACTGAAAACGTTTTCTTTTTCTTTTTCTGTTTTTGTTTGAGGATTTGATTTATCTTCTTACACATGGCTGATTCAGAGAACAGGAACACTGATCAACTTTAGTAGTTAACTTCTGGAAAGTTAAGTAATTCAACAGTATACTGGTTAAATATAAGAATTAAAACAGTAAAAAATGTAAATAATAACAAGAATGCGGCGTTGAAGTAGACTCAACAAATTTCTTCTTATGTTGTAATTTCAAAAGTTCAAGCCAAAAATAAAATGAGCCAGAAGGCCTAATCAAGACGCTAATCAGGTAGGCAAATCTTGCTCCTAGAAACAGCGATCGTTTTGGTCACCACCAATGATCTGGGGACCAACAGCCCAGCCTCAGACCACCTTACAAGAGCACAGACCCGCCAACTGTTTCGCCTGGAATTTGCTCCACGAGACTTGCTCTCTTTCGTTGCTTTGACTGTAGCTGGGCCATGTTGATTTCCGTCGGCCAGATTGTATGTTGGGCTGCCATTACTACAAACCTAAGTATTGTAAATCAAACATTCACTGATAATGCCTTTATAGGTTCTCAGTGTAAAAATAAAATCGTTTTAACACAATCAGACCTTTTGTAAGAGATCAATTAAAATACAAACCCGAAATATCCGTTAGTCTTGACTATGGATCGATATTATCATTTTAATATATCAAGTTCCGCCCTCCCCCCTCTCCCCCTCTCGTGGAGAGAAGGACCCTATTTCTCCTAAGTTGCATGACAGAGAGAACGAGAGACACGTTGAGGGGCAGAACTGGAGTAAGGCAACCCTATACAAGAAGTCTCAACTTCACAGTACTCGATAAATGTAACGCCGCATGGCACTTATGACAATAATGATTCAAATCTGCAAACAACTGTGTTCTGGGATGAGGGCAAACAACCGTTCGCGAAGTCTCGAAGAGCTTTGACTTTTACCTGATTCTGTAGGACGTACAAGAAATCTTAGGAGCGTATCAAATATTTGGCAAGAACCATTGTTAGTGAGCTGTGCTTGGGTTATCTGCGGGCAGATAACTCATGGACAGGTTCAAGCTTAACCTTTATAATTCTTCAGGAACGTTAAAAGCTGCTCGTAAACAGAGAATAGGCCATTTGCACCGAGGGGTCATGTGACATCGTTTTTATGAAAATGAAAGTTATATGATTTTGCCTTCGAAAAACGATTAGTGGGTCATATATTAAACAAAGTAATAGTGATTTGGTCCTTCAAACTCGCACCATTTTCTTAAAACGAGAAAGTTCGTAGCTGGTCACGTGACCAAAATGTGATTCATGACGTGGTAACGTTTACAGCATATCTGAGCGTAACTTTCAAACGTTTAACAAGATATAAGCAAAAAGTAGTTTTGGCCGCGATGCTCGACGACAAGAGTATGCCCTCCAACATGGTGGCCAATAGAGCGTTTTCACAGACGTCACGGCGGCCATATTGGTGTTCCAAAACAATGAAACGGCGGCCATGTTGGTGTACCAACAAAATCCTCTGGGAGTTGAACGCTTTTCTCATGTAAATGCTTTCTTTTGTTCCAATAAATTAGCATAGCTGCTGGCCACGTGAGTGAAAACGCTCTATACAAATCATACTACTTTGTTGAAAAATCAAAGTGCCATAAAATATCTCCCTTAAATGCGTTTCCTCTCAAATTTCGGGTGTAAGATCATTTTTATGTACTCTGTTAATTTTTGGCATCAGGAAGATTCCAACTCATTGTTTAAAGGAAGCATTGGTCACGTGCCATCTTAATGCAACTGGCCTATCAGTTGCTTGTTCACTCCTTAGGGTGACCAAAGCAATTTACAATACCAATATTTTGTGTACAGCAAATGTAAAAAAAATCACTTTCCACTGCTCCAACATAGGAAAGCATATCCTTTATAGAATAAATGCGAAAAGGAGAAAAACTAACATACCTCGGAAGAAGAGCAAGCACTGCACTTAACACACAGACGGACCAGAACTCCACCGTTGCCATGGTAACAAATGGTACGTAGTACATATCCCAGAAGATGTTTGCCATGGCACCATATGAGGCGAACCACAAGAAAGAAAAAATTATACTGCCCCACAGAATCAGGTGATGGAGGAAAGTCTGCAAAGAAAGAGTAAACCTGATCTGCTCTTACGCTCATGACATTTGTGATTATCTCATCTTCCTCATTCACTACCAAGTTTTTATGTTTGTTTGATTGTTTGTATTGTTTTCTATACCACGCACTACGATTTACAAGCAGGCCGACTGCGCCATTTTCATAGGTGTTTGAAACCACCCAGCTACAGTAAAGGGCAGGTTCCATCCCCCTCCTAGTGCCCAGGGGCACGTTTCTCGAAAGTCCCGGTAACTTTTCGGGCCCGAAATCAAATATTCAAATCGAAATATAAAGAATAAGAGCGCGGTCCTGGCTAGCAAAAATACTCCATTTTGTTTTATTAACTGATAGTTTTATCATGTTACATGCAAAACTATTGAAACCTCGATCTTTTTTGAAAACGGAGACAGCTTACCGGGCCCGTTAATTATCGGGACTTTCGAGAAACAGGCCCCAGGCCTTCCCAGCTCATATAAGTTTCTGCGTGAACTCATAACGTAAGTTCGTGGCGAAACACAACCCGTTCACAGGCCCTCAGTCACACTTCACACTTGTTCGAGAAAGAAGAAGTGGCTTTGTTGGGAACTATCACTAGTTCACTCACTGGCCTCTTCCAGCCTCAAAGATAGTGAGGAAAGCGGATCGAGAAAAGTTGCGCGAAACGCGCGTGGGGGCTGGAGAGAGACGGAGGACTGTCGCTCGTTCGCAATTTCACCGCTCGCTCGCTTTTTTCGCTCGTCCGCACTGACCGAGAGCCTGGCCAAGTCTATTCACTCACCCACTGAGCTGTTATAAGGGCCAAATACAAATTTGCAACGAGGACTGAACTCTGGTGAAGGGTCACTCCAACCATCCGCAAATCTGCTGCGGTGCCGTTGTAGACCTTAAACGAAAGAGTCAAAATGAAAAAAAGTGAAGCATGATCACTTGAAAAATGCACATTAGATCATATTTAAATGCTATTTTGCGCCTAAAAAATAATAAATTATTGTTACTATTATTATTATTAATAATATCAAGTGACGCCCACCGCCACTTCGCCTTTCCTTTCCTAGTCCACCGTTATCTTTCCTAGGGAAAAATTATACCCTTAGGCTAATAAACTGGAGCAATCATTAACTACATAAACCAGAGTTTTGATAAAACAGAACAAGAAAAAGAAACAGAAGTAAAAGCTACTTGTAGCGTGTGCTATAAAGCAAAAGAGTTGTCCTGTGGCTCTACCAACACTACTTACACAAAACGCAGCATAAAACACAACCAAGCTTTCATAAAAGGCATCTAAAATGGTCAACCAAAACCACTTTCTTGAATACAGCTAAAAAGAGAAGGAAAATCATTAATTGCCAATCAAAGGACAGCTAGAGTTAGGTTTTCAGTCTATAAAACGCGAACGATACAAGTCTGAACATCGTTCAAGCTCTAATGCTCAGAAAAAAGGGAGTGATGTCGCAGCTTGTTGAATTAATAAATGATAACAGTATTCTGCTGAATCGTGGATAACATTTCAATACTTGTAATGGTTCAAAAGCTGCAAATTTTTATTCAACAATGTTTAACTCATTGAAAGACCTCGCGCGTATCAAAGCAAACGACTGGAAACAAGCGAAGCACGAGCCATCATGGGAAGGCCGTCCCGCCATTTTTGCCAGTGCCAAATAAATGGAGAGAGAAACGTATGGGTACGAGGCAATTGAAAGTTTACGTTCAGCGTTCAATATGGGATCATACACGGGCGTTCAACTAGAGCTGCAAATCAACACTGATATCTTTATAACTCTCTAGGGCGCAGCAAACAACGCGTAATTTTGTTAAGGCGGCTGTGTCACGGCTGTCTAGTTCATTTTGATACTAGGGAGCTTTAGCAACGACGACGGCGACAGCAGCGAGAACGTCAAAAAAGCAATAGGCTTATTAAGCAAAACAAAAACTTTGCACGTGCATCACGTTTTTTTGTACATTTCTCTACAGCTTCTGAAAGACTACAGCGTGAAAATGCCTAATTTCACGTTTTATGGAGACGTAAACAAGCGACGACGAATTTTCCTTTCTCTTTCTAAACTTTAGTGCAGTCACCAAGAAATCAACTCCAGGGAAATTCACCCACTTTTGACATTTCAAGCGAATTGGAATAAACGAGGAAAAGTTTGAAAAAACAAGAACTCATTTTTAAAGTGACGTTTTCGCTGCCGTTGCCGTCGTCGGTGCTAAAGCACCCTACTAGGAACAACAACGACGACGACGGCTACGAAATTTTCACTTAAAAAGTGAATTCGCGCTGCTTCAAACTTAATCGCGCTTATTCCATCTCGTTTACTTTATCAAATGTTGGCAAATGTTCTTGGAGTTGAATTCTAAAGGACTGTATCAAAGTTCAAGAAAAGAAATAGAAAGTTGTTGTCTTGTGTTCCCGTCCTCGACAAAACGTGAATTTAGGCTCTTTCACGTTGTAGTCGTGCAACGACGGCAAAGAAATGTACAAAAAAGCGTGATGCACGTGCAAAGTTGTTGTTTTGCTAATCTACAGGGGCACCCAACGACAATATAGTTCAAACCACTTAAACATAGCGTTGTTAAACGTATTTTAGTATTTAAACGGTAGATATAGGCATATTTTTATCCCCTAAAAATTTTTCATCTGTTCGGATTTCCTAGCTGAAAGTCTAGTGATCCGAAAATTATAGGGATCAAAACTTACCTTTTCGAAAATTTCAGCCAGAAAAAAGGCTCCCGAAAATTCTAGGTGACCTTTTAAGAGTAAAAATCCGTTAAAAATGGGCTATTGTGCCATTATTTAGATGTTCGAAAATCCTAGGAGAGGCAGGCAAATAAGGAATTTTGCAACAAATGTTCCGAAAATTCTAGATTTCAAATCGTCTTCCGAACAGATATTTTCCGAAAATTGTCGTTGGGTGCCCCTCAATCTAAACCTATTGCTTTTTTTGCCGTTCTCGTTGCCGTCGCCGTCGTCGTTGCTTAAGCTCCCTAATATTGTCAATTACACGTCCTTATCATTCGATGCAAATGATTCTTCCTTTTCATTGGCCGAGAGCCCACCACGTAACCTTCAAACAACTGCCTACAAATAATGGTGTGCTCATATGCAATGTTGGCTTAGTTTTTGGCTGGAAATACTATTCTGCTCATGCGTAAATGAAAACACGCTTGCTCGTTGGTCGTTTTCGTGATCTCTGTCATTACTCCTGGAAGGCAGCGCGCGCTAACCGCTTTCCGAAGATATTATTTATTAAAAAACAGCCTCTCAGTCATCGAATGATAAAACAATTATTGAACTCGGTTATCCCAAAATATCGTGATTTGTCACTGTCTTGCAGATCAAATATTTGCCGAAGCCGAAGGCTTCGGCAAATAATTGATCTGCTCGCCACTGATAAATCATGATATTTTGCTCAAACTTAACCAATAATTGCTAATTATCCACAGTGGAACTTATCCTTAGCAGAGAAAAACAACTGGCAAATGACACGATCACTGTTTCATGTCAAACAAACGTCTCCCAAGCATTACATTAAACGTAACAGACAAAAAGAGTGAATATGAAAAACTGTTACGCTAACAAGTTTTAAAAGCCTCAATTTACTCCGTTTCAATCTTGTTACAATCTGTCCATCCGAGCCTTCTTTTGTGTAGGCTGTGTTATTTACACCTTGTATAAATGTTTCGCCCAAAATGGTGGCAGTTTAATACACTGTTTGAATTTTGATATATTTCGTGACACACATCCTATAGGAACTCTGATATCGTCTTGTACCACAGACTAACCAACCTTACTGTTCTGTCCGGTTTTATAAAGATCAGGATTTGCTGTAAGTATAGGATCAGGAACATCTTTATCAAGTATCGCACAGATGACAGGGGGCACCGAGGTGAACAGAAGGTTGAAGAAAATGAGAGAGATGTCATCAATAGCGTTCGAGCCTGAGAAGCCATTGTAAAGTTGGAACCAGAACAAAACTAATACAAACATCTGAAAGGTAAACAACAAAATACCAGGTACCTTATGACTGACGAGTCTTTGTATGAAAGAGCCTAGGGTATTTGTTTATTTATTTGAGATCATTTCGTTCGCTGCTCTTAAGCTCTCGCGTGACTTCTCGCGACTGCCCCAAATTGAGAGCTTGCTCGCAGGCTACGTAAAATGGGTGGGAAACACAAGCAAGCGCAGTGACTGAATTTTCGGCCTAAACTCTGCACAGTGTTCGGAAATTTTCCATAGCAGGCTTAAGTGAGTGCTTTGCAGCCGCCCCATTCGCAAGCCAACTACCTGACGACTACCCAGTAAGCAGACGCTACATTGGCTACTGTTCGCACGCCAGTTCAAACCGCGAGAATGTAGCCTTTGCTCAAAGGGTACCTTATGACAGGTAAGCCCATCGAGAACCACGTGGTTACAACCCGCTGTACGACGATTATACGAACTCATCACCCTAAATCTTAGCCTGCGTCCCAGACGTAATTTAACCCCGGTTAGTAACGTCTGCGAAGCAGCGCCCAGATCCTTGCTCTGGGCTCCCAAAGAATTCGACAAATTACTGGAAGTGAGTTTTAAACTTTCCTTCAAACTGATTGGCAAATCGACTAGCTTCTTTAGCAAGAGACCAACAATGGCGCGTACTCAAATCTTGGTAAACGGGTGGGGACCCAGAAAAGGAATTTTCCAGCGCTGTTTCGCAGACGGACTTAACCATAGTTTAGTTTCGCCTATGGCGAAGGTTACCTAAATCTGAAATCAGTCAAAATTAAAAGCAAATATGGCATAAATTTCAATCTGTCAAATACCGAAAAAATAACTTGCACCACGCGAAATTATTGCCACATAGGTTTCAGTTCAGCGATTTTTTGCACATAGACTGAGAAGCTTCAATGCATCATAAGCGCCCGAGTTGCTAAAAAAGTAGACAGCACTATCCATTGGATAAATCCTTATCCAGTGGACAACGCAGTTGGTTTCCCTAATACTTAACAACTGCACAGTGATTTACACCGTTGACAGCGCTATAAAAAAATTTTACAACAGATGGCAGGTGTTTACATGAGTGAAAGGGTTGAGGCCATTTCCTTTCGGTTTCGTTGCAGAACACCCTCTCTGCAGAGCCTTTCTATTGGCTTAATTCAGAAAGAGTCTGCTTGAAACTGCTTGAATCAATTAAGATTTTGAGCATGCGCTGCGTGTTGCTAGGATTCAGTTTCGAAGCCAGGCCTGATGGCCATGTGCTTGGTACAGCGGGCACAGTTATGAACATCGGTTTATCAATAAACGGACGCTCTCACTCGTAACCAGTGGCAACAGCCATATTAACCCTTTAAGCCCCACGATCCACATAAAAATTCTCCAGAATGATCTCCATACATTTCTTTTAAGAATACTTGAAAGAATTTGGCATTCTCCCTTTGCTGCTCAATTTAGTAATTCTCATAACCTTTACTCTTGATGATTTGCTGATGTTGTTAGGAGAAAAATGGTGTTGGTCACTCTTGGGACCTAAAGGCTTAACAAGAGAAAACAAGATTGCCTAGTCCAGAAGTTCGAACTGTGACGACTTCAAAGGCTTTTCGCGATTCTCCTCCTCTTGAAGAAGACTAAACGAGGCATTACTCGAAGGGTAGTTGTAGAATAAACTGTTTCATTATTTCTTGGGTTTTAACAATCACTTACCGCATTTTTGAAGAAGAAATACAAGAACATCTTGGTGATGCGGTCATAGCACCAATGCCCATGAACCAATAGCAGACGAGATAGGAATTTAAATCGACCAATAGCGAAGTCGCTTGCCATGACTGCCTGCATACCTTCTTGTCCAGAAATACCAATGCCTACGTCAGCCGTTTGAATCATGCTTACGTCATTAGCCCCGTCACCAATGGCTAAAGTCATTGTCTTCAGACCACTTCTGACGAGCTGAACGACTGCAGACTGATAGAGATTGATTAATTAGATGCAACTGAAAATTTCTCTTACTTTTATTCTGGGGAGGGAAGAGATAAGCTACAAGTAACTGCGAGTCCTTGGGTAAACGTCGGAAGATAATAAGAGTTGGCACAGTTACGCGACGAGAGTCACGTCGTTTCGCCTGACACGTCCTCATATGTGTTTGTAACACACAGGGAGGCGGAAGTAGGGGGAGAGGTAAGAGAAAACTGAGGACGAGTCTAAAAATGTAGTAAGGAAAAAGTAAGGAAATTACAAAAATTCAAGATAATAAAAAGTAAAAGGGGGATTATTCCAAAGCGCAGTCCTGCAAAAGTGCGACCATCCTAGTTCTTGTCCTAAACAATGGTCTGTGTAATAGTCGCAGTCGCAGGTGAGGTCAACATTTGTTTTTGATAACAGCTAAAACTGTTTTCAAACTCACCTTCTGTGAGGGTGTCGCCCTACAACACAGAACAACCTGACAGCGCCGTGCTAAATCCAAGAACTTCGCATTCAAAGGATCCTCTAATGCATACATCAATGTCCGTCCATCAATCACTACACCTAAAGGCTGACTGTTTGTCGTAGGTGAACTAATATGTCCTGACACAGTATTGGAGGAATTGTCGCTACTTATGCTAAGAACTTCGGATTGAAGGTGGCTCAGCCAAGAGGTGATTTGATCTTCGCATTCACCCTAAGCTCGGGAGAAGAATAAAACAAGGAAATGTAAGGTGCTAGAAGTAGAACGACGTATAGATAATCACATGTTAACTGTGCCGTATGCAAATGTACCAGGTACCGTAAACTGCCGGTTATAGCCTCCCCCCCTTAAAAGCGCCGCCCCCAGTTATAGGCCAACCTACCGGTAAACAAAAAAAATCCACCGGATAAGCCCCCCCCCCGGTGTAAACCCCCCCCTCCAAATGCAATGAAATAAATTCGTTTTTATTATGACTTTTTGAAGCTTAATGAAAAACTATCGCATTAAATTCAAAACGAATTTTGATCAGCATTGCTATAGCTTGTTTCGAAGCGCTTTTTCTATTCCGGCTATAAGCCTCTTCGGATGTAAGCCCCTCGGTTTATAAGCCCTCCTAAAATTCCTTACGAAGACGTATAAGCCCAGGGGTTATAAGCAGCAGTTTACGATATACCTGTCCAACTGACAAGCAAAAAACAAAAAAACCTTGTGCGGGAAGTACACGCTACGTACAAGACATACCTTGGATTTTGCGTTTAGTATCACTTTCTGCATATTGTTGTCCAACAGCTTACAGGAATAAGCAATATTGATGGCTGTTTCCTAACAAGGACAAATGCGGGCATGGATAAGTGAAAATATAACGCAACGAAAGCAGGACGTAATGCTATAATATAAATGCAGTTGAGTTCTAAAATGTCCCTGTAATTACTTACGGGCAGGCAGCCCCGGTAAAGATTAATTTACGTACGGTTTTCCCTTTTGCACTAATTTTTGGTGAAGGGTAGGTTGTTTCGATTTGAAGGCTATGGTGTGTATAGGTTCCTACTTTCGGATCGCTTTAATTGTGCGATTGCACGTGTAAAAGCCGGTCTTCTTAACATAACAGTTTCTTTTTGGAAGGAACAAGGCCGAGTAGTTTCATTAGTGTAAACAGTATGGACCTACTGTTTCTATACTAATCCTACAATTTCAGGCCTCCATCGTCTAACCCATCAAAGTTCTCTCGCCAAGCAAGGAATGATATCAAGACAAAAGAGCCTATCTGTTTCTCTTCCTTAGAGAACTACACTTTATTAAGGCCTCTCTCGCGTAACCCAATAATGTTCTCAGGGCCCCTAGACTTAGCAACGATCTCAGCTTAAATCTCTACCTGTTTGTCTCCAGTAAGGACCCACACTTTCAGGCCTCCCTCGCGTAGCCTAGCAATGGTCTCCGGAACACCATCCTGCAAACGATCCTCAATACCAGTGGCACCAACCAGCTCCATTTTACACTCCAGTTTATGGGCTGACTGGTGCAGCAATCTTTCTCTATCGTGGAGTGCTGTCTCCGCTTGTCGGTGCTGTTCAAGCCACTCTTCATAGTCACTGTCCGATAAATGCTGAAAACAGACAGTGATTTGTGTCCTATCAATCTCTCCACAGCATTGAAGTAAACAGTCCAAAAAGGAAAGGATTCAAAACTGTGGCGACTAAAGTCACACCTGGACGCGCGTTTATTATGTTATTATATTATTATGATTGTATGTCGGTAGAAAAACCAAGAAAAATTAATCCACTGATCAGCTAAATGTTTGTTGAGGCCCTGAGTAGAATAATTCGCAAAAGATAAAATAAACGAATGACGTTTCTGTTCCTTTCTGTGTTCAGTGGCCTGCGTCTGCTGATCCTACAGAAAATATGTCATAAATTTTAGGACCCAAGGTGAAGTGCATTTAATCAGGAAACAACTTTGGATATTCGTTGAGAAAAATTGCGGACTAAAATCCCTTATCGGTCATAGGTCCTTACACCTCATCGGTACTTCATCAATTATTTACAATCAAAAACTGCCAGTAAGGGTTGCTGTTCCGTAGTTTTTTTGCTCACTCACACACAACATTACTTACTCTTCTTGCAATACACAATGTCCTGAGCCCATCCCTGGCATAAACATCCAAATATTTTACAGTTTCTTCCACTAACGAGCCCCTGCTGCCTAGTCTGGCACTCCCCACTCCATCGCCCGCATCAACGTCATCGGGCACATACTGCCGACTAGTCCGCTCCAGTTTTGGCAGAACAGACGAGTCCGCTCCCTTACAGTACATTACAATACTACTATCATCTTGACGACGGACGACAACTGACATCCGCTTGCGTGAAGAGTCAAACTGGAGCACGTGAAGCACTTCATATGTGACTTCGCCCTCTCCTGGTATAAACAATGTCACCTTCTCTGGACTACGCGACAGAAGCACATAGCCGTATAAACGAGCCGCTTTCACGAGCGCTGCCTCGTCAGGTGATTCGGCCTCGTAAATGATTTCACGGTTGGCAGCGTTGAGCGTACCTTCGTCCGCAGATTCTATCAGAGACGAACAACTCTTAGGTCTCTTTGATATACTCTCTAGCGACGGTTTAACTGGTGTTGCTGTCACTCCCAAATTATCGCACCCTGAGATTGCGTTACTTGAACCTGAACGCGTTGAACCATAGTCAGGACTTAAATAATTGTTTAGAGAGCCAGACTCTCCTAGATCTAAAGGAGCATGATTTTTATCAGGAGTACTTGGTAAATCTGTGTTATCTGTAGTCAGTTCTGGTGAATTTGGGTTGTTTTCTGTGTCTGATCTTCTCGTTGACACGACTACGGTATTACAGATAGCAAGTACAATAAAGAACTCTTTAAGATATGAGCTTCCTGGTCCACAGTAATAGCCTACTCTGCTGGTTGAGTCTATTGCAACTGCTAGCTCTTTATCCCAGTAGATTTCATCTCCCTGCAAAGAAGGAAAAAAGCACTCTGTCGATACATCTGGAAGAGCAGTGCGAATTTTTTGCCTCAAGAACTTTTGTCACGCGAAAACACGTCACAGACAAGATACGAGCGCAAGACAAGTGTAAGACATCCTTGTCATGAAACTACGCGCGTAAACAAATACTCAACTCTAGCCAATCATAAATGATCCAGGCAAACTAAGGAGCCAATAGCCTTCGTGGCAGGCGCAAAAAGGGGAGGGGGAGGGGGCGGGGAGAAAAGCGCGAAAGGAAAAAAGGAAGGGAGCGGCGTACCTTACCCTCTCTCCCCAATCCCCCTCCTTTTTCCCTTTCCTCCCAGTTCTCTACCCCTTTTGACGCCTGCTACGCAGGTTAAGGAGCCAATCAAAATTCGAGCAAATGGATGAAGCATACGCGAAGCGCAGGAAACGGATGCGAGCAGGTTACGATTCATTGTTTTAGGGAAGCCCCATAGCTAAACCATCCATTCGAGAAAATTTGGTTATGACGTCAGCGTACGACCGAACGCTGAACATACAGACTCTGGGAGAGGGGGAAGGGAGTCCGGAGTCAGCCCGTTGGGGAAGGAGTATGTTATAGTTGAGGTGGAATTTTGCATTTCAAGCACCCGATCGTTTTGGCGGTAAATCACATGACCGCCCGGACTTTTAAAGACGAAAAAAAATATCTCTTTCCTTTCGCTTGTTATTTTTGTCTTGTTCACGCGTTCTAATTTCAAGGTCATACGAAAATCGCTCTAAAGCTTTTTTACCTTTGGCTCCTCGGAAGTTTGGTGGTACATTTGATCAGCGGCTGATGAGTCCACAGTGTCTGCACCTATAGACAAAAATGATGCCAAAACTTTTCCAAATAATAAAAAAAGGAAGACACAAACACAGTCACGGAGACGTATTCACTGAGTAGCTGAGGTTTGAAGCATTCATCGTTCTTTAGTAAGTTAAGATCATCTTAACATTAAAGTTACGACCCTGACCTGGAGAAAATCTCAAGTAAGACTAAGTGCAGGAAATTCACTGAATAATCATAAGACATACTCATAAAACATAAGACATAATCATAAAACTCATTGCAAAAAGTAGTCACTGAATAATGTAGGCCCTTTTTGTTTATAACTTAAGGTTTTGTTACAAGCTAAAACGGCGCGCAATGGCGATGAGAAAAGCGTTTCAAGACCTTGTTACACAATAATCAAATTTGCAAAGTTTAGCACTGTGTTACATATTCAGACTCAATTTGATCGAGAACGGTTTTCCATTCCTAATCGGTTAAGGCACCACCAATATGGGAATACTAGTTTTATGAAGGGATATTTAAAATCACCGGGGAAACTTGTTTTTTATCATCGGTCTTATTTGGTACATGATGTACTGAAATCCTTGCCTAGTCTCCAGTCCTCATTATTGCGCGCGGCCGATGGGTTTTGGGTCAAGTGGTCCGAGCGAGTTTTTGTACGTCTCAGATACGTCACTGAAATGCATTGACCGAGAAGGCACGGGAAGACGCCGTACAAGGGACTAGGCAACTGAAATCCCACACCCTACATTACGTTACGTACCAAATTTATCCTTGTGGTCAAAGTTTCGCCCACCGATAGTGCACCTCTTAAACACCATTTTGTTTTCTGTTAAAGTGCCTGTCTTGTCTGAGAACACGTATTTGATTTGCCCCAGATCTTCATTAATATTCAATGCGCGGCAAAGGATGGGTTGATCCATTTCAGCATAATAGAGCTCCAGATCATTAGAGATGAAATAAACCTGAAATAACTTGACAACTTCCATGGATACATACAGAGATATGGGTATCAAGACCTAATGAACAAGAAAAAACTCAAATAAAATCATAGTTGATAATCCAGTTTCGAACTTGTTGCGGCCGCTGAATAGAAGCACTGAAGGCTCACTTATACAAGGTTAGCCTAGAACTAAAGTAAAATATTCGCAAATACCAGCAAGAGGGTGCCTGAATTTGACTTTAAAACAACACACACAGTACTGCTTCAGTACTTCTATTCGGCGGCCATGACGAATTCGAAAACTGGAATATTGAAAATACAAACAACAACCACAAAGGACTGCAAAGGACCGCAAACGAATATGCCGAAGAACTTTGGATCTATAAGGACCTGATCAGCAAAAATAACAAGAAGAAATTTTAAATTCTGCAAGCAGAAAACTGCAATGCTGATCGTGCTACGTTAAAATTAACGTTGCAAGACATCAACACGACACCGAAAAAACTCAAAACAGAGCGGGATTGTATTGAAAATACTTAAGGATTGGGGGGGGGGGGGGGGGGAAGCTAAGTCATGCTATTTGCTATCTTTTTAAAATGTCAAGATGTGTCTTCGCATCAGTTGAATAAAAAAATAAAGGTACAGTTTTGTTATTCAAGACTATATTTAAATCGTAGGCCCTAATACTGTTTCATGTCGTCTGTTGCTACGGATGGCAAGCACATGGATTGAATCTTAAAAAGGTTGGGCCAACGTTTTCAAGTTTGAATGAAGTGCCCGCAAAAATCACCAAAAAAAATATTTCGGTTAGCGCTCTCTGCTGACATTTACTTAATATCTTCTCCATAAGTCTACAGGAGCATTTTGTGAATATAAAGGCACAAAGTAATGACTTTAGCATAGAGTTGACCTAAAACAGCAATATCCTCGCGACTTAACCCCTTTAAGCCCTAATACACCCTTGCTGTAGTTCTCTCTTCGGCCACGCCCAAGTGACTTCATTAAGTTTGCCAAACGCTAGCCTGAAATCGCATTTCATTTTGTGTACTCACTGGACCAGAAAATGCGAGAAAGGTCTATTTAACAATTACTCCTCGAGCCCGAATGGGCTCTGAGTCAATAGCCCATGAGGCCGAAGGCCGAATGGGCTATTGACTCAGAGGCCATGAGGGCGAGAGTTATAATTATTTTAGTAAAATCCAACTAGTTGGTCAAAAATATCGAGAATAAAACAACTTTAGCTAGTTAAAGCTAGTCTTTAATCCTTTTTTGCCGCCAAAAAGCCCGCGCTTTTCGCTACTAGTGGGCTACAACATAGAGCCTAGTAGTAGCTCAACCAATCAGAACGCAGCATTGATAATAGACCACTAGTTGGATTTTACTTAAAACTATTTTTGAATCAGTACAAACCTGTAAAATGATAATAAATGTCCAAAATCTGAGGAACGCCTCCATTAATGGTCCCCTTACAAATGGTTCATCAGGCCCTTTAGAGCCAGGAGTGAAATGCCTGTTGAAAAAATCGTTGTTGTTTGTCCAGACACCACACCCTGAAAGATAAGCCAGCATAAAGATAGATCAAAGCGTACAACCTTTAAGGGTAGTGCGTCCAATTGATCGGATCAAGGAATAAAGGATACGCAAAAGTTTTGATACAAACGTGAAAAAATAAATCATGAGTTCCAGTCCAGAACCATTGAGTCCCAGTTCAAAAAACAACGAGTCCGAAATTGAAAATGCTTGGGTCTTTAATTAACCAGACAGTTAATCTGAAGACAGTCTCAAAAACTCTGTATTACAGTATGCTGAAATTAAAATATAGCCATTCTATTTTAAAGCACTAAAAAGGCTAAATGAAATATGTATCGTTAAACAACAGCCATAATAACTGCCACAGAAATTACACGACCAGAATATTTCTACAAAAACACAAGTTCAGTTTGATCGATCTTTTAAAAGCGCCTTCATTGTCGTTCATTGCTTTGCAAAAGTTAAAAATCTGCTTGAACTAAAATATCCCGGTGTATGTAGTATTTAAGTAACCAAAAAATCACGGTAAAAGAGATTTGCTACAAAACTTTGGCGTCTTCTTATTCCGGAATACGATCAATCGAACGCACCCAAAGATACGAAACTTCACACACCCCTTACAGTCACTGTGAGAGAATGACCTGTTTTCGTTTGGGGGCTGCTATAACATGCACTTCTTCCATTGGCCATTTCGAGGTCGAGAAGGAAACGATTTTTCCCCAAGGCAGCCCCACATGATAGCACAGTGGCTGTTATGCATGATTACGTAAGATGAGCAAATTTCACCACGGCACCAAGCCTCATTTGTTATACCCTGTGTTCCGGAGGTTATGTTTTTCTCTATATAAATCCTGATAGTCTCGGAAGCTTTATCAAACCGTCAGCACGGATTAGGGAACTTAAGCAAAGACGTTTTTGAGCGACGAACGTCAACCGGAAGTGAGGCTTTCTTCCTTTTTATCTGCCTTGACGCTATCAAATTTTCATCGCTAACTTTCTTCTCTCTTTCAAAACGAACGGACCTCTGGAGCCAGGGTACATGTACGTTTGTAAGCAAAAAATTCTTTGCATTTTGCACCCCATGTGCGCGGGTATTCTTTTCAACTTCACTTCTTTAAAAACGAGGCTTGCTGGTGAAATTTGCCCGTCTGACGTAAACGTGAATAAAAGCTATTCAACAAAACACTAACCCAGCACAAAACAGCCAAATTAAGCTGTAACAAAAACCCTAAGCTCTAAACCTTTTATGTTGGTATTATCAGGGGCACTCAACGACTGTTTCCTCCTAAAACATTGAACACACTTTTTAGGCTATCCCGGGTACTTTTACGGCTCTAGAAATGCACTCTAAGCGGAGCCATAAAATTTGTATCTGTTCGGTCATCCTAGGGGAGCTTGAGTCTTTTCGAAATTACAAAGGCTTCAGTTTTGTCTTACGGAAATTTTTAGATGTAATTTAACATACTACGAAAGTGACAATTTTACTAATCCCTCTCTTCATCAAAGTTTTGAATCCGAAAATTTTAGATTTCCTTTTTCTACGAAAAATAGCCTAACCCGAGGAGTGAAATGTGAAAAATTAAGCTTTAGAAAATCGTAGGGGATATATTAGATAAGCTTCGAAAATTGTACATGAATGGATGAGTCATCTAGAAATTTTTAGCCGTCCTCAAGTAATAGAAAATTCTAGGCAATATTTGCTTCTCCGAACAGATATTTTACAGAAAACAGTCATTGGGTGCCCCTGTATTCTGGATTGTCCGTATCATTAAATCTAAAAGTATGTTTCTGGTACTGTTGTGTTTGTTTTCGTTTTTGAAATAAGCGTTCTCTGTTTAAATAGAAAATAATGAAAATATTATTTACCGACTGCCCCAAGAAAGCAAAGAACAAAGAGGATGACAACACAAGCAATAACATCCATGTTGAGATCTCTTTCAACCTTACTGCGCTTGTATCGTGGACCACTGTTATTCTTGAGGGCTTTTGTGTCATGGCCTGGAATATAATGAAATGTATTATATTAAATGTAGTTAGCGATCAAGGCCCAGTTGTTCGAACGCCGGTTAGTACTAACCCGGGGTTAAATTTTAACCCGGGTTTCTTTATCTTTTATCAAAAGCACTTTCTCGGATAATTTTCTTAGTGTATCTAATCATCAAATTGTAGGAAAAGATATTTAAACTGAACTTGCTTTTTAAGATCTCATATCTGTGTTCAAATTTCGCACTAACCCGGGGTTATCTTAACCCAGCTTCGAACAACCCGGCTCAAGTGATTGTACATTACCATTCAAGAACATTTTAGCACGCAGAAGCTGTGACTGAAAGAGAAGGCTAGTGCAGACAATCAACGAAACAATAAACAGACACAAGTAGCTCGCCCTGTGTAAGGAAATCCAGTGAATCCAAGACAGCCTTGGATTATAAATACCACTTCGTGGATTGCGGATTCCAGGTACCGGATTCCAGTTTTTGTCAGTGGAACTTGGATTCCAGATTCCAACCAAAATTCCGGTAATTTCGGTTGTTACATCAAATGGAACGGACCATTTCGGTTTAGTCCGACCGGAATATTCGGGATCAGCTTTGAAGGTGGTCCTCTTTGACCGGTCGGGTCATTTCGGTCGGTCGGACCGAGAAGTTCCTTTCCATTTGACAAAATTGTTGTCGCCAGTACCGCTCTTTTGTATCCTGCTTGCAAGAACAATAACCAAGCGCGCGGTGGCTTGGGTCGGGTCTGTGCAACGGGAATGTACCGTTCCATTGGGCACATGGAATTTCCGAAATTTCAAACCGAAACTTTTGTTGAATGGAATGCGCCCCAGATTCCTTGAGCAAGATTCCAGAATTCTGGATTCAACAAGCAAAATTCTCCCGGATCTGGATTCCACAAGCAAAAAACTTCCTGGATTTGAGGAAACTGGATTACGTAAGAATCTGGAATACATTGGGCAAAGCGACCATCTATAGCAGAACCCGAGTTTTCGAACAACCTTGAGAAAAGCAAACTGGTTTGAATTATCGGGAGGTAATATTGAAAGCCCCTGGGGTAAAATTAATGTGTTTGACTGGTACAGGGAGGTTATGTTTGGTTTGAACTATCAGGAACTTCCAAAAATCACGGGTTAACGAAATTGGGATTCTACTTTATCTGCAATGTACAGCTGTACCAAAGGACAAGTTGAAGCATCCGAGAATTGTTTTTTATATGGCCTGTGCAGACCAATTTTTAGGTTAAACAGATGAAGATTAGTTCTTAACACTATTAAACTGGATTCATCTTTCACAAACCTTGGAAGATTAGACCTCACATGAACATGAACAAACTTTCCCGGGGGGGGGGGGGGGACTCCCATATGAAACAGACGGGGATGCTCGTCGTCTCGCTTAGGGGTGTAAATTTTGGATTTTGGTCTCGCTTAGGGTGTTCTGGGGAAAGCGCCAATATTTTATGCCGCCAAGGTCTTGTTTAGGGTTCCGCGAAGAAACACAGAATTACGCGAAGAGAAACAGAAGTCAAATTTTAACTTGTTTTGTTTACCGTATTCGATGATTATGTCTTTATATCATTAAAACTCATTGCATATCGTATTTATGTGTTTTTAAGCGGTCTCTTTTAGGGGTCAACATTTGCTTAAGCCACGCCCAGATTGGTCTCCTTTAGGGGTTAAATCCAAAATTTCCGACGAGCATCCCCGTCTGTTTCATATGGGAGACCCCCGGGACTTTTCCTATCATTTAATTTGGAAACTAACCTGCATAAACAACCATTCCCTCCACCCAGTCAGTGTTGCGAACGACACAACCACGTAAGAGTAAATTGTTCTTGCCAACAGAAATCTCCCTTCTATTATCATGAATCCTAACATAAAGACAGAGTATAGAAAAGTCAATATTCAAGAAGCATGCAATTACTTTATTGGCCAGATTGGTCTTCTTTCCTTTAATATTTAATTACTGAACCTGTCAAGACTTAACAAGGTAATTAGCCTGTGAGCAAGCTGTCTGAGGGGGGCCGTGGGAATACTCTGCAGAGGGGCTTTGGGGTCATGGGAGGAGAAGGAGAGAGAACTCAATGACTTTCTAGCTCTGCGGTTGTGCTTTCAGGGCTTTGTTTGATCAAGGGAAATTTATCTTTCAGGAACATTTCAATGTTTGTTTACATTCAGCACTCATTTCCGTTCTGCACTGTTGGACCAAAATCAGACAGCTTAGCCAACAGTGAGCCACAAGGCAGGCACTGGAGGCAGAATTCAAATTCCTGAGGTGTGACTGCAAGCTCTCTCTCCCTTTTCTACCCAGCCACCAGAGCCCCCACTTGCATGCTATGGGCAAATACATTTCAAGTAGTTGGTGGAGTATTATTATCCCCTCTAGTCAGTTATACTCACCCCTAATATTATGCTGACCAATATAAACAGAGATTACTTTCCTGTGTGGTGCATTTTGGACAGACATGACTATTATGCCACTTACAGTGTAACATAATTAGTTACAATGTACAATTATTGTAACCTTGGATGGGGTTTCCATAAATGGCTTTTGAAC
Source organism: Porites divaricata (assembly GCA_038088405.1). Lineage (NCBI taxonomy): Eukaryota > Metazoa > Cnidaria > Anthozoa > Scleractinia > Poritidae > Porites > Porites divaricata. Next base: position 22,119,747 of record JBBMOI010000005.1, on the reverse strand, counting down.
CAGTGGTGGAAGAAAAATAAAAACTAGAGTTATGCAAGTGCACTAACTCACTAGTTACCAGGTCCAGTATACATCTACAAACTTTGGATGGAGGCTTTTATAGTCATGGTGATAAACAATTCAGTCAAGTGTTTACAGACCACGACTGTACTCTTACCTCTCTCCCCTCAGGATACCTGACACTAATAATAGCCTATTTATGTAGCTGGTGGGATTGTTTTTGTGCGCCTTAGCTACAAGAAGCAAGCACCCCCACCCCCATTCTCCTCACAGCTTCACAGCTCCTCCGCCAAAATTTTGCCTGCATTACACACGCATACTACAACCTTACAATATACAGGTTGCACACAAACCAATAACACTTTACGAAGACTACTTACTAATGTCAATGACAAAGACAAACTGAAGGACAGACAGGGAGCAGTATACAAGATCAAATGCTGCGACTGTCATTCCACTTACATTGGTGAAACTGGCAGAAATCTTAGCACATGACTGACTGCACACAAATGAGCAACAAGAAATGGTGATTTCAACAATCACAGTGCTGAACACCATTTACAGATGAAGCATCAAATCGACTGGGAGCTCTGTGACAGTATAACGTAATCAATGACTCACTTTAGAAAGCTGGTTTACTAACTTAGGATAAACGCCACTGAGTCATAGTCAACAGTTACCAGAACCACCCAGACTCAACCAAAACTAACTACAAGGAAATGATTGGAGAACCAACAATTTGACTAGCAATAAACGACTGTTTAACTGTGACAATAGATGGATCAAAACGCACCAATGACATTACAAGTCTTCGTAGCCAATAACATCATGGCTTAACTGACTGATGACCAATAACATCAAGAGTTTAATACCATCAACTGAAGTGATACAACTCACTTTGACTCCAAAGATGACTACCGCACAGGTTGTCAAAATGTCGGCCACTGTCAAAAACAGTCCTGTTCAGAACTACATTCACCCGGACGATCATGGTCAACCTACTTATGAATGGGTTTACTTACAAAGTGCCATGGAACCTGTGTATGTGATGATCAGGCTCAGCACACTTCAGTTCATAGGGGAATTCTCCTGGCAAAAATCTGGAATTACCCTGCCAAAGCAAAGACAATAGTGTATGGTAAGCATTTACATTGTAAACAGTGATGTTGCATAGGATAATTAAGTAAACTGACCGCTTGTCCGGATACCTGTGACGGAAACTTTTAAAGCCATTTTTAGGATAATACAATCAGATTAAGTTTTTTTTTTTAATTACACTGAAACTATTTGGCAAGAATTTAAGACTGCTCTGCAATAAGGAGTTAAAAAGCTATGATCATGCATGAAATGAATTAATTTGCCAAACATTAAACTACTTTTATATTATCAGAATAACATATGGCACAATATTAAATCTCAAAATCAGGAGTGATCAGCAAACTGATTTTCAGAGTTATTTTGTGGTTTGACAAGAAGAAATTAAAGGAGGGTTTAAATTCCGCTGCCTAAAGCCAACAACACAGAAGAAAAGGTCAATGAAACAAAAGGAAATTGACAGAAAAGCACTTTACGTTACCCTAATACTTATGCATATTATTAGTAAAAATGGGTAATTTTAATGTTCATCTTTAAGGGCCCATTTAATGTTTTGAAACCTCCCTCACATTGTACAGTCTGATTTATAGGTAGGACATGTATTAAATGTGCAGACCCAAAAAGCCTATATACTTCCGTTAAACATCATCCATTTATACCCATGGAAGCTCAATATCCTCATATAGGGGTCAGTTGCAGCACTGCAGATTTAAATATAACCACAGCTGTAGGTGGTACATAGTAAGTAAGTAAGTAAGTAAGTAAGTGACTTTATTTTATGAGGGTGACACGTAATAGTAACTGAACATTACTGATCAACTTGTTAACTTACTAAATTTAACCCTTTGACAACTTCTCTCTGTTTGAGATTGGTTTCTCCATCAAGATTGGCTGTTTCAATGTGACATATAGAGTTAGCATCACTTGAGTTTAACAACAGCAAGTCAGCAGGGATGATCTCATCACTCTGCAGCTTGATGAAATCACCAACGACTACCTTCTTCCATGCTGTCTTCTGGTATTCATGTGTTTCACTAAAAGTGATAAAACACGATAACATGTTACATGACCTGCATCATTGAGAAAGGAAAAACTACTATACATACAGTGTAAGCTTAAGCTATATAGTTTCAAGTTTTGTAACACTGAAGCATAGTAAGTCTGCATATACCATAAACAGTGATTTTCGGTAGAATATCCTGTTCGTGTGATTTCTGTGGCTGTTTTTTAATAGAGATGCATATTTATGTTAGTCTTTTTTGTGCTTTAAATATATAGAAGAACTAATAACATTTCAATTTCAGTACACTGTAATAGAGAGTTTGGCATCTGTCTCCAGATTAACTGTCAGTCTGGTTACTTTCACTGTAAAGGCCCTAGCATTTTCAATTAAGGATTCCTTGTTTTTTGAACTGGGACTCATTGGTTATGGACAGGGACTGATCATGATTTTTCACAAGATGAGTCACAGGACTCACCATAACTATTCGCAACAAAATCACTGGGTAAATGCTAATGTCAATAAAATTATTTGTAAGTCAATTGCATCATGTGAGTTTTAGCTTACACACATCTCCTGGTCCCAGCTAATTTAATAGTCAGCAGCAATTTGAAGGGTGAAAGGGGGGAGGGAAAGGAGGATGAGAGGGGGGGAAGGGTCAGTTAGTTCTGCAAAGGGGTATATTATTGGCTGAGCCACATTAACCAGCAAATGGACTACTAGTGAGTCAAATGAGAATCTTAAATTAGATGACAACAATAAACTAGATGTCCTTTCACAACCACATACAGAATATTACAGTTTCATAATCAAACAAATCAAAGAAAACAAACTTAACAGAGACATAAAGTGGTGTTAATGTTCATGTTACTAAAGCAGTATTAATGCAATGGATCGGATGTGAATATTGGGCCTTGATTTTCTGAAAGGCCAATATGTGAGGAAATAATGACGTTAGAATCTTTCTGTCTTGTCATCATACAACATCACTGTAGAATAATTTTCATGTTAATTAATACACTGCTGTACCAGTAACACAAAGTTCTGTTTAAAATAAAAGTGTCCTTAATTTGACAAACAAAATAAAAAGTCACAAATTGAATTAAGTAAGGGATTCAAGTTGACAAATACAGTAACTCTTCAAAGAATAATTATTCTTGCTATTTTTATTCTCACAAACAACTATGATACCCTCTAGGGATCCCTAAAAAATACAAACTGTAAGAACCTTTTGTTAAGATAACGGTGCTTATTTATTAGTGAAAGTCCAGCTGTGGCTGGGAGGGTTAGCATTGTTAAAATTCGCATAAGGTGAAGTGGCTGTGATACATATCATGTAAATAAAACAGCTGATGAATGAATATTGGGCCATTATATTATGAAGGGCTAATACTTCAGGAAAAAGTGACATTAATTTAACGTCATGTTGTCGAGTAATGGTTGCAAAAAATTGATGGACGGGAAATATGACAAATTCTTTCATTCACATTAAATGTCCACACTAAAGGAAAAACCTCTTTTCAACAGTAGATTTATTCACATTTAATAAAACCAAAAGTGCTTTGATTTGTGTCCCCCTTCCCTTCTGCAAAAATTGAATATTAAAGTTATAAATAAAAGATTACTAAACAACAACATTAACAACAATTCTTACACAGGGTGCACATGTTCTGTGAGGGTTGTGGGTAGCGTTTCATATATGTCATGTAGTAAGTACAGTGTAGATGTACAGTAAAATGAAATGTGACCTATATGGTAAATAAATTAAAAAAACTAATCTTTAATGTTATTCCCAAGGGTCTGCATACAGACATCAACTGTTTGCTTCATGCTGCAAGAATATAGATGGTATCTGCACACAGGCTTTGTTGATTATTAGTCACGCATTTTTGAGGAAAGACAGTTAAAGATCTGGTCATTTGCAGCAAGCCCCTATAGCCATCCCATTTGCCTGTTGGAATTTTTTTCATTGTCTTTAAGCTTAAAAGCATTAAAAAATTTCAACGGGCAAATGAATTGCTGCAAATTAATCTACTCCTGGATCAGAACAGGTTTTGTCTCCTACAATGTAGAATAGAGGTTTACCAACTAATAAAATATACAATAACTATATTACCTTTAACCATTCATGTATCTGTTGTGGGTGAATTTAATCTTTGGTTCAATTTTGATTGTACTTTCTTTCTCGGTAAGGCATTAAATGCATGACAATGATTTGCAAGGACAAAAAAATAACATTTGAATTCAAGGAGTAAAAATAAGGGCAAAAGCAAACCTCAACTTGAATCACCTTTAACATCTTTTAATTGACTGTTAAATAATTTTAACAAACTTCAATATTATTAAACCCTTAGGAGAACTTGAACTCATCGACTGCCGTATGAAAATTACACGTTGAGCCAATGATAAAGTAAATATAACTTTAAATATGAATCAAATTAAGCTTAGCTAGTAGCTGGACACGAAAAAATGAAAGCCCAGAAAAGTTACACCCACTAGATATATAATTATAAAATAAGTTTAACGAGGAAATTCTTACCTGTTGAAAACATAGCAAGTACTGTTGTTCACTGCTTTATCTGATCTGTAACGTCTGCGATCTTCAAACAAATCTTTGACTGCGGTCACTGACAACACGAAAATCAAAGGCGCCATTGCGATGTATTTCCCAAATGCATTTATTTCTGGGATTAAATTTAAAATAACTATGACCAAAAAGTAAATGTTCGCAAAGCGATGGAACTGCTCGAATAAGTTCTTGGGAAGAAAAGACCATATTGAATATTTTGTAGTCTTGATTGCGTTGCCGCGATTGTGTTTGGAATGAGGGTCGCGAAGAAGGTCTTTAGTTTGAGCATGTTTTGGAACAACAAGCCTGTAGCGTTCCTTTCGCTCGCTTGGGCCTCTCTCTTCCATAACAAAACGAGCAATTTGACAGCATAAGAAAGCTTGGCAAGATATTCATAAACGTGTTCAGTGCCCGAGGCCAAATCGAAATAAATGTAACAAGGCTTGCGGATGCAAAGTACTTTTCACCAAAGCGGAAAATCTCGGGTCTCTCCGGTCACGAAAATTCATAAACCTTCCGTGACCCTGAGCCCGCAATCAACCCTTTCCGTAAGGGATCGTTGAATCGCCGTAGAAACTCGGTGCGAGAGGTGCGAGAGGACTGTCGTGCGAGAGATCCTCCGCAAGATAGCTTCAATACCATAACCCTTCGCGCTCCTCAAAAAGACCGGTTCCAGCAGCCGCCATATTGGACAGGGTTGTATTCGTATTCCAACGTTTGACGACTTCTCCTTCTTTTTGGAGTTTCTGGTTCAAGATGGGAAGAAAATGGGGTGCGATTGGATGGTCCAAGAATATTATTACCTATTCCTTGTCTCCATTTGAGCAGCGGGCTTTCGCTGGTTTTACCAAGAGTTTCGCCAATTTTGTGCGCCGAGTGAAGTGGCAGTTGCCTTACCAGTTGCCGGCAATAATTACTGGAGTATTGATCTACAACTGGGGAACGAACGACTTCAAACGAAGAAACAGAAAAAACCCAAAGGACTTTGAAAATGACGAGTGAATGACTCAAATTTGATGTGGATATCCTTTGCTCTTTGAACAATATTCTGGACGCTTTGCTTGATGTTGCATAACAAGACTGTAAGTCCTACTACTATTAGACTCTCTCATATCTCGTGAACTCATTAGGAAGACCTGTTGATTGTGAATTACTACAGTGATGTATCTGGATCATTATAAGGAACCTTTACTGTAACCTCTGTGTTGTTGTTTTTAAGGAAATTTATTGCATCTTTGTGGGCTTTGGATACCTCGCCATTTGGACTTAACTTTGTTAAAAATATCTTGTGAATAAGCACAAATTGGCTTATTTTTAATGCAGCCAAGTTGTAAGTAAAAAGTGAAAATTGAAGTGTGTCCATGTCAGTTAAATGTGACAAATTAAATTCTTTTGGGTTGTTGTATTTTGGTCACATCAAGCGACCGACGCACACGCAACACGCACGCACCATTTTTGCGTATACGCGTCGGCACGCACGCGTGCGACACGCGTGCGTCTTTACCTTTGTTATTCATAGCCATTAATTTTCTTTGTGTGTCGTTGTTTGGCTGAACAAACGACTACTCTTTTCTAACCGAAACGAATATCTGTTTTTCTGCCAGAACGTACACATGCCTTCAGTTTCACACGGATCAATGAAACTTATGGCAAATGAAATTCACTGCAATCTCAACTCGATTCATGAATCTTGGCTGACAGTATTTGAGTTGACATTTTCTGAAATGTCACAGCAGTTTTTTACTATCAGCTTTAGATAAGAAAATTGAAAGCCGCACAGTGGCGGCTTGAATTTATCAAAGTTTAGTATTTGCTTCAGTTGCTTAAAGCTCCCTAATATAATAACTTCGAAGTCCCAAAGTCCCGTGGAATTTGCATATTTTGATGACAATAACTGTAACCAGTCAACTCTACTCTCAAAGCGACCACTTCTCGTAAGCAACCACTTTGTAAATAACCGACTTGTTTCTCAGTCAAATACTATTTCAAAAACTCCCTCGTAAGTGAAATTTCCGAAAGAAGTCACAGCATACTTTTAATATCGGTTTAGAGATGAGAATTTAATGCCATGCAGTGGCGTCATTGTCGAAGTCCCATGGTGCCCAAACAAGAGAGAATTTGCATATTCTGCTGGTAACGCAACGCTTTGATTGCAAATTTAGCCGTTGTCTAAACACGGCCTCGAAACACTTTTAACAAGTCAGCCGATTGTATGCCTTTGCAACTTTCTACGCTTGTCCGTGTTGTAAATCATGAGCTAGGCTGGCAACGTGAAATTCGAGAATCATGTTACATGGGCAGCGCGGCGAAGCAAAGTTTGTAGTGTTTGGGGGCTTTGTGAGACTTGTTTTTCACTTCGCAGAAATTAAGCACTGTCAGTGTTGGCTACAGGTTTCACAAGCAAGTTTCTATGGAATAACCAAATAAAAGGTAATTTGTGTCAAACCAGTATTTGAATACTGTGAAATTTAAAATAAGCTTACACGGGCGTCAGGTGAACAAAAGAGGTGCTACTTTTTCAAATAGCACCTTGTAATTGCAAAATGTATTGTGCTGTGCCGGCAGTGTTTGCTTGATTGCAAACGTCTTGCATATTTCTCTTTTTGTTTTTTCATACGGAAAACCTACAAATTTAGAAAACGTGCTCGATTTAATTGGATGATGCATTTTTGCCTGGCGTTTCTTCACTGATAACGTTTATTTAGATCTCCGATTCGAAAAAATAAAAAAGTGATTAAAATGGAAAAGTATTATGTTCATACTCAAACCAAACTTTGCATGATTGTTCGATGAATTCCATCTGTGTTTGATTTCAGTGTAACATGACCCCGACACTTTCGAGTCTCATGATGGTAGCTCAAACTTTATAAGATCTTATGAGGGAGGCAAATCAAATAATTTAAAAACAACAAAAGATTTGTTTGTATAAAATAGCCATTTGTTTTAGATTAGGCAGAATAATACAGTAAGTAACTGAAAGAAAGATTCATTTTTTCCCTCTTGTTGTACATTCTACTCTTTATTGGTATATATGTTGTGGCTCAATTTTATCCTTGGTGTACATCATAATTTCCTCTGTTTCAAACTCATTATGATCATACATTACCATACCCCAAAACAAGGGAAAATAAAATTAAAACCGAGGATAAAATTGAACCACAACATATACATTTGTTGCATTGTTGCATGAATTGTCATTTTGCTTGTCCATTCAGTAAGTTTTTTCCTCTATAAGCAACAATCCCCTAAAAGTAATGAAGCTCTTAATACAGACACTTCTGAGTGTTGTCTTTGTCCCTGGGGAATCCTTCACAATTTTTTTTCCATTTTTTTCTAAATTTAACCCACCTACGTTAGACATGCGCGATGTGGTCAGTAGACACTTAATTCAGTGACGTTGAACTTAAGACAAATGATTAATGATTAAAACTTATATAGTGCAACTTTCCATGGCATATGATCAAAATAATGTGCTTGACAATAAGTTAAAAAGGAAGACTAAAAATGAATAAAATTTACAAGCAGGTACAGTGTAGAGAGATTTAAAAATGAACTAAACAGATAAATTAATAATAAAATAAATGAAACAAATACTCTTACTAGTACAAATTAAAAGCTGATTGATTGTTGATTTCCTTCGGCTGATCAAATAATTAGGCACCATGCCCTGAATAGCTTTAAAAGTCATAAGTAAAATCTTAAACTCAATGTGATACTTGATGGGAAGCCAGTGAAGTTTAGTTAAGACTGGTGTTATATGGCAAAACTTAGGTTTCTCGAAAATAAGCCCTGCAGCTGCATTTTGAACTCTTTGTATTTTATGGATTTGTATCTGTGGCAATCCATAGAGTAAACTGTTACAGTATAAATGTAATTGGCTGGAGACAAACACGTGAATTTAAGTCTCTGTGGAGTCACGCGATAGGTATTTTCTTATCCGCGTAATGTTGTACAGATAGTAAAATGATGCATTACAGACTTTGTTGATGTGGGAGTTCATTGACAGCTTGTCATCAATGTATAAGCCAAGGTTCCTAGCAACTGACGATTTCATTGTAGCAGAGTTTCCTATGGTGATGGAAGAAATATTAACTTTAGATAACTGTTGCTGGGTGCCAATGATGAGAAATTCCGTCTTTTCATCATTGAGGAGTTTGTCGTGTTCCATCCTTGAGCAAATATCGTCAATGCAATTTTCCATGGCAGTTATAGCATCTTGTTGTCTTGACAAGTCGTCGGGCTTGAAGGACAAATATATCTGTGAATCATCCGCATAACAGTGAGAATTGGCAAGGTGACGTTTAATGATGTTAAATAGCTTTGAAGAGTAGATGATATACAACAAGGGACCAAGACAGGACCCTTGTGGAACGCCCCAGTCAAGAGTAAGACTGTTAGAGAGGGCGCCGGGAATGGAAACACGTTAACTTCTTGCTGACAAGTATGACTTAAACTAACCTAATTGTGCTCCAGAAATTCCAAAGTGACTATAACAAATAGCTATGGTTTGTTTGGGAACAAAAAAATCATGAGTTCCAGTAGAGAATTAATGAGGCCCAGTCCATAAACCAGAGGTCAATTTAATAAGACTTTTACAAGTGTGATTTTTACAAGTGTAGGCATTTAAGAGTCTGAAAACAATAGCTACGCTTGTAAATTACACTTGTAAAATTTTTATATTGACCCCAGTAGGTCCTAAGTTGAGAATGCTTAAGCCCTTATGAAACCAGACAGTTACCAATAATCTGAAAACAGCTTTTAATACTAAAAGTTGGTATTGCAGTTCTATTTTAAAGCACAAAAACTAAAAGAAATATACATCAAAATAAAAAGAAACAGCCACGTGGATGGTGATAATTATAATAATGATAATACTTCAATTTATTGAATCTCCCAATCAGGGTTTTCTCAGACCCAACATAAATAATTATGTAAATAATTAATAAGATAAATAAGAAATATTGGATATAATATCTAAAGGTTGTTTTAAAAAGAAACATCAATGACAATAGGGAACTCTCCTAACTAACTAGCCTCCCCGCAGACGTCCTGTTGGGTTTGTTTTTGTTCGTCACGCACGTGGGGAGAAATGTATGCGTGACGAACAAAAACAAACCCCACAGGACGTCTGCGGGGAGGCTACTAACTAACGGCATATGGTTCGATTAGAAATTGGATGTATTCAAGCTCTCTGCAGCCTTGATCCATCACGTGGCAATGTATTCCGAAGTTTAATTACTCTATCTAAAAAAGTGCCTTGACCTGCTACTTATTGGTAAGCTGGGATGTTCAAATAATCCTCATTTCTTGTGTTGTGATCATGCACGGTAGAACGAGTTACAAGCGATCACTCAAGTAACTGGGTGCTAGCCCCTGTACACATTTGAATGCAAGAACGCCTACCATATACGTCAGATAACTACTCACGGCCAGCCTAACTCCTGAAGAACAGGTGATACATAGCAAATTTACATGTGCATTGGTTGTAATTCTTGCTGCGAAATTCTAGATTTTTTTGTAGCTTTGAGATATTTTTCTTAGATGTGCCAGACCATACTGGAGAACAATAGTATAATCTGCTAAATATCAACGCATTTATGACACCCTTCTGTGTCCTGGTTGGGAAGATGTCTCGCTCTACTTATCTGACATGAACTACCTAAACATGATGAAACTGTGTTTGTGATATGTTCAGCAAACTGCTAAGGGTGGAGTCTGCTTTAAGTCCCAATTCAAATTCAAATTTAAAATTCTTAACAGTAAAATACAAAAGCAACAGGTAATAAAGCATCAGCTTTGCACTGCTGATGTTGACATTAAAAGCTGGCTTAAGATCTTGTATAAACAATATTTCTTTTCTCTTTCAATGGTAATCTGATTTGCCAGATGCTAAAATTACAAAATGACCTCACTTAACCCCGTACTGACATGGTCAGCAATAGCTGACGAGTGGTCATTTTTGAGCTATTTTGAAAAAATAGCTCATATGTCAGTGGTGTAAGCGTATGTATCTTTGTGGCTCTGTGGCTTTGTGGCTTTGTATGTTGGGATGTTTGTTGCAAGAGCCAATAAGGTTGAAGGTACTATGAGTTGATGCTTAGGAACCAATGAGATCTTGGCATCTATTTAAACATGGTATTGGTAAAGGTCGAACAAGGGCACTGTGAGACCGCCATCTTGATCCTTCACAATTTTTTCGTCTTTTATTACGGGTACAGGTGTTTGGAAGCATTACATAAAATATCTTCATGATTCAAACGCTATGAACAGTGCAGCTGTTGAAGGGTTCATATCATTTCTACCTAATTCGGCGGCTATCGGTACAACGCACGTCAGTATGAGTTCGGTTTCACCTGCTACAACTGGGTAGAGTATAAAAGATCATATATTTTCAAATCTCTTCCAATGAAGCAATAATTGATATTTAGATATAGACTTCAATTCGAAAGCATGCGCCCTATAAAATGTGGTTTTAGAAGTTTAAAAGGCAGGGTTTTTTTTTCTGAAAGCTGTATCGAGTATTGTTAATCCCATAAACAAGGTTTAAAAATATTATTCTCTCGCTTACAAAGTTCAACTGACCTTTTTCGTTCTATTTAGTAAAGATGCGTAACTTATGTACAAATAGTAGCGTTAGGGAATAAAATTGGAAGAAGCTAGTTGACACAATAATTAGATACTGTTAAATTCAGTGGAGTAACATGATATAAGTAGAAATATATTTCAGCAGTTTGATAATTTTCTTGGAAGTAAATAAATGATAGGATATCAACCTTGACGTTGCATGAAACATAATTTAATTGCAGATGCTGTAATAAAGCCGAGGTGATTTCTTAAAATCGCTTGAGAAAATTTTGTAGTAAAACAATTTGCCTCTTTTTACGTACGAATTGTGAAAGGGCCAAAGACCAACATCTTCACATGCAAATTGTGTGCATGAGTTATTTTTATAATTCTGTTTACTAGATTACTGTGTGATAACTCGAATTCCCTCACGTACGAACCACGAAAGGGGGCAAAGTCCAACACTTTCACGTGCCAGCTGTGTGACTGTACATCTCATGCAGATTGGCTTTTCACAATAATAATAGTAACTCGGACGTATGAAGACCTGTTTCGTTTAGTAACCAATGCCTTAAAAAAGGCTTTTGTCTTTTAAGAAGCAATGGCTTTTAAAACATGACGAAATAAGTTATCGGAGTTAAAGACTGTTTCACAAATGTTAATAAATGTTAGGTTATCAACCTTGACGTTGGATGAAACATAATTTAATTGCAGGTGTTATAATGAAGCCGAGGTGATTTCTTAAAATCGTTTGAGAAAATTTTGTAGTAAAACAATTTGCCTTTTTTTTACGTACGAATTGTAAAAGGGCGAAAGACCAACATCTTCACGTGCAAATTGTGTGCGTGAGTTATTTTTAGAATTCTGTTTACTAGTTTACTGTGTGATAACTCGAATTCCCTCACGTACGAACGACGAAAGGGGGCAAAGTCCAACACTTTCACGTGCCAGCTGTGTGACTGTACATCTCATGCAGATTGGCTTTTCACAATGATAAATAGTAACTTGGACGTATGAAGACCTGTTTCCTTTTGAAACCAAATCCTTAAAAAAGGCTCTTGTCTTCTGAGAAGAAGAAATAAGTTGTCGGAGTTAAAGATTGTTTCACTGAGGAAAACCTCGTGAATTATGATGCAACCATCTACCACAATGATAAAAATCCTGGTATTTCGTAACTATTCAGTATTCGATGAGTCACATTTTGGCTTAAGAAACTCTGAGGAAACCTTAGAGTTTTCCTTCTAATCAACGTTTGGTGAGTAGAAATTTATTTCACTTAAACGATTTGTTTAACTTGCACCAGATGTAACAGGGAAAGACAGAAGAAATTGAATATATAGCTTGAAGATCGATTCAGCTGAGCGTTTCGCGTTTTCATTTATGTACCGCAATACGCAATTTCGCACAAAAACCCAATCTACATTTAGGATGAAAAAGAGGTAGATTCATCACTTTTGGCAAGGTTACACCGAAGCATTAAAGTTACACTGAAGCATTCAAAATAGCTCATGCACGTTTAACGTGCCTATGTTTAGTTAGGGCCTTGAAGTATTCAGTCTTTCTATGATGGAGTCGTCACTTAGTTCTGCCAATGTAAAAGTCATTGCAATCCCAGCAACTAGCTTTATAAATGACTCTGGATCCTTGAGAACGATTTAGGCGGTCCTTGTATGGTAAAAATGATTTAATACGGCGATTAATCTTCTGGACCACTACATGCATCGCTGACAGAAAGATTATTGAATCGTCAACGTATGATTCCAGGGAACCAAATTCCAGGATGTTAGAAAGGTCGTTGATGAAGATGGTAAATAATGCCGGACCCAAGATGGACGCCTGTGGAACTCCATGAGAGACGGCACCCAGACTTGAGGCTTCAGCACCAATCCTGACGTATTGCTGTCTTCCTAAAAAATAGCTTCTAAACTATTCCAGAGCGATACGACCAACACCCAGTGTCTTTAATTTTGCTAGAAGTCTATTATGATCTAAACTGTCAAATGCCTTGGACAAGTCTAGGGGGACTACAAGTGTCATTTTCTTCGCATCCATCGCCTCAAGTGCCTTGTTTGTCATCACAACAGTGAGAGTTCCACATGAATGCAGCTTCTTATTACCACTTCTGCTGTTCGGTAAGCCTCTTTTTGTTGCTCATGTACGTGGTCAATTGATTCAGGGCTATTCGTTTGCAAACCTTCGATGCCACTGGGAGTAGCATCGGATGGAAAAACGGTCGACAATAAGGACCGGTTCACAATGTCTGTAAGTACAGGTAAAATGTAAGGAAGTGCATCTTTAATGACAGAATTAGTTATCTTGTCATGACAAGGTGCCATGTTGGATGGAAAATACATTATAGTTCTACGGATTTCATGAGTAGAGACTGCTTGGAATTGGAATTTATCTGCTTCAAGGATTTCCGGATCTTTGGTAGTTTACACTGGTGGAGGCAGATTGTGAAGCTCAATCAAGGATTTGGGAGAATCCTGTATCAGATGCTTTAGCAACGAATAAAGTGTGTCTTCCTTTATTAACAAACATGTGCCAGGAAGTCCCACAGTATGACATACAACCTTTTATCCGCTTTTGTTGATGCATACAAATACTCTTTTTTCGGCCGATGTATTCTTGTGTGGAACACTCTTCCATCTACTGCTGTTACGGCTCCGTCGTTACCCGTGTTTAAGTCCACAGCCAAACCGATCTGTCATCACCTACGCGTAATTATGCCACCCATTGCCACGTTTAGCATATGCTGTTGGCAATTAACCGGTTAAAAATAAAGATTGAAATACAGAAATTATTAAACTCATCATTTGGATCTTTCGTTTAGACTAGCTCTGTAATTTCATTGCATTGCGCGCCGAACGCAGCTTCTTATTACCTTCCATTGAGAGCCGGCATTCTGGCAACTTTAGTTTTAGCTTCCTAGCTCCTTCTGAAAGTATTCTTTTTCTGTCTGTCTTAATTTGGTCCTTACTACCTTCCGTGAATCACGGTACAGGGACAGATCCACTTGAAGCCCGGTACAACGAACGCGTTTCAACAATCTATCTCTGTCTTGCATAAGTTCTTTAATTTAAGTGTTAGCAAATTAAAAGCGACGATGTCGAATTCTCACTGTCTTGATAGGCGCGTGGCGATCCAGTACCTCGAGGAACTTATATGATTAAAGTGATCCAACATTTCACTCGCGTCGTGAAGCGATTATAACTTTTCACAATTGTTAATTTTTAGAGCAATCTTGCATAAATTTTGTAGTTCTTCATCCGTTCGAAGTGTGTCTTGTTACAAACAGCGTTAAGAGAATTATGAAGTCAAATAATAATGTTGAAAAGATGGCGTGTCTACTGCCTCCCCACTCCTCTGACGAAAAGGACAAGGAGGAGATTTCAGTGGTCCTAAAAGTTACAGTTTACAAACTGTGCTTCAACTGTTAACACATAGGAAAACTCATTTAGACATAACTCCGAAAAATGACAAGATAAACAATAATGATGATAATAATAATTTATTATTATTATTATTGTTATTTTTGTTTTTATTATTATTCTAATCAATAATGATAATAAAATTTTGAATGAAGCCACTATGGAAAGTGCACGCAGGACCACGCGACGGTGAGAACAAAAAGGTCCGTTATTGATAGCTTTAAAAAAATGCTAGTCAAACAGTAACAAATGGTTTTACTGTTGATAGGTAAGGACCTAGAAGACTGAGAACAAGCTCTTCATTATAGCTATGTTTTATCGTGTTTTTTTTTTTTTTGCCATTGTACATCAAAATACTTTCTGCGGTTTTCTTCCTAAAGCAACTGCCATGAAATCCTTGATCTCACCGCAGACTTGCTAAACTCGGATTTTGTAGCTCTTTGTCCCCCTCTCGCGGTATGACTTATGATGCCAATCGATCGATCGATCAATCAATCAATGAGATATTTATGTTAATCAAGGTAAACGATCTTGTCCCACTATCTTATGCTGCAAAACGATTATATATTAGAAAAGTCCCAAATATATCATGGATAAAAGCTGAAAACTGAAAATTCGTAAGTGACGGAGTCATAAGCGGACAATAAGCGGAGTCATAATAAAATAGAACGTTCTGATTCTCGATTTTTGATCGATTTTCCGAAGTCATAGGAGCTGTTACGACCCCACATTAAGCCTGTGTATTTTATATCCCTGTCAAAAAGGGGCCATGCAATTAAGCCATATTCTGGTTGCCCTTAGAAAAAGAAAATAGAGTATGTAACAATAGCTAGAAAAAGTTTAATTCATACCATGATCTGTGAAAGGTTTGAGCCCAGGAGTCATTTCAAAAGTAGGTTGAGTTTGATCGTCCGGGTGAACGTAGTCCTGAATAGGACTGTTATTGTTGACAGTGACTGACGTTTCGACAACCTGTGCGGTAGTCATCTTCAGAGTCAAAGTGAGTTGTATCACGTCAGTAGATGGTATTATATACTCTGGTTATTGATCTGATTGGTCAATAAAGTCAAGATGTTATTGGTCGTCTGTCAGTTAAGCCGCGGTGTTATTGGCCATGAAGACTCGTAATCAGTAATTGGTGCGTTTCGATCCGTCTATTGCGGCTTAACTGACAGACGACCAATAACATCTTGACTTTATTGACCAATCAGATCAATAACCAGAGTATATAATACCATCTACTGACGTGATACAACTCACTTTGACTCTGAAGATGACTACCGCACAGGTTGTCGAAACGTCAGTCACTGTCAACAACAACAGTCCTATTCAGGACTACGTTCACCCGGACGATCAAACTCAACCTACTTTTGTCATACCATGATGTTGTACAAGTCTTTTTTCTTTTTTTTTCTAATTTCTTTCACAAATGAAATTGAGAGTGTAAGTCAAACCTGAGGGTTACTGTTACTTTATACACATCTTTAATGTAATCAAACCAAGATAATCAGGCTTTTCCTCTCAACACAAAAATTAAGGTGCATACTGTAAAAATTAAAGAAAAATTATAAACTGAAAAAAATTGTTGTTATGTGCCTTCAAAGAGACCAGCTGTGGATCCCTGCAATGCCTCCTTTCTTCAATCAAATAGATATTGCCTTTAAGGCTTATCTGCTGGCAAGATACTGCAAAACTTTTTCAGTACATAGTCACCATATCGAATGGGAAAGTCCATTCGCAACTTCGCTGCCGTTTTCTCCATAGGAATTAGAGTCTTGTCCAGAGGAATTGGTGAAATCATACAATCAAAGCCTGGCTCATAAAACATGGCAACTGAAAGCCGGTGCTCATTTGGGGAAACTTTCACCCTGTGCGGTCCCGCTCTGAGTGCACCACTTGTCCAGATTTCCATCATGTCTCCCAAATTGATAACAAATGAGCCTGGAATTGGAGGTACTTCAATCCACACACCATTTTTGGTCTCCACCTGGAGTCCGCCCACGTCATCTTGAAGGAGGATGGTTAACATGCCATAGTCAGTGTGCCTCCCCGCTCCCCATATTTCATGGCCATCTTTTGAAGCAGGATGGGGTGGGTAGCGGAACATTGCCAGTTGAGCGAAGGGATCGTCGGTGAATTCTTTGATAAAGAAATCTCTTTCAAGACCTGCAAAAAAATAAGATTACGAAAATGGTTTTAGAACTTTTGAAAATAAACGATAGATGAGGTTCTTTCTAGTATCCTTAGTTCAATGAAACCTGTGTATAGGACAGTCCCAGCGTCTGTTGTTGAAGTAGAGGTGCATTATAGAAAATATGATTGGAAACGTTTGGGGTATACTGAGGCCTCTAAAAATGCTATATTCTGCTTCCTTAATTTTGGTTAAGTGTGATAACCACGAAAGATTTATTTTTAATTTTTGTTGTCGGATACCTTGACAAACAAAAAAGCTTTAAATTTGCATTGCTACAAATATAAAAGTCCACACAAGATTTAAAAGTGTCCAGGTCATTATCATATGTAAGTAACAAAAGAAAGTAGAGTGTATAATTCCAAAAAAACAAATCAACGCTCAAGAAAGGGAATGTGGCTTGTGATCAGTATTGTTGCTATCACATTTTCTTTCTCTTGGGTCGAAGCGTCAGCTTCAATATTACCGTTCAAGAGTCTTTAAGTAAGGTCTTGAAAGCTTTGTTTCGGTTCAGGCATGCATCTGCAGCTATGAAATGGAAAGGAAAGCATCGCTTCTATCCCATAACTTGAGGTTGAACACAGTAACGGGCGATGATTTTTACGATCACCAAATTTTGCTAAAAATATTGGTAAACTCCTCGTGGAAAACAGAAAGATTTAAACCCTAAGAAGGTTAATACATTGCTTGATGCTTTTTACTCCGTCACAGAAGTTCGCATTGGACTCTTGCACTAGGATGCTAATGCAGGGTGAGCCTATTTTACAATATGTATCATGCCTGTTGGACCCATTTTGATATGAACAGGCAACCATCTCTTGTGAGGAACCCTTTAGCGAATTCGGTAAGACGGGATTGTACTGATCACTGGTGTTATTTTGGTTAGTGGTGTAACCTGGTTTCGGCCTATATATACGATCGGGCTGTCTTTAGCGGCAGTTCCACTCAAGCCTGATAGACATTGAGAATAGCGGTTTATAGGGATGTTCAAATTGGTTCATACCTAAACTCAGTGCCACGCAGCTCAGCAGCTTTGAGGCTAATTCTTGTGTTCTCCTGAAGTATTCCTCTATAACTGCACGAAACTCAGGAACATATTCAGCTTTAGGCCATGGATTGAAGCCACAGAAAACCTTTTCCTTTCTCTCTTCTGGTAAATTCTTAAAATCACGAAAATAATAAATTCCCTCTTTCCACTCTGTGCAATTATATTCTATGCTTCGCTCCTCCTGCTTCCTGAAATATCCGCGAAAACCATCTCTTCGATGAATTTCTTCCTTCTTCTCAGCTGAAAGGCTGAAAAATTTCCACAACTTCTCCAAAACTTTGGCTTGAAGATCTCCCGGTATTCCATGATTGACCACGTAGAAAAATCCGAAATCTAGACAAGCTTTCCCAACAGCTGTTGTTTCTTCCAACGTTGGTGTTCTGTTTGCAAGACTTGATAAATCAACAATGGGAATTGACATGATCGATGAAAGGCCCTGGCAAAATTTACTCCTCTCGTCTAAAAATCTCTTCAAATCGTAAACTTTTGGAGGTTTGTGGGAAAGGTGCGCACAGGAGTGAAAAACTGGGTACATTTATATATAGCACCATGGTTCAATATTACATTCATATCTCTGGTATTACATTGTGTTAACAATACAGGTCCCCATCAGGTTTTGAAGAAAGGTACGAGGAAGTTAATACAAGCTTCCATGGTCACCTCACGTAGTTTTGCGGTTGCGTCGCAATATTAGGGCTTCGAGTAATATTTTCTGCAAGTTTTGCTGTTACAAGTGTGCCCTCTTGAAAGTTGCCTCTTGAATGACAAGATTAGCTGTTTTCATAAATGGATCATGATCAGTTGTTCTCAGCAATGGCTGATTTTTTTATTAGACAAAAGGCGATATTAACAACTTATCTAGATCTTTTTCTTCACCCTTAAGAGCCGACGTCGAAGGTCTTGAAGCAAAGTTCACCGGCCACCGACAAAGGCTTTCCTTCATATTTTTTTCGGCCAACCGCCTGCTTGGAGGCGTAGCTTGAATTTCGCTAGGCACTCTAGCTCCAAATTTTGTTCTGGTTGGAAGAGTTTCTTCTAAGTATTTTTTCGCAGTTTTGGGGGCCTTTACACGGCTTTGGCTTCGATAAAACCCGTTTTTACTCCTGGAGGGTGGCACTAGGTAAAATAATTGTACTGAAAAAAAAAAGTTTCGTTCGGCTTGAAGTATTATAAATTTTTATGCCCAGGATTAGATTCTTTTATTAAATGCTGCTGTATCAAGGACAGCCATTTCCGTTCTCCGATATTTTCGGCTTATACGTATTTAGAGTGTTTGAGTTGCAACGTGTTATTTTAATTCTACTTTACTCAAAATTAGACTAGACACCCATGAAAAGGTCTGTCAGATTGATTTTGCGGTATTGTAAAAAATAGAGATGTTCTGAAACACAATATGAAAACTCTTTTGTTTATTTTTACTAGAATTTGCTTAGATGCAACATTATGCACTGATATCTTTAAGTTAATAAAACTTCAATGAACATAATACTGAAAATATTAAGATATTACAACAACGACGACCTGTAAGTACAAAATTCAAAGAAAAAGTTTTTTGCTAAAAAATTTCTAGGTATTTACAAGCTGACGCTGAGCGCTGACAAACTACTTGTCCAAGAGAGGTGTCCATCCTCTCTTTAGCAATTTGCAAAATATGTTGTGGCGACACAAGTGAAGTTAGATTATGTGAGGACTTTAAACAAAGATGGCCTTGTGCTTTTGTCGGATTGATGCACTCGACTCTTTCAATGAATTCTCATGTAAATAACACTTGTTCCAATGCTTTTTATTGCCTGTATAATATAAGAAAAATTAGGAGATATCTTCTTAGGCGGTCCACTGAGACGCTCATTCACGCATTTGTCTCAAGTCGCGTCGACTATTGTAACAGCCTGCTCTACGGCCTGCCAGCCTACCAGCTTAATAAGCTACAGAGGGTCCAAAATGCTGTCGCTAAGTTAATTTTCCGGGAATCTAAAAACTGCAATCGAAGGCAGTTGCTGTATAATCTGCACTGGCTGCCGCTTAAATTTCGAATTGTCTTTAAGATATTACTGTTCACGTATAAGGCTATCAATGGCTTAGCGCCTTTTTATCTCCAGAAACGTGACTGATAGTAAACCCCGTGAAATTCAAGACTTTAACAACGTTAGGAGATCGATCTTTTGCTGCTGCTGCTCCTTAACTAATATCTCAAGCATGTTAAGGCATGGCTTGAGGCTAATTTGCATAAAATTTAATAATGGTCATAACTTTGTGAAAATTTATCAGAACCTTCCAAAATTTGGCAACCTCGGAAAAATCGGTAACCTTATTTTTTCTGTAACGTAAGAAATCAGATATCTGTGTCACGTGACCACTTATGGTCGAGTCCAGGAAAGAAAAGAAAACTAAAAATGGGGTGGCGAGATGCCCCACAGTATATATTAAATACAGTATTTATGTTATTGTATCATCATTTCTCGCCTGAATCTGGCCGGAATGGTTGACTCACGTTTTTAATTAATTACTAATTAAGCAAAATAGGTCACGTGACACTTTTCACCTGTTAATATCTTTGTAAGAAATTAAAAATTCTCTCCGTTCCGGCTACGGAAAAAATTCGTACGGTAAAACAAACATTTACACATGGTTCAAACTTAGTTATAATCAACCATTCCTACCCCATTTTGCATTTCTTTTTGAATATCATTATGACGTCACGTTTCACGTGACTACATCACTTCAACCCCAACTAATTGAACTCCTCGAAAGAAAGTTTCTCGAAAGTTTTTTGCAACTTTTGGAATTAAAATGCTTGGCCGTAGAATAAAAGCAGCTTTATCTTCGCGGGGGGTCGAGACCAAAAATTGAGCCATGCCTTAAAATGCATAATGGAATTTATTGTCCCATGCGATTAGGAGTAGCCCCTCAGTAGCATCTTTTGAAGAGACACTCAAAACATTTTTATTTCAGAAAGCTTTTCTGTAATTTTATGTGCTTTTTAATCTTTTTTTAGTAGGTTTAATGCAGGTTTTACAATTTAAGTAGCCTAGGTAATTTTTATAGTTTTAGTGTTGACATAATTGTTTTAACTCTTTTTGGTAGGTTCATTCACTTTGCATACTTTATGTAGTCAGTAATTTTTTAAAAAATATTTTTATTTTTAAGCGCTGATGAAAATAGCAATATTGATATCGGCGCCAGGTGGTGTGGTGCGTCAGACCCACAAAGGTTCATGGGTAAAACTGTTTATGTACCTCATTTCAATCGTGACACGATCGAACATGCATCTCTTGAGAGAGATGAATCAAAATCCTCGCTCAAAACACTGCGTCCTTTCCTGAAAAACATTATTAAGGAAGAGAGCGATTTGGAGAATTTTTAAGATCTCATATAGTGGCCTTAAATGCTTGTTATTTGCTTCAAAAGGCAGTTTCAATAAATTTATCGCGGTGATTCGGAGACGATCGAAGGTGCAATGTTACGCTCATTCTCGGTGTATTTTAAAAAGAACCTGTTAAACTCACCGGTGACGTAAAACAAAGAAAACAAAGAAGTCAACACAATAAAACCTAGAAAAACAAAAGGTACAAAACAAAGAAAAAGTTCACAGGTTCTTACACCGAGGTAAACCCCAATTTTAGCAGATTTGAGGCGGCGATTTCCTGCTTCTCAGAAGATTTTATGTACTGTTTAGCGCTGAGTTTATGTGTACATTTTTATCTCAGCGTGAAAGAGATCTGTAGTTTATACCTGGATTTGCTTAAATGAAAAAAATTTGGCCATTAGCAGTGTTTGATGGACTTTATTACCGGGCCGAGGAGCGCAAACAAAGACTGTGAGAAATCTTGCATCGTCTCTCATACAATAACAAAAAATAATTATTGCTTTATTTTCATCCACAAGTTTATACTGTCCTGCAGACTGTGCCCACTTGCAATGCTTATGGGCACTGAAATAAATCTTCTATCAGGCAAGGAAAAAACAGACCGAAGGAGCCGGACAGCTACAGCACAATGGGAATTTCACTGAAGCTACGGCCACAGAATTATCTGTGCGTTCATTGAAGTTAACGCAGTGTATCGATTTTGCTACAAACCTAACCTTAAAGTTTAAAAATCCTGTATGATAATGTCTACATCTTTGATAATGGTTCTGTGTTTTGGTAGAGATTTATAACAATTTATTCCCTCTCGTAAGTTTACATGACGATTTGCTTACACATAGCACACACTACCATGCAAATTATTTTAAAGGCACGCTTTCAGTTTCCGCACTGGGTTATGAAAAATGTTTCGTTTCCAAAGGTTATTACAATAATCAAACTTATTTACCTTTTCTGGTCTAAAATGGAACAAACTCTTCCTAAATTTGGCGTTACTCGCTTCACGTCGGCTTCCGCTTCGGCATGATTTCTCAGCCCGTTTCCGGGAGTTATTCTACTTGGCTGAGACGATCTCTTCATTCCGAGGCACTTTCAACGTCTCATAGCGGGAAAACTAACAGGGTAGACCCGGGTAGACCCCAAAATTTACAAAGAAGAAAGGTTGAAGTAAAGAGATACAAAAATAATCCGATAAAACCGCCAACAGTAACCAGCAATGAATCCAAGAAGAACGGCGAAAATAACGCTCAAATCATCATGGCGGCCTGCACATGACAGAGCAATTCAAACTTCTCACAAACGCTCAAGATAAAGTGTTCCAACAACTTTCCACGGAGGTATAGTGTCGAAATTACCTACACAAGCTTGGAATAAAGCGAACATTTCATCAAATACACTTCTGAAAACGGCTCTCCAAGCGCGAAAATCACTCTATAAATAACGCATTCTGATTGGTCGAATCTCGTGACGCACACCGCCTGTATTGGCGCTATGTGAGTTTTATTATTATTATATTAATGTTATGACATTAAACGACTTTAGACACACGATTTTGGAGTCTAACAGCATTTCAGTTAGCTGATATTTTATATGCTATCCCAAACTGTGCCGCAATAATCAAAATGTGGCTAAATGATCGCGTCGCGAATATTTTTAGCTGTATCCAATGATAGTCTTGAAGTCTTTTTAGGGCACCAGTGCGAGCGAAACTTATCTTAGCTAGGATCTTAGAAATTTCTTCTACGTATTTTGCAGGTCAAATTATCACCTATAAAAACACTAAATGTTTAGCCTTCTTAACTTGACTGACATTTTTTCCTTACAATTTCAATTTGATTTGCTGACTGCTTTTCGATCAGCCGTAGTCTTTGGCCAGAGCCAATCAAAATAAATTCAGTTTTAGCAATATTTAGACTTAACATTTTTGCCATGGGCCACAGGTTTAGTTTCTTAGTTCATTGTTCACCTCCCTTTCCAGGACATTTACATGTAAGTCAGAGGGAGCCAAGAAAATATTAGTTTCAAGCACATTCATTCTAAAGGCAGCTTCATTTTTTATACACTTTTGGAGGTCGATGATGTATTTTGGAAAATTGAGGGACTGACGTAGGAACCCTGAGGAACTCTCTATGTGATTTGTTTCGCAAGTGATAAGTAGCCGTTGATCTTGCAATTCTGGCTGAGATTGCTTAAATACGACTCAAACCACTTTTAGGAGTTCTCATTAATACCAGACATAGATAGCTTTTGCAAAAGAATTTGATCGTCGACGATATTTTGTAGGTCAATACAGATAACACCGTTATGCATCCATTCTCAATATTTACTGACGACTGAAGAACTAGGAAAGCTGTTACTGTACTATGCAGGTATTGAAATCTCGACTAATGGTTGCTCAATAGATGTAGACCATTCTCGTTGAAGTTTTCATTGACTTTTTTGCCGATTACTGGCATCTACGAATATTGGAAAGAGGAGATATTGGCCTATAGCTGTTGACATCCGACAATACGCCATTCTTGAAAATCGGCATTACCTTAGGTTATTTCCATTCACATGGAACGGTTCCAGCATGTACTGTATTGTTAAATATATGACTCAATGAAGCAGGGGCACCCAAAGACTCTTTTCTGTGAAATATCTGTTCGGAGAAGCAAAAATTGCCTAGAATTTTCTATTACTTGACAAAGGCTAAAAATTTCTAGATGACCGTACCATTCATGTACACTTGAATTTTCGAAGCTTATCTAATAAATTCCCTACGATTTTCTGAAGTTTAATTTTTCCCATTTCACTCCCCAGGTTAGGCTATTTTTCGAAGAGAAAGGAAACCTAAAATTTTTGGAATCGAAAATGCGATGCAGAGAGGAATCAGAAAAACTATCACTTAAGTAAAACTTTAAATTGCAGCAAAAATTTTCGGGAAAATAATACCGAACCCCTTACAATTTCGAAAATACTCAAGTTGCCCTAGGATGACCGAACAGATATAAATTTTTTAGCGCCACTTAAAATACATTTCTAGAGGTCTAAAAGTACTCTAGATAGCCTAAAAAGTGTGTTCAAAGCATTTAGGAGGAAACCGTCGTTGGGTGCCCCTGATTGAAGGCACAACTGACAATATCGGTTGCTAATTTCAGAACGTTCCAACGTATGTTGTTATCTAATCCAGTTGAACTCTTAACATAAACATTTTTGAACATCAATCGACTCACCTTATTGACTGTTGTATTTGGTAAAGAAAAAGCTGTATTGGAAGGTGTAATATTTTTCAGGCGGGATGTCACAAGATGGAATTTCGAATGCTAAATTTGGACCCATGTTAGCCATGTTAGTAAATTGAACTTTGAAAACTTCAGCCTTGGGCCCTTCATATCTTTACAGGTACTAGGAGCGGTTCCTGCAGTAATGTATTGCAAAACACCTTGCTGGGACGAAACTGCCGCTGTCGGACCTCGAAAAGAAAGAAAATTAGTATTTTAGGTGAGGAGGTCTATCCCTTTGTTTCTCTTGTCTCAATGCGTCATTACCGTCCCAGCAAGGTGACCGTTTAGCTTCAAAAGGCCCATTTGGGGCGAAGAAATCAAAGTGCTATTGTTCATTTTAATTTCATCGACTTAGAGATCTTTTCTGTTGATTTAAGGCTAATGCAGTAATTCATTTCTAAGCTTTTTGAGAATCATTCCTGTTGGCGTCTAAATTGTCCAAGTATAATATTTGTTTCTCGCATTTTTCACTGCTTTGTTAAATTGTTCGATTTGTTTCTTGCCTGTTTACATTCGTTTAGAGTATCTGGATCTTCATTCTACCTAGTAAATCTGAAGAAGCTCAAAGGGCCCTTTTTCTACCCATTCCTCCCTTTTTGGAAGGTGCTTATTTGAGCTCCACATTAGTCATCGGGCCTGGAGAACACAGAAATGCGACTCCAGTCTATCTACTTTAAACCCATCAAACAATAACAACAACTTTATTAAATGTACGAGAAAGTACAAACACGTGCACACATACACACTTGCCTATATTTAGCAAAAGCTCTGGATCGCAGTGTGGGGGACTGCATATTGAGATTAGACTGTCACATTTTATATAAATATTTTTCACCACTGAAATACATAAAAATATAAAAAAGAGATGTTGCAAACAAGAAATATTTTACATTGAAGTTCATAGTTTGGTTTGTCTCGTTTCTATAAATGAGCTCACCGCCAGAAAGTGTGCAATTAATTTTTCTGGTCATGTAGACCAGACAGTGATTACTGAGACCAAATGCAAGGTGTTTATTCTCCCGAGTCAATCACATTCAAAAAAGTTGCCATTCTCTAGCAAACTAAGGTTTGGAAACTGTTGGCTACTCTGGTGGGTTCAGTAATTAACTGACGCAATCCATAAATATCATCTCTTATCAAAGAAAATAGAAATGTTGTATTCTAAGGTGGGCGAGTTCCCAGATACAATTCCAGAGAAGTTGCGATTAAGATGCCTAAGCAGAAACAGCTCCATATTTTCCTCATCAATTTTATCACTAAAATTATCGAAAGAACTAAATGCCTCCGGAGGGGTCTTTGGTCGCCTGCACCCATGTACAAGTTCAGTGAAAAAAGCATGTCTTCGAGTGGGGGTCAGCAATTTCAACGGTTGATATATAGAGTTAGCCAAGGCCAAAAGCAAAGCTCTCGTGGGATCCTTTAAGAAAACTAACGGGCACTTTCTTTTATCCCCAAGGTGGGCGTTCTGGAGAGGTTCGACTGTAATTCAGGTTACGCCATAAATTAGGAGCAAACTGAATTCCTTCTGAAAAACTGGACCTGAGCCTGCGATCGTTAAAATCTATAACGGATCAGCAGAAAACTTAAATAAGAACACGTCACCTCAATGAGTTGTTCACCTGAGCCCGTGATAAGGTCATGTGACACTGGTCAGCGGATACCCTATTTTGACAGCTTTCAATTGACCATAATCTGGATGTCCAATATCAAGTTAAACACAGACTTTATATACCTTGGACTCCAAGCTAGTAAGTGTGACATTTCACATCCGCTAAATTGACGTACGGACGGATGCGTACGATTTTGTCACAACCAAAATCTTATGGATGCATAGATAACCAATTACTAGAAATACGTGAATCGCAAAACCTGGCGCAGCAGAGGCTGTCGACTGTCAGAAGAAGGAAGAAAGGCAACCAAGAGGGAAAAAAAAATCTATGAAAAAACAAATAAACTGATAAAACTAAAAAACAATAACAACCAGAGAAGGAAAGGAAGAAAAAATATAAATTAAAAAAATAATAAATTTAAAAAAACGATTAATAAGTTCCAGAGTCGAACCCAGTATATCCTGCGAGGAGGGTCATTTCATTACCTCTACGCTACGTGAGAATCCTTTCCAGTGGCACTTCTGCCGGCGACCGCCGTTGAAAGCTGATCGAGCCATGTAAACCTTCTCGGACGACTAGGGTTGCATGTATACGACCCATATGGAACGATGTATGCATTCCTCCCTCGACCCGTTTACCTTTCAGTTCAACTTAATAAATTGGTAAGCAACAACGTCAGCAAAGATAGATCTTTCCAACGATACCTCGTTTTGGATATTCTGAGCAATCCTGACATGCAGAGTTACACTCAGAAAAAAGCTAACATTTTGGAGAAAAATCCGCTGCCTATTTCGCTGCTTACATACTACTCTTTGAAAATTAAATTTGTCCCTTTCTAGCCTGCCTGGCAGGGGTTAAAAGGGGAAGGGGAAGAGGGAATTTGGGCGCGCGAGGGAGCAGCTGAGGCTAGTCCCTTTCCTAAAAAGTTAGCTAGCCACAATTCCATGCACAAGAAAGACGATAAAGTGGGCAACAAAACCACCAATAAAGGAGGAAAAGAAGGAAAAAAAAAAAGAGATCGAAATAGATTCGCAAAAAAGTCTAAATTTTGGCTTTTGCGCATGCGTGAACAACAAAAAAGTTGCTTAATTACGTCAGGTTAGTCGGAAAATATGTCTTTTTTCTTGTAAAACTCGTTTTTAGCCATTCTTATGCTAATTCGCCGGAAAACCAGTCCAAACAAGAGGAATTGGGGAAAAATAAGGTTTTTCCGCTACTCGCCAGCCGTCACCAAAGGGTTAAACACGAATTCAAAGAAATATTTCAGGAAAATAACTGGCTTTTTACTACTTAAACGCATTTTATCGCATTCAAAGAATATATGCCCTACAAAGCCGATACAACTCGTCTGCGAAGTAGGACTCAAAACATATGTTTTCTTACCTCGATATTTACTCATATTTTGAAACTAATGGTCCAAATCGCTTCCATTTTTTCCTTAGAGGTACTTCTACATTCAAAATTTATCGCTAAAAGCATTTCTTGACCTCTAAAACGGCCGCCAAAGTAACTGGGCCGGGTTTGTGGTAGTTTTGTTTACGCTTTGTTTTGTTACTAGGCAACTGCGGATACCAGACCGATATAAATATGCAATGTATTAGCCTCCCACACAGACGCTCTTAGGGGTTCGTCGCGTGACGAACCCCTGAGAAAGCAAGATCACACTCGATTCTCGTGGGAGAGTCACGCGCGATGCGAATTCCGACAAAATTTTAAGGGCTAGGGTCCGTGAGCGAGTCCCTTTCTTCCTAGTCTGCTACACAGCCGTTTTTAGTGTCGTCACGCAACGTTCCTCCCCAGTTAGTGGGGAGGAGCGTTGCGTGACGACACTAAAAACGGCTGTGTAGCAGACTACTTTCTTCCCGGCCTTTTTTCTTTTAAACAATTTCGCCTGCAGGTAGTTGGCCCATAACTGGGGGCGGGGGCTTCGATTGTAAGCGGCAGTTTACGGTATTTTAATTTTCGTGTTCGACTTGAAAAGTTATTTACATGCTTTGCTTATGTTGCCTAAATGTAAATTTTGGAATTCAAAAATGCACGGTTGCCGGTGATAAGGCACACTTAATTTGGAGCCTCGCTAGCAGAGGTCTCTCACGACGAGGCATTTTTTAAGTGTGTTGTACTGAAAGCATGAAAATACTCTGGGGCCACAAGAAAACAAACATGATTTTGTAACAACCTGACAGTAATACATATTTAATGAAGAAAAAGGAAAAGGAAAAGGGGCTATGCTTCGCGCGCAAAGAAACACAAACCATTTTTTAATCAAAAATAAAACACAAACAGCGGTGATAAAAATTATGAACTTTCGCATTTTTATGTAAAATTGACCATTTGTACATGCTAGTCAACATACATTTTGAAAAGTGATCTAAAGTGGTCGTTACAGATTATGACAAGACTATTCATACAAAATTTACAAGGGGTCTGGAAATGAGATTAAGAATTCAAAATTCGTAACTATGAAAGCAACAGCTGATAAAGCATCAGCTTTTCACTGCTTATGTTGACATTAAAAGCTGGCTTAAGATCCTGTACAGTATATACAACGTTTCTTTTATCCATCTTGCATTTTCTTTTTGATCAAGCTACGATGGCCCAAAACCATTTTTTGCCTCCAAAAAGACCTGTCGTGGACACCACCTAAAATTTCTCATTCATGCAATTAACCAAATACTCTCAAGCTTATCAAGACTTATCCTTTGGCAATATACCACAATACTTTCTCAAAATATAGTCACCATATCTTATGGGGAAGTCCAATGGCAACTTTCCCACGGTTTTCTCCACTGGAATTAGAGTCTTGTCCAGAGGAATTGGTGAAATCACACAGTCGAAGCCTGGGTCATAAAACATGGCAACTGAAAACCTGTGCTCAGTTGGTGAAACTTTAGCTCTATGTGGCCCCGCCCTGAGTGCACCACTTGTCCAGATTTCCATCATGTCACCCAAATTGACCACAAATGAGCCAGGAACTGGGGGTACTTCAATCCACACTCCATCTTTGGTCTCTACCTGGAGTCCGCCTACGTCATCCTGGAGAAGGATGGTTAAAGTGCCATAATCAGTGTGTCTTCCTACTCCCCATATCTCATGGCCATCTTTTGAAGCAGGGTGGGGTGGGTAGTGGAACATTGCCAGTTGAGCAAAGGGGTCATCAGTGAATTCTTTTGTGAAGAAATCTCTTTTAAGACCTAAAATAAAATAGGATGATAAAGGTCAGTGTTCAAAATTCTGAATACAAAAGAATGTGCTTTCTTGTGTCTACACTCCATTAAACCCTGTATTAATTTTATAAGGACACACTCAAAGAGCCCTCAAGTGTCTGCATTTGAAATATTGTTTCTGCTAAATACAGGCCTGATTTTCATTAAATGTGAGTGGAAAGTTTCGGACTTACTGTGGCTGCTAGACTGGGAGCCGTATATTTACAGCAAGTGGAGTTGTGGTGAGAAACTGAACTTGAGAAGGAAGACAAGTGAACTTCATTTCAGTCAGTTTAATCAAAATCAATTGTATCCTAACAATACCAATAAATAATCAAGAAAAAAGACAATGGAAAATATTAAAATGATAGCCTGCAGGAAAATACTGTACTGTGTTGCTAAAAATGTATCATGCCTGATAACTCACATCATTGCATACAGCTAAATGCAGATTATGAAATGTCAAATGTCGTCAGTGGAAACATGGTTTTAATGCAGGGCAGGGTATGTAGAGAGGAGGGGGGGGGGGGGGGGGTTCAATCATGCTCATTGATCATGGAATGAATTTAAATCTTGTATTTAGTAGTTACAAAGAGCCATTGGTGGTTGTCATTATTAATTATGGTAATTGGACTGAGTGGAGTCCAATTTAGTCTGCAATCATACAATTGATTAAAGTCAAATTTGTTTAATCACAAGTATGATTACAGACCGAATGGGAAGACATGCTCATCAGTTACCTGTTAATCATAACTATAAAAATATTTGTGATATTTTAGACTTTGTAAAAAATTAAATTACAAGAAATTCTGAGAATTCTTGCTAGCAATGAAAAACAAAAAAAGCCATCTCAGTTCGTGCCTGATGGTGCACTTTGTCCAATAGACCTTTTTATCGATACGGCAGCCATATTGAATTAATTGGATTTGAGGAGTATTATGGGATACCCAGGGGGCATGAGCATGATCCGATATACTCGCATCAGTATTTACGCATGCTTTTCGAGCCAATTTTTCATTTTTTCCAAGAAAAAGATTGTAATGGGAAAAAAAGATCGTTGTGCTGTGTTTGGATGCAATAATGATCGCCCTATTGCTGATAAACATATATTGAAGTTTTCTTTTTGCCTGAAAAGCGTGCGGAAATACTGAGTGGGTGCCCCTGAGCATCCCATAATACTCCTTATTATACATTCAAAATTTTTCCCCGATTGGCTAAAAGCGACGTCAAAAGGGCAGCTTTCTCGCAGGTTAATGCACCGTTAACCAAGAAGACCTGGGGATGAGGTTGAGTTGTTTTGGCTGTGAAAACAAAATGGCGGACATTTTACTCGTTTCAAGAGTAAGAACTAGGCAAAATAAAAGCTAAAAACATGGCAAGAACAGCAAGAAGACAACTCAAAGGGTGACATCTGCTATTTGGAGAATATTTGCGGAGCTGAACAACCCTAAACGTGCACAATCAAAGATAAACTTAACATCGATGGAGGTAAGCATGTTCTAGCTATGTTTTTAAACTTGGAACTATTTTGAATGAATAATGAAACAATTATTGAATTCGGCTTTCATATCATATGAAGAATCATAAAGATCTTGGAGGGTGTTATTCACAATAACACCCTCCTCTCCATTCACTAATTGTTAATTAAATCGAATAAATTCAATATGGCTACTGTATCAGTAAAAAAGTCTATGACTTAGGCATCATGTGTACTGTCCTGTTACACTGTCCATTTAGTGCTGAAATCAGGACACTTGATAGCCAATCAGATTTGAGAATTTGGTTATAGTTATGTATCGGTCAAATCGAAGCTTCAACATCCCCCCCGGGCAACCCCCCAGGCATTTGACTTTTTTGAAAATTATTGTTCAAATTCCCCCCTACCCGGGCCAAAATTCTGTTCAAATGCCCCCACCGTGGCACAAAGCTTGTTTAAGCCCTTTCTGCGTAACCAATTGGCCACAAAGGCACAATCTTTTCCACGGAAATACTCTAACACCCCATCTTCCATGATAGCTCGCCACCAGAGATTTCACATGAAATCGAGGGTGCAGTTCAAATTCCCCACCCCCTGGAAGATTCTAATAATCAAATTCCCTCCTCCCCGGGACGGCAAAGGTGTCAAATGCCCGGGGTATGCCCGTGGGGGATGCTGAAGCTTTGATTTGACCGATACATTATGATTAAGATGATCATGACGATGATTGTTATCATTATTAGAGTTGTTACTTCGTACATGTACCTAAACTCAATGCAATGCAACTCAACAGTTTTGAAGCTAATTCTTGTGTTTTCCTGAAGTATTCCTCTATTACCGCACGAAACTCGGGAACATAGTCCCCTTTGGGCCATGGATTTAAGCCACAGAAAACCTTTTCCTTCCTTTCTTTGGGTACATTGTTAAAATCCCGAAAATAATAAATTCCCTCTTTCCACTCCGTGCAATTATATTCTATGCTTCTCTCCTCCTCTTTCTTAAAATATCCGCGAAAACCGTCATTTCGATGAACTTCGTTCTTTTTCGCACCTGAAAGGTTGAAAAACTTCCACAAATTTCCCAAAACTTTAGCTTGAAGATCTCGTGATATGCCGTGATTGACGACGTAAAAAAATCCGAAATCCAGGCAAGCTTTCCTTATAGTTGCCGTTTCTTCGAATGTTGGAATACTGTTTAAAAGATTAGATAAATCGATGATGGGAATTGCCATCTCGTACAATCATCAATTATATTCGTGACTTTTGAGAATGTTTTTCCTGAGTGGAAACTGGGTACAAATAAGAGCTCCCCCCAGTTCCTTCTCGTCCAACAATCGCCGCCTGAACGTTAGTTGGACGTTCACCGAGATTGGAAAAATGGCGGTAGAGAGAATTCATACTCGAGCCAACCCAATGGTTAAAGCCACCTATATCAGCAAGTTTTTCACTTATTGGTAAGTTTTAATAAATATTTGGTAGTAGATTTGTGATATTTAATACTATATTGGCTGTTAACTGTGACTGTGTTGTTTACAAATGTCGCGTGTAGCAATTTATTAATAATCGAATTAATTAATAAGAGGACTTCCAAATGAGCAACAACCGGGTACCGAAAAACCGAATGAGGTCAATGCTAGCCTCTTATACGCTGTATTTCCGATCAAAATTTCCTCCGTATATTTGATAATAGATTCTGTGTGTATTTTCATCCACTTGCCGGGGGCGCGTGTTCTGAACGGGTGACATTGTATTATGCAATCAGTTTCAGCCTTAGGCTGTGAAATCCAGGGTGATGAAAAAAGCAAGCTAAAAAGATTTTCTGGTAGCCCAGGATCAAAAGTCAAGCACCACGGGCCACCATGCAGCCTTGAAAATGAAGGTATTTCCTTTCTGTAGTAACACAATAGGACATTGCCCACAGATGCAAAAGTCAGAAATGTCATAATGATATCATGTCACACGTTACTTTCCTCGGCGGGACTGTGCTGCTTTAGTAGTGCCCCTGGCACCTTACTTAGTTTCTTTCCTTTTTTTATTTAACTCATACTGTAAACTTCTGGGCCCAGTTGTTCGAACGTCGGTTAGCGCTAACCCAGGGTTAAATTTTAACCAGGGCTTCTTTTTCTTTTCATGAAAAGCACTTTCTCAGAGGATTTTCTATATTTTTTTAGAGTATCCAATCATCAAATTGTAGGCAAAGAGAATTAAACTGAATTTGCTTTTTACGCTCTCATATCTGCGTTCAAATTTCGCACTAACCCTGGGTTATTTTAACCCACCTTCGAACAAGCCGGCCCTGATTATAAACCCTGGGCTTATACAACTTCATAAGGGGTCTCAGGAGGGCTTTAAAAGTAGGGTGGGGGTGGAGGGGGGTGTACATAGCAGTCCTGATCAAAATACTTTTTGAATTTGATCGCCTTTTTAAGCTTCATATCATCTGGAAAAGTCAAATTTTATTTCAATACAAGCTAGAGCTACTTACATTCAGTGGGGGCTTATAACCAGTTACAAGGAGATGGGCATATAAATAAGTACCCTGCTAGCAGAGGCTTTTCCCTTGTGTTTCTCAGTGTTGTACTGCCATTCTCTTCGCTGTTTTGGCTGCTCGCGTTTTGTTTTGGTTGTTTCTGTGCCGAGGAAAAGACCTCTGCAGACAGCCGTTTGGGATTCCTGTTGAGCATGCGCGAGATGAAAATGTGGTTACCATGGAATTTCTGGTCACTTGTCGGTAATACGATGCCGCCGCCGGAGTTTGCTCATGTATTCATTAGTCAATTTTCCCACGGGAAAGACTCGCACTTGCCATGTTGATATAGCGGGCTCACTTTTGCATAGCAAACTAGTACAAAAAAGATGCGCGAGTCGATAAAACCGGTTCCACAACCAGTTTAGTCATGTGACTACCTCCTAGATCTTGGAGGTATCTAATACGCATGCTCAACAGGAATCCCAAACGGCTGTCTGCAGAGGTCTTTTTCCTCGGCACAGAAACAACCAAAACAAAACGCGAGCAGCCAAAACTGCGAAGAGAATGGCAGTACAACGCTGAGAAACACAATGGAAAAGCCTCTGCTAGCAGGGTAATAAATAAGTGGGGGAGCTTATAATCAGAGGTTTACAGTATGCTGGGCATCCTGGATTTCAATCAATCCATCAAATATTTTATTATGTAAGGATACATAAAGGGAAACGTCAGAGGTTATCCCTATCGAGGATGCTCCCTGTATAAAATACAAAATAAATGTACTACAATGTAAAATTTAAGAATAATTATGAAATGGCTAAAAAATTTACAAAATTTCACAATATTTTCTAAGTTTACTTCAAAAAATGCTGAAATCCTGTTTGTGCACTATCTCTTTAGGAAGAGTGTGCCACTGTTAATAATTCTAACAAAGAATGAGGGCAAAAATCAATTTACTCTAGCTAATGGCTGTCTTAATTTAATTGAATGGTTTGAGCTTGTTTTACCATAACAATTACATTTTGAGGCTATTAAGACCATGAATAGTCTTGTAGCACTCTAGCAAAGATAGATAAGCCCTCCTTGATTAAAGACTGGACCACCCAAGTATTTCAAGTCTTTTTTGGTATGGTGAGTACCTAGATGACATCGGGAGACCGGATTTTGAGGCCCTACATTGGACTCCTTCAAGAGCGTCAATGTTCTTCTATTTATACTACAACATGAGAAATTTCTGCAATGTGATTGGCTTAGAGCAGTGGTATTTCAGCTTAATTTGAAATACCTTCATGTGAAAATTACAAACCTTTTGCGGGTAGTAGTATAAACAAATAATAGCATGATTTGTACGTGATATTTGGCATAAATACCACTCATGATATTTCAAAATTGTCTCAAATTTCACTCGCCTAACGGCTCGTGAAATTACGTATAACAATTTTGAAATATCACTCGTGGTATTTATGCCAAATATCACTACAAATCATGCTATTACCTATACAAATTGGGTGACCAGAGAGGGACAGCATATTCCAGAATGGGTACAATCAAGGTCTTGTACAGATGAGAAAAAACTTCCTTGTTCCCTGGACCAACATCCCTTTTAAGGAAACCCACATTCTTGTTGGCTTTATTTAAACAACTTTCCGCATTTGGGTGTTCCGGGATAGATTAGAAGTCAATGAGACCCCCAGAACAACCATTTTGGTGACACTGAAGTGTACAACCAGAGAGCTTGTAAGGATAGCTAGTATGATCTCTTGCATGGGTAACACGTAGAACCTCACATTTGTCATGGTGAAAACGAAGTTGCCAATTTTCACTCCATTTCTGTAGCATGTTGAGGTCACATTGAAGTTGTTTCTTGTTGTTTTCATCTTAACCAATCCTGTAAACCTTGTTGTCATCTGCAAACAGGTGCATGCTTAACCTTACGCCAGTTGTAATATCGTTAATATAGGCAAGGAACAGGACTGACCCAAGTACACTACTTGGGAAACACCAGAGGTGACCATCATCCAAGGAGAAAAATGCCCACGGAATAAGACTCTTTGTTTCCTACCGATGATGAAGTGGATTAGCCAGTTAAGGAGATTTCCACCAATTCTATATATCCCTTTAACTTAGCCAAGAGATGATTTCACAGGTTCAGAGCACTAGGGCTCCCTTCATTTTTTCTTAGGGCACAGCCTTGCTGTGATATCCCCTAGCTGTCTTTGATAACATTCTGAAAAATACTTTCTTTGATAAAATTCTAAAAGTAAGATTTGCTCACATGTACATGTAGTTTGTCTCTTGCTAGGGAATTTGTTCCTAGGGAATATTATTTGTTCATTAATGGTTCATTACTTTTTATCACTAGGTGGATGAATGATTTGTTTAAGAAAGGATATAAGCAAAACCTTGAGAATTCTGACATTTACCAAATTTTACCTGAGGAGGAGAGTGAACATTTGGCTGACAGACTGGAAAGGTAAGTTTCAGTTTGAAGTTCAAGAAAGCACTGGCTATTTTTTTTTCAATTTTGTACTAAAAAGGGGCTATTAAACTGAAGAGAGGAGACTTACTTAGGGGCAGGGTGGTTTGTTCGAGTGGTGATCTATGGTGGAGCATGGATAATTGTTTCAATTTTATTTTTGAAACTTCTGTTGAAACCAGTCGAGCAAGATACTGGTAATTACTTGGTACACTTAAAGTACCATTAAAAAGGTCTAGAATTGTTCTGAGTGAAAAAAAGGAAAGACAGCAGAAGGTTTTGTCAAAATGTCTGGTCAGTGTGCTTGACCTGGCCTGAGTAGCAGGCATTTACAGTAGAAAATGGGATCTTGTGTCTTATAGGTGGTGTCGACCGACATATTGGTCGAGTGTTGGTTGACCATCCGCTGAATATTTGCCGCATGTCGGTCAACATATTGGTTGATACAACGGCCGAGTAACGATCGGTACTTGGTCCAAAATGTATATGGCACACTAATTTTGTCTCTTTCTTGTTCTGTGCCACACTTTGTCTTATGGCAGGCCTGCTTTCTGGCCAGGCTAATTTGACAACTCAACCTAATATATGACTGGTCAAAATTTCATACAGTGTACAGTAAAAAGAGGTGCTAATAAGAACCTACATTTTTGGAAGTCTGGCAAAATAGGTTCTTGTATTTTGGGGTACTTATTGGAAATTTAGGGTAAGTGTAGGTTCTTATTTTTTATGAAGAAGATGATAGATTGTTGATTGTACCAGAAAAATAAATAATAAACTTTTTATATATTCAAAATGATATAATTATAACCCTAAGAAAACTGACTACCAAATATTTATATAGTTTAGTACAGTATTTTCTTGTTATGTTTTAATTTACAACTCAAAGGTACACTCCTTTGTTAAATCGTTTATCATAATTTAAGTGTAACCCACTTATAAGAACCTACCTTTTCTTGCTTCGCTAAGCAGGTTCTTCTATTTTTGGGTATTAAAGTGGCAAATTTCTGCCAGGAGGTTCTTAATCTGCAGTTTGTTATTAGCGGATGTTTAATCTATTTTACCTGACAACTGTCCAATGGCTGGCAGTGATTTTCATCCTTGGGATATCCAAGTGTTTATATATTTTACCTAAGATCTAGAGCTGAAGAAATGTTTTTTTTTATAGTTTATGGAATGAAGAGTTAAAAGAAGCCCAGAGAAAAAACAGAAGACCAAAGCTAAGAAATGCATTCCTTAAATTCTTAGGATGGCGGTATTTTATATTGACAGCATTTCCTTTCATAGAGGTAACATAATTGTTGTTGATAGTCGTATGATAAGGGGAGGGGTTACAGCTTTTCTTTTACATTTTATGTTGATCAGCCCTCTTTGCCTTGTTCACACCTGAAGAATTTAAAGAAAATTTTTCTTAGCAATGGGGCATTGATTGGACAAAAAAACAACAAAAAAGGAAAAAAAACAACATAAAACCGTAAATTAAAAGGGAAATAAAAAGTAAAGAAAGAGGCAAAATTTGTCACTAATTTGGTGACAGCAATAGGTTTGATTAGCGAAACAACAACTTTGCACGTTCATCACGCTTTTTTGTACATTTCTCTACCGCCTCTGCAAGACTACAACGTGAAAATGCCTAATTTCACGTTTTATGGAGGACGTAAACAAGCGACGACGAATTTTTCTTTCTCTTTCTAAACTTTAGTGCAGTCAGCAAGAAATCAACTCCAGGGAAATTCGCCCACTTTTGGCATTTCAAGCGAATTGGAATAAACGAGGAAAAGTTTGAAAAAACTTATTTTTAAAGTGACGTTTTCTCTGCCGTTGCCGTCGTCGGTGTTAAAGCTCCTAATATCAACACTACAAAATGATGTTGTAATAAAAAGGCGACAAATACCACAAACTTCTTTCAGGTTTACACTTATAAACAACTTCATGCGCCTTCTTGAGGCTTGAGGTACTTTTCTAGCTTCTTGCTGTGAAGATGTTTGACTTCTTGCGTTTCAAAGTTCTTGCGGGTAAACCGCAAAGGGTCCCCCAAACTACGGCACTTTCGCTTCTTGCGGTGGCTTGCGTGTTCTTGCGGTGCAGCAACGTCTTACGCCACTTCTTGCGCGTGCATTATCCTTGGACTGTACTGTATGTACAGGGTTTCCTTTTTAGGCTTTTTAGGGACAGGCATTTTGGAAAGAGAACATTAAAAGACGGTAAAATTATTGGACTCAAACGCTTTAAATTGTTGTCTAAAGATAATAACGGGCGATTTGCATAAAATCCGGCTCGAAGGACCATGTCATTGATACGGCAATGCAGGGTTCTCAAAGAGGCAAAACTCCGAACACGACCGCACTTGAACCTTAGCAACGTGAAATTTATTAGGGCTCTTAATGAGCCTCTGCTCCGGTCACTCTTAATCCCGGTTCATTTATGACGTTGCTCGGTTTTTTCAATAGGAGCACTAAACGTGAGTTAAGGTTTTTTCATCTTTTCTGGCAAATTCATTAGGATTTTTGTCCTGTGGTCCCCACAAGAATCTTTTTGTAGCATTTTAGTTTTGTATTTTCATTGTAAGAGCTTACACATACAGCTGTTGGTTAAAAAATTCGTATATTCCTTCTTCTCTTGTAGGAATCAATGAAAGTCGTTGCCCCTTTGATTATCGGTAGATTGCTAAGTTACTTCACTGCTGTTCCTGGTATTAGTAAAACTGAGGCTTACATAATGGCTCTACTTCTGTCAATCACTGATCTTACTCAAGCGGCGATTCATGCTCCCAATTTTTTCAAGAATTCGAGACATGGTTTACATCTACGAATTGCTGCAGGAACAGTTGTTTATAGGAAGGTTCGTACTTAATTGATGTATGCTAATATTGAATTCTTTGTATCTTTCCGCGCTCCAATGGTGTTTTTGTACAGGGTCCTTGCATACACTACAATCTTTATGTCGTATTTATTCTCTTACCCTAACATTTTGCTAAGTGTACTGTAGTAAGGAAAAATTTGTTGAAGGTAAAGGTATTTTCGTGGGGGGGGGGGGGGGGGGTGGTCATTTCCGCTTTCCTCATGACTGTTGTAGTTGATTAAGCAGTGATATTAGTGGTTGTTCAAAAAGGATTAGAACTAAATGTACGTATTGACTGACTTCTTTCACTTTATTTCCTTTTTATTTTTAAAGAAAAGACCGAGGGTTAGACCGATAGTAGTTTTTAACACTTTGTTTTTTTTATACGTTCAGCTGCTACGACTAAGTCAGACCGCCTTATCAAAAACAACAACTGGTCAAATAGTGAACCTTATGACTAGCGATGTACAAAAGCTGGAACAGGTTTGTACTAAAAATGGTGTGCTTGTTTGTAACTGCAGTGTAAACACTTGAATCAGCTTTCCATGAGTGATATCCACATGCCTCAATATCGTCCCAAAAAACGCGGCTTTATCCATACGGATACTTTTTTGGTGTTTTGGCTTGTGTCCCTTGTGTCCCCTGTGCCCCGTGTGCTTCTTCCCCTTGTGTCCCCTGTGTCCCCTCTTTTTCCTTGTGTCCCCTGTGTTGTCTTGTGTCTCTTGTGTCTCCTGTGTCCCCTTGTGTCCCGTGTCTCCTTGTTTCCCCTTGTGTCCCCTGTGTCCCCTTTTCTATTTTTTAAAAAAGGAAATATACGGCGGCGTTGCCCTTGTTTCTTATATGCGGGAAAACTTTGGTGGGTTTCATTGCTTTCGTATGACAACATGCGGGTTTTTTTGCACGCGCAGGAAGTTAAAGGATGTGATTTTC
Source organism: Porites divaricata (assembly GCA_038088405.1). Taxonomy (NCBI): domain Eukaryota; kingdom Metazoa; phylum Cnidaria; class Anthozoa; order Scleractinia; family Poritidae; genus Porites; species Porites divaricata. Next base: position 22,080,216 of record JBBMOI010000005.1, on the reverse strand, counting down.
ATGAGGATAAAAAATCAAAACACGATGTTTTGCTTGACTTGTTTAGAAAATAATTTGTTTAACCTTTAGTAATCAACTAACAGGCCACTGATTTATTAATTTGGGCAACCAACTTAGGGGGCCTGGGCACCCCTGCGCCCTGTTATTGGTAGTCTGATACATTACGTGCTATCGTTGAATGTGGAAGTACACTTATTGAGGATATTAGTAAAGCTGGAATGCAAATGTTAGTGAACTACCCCATGCTCTTTACATATATGGTGGTAATATTGTTGTTTTGAGAAGCAAAGGAACCCTTGTGTGTAACTCATCTTCTGGTGTATTGAACAGAACATGTCCGTCTATCCTGCTTACATTTGTTGTTGATACACTGTTCAACTTTCCAATACCATTCAACATAATTCTTACTTACACCGACACATCCCGCGTAAACCCCTTCAGGCGTCTTCCGGTTCTTACTACGACAGCGAAGTAAGCAGTAAAAAGTAAGGGGCAACTAATTTTAAAGTTCCGAAAAAAACAGAAAGACATATAAGCTGTTTTGTGAAAATAACAAATAAGCGTGATGGCGTCTTAGATTAAGCATAATTAACCTGGCATGAATTGCACGCATTTATAAAATACCGTATTGACAGTGGCGAGTAATAGAACGAAAATATAATTGGTAGTCATGGAAGTTACCAGAGAAACCATTTTAAAAAGATGTTTGTCTACTTCAATTAACTAAATCTTCCGCAAAAATGGCAACATTTGCCTCTCGGGGACTTCGTACTGTTAGTTTGAGTGGCAAGAAGCTCAATCCCAAAAAGGCTAGAAAGTTCTTCGTTCTCCCTAATTTTCTTCGATTATTGAACAGTTGGAAAACTCATATCTCATTTCCCGGTTATTCCCAACTTGCCGTCACTTTGATCTGTAGCTCATAATTTCATCCCAGTCCACTGCATCACCCCATTTTGCTCTGAGGCGCTTGTTTCATCGCCAACCTTTATCCGCCCTGGGGCCTGTCTCTCGAAAGTCCGGGATCCCGGAAACTTCATGCAAATTTTAAAATCAAATCCTGTTGAATTGTAGCACAATTCTATAGCTCACAGACCAGTCCAGCCAATTTTGCTTCGTTAACTGATAGTTTTATTGTATCATTTGATCTTGAATACAAACACGGCAAACGTAAATTAGCTTTCGGGTCCCGAAAAGCTACCGCGACTTTCGAGAAACGGGCCCCTGGTGACAACATAGCAACAATGCAGGAAATTAAAAAGTAACCTCTTTTCGAGGATCCTGGTAACGAAAGCGTATTACTAGAGATGTATGCGTCTTTAATTGCTAACGTTGGTGGTTTACAATTTACAAAACGTTTTGGGAAATTTTCGGTTGGAGAGTAAATAAAACACTTAAATTCCGGGAGTAACGGAGTAACGTCTGGAAAGGTAGCCTTGTTTTCCCGGTGCGAATGCTGCAACTGGAAAAATTGGTGACACGCTTAATGACCCTTCCGATCGATAATGTTCACCCTTTCCTCGTAGGTCTTTCCTAAGAATACTCGTATTATATTTTCTCTTGTTCTAATTTTTCAAGACAACAGTGTTTGCCCACTACATCTGGATAGCTCCTTTGGCAGTATGCGTCGTAGCATTCTTTTGCTGGCAAGAGGTTGGGCTTGCTGTTCTGCCTGGTGTTTTTCTCTTTCTTCTTCTTGTACCGTTCCAGTGGTGGATTGGACGATTCTTTGTCCGTTTGAGGTACAGTTCGGTTAGTGTGACCATATGAAACTATAACATTACAGCAAACAATTTACAAGGAAAGTCCCGCAAAAGTGTTTGCGATAGTTTGAAATTGTTTTCGATTTTGTGATGATAGGCATATTTCAATGCGGTATTTCAGTAATTCTTATCCTGAATTGCGTTTTTTCCAAACGCGTAGGATCCCGTATTTTTGTGTTTGGAACGACTGGCTTTGCTGTATTACAGTGTACGACGCCCTTCCCCCCACCCCCGCCATATGGTGTACTTATGTTTTCACTTTGTTATAAATTAAATTTGATTCAAAGAAACAAAGTTAAAAGAAATATTCGTACTTTTATAATGCTCTTCGATTTTCATGAGATGCGACCACTAAGAATGCATGTTTCCCGAGAGGTCCGCCGTGGTGATAGACGGAAACGGAAAACGTAAGCGTAAGTTCAATGTTTGAATTGAAAGGTGATAAGTTATTGAAAGGCGCAGTAAACTTGAATTAAAATAGGTTATCACTGGGATGACATTGTACAGCAGAAGGTTTTAAGTAAAAAAAATTAGATTACAAACAAACTTGATATATAGAAAAAAATCTGATCATAAAAGCCCTGAAACTTGTAAGTTTAGGGGAGAGTGAAATTAAAAATTTTCCTTCAGATCCAAAATTGCAGCTCTTACAGATGAACGCATCAAGGTGATGAATGAAATCATCTCTGGAATGAGAGTCATCAAGATGTACACCTGGGAAAAACCTTTTGCTAAGCTGGTAGCCAATCTTAGAAGGTTTGCTCCCATTATTTTACCTGAGCTTATTATTAATTCATGTAGACGAAACAATAGATAAGAGAAGTGTGACGTCACAAAAATTCAAATTTGTCAAATTATGGTATTAAATGGCAAAATCAGCCTTTTCTTGCAAACTGGCGGGGAGATATATGCACCTTTAATCCTCTGATGAATCCATACAAATCCTTCGAAAAATTGGCTTAGATTGAAACGTTCACGATCCAGCCCTATTTTAGACGAATTTATATGGAGTCACTGGAGCATAACAATGCTTATATCTCCCTGCCAATTTGCACGAACAGGCTTTTTTGGCAAGTGAGCATTTTCCATCTTCTTCTTTCTTGATATGCCAACCTATCCCATAATTTCACAACTTTAGTTTTTGTGACGTCATCACATCTCTTCTCTAGTAAGGAAAAGACAAACCTTTTTCAGCTGCCTGTTTGAATTGTACCCCCTCATTCTAAACACCAACCAGTCCCTAGCATACAAAAGTGCTTGCATTTCATTCACTGTCACACTTTTCAAATATGGCTTACATTAGGTGCAATTTTATGCCTTGCTTTATGGTATATATACATATATATATATTTCTATACTTGTACTTCTTATCGTTTATGATACAAGTACAATAGAGCCTTTTCAGAAGGTTTTCACCAGCTCAACTTGCTCAAAAGCCGTCATGTACATGCATAATGTAGTTGAACATTCCAAAGTAGAAATGCAAGCAGCATTTAACTGTAGTATGGTTTCTTTTCCAGACAGGAGATTTATCAGACAAAGTGGTACGCTTTTTTCCGGGCCATCAACGGTGCATTCTATATTTCCGCCCTGGCAGTAATAAGCTTTGTTGTTTTCACAACATATGTGATGACGGAGCACACAATAACCCCAGAGAGGGTGTTTGTTGTTCTGGGTCTGTTCCTGTCAGTAAGAGTGTGCTTCACGTTATTCTTCTCTTTGGGCATAATGAACGTAAGGGAAGCTTCAGTGACAGAGAAGCGAATACAGGTAAATTTGTTCGTGAAAAAATTAAGCTTCTTTAATGTGGACCATTTAGAGCTAGTTGCACGCGAGGCCGATGCCTTGTTGTGTGGAGGTGTACACTGGGATTATTTCGGGGATTGATTTTGCCTGCACAACCTCGTAATAGGTCATCATGCAATTGTCCTATAGCCAAGGAAAGACGTGATAGCGTCCCTAAATACCCATAGTTCATTTGGACTCAGCACTGACCATGGCTCACTGTGACATCAAAATGGATGACATGCCTCCTAGAGTAAAATCGCAGAATATTAGCGTCTGAAGCTTCGTAGTTGAACACAATATTAGGGGAGCCTGGACTTTTACGGAAATTTATGCCAACTGTGGGCTATTTTGAATAAAGTTAATTGACGTGGTGACAGGAATTAAGTTGCTTTGACTTTTCTAGTTGAAGCCCTATCATTACCATTTCTCACTTGAAAATCGTTAAAAGGAATTCTCCTCGAAGCCCAGATGAGTTAGCTTGCGCTACAGACGAATATTAACTTCTGATTAAGTCCATCTTCGAAACAGCGCTGAAATCCTTGTTCTGGATCCTCATCTTTGTACCAGGATTTCAGCACGCACCATGATTAGCCTGTTAAAAAGCCATTGTCAATTTGCTAATCAGGTTGAGGGGAAATTCGAAACGCATTTTCCGGGAATTCGTTAGGTCCTTTGGGGGCACTAGGATATCGGCGCTTTTCGTAGACGTTAGAGTTACTAACAGGGGTTAGATTACGTCTGCGAAGAGTCTGAAACCCGAATTTCCTCCATATAAAAAGTCCCTTTGTATCAACCTCGTCCAAATAAATGTCTTTAAAATGTTTTTGTATACACATTTTATCTTACGTTTGTGAAACTCGAAAGGAATATCCTGAATTGATATCAATATCTATGTATACCTTCCAGTGCATATTGATAATCTTTCCTAATTTTGTTTTAGAAATTCTTAGAGCTTGAAGAGCGAGATCCAAATATGTGTGTCCAAGAAAGTAAAAATGAAGCTGATGTTCCCGTTGTAGTGTTGAATAATATTACTGCTTACTGGGATAAGGTACAAAATCAGTATAACTTTTTTGAATATAAACCATACTATCATTTTAAGCAAAGGCATACAGCGTTTTGCCAATACTAATCAATCACCCTATCAACAAGTTTTCTGCTGCTCAGATTACACTACATAAAGAAAGAGTAGATGCTAAGTAGTGGATCATCCTCGGAGACCCAGGGGCAGATAGTGGGGACGAGGGAAAGTCTAAACGGGCGGAAAAATGTCGCGCGAATGTCTTTACTTTTCTTCGCGCGACATTTTTCCGCCCGTTTAGACTTTCCCTCGTCCCCACTATCTGCCCCTGGGTCTCCGAGGATGGTAGTGGATAGGAGTTGTCTTTGTAGTCCCCGTTTTAAAGACTTTTATTCCCGCTGTTATAACATCCCCCTTTTCTTCGCTCATAAGCTCTCTTGTTTAATTAAACAACACAAAAATAAGATAAGCACCTAGCATATTCTACCTTTAACCTATGACGAACAGTTACTGGCAGGTGCATGAAACATTTAACTATTTTATTGTAACTGAGTACATTTTTGTCATCTGTTTCAGTCGTTAAACCCCACCTTGAAGGACATCACTTTTGAAGCAAAATCGGTACGTAGTTCTGTTGAAACTAAAATAAAATTGTTGTAGTTACGTAACATTTTCGTCAAGTGCGAGTGACCGTCATCAAAACTGATGGTTGTTTCCCGTTGTAAATTTTATGGGAATTGTTATGGGTTTGCCCATTTTCCCCTGGTCCTCGTGGTTTCCCTTTGACCGTTTATTCCCATAGTTCTGGAAGCTGAGCTTATGTTTGGTCATAGCGATGGCTGAGAGATAAACAGTGACTAAAAAATGAAAAGCTGTATTAGAGTTCATTGTTCCCGTGAAGACATTTACCATCACCTTAAATGACCGCAATAAGACAATGTTTTTTTCTTTGAAAGGTTACTTATCGGTTGGTTGCTTGTGAAGTTTGGTCGTCCAATCCGTCACGGAATAAAAACAGTAGCAGGTCATAGGTTATCATAGCCAAACAGTGGAAAATCTTGAAAATCCGAGAAACCTAAGCTGGCTTATTCTAAGAACGAGGCTGCACTCGTCTTTGTTCTCATTGTCTTTTGCCATTTGGGTTTTCAAGTGACCCAGGGACTTTGTAGAGACTTAAAGAAAAACACAGTTACGGGCCCTGTTAGGCGAGGGAAAGCAGAGTTAGTATCACCTTTTTGATACCCGCAGAAGAATTGTTTTTTTGCAAAGGCTTAAAAGCGTTTATAATAAGGTCAAAAAGATATCTAGCTAACAACAACAACAACTTTATTACACATTAAACAGTTTACAAATCATAAATTAAAGTGAACTAAAAAGGAAAAAGAAAATATTTCATGCAACCCGCAGTTAGCTTAAGCTAATCGAGGCGGGAGGTGAAGAGGACAAGGAAGAAAATATAAAAAAAACCAAGATATGATAATAATTTTACTAAGAGAACAAAAAAGTAGATACCCTACACTGCGTAATTATTTTATAAAAATAGTTAAATCTATGAAATACGTTACATCTGTTTTGAAGAGCTTGGGTGTTGTATTTGAACTAAAGTATCGACTTCAGCATAGTCGTCCCTATCCAAAAGAGTATCGAATAAAAATCCACGAATTTTTCTTTGAAAAATGATTTAAAAGTATCTCTGCAGTCGGAGGGAATTAGGTTCCATACTTTTGCTCCAGGTATTGAAAATGAGCGCTTGAAAATTTCCAGCTTTGCCTTCTGACAATAATGGCCTTCCGTGGCATGCCTTGTATTGTATCTGTGAATTTCATCTGACCAGTTGACTATTGTTTCAGTGATGAGAGCTTAGACTGCATTAGAGTTATCCGGTATATACATGCAGGGTTCTATCTAGGGTTTATCGCTTTGGGGAGAAGACTCGAGCTTCCTAGGGGCTCCGGAGCATGTCCCCGGACATTTTTTGATTTGAATATGCCCTGAGATGTTATGATATTTTGAGAAATATTACAGTGTGTGCACTGATCTCGTTGCGTCTGGATGATTTTTCCAATATAGTTACTTATATACTGTAATGATAACAATCTTTTTTGGGGGGGAAGCTTGGCGTTTTGTTGGGGACGCTTCTACCCCTCATGTACCCTAGAAAGGACCCTGGCATGTATAGCATGAATTTATACGAACATAGCACGAGTAAATATAATAATAGACTTGTACATTGATGATTGGTTTGTTTTATTTTTTCGTTAGGGAGAACTCCACATCGTTGTTGGGCCAGTGGGAGCGGGAAAGGTTATGAAAGTTTTGTCTGTACTAGCTAATGTGTGTAGAAGCACAGTACGCTACAAATTGTAAATTGTTTACCCACGGAGCACTTAGGGGTTCTTAAGAACTCGTTGAAACGTGTTCGTGCCCTCGAGATCGAAATGGAATTTGGAAGTGTTTTTCTTTTTAAGGAGAAGGGAAAACCAAAGTACCTGGAGAAAAACCTCTCTGAGCAAGGGAGACAAGCAACCACAAACTTAACTATTATTTTCGAACTAGGGCCACATTGGTGGCTGCGCCACCCTTGCTTTCATAGTGTCCAAGATCAATCTTCTCCTTACAATTACCCATACTTTGTACAGAGATAAGTTATTAGAATTAATAAAATGATCACCCAAGAGAAAATACTTTGATCTTTGAACAAATTCTCTCAACTAATTCTTTAAGGAAATGTATGGAGATCAGTTTGGGGAATTTGTATGTGTGGCTTAAAGGGTTAACTAGGCAAAATGTTGACTTTTGACATTTTGATTTATACCAAGTATTCAAAGGCACAATATATGTCGCTCTTGTAATAGTATTTCTGAGGTGCAATTTATCTTTCAGTAGATAAGAACTCTAGGAAGAAGAGCGCTAGTGCATTCAATAAATATGTTGGTAAAGATTCGGTGAGGATTCGAACAAGCCACTTTCTGGCTGAACGTTTGATGGTTTTAGACAAAATGATTTGGCCACAAAATTACAAAACACTTTAATAATAGACAAGTTTATCTTTGATTTTCAGACATCATTGTTGATGACTATGCTCGGTGAGCTGGCAATTTCTGATGGTCAGAGGCAGGTTCGTGGTAAAGTGGGCTATTCGTCCCAACAACCTTGGATTTTTTCAGGAACTGTTAAAGAGAATATTGTCTTTGGTCAAGAATTTAACAAAGTTCGGTACCAGCAAGTCATCAAGGCCTGTGCTCTTAAAAAGGTTTGTCTCTTCCTTAAAAAATACAAAGTTCGCCACTTGCACATCTTCCAAGTGTTTCAAGTGTTGTTTTCAATTCCTTTTGAGATGGCTGTAATACCCGGAAGAAATGGAAACCAAAGGTTATACAAAATTTTGGGGGTCAAGCAAGGTGTATTATGGGAGATGTGCAAATGGCGAGTGAGGGATATTCTAAACTACTTTTTGATTTACTTAACTTTCGTCCTTTTCATGGAATGTTTACTAGGGCGAGAATGAAGCTGGGTCCTCTTTGCGATAGTCATTTTCTTCTACGGTTACAGCAACCAATTGCCACTCATCCTGATTTTTTTGTTTTTCTGTATTCTGTTTAACTTATCACTTCAAGTAGTTCAGGGTCGGCTTGTTCAAAGCTGGGTTAAGATATCCCAAGGTTAGAGCTAAATTTTAATTCAGATATGAAATAGTTTTTTTTGTCAACAATTTGATGACTGGGTGCTCTCAAAAGAGAGGAAAAACGTATCTAAGAAAAAAAAAACGTTTGAACGAATGAGGCCCGCGTTAAAATTTAACTCCGTTTTAGTGCTAACTACCTTCGAACAACCGGGCCCAGGGTTGCCTATGTGGCTTAAATATAACCTGTCCACATCCATGACCGCCGTATTGTATTTTGCAATGTCTACATTTCCTCAATTGAACTTGTGCTGATTATGTTCCTTTTCTCACATTTTCGTGCCGTGGGATTTGACAGGCCCTTTTTGATCCCTTCTATAATTAGCGTGTCGTTTCCAAAATTAAGAATATTTATTAGATTTAAAGGCGGCTAGTTGACTCTACATTGCCGCAACCTTATCCAGCAAGGGTTTTTTCTTCCTATGTATTAATAAGAGACCTGCATTTAAACCTCTGTCTTGTGTTACAGGACTTAAAACTTTTTCACAGTGGTGATTCCACTTTGGTAGGAGAAAGAGGTGTGGTGCTAAGTGGTGGACAGAAGGCACGCATTAGTTTAGCAAGGTACGTATGGCATTGTGTTTGCTTTGTATATAATTATGTTTTATTTCTAAAATATCTGACAAATATTTGACAAAGGCACGCTGCTTAGTCATGTGGGCTCACTGTTATTGGATGGGATTGCGTTCGTAAACCGTAGCCCCTTATTTTGTGTTGGGTTCCCTGTTTCTCATATTTAAGTATCCTGTGGTTTCGTTAGCCGGGACGTTTGGACATTCCAAACATTCCGATGGTTACTTAAATGGCGCCCCCAGATATTTTTTGCAGGGGATTGTGTCCATTGCGCACTCTCAGCCTTTGCAGCCAATCAATTCTCGTGGGTGCGTCCCGAGCGTTTTTCTTTCTTTGCGTAAATGTTTATTCCTTCGTTACGTAGTGCTGTATTTTCAGGACTTTTCATCGTTTTCCTTTCGTTGTCGAGCTGTGAACTTAAGTAAGTACGTAAGGCAAAGAAATGCTTTGGGAACCAGTCAGAACTGAAAACGTCTTGGCAAAGACGAAGAGTTTGAAAGCAAGTGACAAGAAATTCCCGTGAATTGAGGATGAAAGTGAGGACTAAATGAAAATGTAATAGTCACATTATAAGCGTGCGATTTATTTTGAGGGATGACTTTAATGGGCCATTATTTTAATCACTTCTTGTTCTAGTGATTGCGTCACTTGCTCAGCCATGCGCAAGTCACTAGAATTTCCCACATAAAACGTGTTCCTCCGCAGGCAGCTTGAACATAAATAATAGTAAAATTTCCCTGGATCTGGTTTATTTCGCTTTACAGAGCTGTTTACTACGATGCAGACATATATCTCTTGGATGATCCCTTGAGTGCTGTTGACACCCATGTCGGACGGAAACTCTTTGACAAGTTAGTCGAGGCTTTTTTCAAATCTTTGGCAGTCTAGGCGAAGAACTTTAGAAAACTTCAGCTAGTTCAGAACTATGCCTGCAGAATCGTAGCTGGTTTAAGAAAGTACGATCATGTTTCAGAAGCCCTAAAGTTAAATGGCTTAACGTAAGGGATAAACGGCTTTTTAACGACCTAGTGATGGTGTACAAATGCTTAAAGAACCTAACACGTGGTTACCTTCACGGACGTTTTCAATATCGTGCAAAAACTCACCAAAGAGTCACTAGACAGAACAATGACCTTACGTTGCCTCGGTACAGGCTGGCCACTGGCCAAAAGACTTTCACCTCCTGAGGGGCAAAACTGTACAGTAGTATAGCTTAGATATAAGAGACACGGGAAATCTTAACGCTTTTAAAAAGAGAATTTTTAAATATCTTTTTAATTCATTACTGAAATGTAAATGGTCTTTAAAATTGATGTTCTATTACTATCATTATTATTTATAGAAATTCGTTATTTTATCATCGAAATGTAAATAGTTTTCTAGTTTATTTTATTTTAATTCGTGCATGTATAGCGGAAGAGCCCTCAAGGGGGAGCTATGCAATAAAGTATGTATGTATGTATGTATGTATGTATGTAATCCTATCCTTTTTGCTCACTAGCATACGAGTTAACCCATAATTTTAAGCCGTCGCCGTTTATACATATTAGGTTGAAAAATTGAAACAGTCAATTTTCAGCTCCTTGCAATTAATAGTAAAACAAATAGCCGCAATCAAAAACTGCAAAATTGCTGGGTGGCAAAAAAGTTAATGAGCCCATACATTATTTGTAGAGTTTGCGGTGTTTCGAAGAGAATTTCTCCGAAACTATTCGGTTTGTTGGGCTCTGATTTTCAGAGATAACTACAAGTGTGATGCTCTTTCAATATTCAGGGATTTTGCTTTATTATAGCTTCATCAGATATATGTCAATAAGGCAAAAAATGTAAATTCGAATTCGCCTATTGTCCCTGCTTTTTGGAGCCCCCAGTTTTTTCAACCAGCCAATCATTCAAACCAAAACGTCAAATCTGTCATTTTACCCTAAATGTTTTATCCCAGCTTCTGTTTGGCCAGGACAAAGGTTCAAATGTGGGGATTTTATCTGTACATTGTTGTATTTTTACTTTTTGTGTGGCGCAAATGACCAATCTATGTATTGATGTATGTGATAGTTTTTTTTTATGCTTTGCTTAAAGTGATAGAAGTTAAATAGTGCTCGTTTATTACTCTCTAACAATACTATCCTTTTGTTGCAGGTGCATAGTTGAATTTCTTGAACATAAAATCTGTATTTTAGTAACTCATCAAGTACAGTACCTTAAGAATGCAACATCGATCTTTTGTCTGCAAGAGGTTAGTGTGAATCAGTAAGCTAGAACTAACTATACGATATTCCAAAAATCGTGTTCTCATTTATGTAGAAGGGTGCTACTTCGGGTGTAATGGGTAACTGTGTGTTTGCCTTTATACGCAACGATTTTCTATGGAGTTTTTTTTAAACTCATGAATCGTATCGTCGCACTTATGTATGAAATCCTATTGACCGACAAATAACGCATTTAGGTGACAGACTAACTCCCAAGAGTTGCTCTTTGTTAATGGAATTCTACGCACAGCCAGACAACAAAGAAAACGAAAAAACTTGGGCCTTCACTGCAGGCGCCTCCTTTCTCCTTCGCGTCGTCCGCTCGTGCCCTCTATAAAAACTAACAAAAAAAACTTACCTACTAAAAAAAGGTACCTCCTGGTCAACGCGAAATGTGTGCACTACAATTGTAGCATGAGCTGGTACAAATACGTGGCAATCCATTTTGGATTTTGTTTTCCGGCATGACGTGTTAGGAAAAGAGCGAATCAGATTGTGTGCGGAAGAGCTTGGAAGAAAATTGAACAATAATAGGAGGGAAAACGATGCAGAAGGGCAACATTCGAAAAAAGACATACAGCCATATCAATTTTTTACTTCGTAGCTTGTATTTTTCGTTTTGCCCCGGTAAAGTATCCAAGTATAGTATCTGTCAAACCATCATGAAAGGTATATAGCTTATTCAGGATATTTTTGAAATCGCATACCATTTTTACACGAATCGGCCTTCTGTCAACACGAAACCGGTCAATCTGGTCACCAAAACCGTATTGCTTTGAAACCGCTCTCCAGAGGCGGTTTAAGGCGCCGTCCAGACGAGTCTGGATAAAAAAATATGCGGTTTAAAAAATATCTGGATTCGTGTGGACATGACCTCAATGAAGATTGCTTTAGGCATGGAGAATGGCGCACTGGCAAGCTATTTTTGGTGGTCACTCAAGCACATCATTGCAATGAGTTACGTATGTCCAATGTCCGATGACCATCTGTTTTGATTTTAATGTATTTAGTTTTTCCTCGCTTTTGTGCTGATGGTGTTTGCTGATATCTACTGTTTATTCAGGGTTGTTGTGTTGGAGAAGGTACTATGTCAAATTTGTCAAAATCTGGTGTTGATTTACAATCGCTTGTCTCCATATCTGGTGAGACGGATGCGGAGAGTGTCATTGCGGCGGATGATGTTAATGTGGAGGAGAAGATTCAAGACACTAAATCTACGGTAAAACGGGCAACAAAAACGTGCAACTTGTTTTGCATCTGTTCTGCAAAACTAGTTGAAAAGCAATGTTGCGCGTTTAACCACCCTCGTTCAAACGTGTCTTGCACCAAATTAGGTTTTTGCACGTTGCGTAAATACTGACCTCTGATTGGATAAAATTACGCGGGAGTCACGCCATACACAAGAGCGTCACTTGTTGCAAAACAAGTTTGTCTTGGGCCAGTGAAACATGTACGGATTTTGTTGCAGGAGTAGAACTTTCTACTTTCTGCAACTACTTTCGCAACCTGCAACAACCTGATGTACGTGGGAATCGAACTCTCGCTCTGAGGTCCAGCTCTCCGCCAACAAAGCTTACCCTGCTGCTGTTAAAGGGTCTTTGTCACTGCTGTCTACTTAATTTTGCTGTCAATGTTGCCAATAGGCCATTTCCGAGTTCCCCCGGGCCTCTGTATCAAAACGACGTTAGGAGCTCAACCTTTGATATGGAAATGATTTTTCATTCTCATGCAAATAAAACTCATTTCCACAAGAAAAGTTGAGCACCTAACCTCGTTTTGATACAGAGGCCCGGGGGAACTCGGAAATGGCCTATTACGTGTCCTACGGCGCTATGGAAATTAAAGGTAGCAAAGGAATTACTTGTAAATGACTTAATTACTGCTTCTTGTACAACAAATATGCTTTGCTTTCTAAGCGTGATAGCAAACGTCACAAACAACGAAAATGAACTTTGAGAAACTGTCAGGCTAACAAGTTTTCAAAACCCACCATCGCAATCCGTTTTTACCCATCCATGTCTTCTTTAGAATATGCTACGGTGTTTACTTCTTCTTTTAATGGTTTGAGCGGGTATTTTCATGTTTCACAGAATTTGGTGGTAGTTCCTACTGTTTGAATTTTGATAAATTTTGTGACACAGCCCCTTTAAACTTGGGCTAAATATTTGATCTGATAAATATTTCACAAAAGCGCATCCGCTGAAATTTCCTTACTGTACGAATTCTCGTGTAGGAAACAGCCAAAAAGCAAAATGTTACTGCAAAAGAAGATCGCTACACAGGGACAGTGACCTGGAGAGTGTACGTTGATTTCTGGTTGACAGGAGGTGGCCTTTTTCTTACGTTGCTGTTGCTGATAGTTTTCCTTTCTTCACAGGTGCGAGTTTAGCAGTCTTTTTATTTTTTCCACTTTGTAAGACCTAACTAACTTCAGAAGGAAAAAAAAACGTTATTTTTAGTGTGTTTTGCATAAATGTGTGCCTTTTCGACGAAAGAGACGGAGAAAGATCCTCCGTCTGTTATAGTCCTTTGGCTGATCCCTATAGGGTAGATAACTGATGACGTCACAAAATTTGACAAATTATTAGATTGGGTGGCTTAATAAAAAAAAAAACAAGATGGAAAACGCCCAGTTGGCATGAATTTTAACATGCTAGTTGAAATTGGTTGTGAAATATTAGCAACGTTATGCTCGAGTGACCCTATGCAAAACCGTCAAAATTGGCTTTGATCTTATCTTTTTGGATTTTAGAAGGATTTATTTATAATCCACGCGTAACGTTGATAATATTTCACCATCAATTTTCTCAGCAGCTGAATTTTGGCATTTGGATAGATTTCATGTTGCTCATTCTGAATATCTCAGTCAATCCCATTTGTGAGGTCACACTTCTTTATTGTGTACTCTATTATCTCGGTTCCTGTCGATGTGCAATGTTTTGCCTCAGGTAAGGGAATCAACGACAGTCTTGGATTCTGGATTCCACACTGTGGATTCCGGATTCCAGGTACTTTATTCCAGTATTTGTCAGTAGAACTTGGATTCTGGATTCCAATCGTTAGTGGGATTCCAGATTTCGTGAGCTGTATTCCGGATTCCAAAAGCAAAATTCTCCCGGATTCCGGATTCCCTTACATGTGGGGCGAAATGTCTGATTTTTTGAGCTTAAGCAACCACAAAGATAACGTCAGTGGAAAGAAACTTCCTCCAAAAATGAGCTTAAGTTCTTTCAAACTTTATCGCGTTCATTTAGCCTCGCTCTATTTGTAAAATGTTGGCGATTTTTCCTGCAGTTTAGTTCTCAGGACTTTCTCCCAGTTCCAAATTGTCTTGTTTCTGTGTTTACGTTCTCCATACAACGTTGCAGAAGAAAGTTTTACGTCGTAGCCGTGTAGTAGTTGTCAAAGCCGAAATGTGCCAAAAAACAAATTGCATGCTCCTGCAGCTATTGTTTTGGCTTTTATAACCATTTGTATTTGTTTTTTTTACGTTCTCGTTGCCGTTTTCTTGGTTGCGTAAGTTCCCCGATCCAGTAGAAACCCGCGTATAAGAACCTAAAATTTGAGAACCTGTTAGACTAAAATTTACATTTTAAATCCCCTTTTCATAAGATCCTATTTAGCGTAACATTTTGAGCTAATTCGCCATTTGTAAATCACGCATAGTACACCACAGTTGCCTTCCAAACATTTTGCATAAACTTTATTTTTAATTTCTCGTCGCGAGTCAAAAAAAATTTGAGGCAAAGCTTAAGCAAAATCTTTGGGGGAAAACAAGGTGTATTATGGCAGATGTGCAAATGGCGAATTATCTGGTTTCGTCCTATCCTAGCTACTCTTTACAGCAACAATAATTTCCTTTAGATGCAATTTTGACATTTTTTTTAGGCAGCACTTATGGGCTCTGACTGGTGGTTGGCGCAGTGGTAAGTCAGTACTAACCTTGCATTTCGAGAATTCCACCAGTAATCAGAACTTTCCAGTCAGATCAGTTTTTTCCTAAATAGTGTGCACGGCAGTGATGGTTTTAAGTAAAAATTTTGTAGAAAAGTCTTATAGTTGATTTTCAAAATCACCGGCCCAATTGACTATCTCTGACTCCTGGTAAGCACGGTTGGAGACATTCCTTGTATTTTTTGTGCGGTTTTTGGTGTTATTGGTGTTTGTTTCTTTATCACTAAAGGAACAACCCAGAGTCTCTGTCCCTTGTTTAATGACCACAACAAGAACAACACCAGCAAACAGTCAATACACGTAACCCCGGCAGAGAAATTGGCCCCTAGCTCAAAGCTATGATGGGACTTACGGTGAATTTTCAAAAGGTTGTGCTTAACGCACCTGTCGATTATTTAACAATTAGTGAATGAGGCTGAGTATCTTATGAAGAATTATGGAGATCGAGGAGGGTGTTATCGGCAGAGGTGGATAACACCCTCCGAGATCTCCGTAACTCTTCATATGATACGAAAGCCGAATTCAATAATTGTTTTATTATTCATTCAAAATAATTCCTAGTTTAAAAAAGCAGCTAAAACATGCTTACCTCCATCGATGTCAAGTTCATCTTCGATAGTGCACCTTTAGGGTTGTTCAGCTCCGCAAATATTCTCCAAATAGCATATGTCGCCCTTCGAGTTGTCCTCCTGTTCTTGTCATGTTTTTAGCTATTACAGTAAAACGCCGCGAAGAAGAACCTAGACTTTTTTGAAGTTTGCCAAAATAGATTCTTAAAGTTTGGAGTACTTATTGGAAGTTTAGTCTAAATAGGTTCTTAATTAGGTTCGTAATTTTTATGAAGAAGGATACTGTTGTAGATTACAAGAAATTGCTATAAATGGTCCTTCATAATAGGCATTTAATTACCAAAAATCGAACAAAACTAGGTTAACAGCTGGAAGATATGCAGTTTTCAACAATGGTTGTATACATTATTCATTTATTCTATAATGTAATATAAATTTCCCATTTTAAAGCCAGACTTTTCGTCAAAATGTTTATGAAAATGTAGTCTAACCCCACATATAAAAACCTGTTGATTTTTCTTGGCTAAACTGTTTCTTATGTTTTGGAGTATTAAAATGATTTCTGCCAGCAGGTTCTTAAATCCTAGGTTCTTCTTCGCGGCGTTTTACTGTATTTCGCCTAATTCTTACTCTTGAAACTAGTGAAATGTCTGCCTTTTTTGTTTTCACAACCAAAACAACTCAGTCTCTTCCCCAGGTCTTCTCGGTTAACAGTTCATGTTGTCGTCAGTAGCTGGTTATGGTGAATTACGCATGTGCTTTTAACCAATCAGAATCGGGGAAATATTTTGAATGAATAATAAGACGTCTTAAAGTCGGTTAAGTGGAAAATAAAAGTTTAAATAATGATATTTTGAATAATGATAAGTTCATTGATCAGACATATACATTGATCAGACACATACAGCGAACTGGTTTGAACGATGATGGTTTTTTACTTGGATACGATATTGAAACCAAGTTTTCACGAATTTTCACAAATCACATCCACAGTACTTCCTACTTTTAAAAGGTAAGCTTTTATCAAAGTGTGAAAATAGCTAGCGTGAAGGAAACGTTATTAAATTGGTGAAGGTGTTGCCGACATGAGTTACGCCATAGAGTGGTTGCGCCCAGCCATGTTTTGCATCGGGTGTGACGTAAAAAAACGATATTGGTAGGGGAAGATTTCAATTTCAGTCGGTTTTGAAAAGCAGTTGCCATTAACTACACACAATTACTTTTTAAAAGCAGACATCACGTACGCAGTACTTCACCCCTTCATTAATACCCAAGTGTGAAAATACGTAGCATAAACAGCCGGGAAGGAGTCTATATTTTAGTCGAGGGTCGAGGTTCGAGGGTTTCATGTCGAGGGCGAGGGTACCATGTCGAGGGTCGAGGGTCACATTTTTTTTTTCCAATTTTTTCTTTTGGGGAAAGGTAGTAATCGATGCAATCAATGTCATTAAGAAGAATTTAAAAAACAAATGGCGCGTGAACATACGGGAGTCTTCTGAGAATGCCCAATACAGCTATTACTCACAAAAATATAGGTGGAAGGTGTTGACAGGCCAAACACGACTTATAAGGGGAGAAGTCACAATACTGCAGACGTCGATGTTTGCTTTTTAAAAACAATTGTGTGTATTTCATGTGTATGCTTTTATAAAAAATCTTATATTTGAAGTACAACAATTGCTGGTTTTCAGTGTCACGCCATTCAAAATAGATGAAAATAAAAATCAAAACCATTCAATAGATAAAGTCCAGAATCTGGGAAATGAAAGGAGGTACATATGCAAAGACCCTCTCCGAGATTCAGGTCAGAGGAATATTTCGTATACGAGATATCCGAAGAAATGTTTTACCCAAATTTATAGAGATTTGTATGGAGACGCCATGCTGGTGCTCACCTGGATGAGCTCCAACATGGCGGACGGAAACCAACAGAAACATCTGTTACCGAGTTTTGCTACAAAAGCGTGAATTTATTCTTCGAGAAACTCATAAACATTAAAATAATACTTTTTCCAGCGCATGAACTGTTTAGATGGCAAAATTTCCTGAAATAAGTCATTATTTTAACCTACATGACAGCTCTCTTGGCCGTCATGTAAATGCCGCGTCACGCAAAAGCTTAGAAATTCAAGCGTACTCTATCACAAAACCAAAAACCCTTTTGAAGCGAAAATTTGTTTGACAGTTAGTTTTCAGTTGCTCTAATGCATCGTGAAAGTAAAATCTCGCTAGGATGGATAGTTTTTTAGTTTGAATTTTAGTGACGTCATGTGAAAACCAACAATTGAACTAAACTAAACTACTTAACTAAACTTTCCACACTCCGCGTTTTCCACACTCCGTATTTTCCGCACTCCGCGTTTTCCACACTCCGCATTTTCCACACTCCGCGTTTTCCACACTCCGCATTTTCCACACTCCGCATTTTCCACACTCTGCACTCCGCACTGCGCATTTTCCACTTAACCCTTAAAGTCTTTCAACGCTAAAAGCGTCGCTGATTAACAATAAGCAATTTGAAACGATTGCGCTTTATCATGGCTCAAAATTAATTGGGACTGTTGCCGATCGTGTTGACCGGCCAAAGTAATTTTAGCTCGGTCACGTCTCTCTTCTGACCGGTCAAAATGTTAAACATTACAGGATAATAACTTGAACGAACAAGCCTAACAAGGAAAAAACTGAAAGTGAAAAAAGATGCTTGCCGTTGTGTAAAAATGTTGTTTTTTTTTCTGGTCACTTATTTACTTGTCGGGTCAAAATGAGCGGCAAACCGACAATTTGTCCGGTCAAATGGTCATCTTAGTCGGACATTGTCCTTGACCGGCCTTTATTTTGAGCTTTGCTTTCATATCTTTCTTATGAACTTCAAAGTTTACCGAAATTGACCATGTGAGTAGCTTTACATGTACTTAAAGTTGCTTTACTACGCGTTCTTTTGCAGGGCAGATACAGAAGAACAGCAGGCTTCTTTTTCAAGTAACTCAACTGATACTAAACACTCCACTGAGACGAGGCAACGCAATATTGGAGTTTACTGTGCGCTTGTCCTTGGGACTTTTCTGTTAGCGTTTGCAGGTTCCGGAATGTGTTTGTATATCGCTGTATCCGCATCACAGAAATTGCACAACCAGATGTTTGAGAAACTCCTTGGAGCAACGATATACTTCTTTGATACTAATCCCGTTGGTAAGTATTTGTAAATGGCCATGGGTATGACCATTTGTTGGGTGTTCCGTGGCGTATCCAAATCTACAAGTCTAAAACTTAGATAATTTTGTGTCATTTGCACAGAAACCCTCAGGCGTAATGAGGTCATCTTCTGTAATTGGGGGACTGTGCGGAGATTGTGACCGTTAGCAGTGCTGAGTTTGCGCTTATGTGCTGAGTATGTAAATTTTCAATAAGCTGACGTACAGTATGTTCAGTTCAGATATTCCAGCAATCAGGCTTTATGAAGAATCAGCCAAAACAGTGCTTAGAAGAATTTTTTGTTTTCATTTGAATTATCCCACACTAGGACCACAGACTCAAAGGTCAAACCATGATAGGCCCCATGAGGGACTCTAGACAAAAAGAGGCTGTACTCAGGAATTTTAATTGTCAAATTCAGGTTTCCTATAAGTTCAATAGATTTTAAGAACAATTCGAAAGTTAGAACCACATTACTGTTTGAATAGGTCTTATTGGGCATAACATTCTTTACTTCGTTTAGGTAGAGTTTTGAACCGGTTCTCTAAAGATATTGGTCAGATGGACGACTTGCTACCTTACGCATTCTACGATTATAGTCGGGTAGGTTTGATTTCGCATTTTTCTTTACGGTCATGTGTAAAGTGACAATGGTCCAGTTTCGATTTCGTCGCGCCGCTGAATAGAAGCACTGAATACTCACTTACACAGGGTTAGCCTTGACCTAAAGTAAAATGTTCACAACTAATACCGGCGAGAAGGTGCCTGAATTTGACTTTAAAACAATAGACACAGTTGTATACAGGATTTCTTAGGTCGAGGCTAACCCTGTATAATTGAGTCTTCGGTGCTTCTGTTAAGCGGCCGCGCCGAATTTCAAGCTGGACTATTTTGGAGAAACCGTTTATTCAGTGAAAGGCCTTTTTTTCATCACAAAATTGGGTGACTGTTCTTTCGTTTAGTGGTCCGTATTGTTTAGAAATTATCATGTTATTGACTAACTGTTTCTCTGTTTAATTGCAGTTGATGGTCGCTTCTTTTGCAATTCTGTTGCTAAATGTGGCAACCATGCCATACCTCCTGGCCGCAGCTATTCCCATTGTAGCGTTCTTTCTTTTCATACGAAATTATTACTTGAAGTCGGCGAGAGAGATCAAACGCTTGGAAGCAATGAGTAAGTGTCGATACGAAGGGTTCGTACAGTTTCTTAAGTTCCTAAAAGAAGTCTTGACTGCAACAAGAAGCTATGAGAGCGTATCCTTGGGCGGACAACTGAGGCTTTCGGGGAGAAAACAAAGGAACGCCTGAGCGAGGGACAGAAAATTGCGAACTCTCCCTTTCTCTCCCCGCTCCTCGATCTCACGTTTCCAGAAAGGCGGATAGCTCCCGTTCTCATTAGCTGTTTCGAGGAAAACTGAGAAGATGAGGATGACAGACCTTGTAGTCGTGGTAGAGTTACTCCTTGTTTACTCGTCATGAAATTGAATCACATCTGGCATGAAGGAAGAGAAATGTAATGAGATTGCTGCCTTTGGGGAGCAAAAACGTTGCAGTGGAACAAAAGAAATGTAACAGCGTTTGGGGCGGAGAAAGATTGAAATTGAGATCTACCACGATTGTTTCTGTTGAGTTTTGATAGAACTAGAAGACTTTTGCTCGCATCGACATGCACTGTATGCGCGTCAAATATCAACGAACCGAAAACAGCCCACTTTTCTTCAATGGAAAACGAACGAAGGAGTTATAAATTACGTAATTACAGTACGTTTCAATTTGAAGGGGACAGCTACCCGTAACACGAGCACAGTTACATTTGTTATATTTGTGAGACCAGCAGCAGTGGTTTATAATTCACGCTTATGAGATTTTTTCCCCTAACAGAAGTAACCATTTTCAACTATACTACTCGCGCCAGCGATTGCTCTTCTTTTATAGTTCCCACAAGCAAGCCGGTCATCAAAATGTAGATTCTGTGGATTCTCGTTGGTTTTGAAATTAGTAATCCGCTACTGGCGATTTTCAATCCAAACCCGTAGAATTCTGCGACAAGAGATGAGTTTGTGCTGATCTGTTTTCTATTCTTGATCATTTTTCAGACCGCAACCCGTTTTACTCACATTTGTCTGCCACTATCCAAGGCCTCACCACTGTCCGAGCGTACACGGCAGAAGAAAGATTTCGGCACCAATTTCACGTGTACCATGATGATCACACAGCTTCATGGTTTCTTTTCATGACAGCTTCAAGGTGGCTTGGCTCCAGGCTTGATTTCATCTGTTCTGTCTTTGTTACTTTTGTAGCATTCACGCCTTTGCTTATGGTAGAAAGCGGAATAAGTAAGTCTGTTTTTTTGACCCGGACAATTGACTCCGGTTTGCCACCCCCCCTGTTCATTTATAGATCAGAGATGACGTGAATGATTGATGTCCCCTCTCAACTTCTTGTCATGTGTGGTCTGGATCTACTTATATTAAAGGATGAGGCGTAGTAACTTTGTATTAACCAACATTAGGGAACGAAAAATGTGCCTTGCAGCACTTAACTGCGATTTTGAATTTTGGATATTGTTTATGATCTCGTCATTTCCACGTTTACAGGACTGCTATTGGTCGAGACCTTGCCTTCGCCCTGATAAAAAATCAGACTTTCTCATAGCAATGACCATGTAGGTTGCGTGGGGAATTTACGTTACTGTATTCTTAACACCAGGAATTGTAACGCTACCGCTGCTGCTAAGTGCTTTGTCTTTTGCAAGAATTATGGAAAAGTTTAAGAAATATCTCGAACACGGGAAGGCGTGTTATCTAATTTCCCATCACCGAGACGAGGGTAAATGGACTCATCAATCGTTATAATTTAAAAATCTTCAGCACCGCCTACATCTCGTTTGCTTGCCAGTGTCTCGCATGTTGTTTTTTCGCGTGTTTTTAGTCTAGAACTACTAGGAACGAAAATATAACCATCTTTTTTCCTGTTTACTAAAGTGATATCTGCTGGGATTGTTGGCCTTTCCCTGACCTACGCTAAGGTGTTAACCGGATCATTTCAGTGGTGCATACGACAAAGTGCTGAAGTTGAGAACCTGGTGTGTGGCATTAAGTGTTTATGGTAATTTAACCCAGCGAAGACCTTGTTCAAATCAGTTACTCGGTAACAAAATTGTTGCTTTTTGTGTCAGCTTTGACTTGGACATGTGATATAAGCCCAGCACTACAACTGGCTCTCATTAAGAGTCACTGCTCAAGGTATCTTGTGTAGTATCGATTGATAAACTGGCAACATTCTTTTGTCAGGTTGAAAACACCAGGTGCAGCAGAATGTTGTTAGACTCGGTAAAACATGGACAGTTTAACTGTCATGTGGCTTAAAATCGAAGCTAAAAACTTAGCTTTGTGTCATCATATATTAACTTTTTTCTTATCAGTTAAGTTAAATAAAAAACAAAGCCACTGTCTTCCTTTTCGCACTTGAAATATAGGTTTAATTCAGTTTGGCCCCAAGCTATTGACAGGTGAAATCACATTCGAAATCGCCGAGGACGTCTGGGAATGAAGCTGAGTTTATCTATAAATTTTTTTGTTATTTTGGACATTCGCCAGTAACTTTGTTATTGTGTTTATCGTTTAGATGACATCAGTGGAGCGTGTTATGGAATACACTAAACTGGAACAGGAATCCCAACGTAAAGACAAGTCTGTTGCTGTGCCAGATAGTTGGCCCAAGTACGGAATAATAACATCAGAGGGCCTTTACTATTCACATCATCACACTTTGCCTTATGTGTTGAAGAAACTGAATTTCTGCATTAGGGCGGAAGAAAAGGTAATAAGACCTGAATGTTACTGTACTGTAGTGGAATGAAATGTACACCGTCGTAAAGCGGTGCAATCTAATTTGCGCATCTCACTGGAGGATAAGCTCCAGTGGACCTGAAGTGAATGAACAGCTTTTTCGAAATACTTATAATACAGTTGACCCCCAAACCTTTTCCATAAGTATTTTTTTCAGTTTCTCTTGTGTCGATTGTAATACCCAGGAGAAAATGAAAACAATGCGAAATTGGAAGGGGCAGGGGGTTGGGTGTAGCAAACAAAGTGAATGAATGATAAGTCGTGGATGAGAGGACAACAGACGTACCTTCTTACAATACATATTAACATGTGAGCAGTAAGCTCGGACATCAGTATACAAAGGCGCCAGTGGCAGCCGCCTTCAGTCCATTTATGAGCTTACTGTACCCACCTGACCCATGATATGAATGATGTGATGTGTGAAGGTTGACCACAACACCGTAGCCTATTTCCCCTACTCTTTTCGCAAAGCGGTGTGGGTCCTTTTTCGTCCCACAAGAACCAGATAAGTGTAAATGCTGTGAGACGGGACCTACGGTTTTTCGTCCTTATCCGAGAAGACTGGAAAGTCTAACCGTTCGCAGGTGCATTACAAAGGCAGCACTTTCTTCTCAGTTATTTAAAGACCCTGAGTGTTGGTCCGGCCGGGGTTCAAACCCGAGACCTCCCGCTCAGCAGACCGGCGCTCTCCTAACTGAGCCAACGAGGCGGGCACCGCAGAAATACGTTTTTGAAGGCACGATACAGTATTTTGCTGGTCAGCGTCATCGCCTTTTAAAATTAAAAACACAGGCAACTTTGAATTGGTTTTCAACGCGAGCCCGGTAGGCGATAAAAAACCTCAAAACTTAGAGCGAAAACTGAAAACTTAGCTCCTGAACTTCGCCTATCGTTTCTATTATTCGTATTCCATATTTTATCTTGTGCACGGGTTAAACTGAGGTTGCACAGCATGTGAATTTTTTGAAAGTTTCGCGGCGCGATAGTCTTCGTGACACGTTGATCGATGTTGCGCCGATGTTGTGTGCAAAGGCCAAAAACAGGCACCTTTCCGAGGGCTGTAGCGGTCCCCTAAGACACACCAATCTTCAAGTATGCAGAGCTGGTGAGCTGGAGCCGTTTGAAGTGGTTTACCAGCGACACATTGATTCGATACGAAGACAAGACGACCGCAGGTGTTCCTGCCCTTCAACTTGTTGACACACTGCGAAGTTGCACGTTCGTACCATCCCGTGCAAGCTATTTCAAACTCTATATGAAGCTGGTACTTTGCTGCAGAATTGAAGCGCCAAAGATGTTAAACAACTGGCCAAAGTGAGGAAAAAGCCGAAAAGATTGTGACAAAAAAGCGTAAACAAGAGGGTTTTCCTGACCACAGTTACGGTCATTTCGTTCTAAGGTCGGATCGTTCCAATCAATAGGAAGATCATTCCACAAAAAAGTCAGTTCCGCATATGTTATATCTATTTCTAAATGTGTAAATGTGATCTGATTTGTTTGATGCTGTACTGAGTGAAGGAAATCTGTCATGAAACCCTAATTCTGGTTTATGTATAAAGGATAAGTATTTCAATGCGTTATTTATCTACTTTTCAGGAAATCCTTTTCTCTGTAATATTGATAATACAAAGTTTGAAAGTTATTTACAGAGTTGTTTTGAAATTCTTTTTGTGTTATCAAAGTTTGAAATAATAAAATTATTATCCATTGTTATGAATGCAGTAAACATTATAAGTGAGCATGTAAATATTTCTTATTGACAATTTATAAGTTAATGGTCTGGGACATGATTATTCACATAAATTACCAATAATATAATTTGTTAGTTTTGTGATAACCAAGGGAGTTTTGTTGCAAAAAAAAATAAATGTTTCTGTAATTGCCATTAATGCTGTCCACCCATTTGTGCCTGAATTGGTGTGAAGCAGAGAATGCTGATGGTCCTCTGGTTATGAATACAGTGGCAACCAAGAGATTTGTATGGAGTGAATGTTTTATTAAAAACAACATAAGATGCTAAATTTAGAAAAAAAACAAAAGGAATAAAAGTAAAGGTGGTAAAGAAGCATAGTACATGAACATCTGAAGGAGGAAACAAATGTAAATGTGCATGTGGAACAAACCAATTATACACCAGATCCACAAAAAGCAGTATGTGCAAAATATCCTCACATAATTAGAAATTTCCTGACATACTGATTTAAAGATTGGGCAAAGAATCACAGTAGTATATTATGAAATTCTGTATAGAACTTTATTGTCCTACACAGTTGTTATAAAATCAAGCTTAAATTATTCAATTATCATTCTCAGGCTTCTGAAGGAGAAAACACACTTTGTCTTATGCATGTGGAATCAACCAAAGTGCCAGAGCCAGAGCTAGAGTCATAAACAGTGGAATAAGAAAAATTATCCTAACATGATTAATAAATTTCCTGACATACTGGTTTAAAGATTAGGCTACTTACATGTATTACAAACACAAGGGACTCTTGACACATTCCATTCGTGTCCCATCAGCAGAGTTCAAACTACTAGATGATCAAAGAGGGCCAGTTTGGTCCCATGCTGTTAAAACACCTGTTACATAACCTCTGTATTTTCTTTATTGCTCAGTATTATTAAGGGAATAACAAAAAAACTACATGTACATATGTTTTGTAACATGTAGTTAAGCGTGTATGCTACTTATGTCTTTCCCTTGTTTATATTACCGGTACTAAAAACTGGGATACTGCATTGGCTGAGCTCTGTTTACTGGGCAATTAAGACACAGATGCCATATGGGTGGAAATGGCTATGGGAAATGCCCAAAGGCTGCTTTAATTGTAATAAACAGAATCATGTAACTTGTGTACTAAACAAGTTTATGAAGAGTACTTTCACCACATTGGCTACATAAAAATATTCAGCCCAGTAAAGGTGAGGACACAAAAGGCCAAATAAAAGGACAAGGCCAGGGGAGGAAGTTCGAAAAAGGTTTTGACGTCCTTTCACACTGAAGTTGAAAGGCAGAATGACACATAACTTCGTGTGCCCACGTGATCAACAATGCGCTGTACGGGAAGGGGAGGGCATACAAAGGATTGTCCCCAACCACTCACCCTCTCCTGAATTGATAATAACTTAATCATGTGCAAAACTCATATTAATTTTATTGATTAACACTACTTCTCAGGTAAAGACATAAAAATTCCATTGGTAAACAAATATTTCATTAAAAAGCCACAACTCTAATGGGCCGTCAGTTCATTTAACAGAACCAACATTCGAACAACAAGTTGATGATTTAAGCAAAATCATAAGTTAATATGGACAAAACAAAAAGCATGACTGGAAGTTTATAGAAACAGTAGAAAAAGAAAAAGAAATAAAAGTAATATGTTTATTTCTTATATACATCTATTCTCTCTTTTTGAGAATAGATGTATTTTCTACTGCTACTCATAAAGGTGCGGATATGCTCTCCACTTTGCTTTGCATCTCTTTTGCAACTATCTGTAAGGCAAAATAAATATTAAACTAAACTTTAAGTTGATAAATATAGTTAAAGAATAAAAAAAAGTTAAAACTGATAAATCACTAACATCTAACAACCTCCTGTACAAGACCATTACCCCAACCCCATTCTATTAAAAGTAAAAGCAAAATTGTTGTATATGCAACATCATTTGCCCTAACCTCATTCTAAAAAAGAACAAACAAGGCATGAACCATCCAGAAGCTTGGAATTGGGAGAGTCATACTAAATTCTGGGTGTAATTATTGGAAGTACAAGCAGGATGGAAGCACAGAGATAAAGAAATTATCAAATTGTCAAGGTGAAATTGACATTGAACAATAGATATGGACGAGCAATTATTAAATTTTTATACACCTTTTGTTAGCTCCATGAGGAGGAAATGGTTTAATTATTAATAAGCTGATCACAGGACAATGTTGGCATGAATAACAAACAATTAAAATGGACTAATTTTTGAATGACTACCGTATGGTCCCCCCCCCCCCCCCCCCTCCTTACCAGGGGAAATAAACACCACTGTTACTACCCTTAGAAATAAAAATAGAACCTGGAACCCTAAGCTACTGGCTTGATCATTGAACTGATGTGTGGTCATTGAATCCATGTGTAGTCATTTTTTCTTTCTTAACATGCCCAGTTTATATGTTTACTGAACTCATGTTGTGGTTAATGAACTGTTTGTCTTTATTCAACCATGAGAAAAAGGAGTTGATGGCTAAACCAAAAAGACAAAGGCACGGTATTAAATGAAACTGCAGATTTTTAAAGTTTCTCAAAGCTTACAACTAACTTATGACAAAATATCAGGGTTGTTTGAAAGATGATGATGTAAACGGCAGCTGAGCTAATTACGCTTAGCGCCTTAAATAAAGTTATTGATAAATTCTCAAAAAGTGGCTTACCTCTATCGCATATTATGAACGCAATGCTACTCTTAAAAACCTTGCCAGTGTTCAAAATCTTATGCTTTTCTGGCTCTCCATGGTAGCTTCTGGTACATTTTTCGGAAGGCAATTCAAACTGACTCGACGCAACGCTACACGAAGTCTGTATTCTGTACTAGTTCTTTAGCTCGGTTCACGATCTATTAAAGAAAGCTATTCTCAGAAAAGCGAAGACTGCTCGTTAAACTCCACGATGAAACCGACATCAACGTTCATAAATACATGTATAAACGAAGCAGCAAAGGACAAGAAAGATATCGAACCAACTCGGATACCGCTGAGCAGGTGGTGTGACGTCACAAAACGTATTTCTGCGGTGCCAACGAGGCGGCGGTTAAAGTGTATTAGGAGTAAAGCAAAGGAAATGGTGAATACTCTCCAGGTGATCTGTGACGTCACTGCGGGGGCCTGGGGAAAGAAATTTTAATGCCGTATCCCATAAACCAGCGCGCGCACCAATTCAATTCCATTCAATCTGTTCCCGTCAGCTTTGGTTTATGGGATACGGCATTACAATTTCTTTCCCCAGGCCCCCGCAGTGACGTCACAGATCACCTGGCTACTCTATGGGCAATTTTTAGTTGTGGGTTAAATACAGGTCCCGTGCTTTTATGAAAATTAATTGCTACTGGATGGATCTCTTTGTTTTTAACAGTTGAAGTGAATTCAATATTATTCGATATAATAAGCTCTCTGTTTGAGTTCAAATAATCAACAATAAACAAAGAAAAAGAATTTTACAATCGGAGTGTCGTAAGACCCCAGTAGATAACGTAACTTGCACTAGTTTCCCACTGACTTAGTAGTTACAGCGCTTGACCCATCCTTTGGTAGACAGGTCAAGGCTCTTCTCAAGCGCTTCCTCGCTGTTATTTGTTTGTTTTTTTGCTCTTGCCTTGCCGGGTGTGGCTCGTTAAGGGCTGCTTGTTATGTAGGCTGGTGGCAGTGACTTCAACACATTTGTTGTTTCTGCCACCAAGACAAAAATTCACGTCCTCTTTTGACTGTTATTCCAGGTTGGTGTTGTCGGTAGAACTGGAGCTGGAAAGTCGTCACTGATGGCCGCCTTATTCAGACTGGCAGAACCAGAAGGCAACATTCGAATAGACGCTGTGCCGATTACAGACATTTCCCTGAGTGACTTGAGAAGTAACCTTTCCATCATTCCTCAGGTATAGTGTTGGACATTCGGGGCAACTACGCATCTTTTGCCTGTGATCGTAACCTTGAGTGTGAGCGATGAAGACGTCAATGAATCATATTTAAATGTAACAAAAATTAGTATTTAAGTACCAGCTACATTATTTACTGTCCTCTGAAGCAAAAATTATTTCACTGAGTGTTGTTATCCTGTGATCTAATGTTTAAGTAAACTGTTAAATTCTTTGGGACATGGCCATATGTTGTCTTCTTAAGGTCGCTACATACTAGGGAATCATATTAGGGGACTGGTAGCGAGGAGAACAAGAACACAGCTTTTATGACAAAAAGTAATTTATTTAGAAGATTATCCAATAAGGCACTTGTTAGACTCTCGGGGGAATAAACTTTCTGGTTTAAGAAGCTTTCACTTCCAAATGCAGATGACACTGAACCAAGGTGAATTGTGAAGGGGGCTCCGTTTTAGTTTCTCTTCGAGACATTTAGGAAAGGATCGTCTGGCCTTAATAATGAGACGCCTGCGCAGAACGTCTAGCTTAGGTCTTGTTTATCTTTTTTAGGATCCTGTTCTCTTCAGTGGAAGTGTTAGAAAAAATTTAGATCCTTTCAATCAGTATGGGGACTCGGAGTTGTGGAACGCCTTGGAAGAGGTTCGTTTATAGGAATAATAACACATTGTTGTGTAGTTTTACAAGTAATACCCTATGCTTTACACCTTTATTTGATTTTAAAAGTAGGTTGAGTTTGATCGTCCGGGTGAACGTAGTCCTGAACAATAGAGTTGTATCAAAGTGAGTTGTATCACGTCAGTAGATATACTGACGTGATACAACTCACTTTGACTCTGAAGATGACTACCGCACAGGTTGTCGAAACGTCAGTCACTGTCAACAACAACAGTCCTATTCAGGACTACGTTCACCCGGACGATCAAACTCAACCTACTTTTGAAATGACTCCTGGGGTCAAACCTTTCACAGTTTTATTTGATTTTGTCATTAAGGTTTGAATAAAACAGCTCTATTCGTATACAACTGGAATATGTAGTGGCGTTAGAAAAGAAAATATATACAAAAGAAAAGTAGAAGTGTTGTTTTTGCAAGAAAGTTTACTTTACCATTTTAGAAACTTATCCTTTGATCTATTTATTATTATTATTATTACTATTAATGTTTTCCTATGTGGTGGGGGGGGGGGGGGGGCGACAAATTCCATTCACGCTACTGTATTTCTCAACGTTATGTTCTATCTCGTGTAATCTTCAGGTACAACTTAAGGAAACTGTATCAGAGTTGCCGGATGGCCTGGAAACTAAACTTAGTGAGGGTGGATCAAATTTCAGCGTGGGACAGCGGCAACTCGTGTGCCTAGCACGCGCTATCCTAAAACACAACAAAATATTAATCATTGACGAAGCAACGGCAAATGTCGATCTTAGGTAATGATATATAGCACGACTACTTAGTAAGTATTCTTTGTAACACATAGTAAACAATTTTTGTAGGTTGGCGGCGTCGAGATCCATAGATGTGATAACTTTTTCTTGTCATTTCAACTTGTAACCCCCTCTTATATTGCAGCAGTTTATCGCATACCGGGAAATTTTCTTTGACGTAGTATCACTTAAGCTAAGAATGACGTGTACAGAAGACAATTGTTAATGTGTAGGCACTTCTTCCTCTACATCGTTCTACATCGTACATTCCTCTTGTGATTGAACATCTTCATTTCAGTACGGATGCATTGATTCAGGAGACAATACGAAGCAAGTTCCAGTGTTGCACTGTCCTGACTATTGCCCATCGTCTCAATACGATCATGGACTCCGACAGAGTAATGGTAAAAATAATTACATCTTCGCTTTTTCATTTATATACTGCTACTCTTCTTTCTTCGTCATTCCACCTCCAATTCACTCCACCCTAGTAGTTTATCATTTTAGTGAACTTTACTCGATTGTATTCCACCCAACTTTTTCATGTTCTAAGTTACATGTACTTTTCCTTCTTCCTACTCGTTGCTCTTTAATGCACAGTCTCTACCGTCCTATTAAACTGCCACATCACACTCTTACCATACTTAATATTCCTTACTCTACTACACTTTACACCCGTACTACCAATCCCTACTATACCCTACCCAACCTTATTCTATTCTACCCCTTCCCCCTATCCCACCATACCCTCTAACTATGCACTTAACAGTAACTCCCCACTCTGTCCAATACACAATAGTATCCCTCATCCTAGAGCTTCATCCTAGAGCTCCAACCATTTCCTATTCCGCCCTACCCTTCTCGGTACTACCCTGCTTCACCTTAACTCAAGTAATAAGACCCCACAGACACGTACTTTACCATCCTCAACCCTCGCCTCCCTATCCTTTAACCCTTTGTTAGGGTCATGATTGTTACCGTTTTTATTTAGTTAATTTACTATCACCTCGGAAACATACTGTTCGGGAAATTCACAGGTGCTGGATGAGGGAAAGCTTGTGGAATTTGACGAACCTTACCTCTTGCTCCGAGATAAAGAGAGCATATTTTCCCAAATGGTAGAACACACAAGCAGACAATTGGCAACAAATCTTTACGATGTTGCGCGGGAGGCTTACTTCGCCAGACACGAAATCACTGATGACTCTGAGGTGGATGTGATACCAAGATACATGAACGGCGGCGTAACACCCTTACAAGAACAGAGACCGCACGACGACGACTCAGACGATTGTCCCTCACCAAGATTTAGGCGAAGTTCGTCCATAGAGAAGGAAAGGCTGTTATTTGAATCCACTGTTTAATCACTCTCTCTGCCAGAGTAAAGTGTGGTAACGTAGTCAAACTACCTATTAGCTGACGTTTGATTTGATGGACGAAACCTCGTCAGCAGTAGCCTTCGGTGGAAGTCTTTGTGTTTCAATATTTTGTAGGGTGAAATCTATGACTGAACTTTGTTTTTTGGAGTTGAATTCTAAATGACTGCATCAAAGGTCAGGAAAAGAAAAGAAAGTTGTTGTCTTTTGTTTCTGCCCTCAACAAAACGTGAAATTAGGCAGTTTCAGAGAAATGCACAAAAAAGCGTGATGCACATGCAAAGTTGTTGTTTGCTTGTCTAAACATATTGCTTTTTTACCGTTTTCGTTGCCGTCCTCGTCGTCATTGCGTAAACTCCCTAATGTTTGGCCTTTCGTCGTGATACCTTTACATGTTGGACGTTAGGCGAAGCCTTCCTGCTTTGAAAACGGAAAAATTGGAACTTCCCTCCACCACGAAAGGAAAACTGTCTGAAACGTTAGACGGCCGTAGAAGGAGGACCGGAGGTACCCTTAGCGATTTCGCTTGCCCCCAAATTACCTTCTTTCCCCTTTGCTTTCGAGCGCCTGCCGAAGCTGCTCGTCTCTGTAAAGCCGGAGTCGTAAAGCTCATAAAACGGAATAAATTTTAAAATACCATTAATTTGACTTCGAAATGTCGGTTGATAGATGGCTATCTTTTGTACTTTTTTTCCGTGTCCACTTTATGTGGTCTTATATTTAAATTTGGGAATCCAAACTGCGCGGTTTTCATTGATACGTAAGCTTGTTATTTATTTATTGCGTAGTGTTCCATCGCAAGGCACAATCCTTAAAACATGAAAGCATGAAAAAACTTCTGGACCGTTTTTTTTAACTAATTGAAGAGAAATATGATTTTGTATCAACCTGATAGAACCATATTTAATAAATAAAAGCATTAACAGAATGATTAGATAAAATTGGAAATTTGGTATTTTCATTGTTATGGGGTTCCTTTAGAAACCGTAAGAGTATCATTGTAATACTCAGGTACATCTGTCAGAGCTCAAGCCTCTGACGCTGATGGAGCTCTGAAAAAAGAAAATGAAAAACGCCGGACAATGACCGTCATGACTTTTTTATGCTGTTTATGGTTAATAACAGAATTTAATGGTATCATCAGTTTTCTCTTTGCAATTTGTAGCTGTCAATACAATTATCGGTGGCTTTGACGTGGACACAAGTGAAAATGCCGGTCTGCTCAATACAGCTACAGCTATTGGCTGTTCGAAGTAATGGAAATGACGTATGCAATCTGATTCTAAATAAAGTGTAATTAGCTCCCATAGCAGGCCTCTTGTTAATATTTCGGTTCATCTCAAAATAGTCTTGCAGTTGTCGTATATACTGTAAGCGGACAAAGTGACCACACAGATGAAGTCCAAAATTGCTTTTACCTCTGATGTAAGTTTTCTGAAAAATAATAAGAATTTATTCTTCAACAAAAATGAATACATCAAAGAGTATACAACAAAAGCGTATTACGATAGAAAAGTGCGCAACGAAACACGTTTTCCAGCAAAAGTGCATGCAAAAAATGTTTACAAGAAAAAATTATAGGAAATATTCACATCAACAAAGTATACATTACTAAAAAGTATACTGAGCAAAACATTATTTTTGTTTACCATAATAAATACAGAAAAATAATGTATACAATAAAAAAGGATACATCGAAGCGTATTACACGAAACGGACACATGCAAAAAAAGAAGCCAAACATCATACACGTACAAAGACAACAAATCCAGTTGTGAACAAAAAAATTATTCATTCAGACAGCATACAACATAAACGTTAACATTAAGAAACGTATATGTTTTGCGAATATAACAACTAGCTTTAAAACTCTCAAAACCGTGGAAACCATATTGAAATGTTTCTGGGATGTTATTGTGGCAAAACTTAGCTGTAAAGCGGTTTTTAGTGGTTTCTGAAGTTGGACACTTACGAGGTATTGGAAGCCACCTGTCTGCGTCTACCCAGCGGCTGTACATAAACTGTCTATATCCCGGTCGATCTCCTTTTTTAATGCCAATCTGTGATAAAACAGACATCGTACTGAGTAACTTATTTGACTTCAAAAACTCATTAATAATTCATAAAGAAAAAACAAAAGAAATTAATATTTAATGAGTGTCTATATCTGATAAAGACTCGACTAAACTTTACGTCCAATTTTTTAGACCAAAATAACTGCAAATCAAAGTATTAGTGCAAGAATGAGTTGATCTATATCAGAGATTTTTAGGCCGTTCAAAAACCTTGCAGTCGTATATTATCAGGTGTAAAAAACTTTTGGCTTCGCCTAGAATTGTAAACCTGATAATACACTCCTGCTCGTTTTTTAAACAGTACTTGATTAATCGCTATGAGTAATTATATTGATGCTCAGTGTGATTATTCAAGGTAACTATGCCCTTTAAGATTGATTGACGATGAGCAAGTAAGACCGTTCTGTGGAAAGACATACAATTGTTTTCCTCTATCCATACCATAATAGTCTTTAAAATCCATCTGATGTACCTTTCCATTGTTTTCAATTAAAAGAAGAACACATCGCGTAAGTGGAACAGGAGGTCATTATTACGACTTTGGTAGCCACTTCAGCAGCCTCAACAGTGACCTGCTGGCTCTAAATCAAAAGGTGCTTTTAGTCGGATAATGTCCTTGCTCCTCGGCCTTTGGAGCTCAGGCATTATTGCGAAAAAGGTCTATTACGTTTATAACTGTAAGAAAATGAATGGAAGGAAACTTTCTCCATTTGATAAATGTTACTAAGTAACTCACTGAATCAAGATGCCAACCATCTCCCCAGCCAGAGGTATCTCGGTAAATTTCCACGCCTTTCACGCGTCCTACGTCTCTACCATTGACAGTGAAATCGTCCTCACTACAATAAATAGTAAAAAGTTGACATATAGATAAGCGATGCGTTGCTATAGTGGCTGTATTTACGCTGCTTAGCCCGGCCCCATGTTGGTTTTCCAATATCCCCACATTTTGCACAAGATACTCTTGGGAAAATGGAGCATTTAAAAGCAATAGATTATGCAATTTTTTTTTTTGGGGGGGGGGGGAGGGGGGGGGGCAAACAGGGTGTATTATAAGGATTCGAAAATCGAGGATAAAGGCAGTTTTGAGTGACATATTTTCCAATACCGTCTCCACACTTTTTGCATTCTTTGTTTCTTTGTTCGCTTCTTTTGTTTCAAGTTCTAATATTTCATAATTATAGTCTGGCAAATAGTTAGTGGAAACTTCTTATATTTAATGAAATTGAATATCAGGGAACATGTTTTAATTGCTTGTGGGAAATAAAAAAGAATCATGCGAAGCCCTCAGCCTCACAGTTAGCCCTTCCCTTTTAAGTAGAACGCCTGTACAGAAACTCTGAATTTCACATGACGTCACGTGCGCCATCTTGGCGTCCCAAACAATAAAAAAAAAAAAAAAACAATAAAACGACGGCCATATTGGTGCTCCAAACCGGTCCTGTGGCAATAGAGCGTTTTCACTCACGTGGCAAGCAGCTATGCTAATTTATTGGAACAAAAGAAAGCATTTACATGAGAAAAGAGTTCAACTCCCAGAGGATTTTGTTGGTACACCAACATGGCCGCCGTTTCATTGTTTTGGAACACCAATATGGCCGCCGTGACGTCATGTGAAAACGCTCTATTGATTTCTTCATTTATGTAAACGAGCGCAAGGTTGACGTAGTGGCAAGAGCACTCGCCTCCCACCAGTGTGGCCTGGGTTCAAATCCCGGCGTCGACATCGTATGTGGGTTGAGTTTGTTGTTGGTTCTCTTCCTTGCTCCGAGAGGTTTTTCTCCGGGTACTCCGGTTTTGCCCTCTTCTCAAAAACCAACACTTCCAAATTCCAATTCGATCTGGAACGCACGGACAGAATTCGAGGAGTTCTTAAGAACTCCTAAGTGCTTCGTGAGTAAACAAATTACAATTTACATTTTTTTTCGCTTTATTTTGTACGAATATGTTTACTTATGGCTGCTAGCCACGTGAGTAAAGACACTCCATAAGCCCCAGGAGACTGAGGAGGAAGTCAGGTACCTGTTCCACTCGAAGTCGTCTTTGTTTGGGTTATCCAGTTTTATTTGATCTGTGACGCCGTTGTTACCATGTATTTTGATCCATACATTTGCATCCGTGTCAGCGTCACCAATTGGTGAGGTTCTTACTCTTACGTGATACACTGTAGGAAGAAGTAAAAAAAGAGCAACAAAAAAGTAACTTAATATTTTCTGCGTATAATTCCCCAGTTTATACTTTTCAGTTCAAGGTTCATCTGATACAGTTTTATGTTAATTGTAAATTCTTGTTAGCATTAACAACATACAATGCAAGGTAATTTCCTCTTATTTGTTATGCCATGCAGTGTTGTATATTATTCTTCTAAAATACATTAGCTAAAAAAAATCCTCCCTAATCTGCAAATTCTTCCGGTCTTCAAACCTCGCGTGAAGTCAATTTATTTTCTCATTTAGTGATTAGGATCGTGGCGTGCCTCTCATTCCCGCTTCTCCCATCTTTCTTTCATAATTTCATTTCTTTGCGAGGCGTTTACGATCGGATTCTGTATTATCTATCTGTTTACCCAAAGATAAATGCTAACGTAAGGTCAATAAAAATTACAATTATTCGTGACTTTTGGCCTTTACCAATTGCTTGACCAGTACTGCAAAAGAGCAAAAGGCATAGCACCAACGGAAACTTCATGGCCCTAAAAATAAATAGATATAATAATAAATGAAGTAAATAAACGGGGGGAGTCTTTCCAGACTACAAATTGTCCCTGAGAAATTAGATATCACTACAAATAATAAATGAAAATAAGTGATATATTAGGTCATATATAGCTGATTCATGGCGGAAACGTGAAACCGAACATCTTCTTGTATACCTTCCTTTGTTGCAAAAAGACAGTTGACATTGCTGCCAAACAAGTTGTTTTCCCCACCTGTACACGTCCCTAGTCAAAAAATGAGCCTCGCAAAAATACGCCTTAGACAAATTTGATCCGATATTGACGTACAGCACGTTTTGTGGGGATTAAGTAAAGTCTCACCGGTAAAAGTCAGTAACTTTTAACGTGAAACAATCGGGGTCTTAATGATCATTTTTTCTGTTTATAGAGCGTAGACCTTGTTAAGGAAACACTTTTAAGTGAACGTTTTTGCCCAAAGAAAATAGTTAACTCACTCAATTGAATGACCTGTTTCAAATTGGAGTATACAGTGCCCGGTGAGAGCGAATGAAAAAACTGATTCAAAAGAAAAAAGTCCTTTTCGCACCAAACACGACTTACCTGACAAATTTCTGATGTCTTGAGATCTGTCAATGTGGAGTGCAGTTTTTGTTTTTTCTTAACCTCTTATAAGTGACCATCGCATGTTAAGTAATTCTTACCTCAGTTATGGGGGCGGTTCATTCAAGGCGTAGTTGGGAGGACATGACATTTGACGCTAAGATGGAAACTAAAAGGTACTTTTTTTACCGCGAACCACCAAGAAAGAAGTAATACAAAAACGCGACAGGCAGTGCTTTATCCGATATTCAGACACCAAGAAGCGAGGCCTAGTTTTTGAGAGCGACTTCTTGGACTTCTTATGGATTATCATAGCGGACTGTTTGATTAGTTTTCAAATGAACATTGATTCTTTGAGAAATTCGCGACTTAAAATCGAAAATTTTTAATGTACACCTGCGTCACGGTAGTCAGCCATGTTAATGAATTATTGACGAGTTTGAGAACATTCATTTCTGACCATCAAAGATGCCTTTTTACAACGACGAGATGTCAGTGGTCCTTGCCAGTCGTTCATAAATTGCATTTTGTTTCCATTTCCAAATTGTGCTTTTTCACAACGTTTCAGTGTCATTATTTTGTTTGGTCTCATCTTTTCCAACAGATACATTCGCTTTCAATCGTGCATAAACAGCAACATTTCTATTCTTATGTGTGGATAGCAGAGTCCGACATTATTGGACACTGGGGTGGCTAATAAGTTTTGTTACGTTTCATCTCAATTGTTACGTTTCATCTCAATTGGGTGACATGTGGGCTGTTCCTGGGCGTGAGTGGGTGGTAGGGTGCCTGCTTCCGACCCGTCAAAAAAAATGAAGCGTAAAAAGTAAGGGCCTTAAACTTTAAATCAAAGAGAAAAATGAGAAATATCATAACCAAAAAAAAAGACTTGCCTTTTGGGAGAGCATTTTTATCAAATTGGTCCTTTGATATTTTAGTCAGTTTTTGGTTCTTTTAGAGTTGGATGATCTTTTTTATCACTCATTCAAAATGTTTCTCCTTTTCTGATTGGCTGAAATCCCACACATAATTTATCATAACCAGCTATTGTCCACCAAATTTGCAAGAATTTTGCCATGTGGGAAACAATGACTTCAAGTGTGCAGCGAAATTGCCAGATTATTGAACAGACCTGGGGACGAGGTTGAGTTGTTTTGGTAGTGAGTACAAATGGCGGAACATTTCATTCGTTTCAAGAGGAAGAAATAGGCAAACTATTGGCTAAAAACATAGCGAGAAGACAATTAGACGGACCACATCTGCTATTTGGAGAATGTTTGCAGAAATGAAGAACACGCTATCTTCTAAACCTGCCGATAAACATGTACTATCGAAGATGAACATCGACGGCGGTAAGCATATTTTAGCTTGTTTTTAAACTAGGAATTATTTTGGATGAATAATAAAACAATTATTGAATTCGGCTTTCGTATTATCTGAAGAATTATGGAGATTTCGGAGGGTGTTATAGGCCAAGGCCTACGACCTCCGCGGATAACACCTCCTAGATCTCCACGATTCTTAAAAATGATACTCAGCCTCATTTAAGAATTGTTAAATATAAATTTTAATATTTAAAGCGCCTCTTCTAATACTTTCAACATTTATTTCAATATTTAACCGTCATTCTAATATTTCTTTTTTGCTGTTAAGTGCTATTGAACTCTGAAAGAAATGAAATGTAATATGATCATCATAATCATCATCATCATTATTACTATCATAATTATTACTATTATCATAATGATTATAATTATTATTATTATCATTATTAAGATAATATAGGCAACATCGACTCAGGATTTATTCTTCGTTCGTCTGCAACAGTTGAGCAAACATAAATATACCCTTGTGAGAAAGCATGTGGTGAAATAGTTTCTTTCAGAAAGGTTTTCTTCGTTACTCTTGCCTCATTGCGCTTTAAAAAGGCCGATGAATTTGCGAGTTGTAAAATTGTAGTTGAATAAGCAACCTCGGATGGTAGGCAACAACATGCAAAACGCGACGACACCAGAACCACACTGATGCCTTCACTTTGAATAAAATAGCCTGCGAGCTAGCTCTCCAATTAGGGCAAGCGAAGCGAGCCGCGAGAGACCAAGTGTTTATGTCACAGATAGGACCTTTATTACGCTTGGGTCCAAATGTTATTATAGATGAAACCTTTATTACACTAGGGTCCAGTAATTAAACTTGTGTCTTCTACAAATTTTAATCCGTTAATGTAACTCAAAGCTAGTTAAATAGCATAAGACAATGCGCAGAGTCTTCTAGAAAAGAAAATCTCAAACAAATGACATACAAGCACATGTCTATATAAAATCACATGATTGAGTGATATCATGAGTAAGGAACAAATGTACTTGGTCTAGAAATGCACGCTAACGAAATTAATGCTCTTTACGATAAACATCACGAAATGTCCCCTAGCCCTAATCCGAAGCTAAAAGCTAGCAATACCAATAATTGGGAAGTTATACTGAATCAAACTTACAAACAATTTTGTGCCAAGTTTAAGGTGTTTCGATACAGTCTTTGAGAGGCCATACCGATATTTTTCAATCGCCTTAAACGTATTTTTTTTCCTCGTCCGATCGCTATAAAATTTTTCACCAGTAATTGGCTATGGATTTAAATGACGTAAAATCGATAAAACTGATAAAAGCCGAATTTGTGCGATCTAGACCAGCTACTGAACATCCAACACTATAAAGAACTTAAAGTTAATTTTGGTGTTTAGCAAATAATCTCCTTAAGAAGTAAACAATTCTGTACGTTTGAATTCGACTAAAACGAAAATGTATTTCAAACCTTAAGTTTTTAATAGCCGTGGTAGATTATTTAATAAAAACTTTATAAATAACTAAATTATTCTTAAGCAGCGTCAGAATGCTGCTTAATATCATATTTTGATGTTAGGAAATTTTGGTGTATTTTCGTTCTTGCATCTTGAAAACTAATCCGTTTTCTCTCCACCTATCTAAGTGCAACTTCATTCAAAATTTGGACTTTTAGCTCTTTTTTGTATATATCTCTGAAACGACTCGAACTAATTTTTTTAAAATCTCCTCACATAATCTTCATAATGTATATAGTAATGTCTGAAACTTTTTTTTTTCAAGATTGATTCACTGCAACACCTTGAAATTCTTAAAAGACGAACCCATCTTACGAACCTGTCAAAAATCTGCGTTACAACATTAACTGTTATGACGTTTCCTAATTTTTCCAAAATAATGCGCACTATACATACCTCCATGACTGGTACATTTTAGTTTGAATTTATCGCATCTTTTGAATGTAAAACATTGCAATACTCACACTGAAATGTACTAGTCATGGATATATGTTAGGGTTAGTTCGAAAGAACGAAAATTTCCCGGCATCGAAATATGATAGATATTATGCAGCATTCTGACGCTACTTAAGAATAATTTGAGTCATTTATAACATTTATTAAATAATCTATCACGGCTATTAAAAACGTAAGGTTTGAACTACATTTTCGTTTGAGTCGAATTCAAACATACAGAATTTTTTACTTCTTACGGACTCCGAGGTTATTTGTTAAACACCAAACTTTAAGTTCCTAGTATTGGATTTTCAGTAGCTGTTCTAGATCGCGCAAAATTCAGCTTTTATTAATTTCAATTTTTTTTGCTTATTGTTGTCACAGTAAAATCGATTTTACTAAAACGTAAATTTTGACAAATTTCAATCTATAGCGAATCATTGGTGAAAATTTTATAGCGACCAGACAAGGATAAAATCACTTTTAAAGCGATTGAAAAACATCGGTATGGCCTCTGAAAAACTATATCGAAACACCTTATTTCATTTGAGAAACCAATACACCTGTAACACTACGATAAATAAAGATAAAGTTTTAAAGTTTAAATCGTTGTCTTCTTTAATTTCTCAAAGTATTTGCCTGGCTTTTAGATTTTTATAAGTTTTGTGACTAATTTGTTATGTTTTACTTAATAGAAATTATTTCTTCTGGAAGATCAACTGAAACTAAGCGTTTGGTTGCTATATAGCAACTTAAATTTCCCTTTTCCTACTTTTTTTTTATGTTTTTTAACGAATACCGTTTATCTGAGAAAAAATCAAGCTTTTGAAATGACGCGTGGTTAGTGACAGACATCGTCATATCGTTAAGTCAACTTGGTGGCGGTTTTCCTAGTAAAGGAGCCGTGAGACGGGAACAAAAACCAAAGAGAAACATGAAGCAAGGCTGTTCTCTAGGATGTGTCACCTTCTTCCAAAGGCTTCTCGCAGTAATATGCCTTTGATTCGTCAAGTAAATCAAAATCCAGATATGGAATTCCCTTCATCATCATCTTCTCCAGCGATTTCGCGGCAATATCAAACGTCGGTCGCGCGCTGGGGTCCTTGTTCCAACAATCTAATATTAACTGGAACCTAAAAATGAGCGGTAACACAATGTCATGAAAAGCGATGAACAAAATGTCTGGGCCTACTGACAGGCTAAGGACTGCTTCGTGTGGTGGGAAAGCTGGAGGGGGAATCCAGAGCGAAAAGCTTTCTTGTAAGGTTGCATTTCTGTCTGTTACACAAAATATTTAGCACCGTAAGTTGCCTAAAACTATACTTACAGTTCATCGGAACATGTGTCGGGTTTTTCCATGCGATATCCTGTCTTTAGAAGCCTGTACAATTCTTTGTTGTTTATACCAGGGTACGGATTCCCACCTGCAAAAGCAAGTTATTTAATTCTGTTTAGGCTTTAAACGGATGAAACCTTTACTATTTTTCAAAATGGAAATAACTCGCGTCGCTTTCTTGGACATCATTAAGTCACCAAGTCATTGGATTTTTTTTTCTAGTGAAAAATGTTATCGGACCGTTGAGGTTTCTTATCCATATTCAGACCACGCTTATTCTTGCTTCCAGGCGCCATGGGAGCTACGGAGAGCCCCCAAATTTAAAACCGCACGTGAAACGGCCACCAAAATTACACACCTCATTTCCAACAACTAGGTATAATTTGAGTGACACATTGCCGCAACGTGACGTCATAGTATTGGTGGCAGAACCCAAATTTCATCAATTTTTCCCGAAAACTAGCTATAAAGCGAAAGGTACGCAAACGGTAAAGGTGTCTGATAAAATCATGAAGTTGGTTGATACATTAATG
The DNA here is from genome assembly GCA_038088405.1 of Porites divaricata. Lineage (NCBI taxonomy): Eukaryota > Metazoa > Cnidaria > Anthozoa > Scleractinia > Poritidae > Porites > Porites divaricata. The sequence continues at coordinate 22,038,625 of JBBMOI010000005.1, read as the reverse complement.
GTAATCATTAACAATAGAAGTGATGTCTGATCCACCATCTTGGATCTGCAATTTTGAATTAATTGCCAGATAAATTTTAGGAAGCTTGGCGGTCATAGCTTGAACGGTTTTGAGGTTATTCAACTCAACTCCCCTTGAGAAAGCATTTTTGTATTTTCGCCGCTCAGTAGATTTGATTCTATTTAAGTTCGAGAAACTGTTTCCCTTCGTTTATTGCTTGAGGGAATGGTGAATTTGCCCTTTAAAGATCTAAAAAACTACATTGTAGCTCGTTGCCTTAATGTCTTTCGCCAAAAGATGAAAAAATCGTGTCTTTTCCAAATTGCATTCAATGACTCCATACGTAATTAACGGGTTTCTAAATTGTGTTTTATTAATTCTTACCCATTGTGGAAAGTTCCCATAGCAGAACTCCAAAAGACCACCTAAAAAAATATACAGTACAAAAAATCTTACTCTTCGTAAATGAATCATTGTCAAATTATGTGAAGAAATATCGATGACTATAAGGAAAGATAAAGGCTTCTATGTTAGAAATTACAGTAAACACCCACATATAAGAACCTATGATTTCGAGGCTCATGCTAATCAAGTTTTTAATTACCGCAGAGTGCTTAGTAATAACTCAGCCTGAAACTGTCCCAAAATTTGTTTTATAATACTATACATTACACAGCACTAGGGGTTTAATTATTATACAGTTTTTTGTTACTTCAACTAAAACAATTAAAAAATAAATAAATACTGTTATAAGTAAACATTAACAATTAGAAACTCAATATCAAGTTATTTTATAAAAGTAGTTTAGCATCTATGGCTGTTAAAGTTCCTTTGGTCCAGTACACCATGATACTTTAATTAACATGAGTTACTGTATTGGGTTCTTTTTCTGGCATCCTAAGAACACGTTTTATTTATCAGGCCTAATTGGGTGTGATATACATGGTGCTTTATTGGCCACCTTTCAGCCTGGAAAACAACCTGAAGTTTTGTTTCTCTGATGCTATTCCGTTATCGTGACGGCTCGCTACTGGAAGTAGCCTGAGAAAACAGGCTACTGTTTGCGACGCCACCAACGGTTTCCCGCGAAATGAATGTCACTTTCCAGATCTGGGTAGTGCTCCTGATAGGCTGAAGCATATTTTTTACCAATCAGCTGTTGCATCGATGACAATTGACTACGGGTTAAAGCTCTATCATTACGGTATTGATCAAAATATATAATGTGTGTTATATGCGCACAAAAGCAAGGGTCCCGCGGGTGTCTCTTTGACACAGTTTTCACTCCCCGGGGGGGGTACTCCCATATATGGGCTATATAGGTACGTGCCGCGGAATAGGGTATGGTTTTTGAGGTTCTCGGTCCTTAAATAGGGTATCGTTTTTGACCTTTTTGTTTCTGTGTCCCTGGTGTGGTCCTTAGATAGGGTAGCTTAATTGTACTATCTAATACTGGAGTGTGAAAACGGCCGCCTAAACGAATGGTTTTTTAAAACTTGATGTATCCGTTTAAGTATTAACAAAGTGATTTTGCAACAGAGGTTTAAGGTGGCTCCCTAGAGTATTTACTAATAATCCGAGCTATCAAGCATACGTTACAGAAGGAAATCTAGTTACTTTGTCTTTCCGATATTGTTTACGAGATTCACCGCTAAGGTTACCCATATAAGAAGGCTCCTTTTTCAAGTTTCATTTTCTGGATTAAGACCGTTGCCATGGAAACATCGCATCCTTAAACAGGCAGTAATTTTGTCATTTTTGCCCATTTTTCCTTAATATTTCTAAATTCCCGCGGTGAAATGTCTTTAAACTTTGCCTCTTTATATTAATGATATTGCTTAACATTTTAAAGTGGAAAAAACTTGGGGTCGTTAAGACGGTTTTGCCAATATTTTGAAATTTGTAATTTTTCTTAATAGAGGAGTTTAGCTCTTACAGATTTTGACAAAAAAATGACAGTACAAAGGTACTGCGACTGTTAAGAAATAAGGCTATTTTTAAAAAAATTTACCGAAGGAAACGCGAGAAATTCACGGTTAATTAATTGCGCTGACGTCACAAAAAATCCGAAAAACACGCGTGATTCGGGGTCGTGTGAGCAAAATACGCGCGCGAGCCATCACGCCCGCATGCGCATAATGCACAAAGCTACTGAAAACATGTGGTTTCTTTGAAGAGTACGAAAGCCATTGTTTTGAAGCCGTTTATTAGTATTATTACGGTGATATCTCGCCAGTTGAAAAAGGAGAGTTAGCGGATTCAATTTTATACCTAACACAGGATGTTTTCTTCGAAGTACTTGACTATTGTAGTTAAAATTCGAACCGTGGTGGTCACTCGTGAGGATGGCGATCGTCGGAGATGAAGACGGTGGTTGTGCAAGGATCGCAATAAGCCCTTCATTTCCTAATCTGCTGTACACTGTTTGCAGATCTTCAAATGTCAGCCCGCTTCCGGATACTTTTTCAACCTTGTTCTTCTTTAGGGATAATTTCGACGGCGAAGTTTTTCTTTAAAAGTCTGCTGTAGAAGATGGCGCCGATCTATAAATCGTACATCTTGTCCTCAGCTACATGTACAAGACCGTAGGTCTCGACGGACAACTATTGCTTTCTTCAAGGGTCAATCTTCAGTGTTTGTTCGGGAATTGGCTCGATCTTTCAGATCTTTCCACTGCCCGTGAACCAAAGGCCAGAAACAGCAACATTGCTTCCTTCTGATTTAGTGTACTTACTTCTTTGTTTTCTAAGTAAAGTTTCCACCCACCATTTACTTCGACTATTTAACGTTTGTCTACTTTTGAATCGAAAGAATTGATGTCTTTGGAAAATTTCTGCTTTGTTTTTGCATACAATTTACTCTTATGGAGATCGATAGTGACTTGTAACCGGTGTAACATTGTCTCCTATCATAAATGTTTGACCTACACTAATCAAACTTTTTGCACAATGAGCTTCAACAGAAAGTTAATAAAGTTTTTTGGGTGGAATATTTCGAAACTGCGAGGCCATGTTTATTTAATTTTTGCGTGGACGTCGCGCGGATTTTAAAGCTCGCGCCATACTAGTGCTCAGGCTGCGCACGGCCAATTTACTCTAGGGAGCCACCTTAATAGCCGTTAAGCGGGTAAATACACGTAACACCTCTTCAAGCCACATTTTTTGTTTTTTCCTTGAATAGAGTGTCATTTTTCGGCTTTGGGCCTTAAAAAGGGTATCAGTTTTCGCTTTCTTAGTCCTTAAATAGGGTTAGGGTTCACGAACCCTCGCGGCACACCCCTATCCAAAATTCGCGGGAGTACCCCCCCCCCCCCCGGGTTTCACTCCAAGCATCAAAATACTCACACATCGCTCTTTGTGGTGTATTGACTGTTGTGGAGTGCCTCTGGTGCTGTCCACTTAACCGGCAACCTTTTTCCCTTTCTGAGCTGGTATACGTCGTCCTGAGTGTGCCTCATTAGTCCAAAATCAGATATCTTTACCACTCGGTCTTCTCCAAGAAGTATGTTACGCGCCGCTAAGTCACGGTGAACAAATCCTTTGCTCGAAAGGAAACTCTGCGATTAAAAAAAGACAGTTGGAGGAGGAATGAAAGGAACAAGCTGTGGTATACGTATACCCTCCAGTTCAATCTTCCTATTCAAGAACTATGGGCAACTACAAGGTATTTATGGGAGTTGCGATGCGACGACACAAATTTCGGGACCAGCACCCCCAAACACAAATAAAAAATCAACCACAGCCAAAACGGCGATCAGGACCACAGCAAGTGCCACAAAGACAACTACCACAGTGACAAAAGCAACCATAAAAACTTGACCAATCATACCAACGGCAAACACCACAGCAGCTAAACTACTACTACAACCACAATCATGACAAACAGGAACTTTACACTGACAACACTCCCGTCCACAACAAATACCATCACTCCCATGTTTTCCGCGCGCAATGATCACCAAAACTAATAGCAGCATGACCACAACAACTCAAGCGATGACCAGAGCCAGAAAGTGGACCAAAATAACTACCACAACCAAAAAGCAAGAAAATTGGACATAACACCGACAGGAGCCTATACTAGTGACCCCCCAACACTCAGGAACAAAGCAGCGCTTCTACCAGCCTCTTCAAGACCCACCACCAACACCATCACCACAGCTATTAACACCACAACCACAAAAGAACAACTATCATTGAGACAAACTGATTCATGACTCCCGATCTTTGGAATTTTTTCAAAGCGACAAAACTGAAAGCATTTACAAAATACCGAGATCAGTTTACTTGATGTGATTATCGTATATGATAAAATATGATAATAGAGAACAAAAAATAAAGAGAACAGGTTCCAGTAAGGGAAATTTGAAATAATCTTTTTGCTCGATAAATCACCCATATTGTCATGCACCCAAAGGGATTCTGTGTAATGAACTTGAGCCTTCTTCCTACTGATACAACGCATCTCTTCCGCCTGTTGGAAGTCGCGGGTCTTAATCCAAGCTGAAACCATTATCAACTGAGTATCCAGTAGCACTTATAAGGGGAGCCCCTTGAAGTTATCTTGCGCCCTTACCATTCCACGTGTTATTTGCCATGCAAAACAAAGAAGGTCCATTGCTGTAAGCAAATTATCATCACTTGTCCCACTCTCTTGGGAATCACTCGGATGGACACTTCTTATTCCAGAAAAATTCTCACACTGGTTTGTTACCCTTCCCTCTTTAGTGTCACCATTATCATAGATGCCAGTTTTGTTGTTAGTTAATGCAAGGTCGGTGGTAACACGGGTCTCTTTAAGTTCATCAAGAGACATTTCCTTGGAGATGTTACTACTCCAAAAAGTCACTTCAGACTCTCCTGATGACAAGTGAATACCACGTTCTTCAATTTCTCTGCTTTCAAGGTTTTCCGCATCAGTTTGTCCTGACTTATCTGTGGAAACAGCAATTAGGTTGCTACTAGAAGACAAGACCTCTCTGTCTTCGTTGTCGTAGACTCTTTGATAGCTTTTCTGAAAAAACAAACAAACAAACAAACACAAACAAAAAAAAACAGAAAATAAGACACTGCTCACAGTCTAGGCAAATAATTTCTGCTACAGTGCAGTGAATTGCCTAAATATCACTCTAACCCATCTCTGTTCATAGATAAAGACCGTTATAACATATTGAGAATTTAAAGAACTGAACGAAACAGAAAACTTCCTTTCTCCAGTACAATGTTGACGAATATGGATATCTATCTATATCAATATTTATATCGAACCGAATTTTTGAAAACGTGCCTCAAAAAGGCCCAGAATTTTCCCACAGAAACCTGGCGATAGTGTTGACTGCGGTGAGTATTTTCATAGGGGGCTTGCTGTCTTGGTTGGTCTCATCGTCAAGTTGCGATGGGGTGCGAAGGGACCTCCATGTCAATCGCTGGGGGGGGGGGGGGGGGGGGAAGACGGCTGAAAAAGCGTGATATGGTCAGCTAGTCACTCTGAAGAATCAGTTCACTGATCATGCCGGCGTGCTTTAAGTTTGTCTTGCCAAATTCTTTAAATGTCTCAGACCGATTGGCCAATGAAAGAATTCCCCTAACCCATGTGCTCGGCTGCGAGGCCGTGTCAGGTCGGGCGGGGGGAGGGGGAGGGGGGGGTGTAATGTGGCCTTGGATTCTCTGCTTGGGGCTAGCTTAAGTCTCAAGCTGCCTCTGTCATTGTATAGCGCTTAAAGAAGGTAGAGAGTTGAGTATGTCTTTTTGATGGACTTGAATATTTCATTGCTAATCAGGAACCAAGGAGAGAGCCACCTTAGAAGGCTTATGGGTAAGAGCTGAGTTTCTTTAGAATATTTACTTTATTTAAGTCAAGTTAAGCTGTGTGGCCTAGAGTTGCCAGCAGGTGCAGTTTTCATAAATTCGGCTAGATATACAAATACATTATTACAAAGCACCAGAGGGATGTCCTCATCGACAAAGTCAAATACATTATTATATATACCACCTTGTGTAAACACCTTGTATACACCCTATATACGCCTTATGTCCAACTTTTATGCGTCTGATACACATGTTATATACGTCCTATACACAGTTTATATACAACTTGTCTACACTCTTATATAGACCCTCTATGGAAATAATGTACAACGTATATACACCTTTTATACCCCTCATAAACAACTTGTATACACCTTACATACGTCTTATATATACGTCATATTTAACAATTATTCCTCGAGCCCGAATGGGCTCCGAGTCAATAGCCCATGAGGCCAAAGGCCGAATGGGCTATCGACTCAGAGGCCATGGGGGCGAGAGGAAAAATTTTTTTAGTAAAACCCAACTAGTTGGTAAAAAATATCGAGAAAAAACAACTTAAGCTAGTTATACAATGTATTAAAGCTAAACTTTAATCCTTTTTTGCCGCCAAAAATCCACCGCTTCTCGCTACTAGTGGGCTAATATATAGATTTAGCCAGGGCTAAAAGCGAAGCTGCCATTAACAAATTTTAATTCAAAACAAACTATAAACTTGTAATCCACAACTCAGTTAACTTAAGGGCACATTCGTGTGGCTTTTGACTTTAGAGTGAAACAAATCTTGCATCGAGTTGATAGCCTTATTGTACACCCAAAAATAGCGCTGGCAATCATCTTCGGTCACATTTAAGAGCAATAATGGCTCTTGATCACAGTAGATTAGGCGTGGAAAACAAATTCTTGGAAAACAAATCAGGCCGAATTTTTGCGTTCGACAAGTTTACTACACAAAAACTTGTCAACAAATCTGGGTGCGTGTAAACCAACCTTTTATACTTTTTATACAACACATGTGAGGTGAAAAAGTACCATGAGGCGCTGTTTTTATCATACATACCTCAGACAATTGGCAGTCAGTTTTACAGTTGTTCAAGACAAATTGCATTCATTCAATATTCAGGACCATCGAAGCACGCGTGGGCTTTTGGCCATATGGTCTTCATTCCATAAGATACTTTGGCCCTAAGTTATGGAATTCTATATCAAATGATCTACATAAGTTAAATCTGAAAGAATTTACATTAGCTATAAGAAATTTAACTTTCTCATCTTACTGCTGCTCCTTTTATAACACCTAGTGTTGTTATAATCTTAAATATAGGTTCAGAAATTGACTCTATTTAAATTCATCATCATTAGTATTTTACTTCTGTAAATTGAAATTGTTTAGCTTATTTAATTTTGTGGAATTACCACTATTGTTATTATTTTACGCTAACTTATTGTAATACTTACTATTATATATATACTATTATCTTGTACGTATTTTTCTTCGAAGATATTAGCATGTATTTGCTATCGTAAATTCGAAGTCAAATAAAGTTTATTGTCATTGTCATTGTCATTTTTGGCGAAACCGTTTAAAAAAATTCCAAAATCACCTATACGGCCAGCCGGTTCTAATTTCTGACAAGCGCCAAATTTGCAAAGGAATTTTAAAAGAGTTACGCTTCAACATAATAAAGAATTTTTTATGTTTATTTTTTATTGGTAGTTTTATGACGATGTGTAATCTTAAAAAGCGTTTGATACGAGCGGCAGTATTCCTGCAAGCGATGTTCATGAACGACTGAAAACAAACGGCAAAGCGATGAAAATTGCAAGAGACAACTAACAGTAAATAAAAGATCAGGAATATAAGTCGGTAGAACATTTACAGAGACATCATGTTTCGTTCACGAAAACAAGTATTTAAGTGTCTCTAAGAATCCTGAGTCTTTAAGCTTAAAGATTAAGTTTAAGTTTAAGTTTAAGCCACCGGCTTCCCGGTGTTTGCTGTTTTCAAAGATGAACTCGCGACAAGAAAATCGCTCAAAGCTTTCTTTCTACAGCCAAAATAATACCAAAATATTCTTCGGAACAGTTTTTCTTTATATTTGCGGTGAAATATCGATTAAAAGTTCTGTACGCTTATATCAAACCTCTTACTAGGTCAGACCAGTGTCTCAAATCTTAATACAAACATGCATAAACTGCGCTCGACTTCATGAAAATAGATATAAATACAATAATTACTCAGGCTTACCATATTTCGAGATGCAGCTCCTGAAAGCTATCAAGTAAGCCAGAATCGCTTGAGCCTTTATAACCCTCTTACGCATCCAGAAGGTGGAAAACAAAAACGATGCCATCCGAAATCGGACTTCCCACTTGAACAAGCAGCGCATTTCTCAACCAAACATTCAATAAAGAAACCAGCCATGAATAACAGAAGACTCTTGATAGCTGCTGTATTTCATTTTGTACATCCAGTGGAAAAAGACAGTTAAAAACATCACAAGTTGTCACAAAACTCTGCCAGCTTCAGCTGTCAAAGCAAACAAGTTTCAAGATGCTGTACGAATTTTCCCCATGAACTCACCTGTCAAATTTTGACCAATCAGGGAATAAAAATTGGACGTGTAGCGTGACCAACGCGTGACTGTGGTGAGAAAAGTGAAAAGCATATGTTTTCCCTGCTTGCATTTTTAAAAAAACTGGCTGAATTTTCGCGTCCGAGGTCAGTTTGAAATCAAAATGTTAATAGTGCTGGGCCATAGTGACATAAACACAACATATTTCATATGAATTTTAAAAAATAAACTTGAGCCTGCGATCGTCTGAAAACTAGTAACTTGTCAGCGGAAATCCTTCTCTGGATAGGTCGACACCTGAGCCTGCGATACGGCCAGATGGTACTGGTCAGTGGATACCTTGTTTTGACAGCTGTCAATTGGTCACAACATTGATTTGCAATCAGTTTTCTCCTGGGCTCCTTGGGCTCCCGAAGTAGCTAGAAAGTGTGAGGGTAAACATTGGTGTGCCTGTGGTGTGGACGGACGGTCTCTTGGGCGGTCGGTGTACGGTCACGTGATTACCAAATTTTCTCGGATGGGTAGTTTACCACTTGTTCTTACCCATGGTGCTCCGCAGGCGCGCTACGCGCGCCAGAGCTCCGCTATGACATATAACCTAGTAGTAGCTCAACCAATCAGAACGCAGCATTGATAATAAACCACTAGTTGGATTTTACTAAACACCTTATATACACCCTGTAAACACCTAGAACTTAAACATCTTCGATATCCCTAATAACCTTGTATACACCTTGCATACGTTTTGTGTCTACCTATTATTGGTCTTATATACATGTATAACGTCATGTACGCGTTATATACACATTATATACACTTTACATACACTTTATGTACACCTTGCATACACCTAATATTTAACTATTCACCGAGATTGAAAGAATAACTGTTTTAGTATTGCTTCTAGTATTATAGCGGAGCTTCCGCGGAGCCCCATTGCTAAGAAATCAAGAAAATTTGGTTATGACGCACGCTCGTCCGTACACACACTTCATGTAAGCCGATGCCAAATGTCAGGTTATTTTGTCGGGAAGGCGTATGGCCAGCCGCGTCTTGTTAAGCAGGGACAACTTAAGAGTCAATAAAGACGAAAACGGAAAGCGGAAAATGTTTCTGTAACCGTGTTGTCTAAAGTATTAAGCTTGATTGTCTTGTCATCAAATTTGGAAGACAGAGAAAGAGAAAGAAAGAGAAAAAGATAAAGTAGGCGACAGTCCAGTGGGCTCAACCAGAATAAAAGCTAGAGAGGGAGGGAAAAAAACAAAGGAGACATTTTTTGTTGGAGGAACAACATGAAAATTTTGTAGCGGCAATGAGAAAATGAGAAATGCTAGCGACCACCAGGGTGAAGATGAGCGACAGTGAACAAAAACGTGTATAACGTTTCCTCCATGTAACGTGTAACCAGGAAGTTTCTGGAAGTTTCACGTCGTAGTCGTGCAAAGCAACGGCGAAGAAATGTACAAAAAAAGTGTGCTGCACGTGCAAAGTTGCTCTTTTGCTAATTAGACCTATTGTTGTTTTTTTCACTGTTATTGTTGCCTTCACTGCTTTTATATTTTGAGCGCGTTGTACCAGCAACGCTTGGGTTTGATTGGTCATTAGACAATAGATGTTAATTTGCGTTGTCAACGGGTTTAGTTTAAGTTGCCAACACTGACAAGGCGTTGGCAAGTCGTCGTTTCTATAAAACTTAGGCTTTCATAATACCATAGGGCACATCTTGCGTAAACACAAGAAGGATGAATGAATCACGTAAGCCAACATGCTTTTGAAGCAGCCCGGCGAGGTTAATGTTGTAACGCCGTTTCTGCCAAAGGAATTGAAATTTAACGCTACGCCGAAGTAAGAAAGACGATCTGTCAGAAATACTTGGCTTTTTATCGGTAGGTTTAACCGTTTTAATCTGTGGTGAAGCGAGCATACTTAGCGCTTAGATTAGGAAAATGTTTCACCTGTGCATGTTTGCCAATTTTATTTGGAGGAATGTCCCAGAAACCGTATAAAGTCACTGTTTCGAAAGGAGATATTAATTTTTCAAACACGAGAAATCAATGCTAGATGTGTCTGGCATGTTTTTTCTTCGCCAGCGAAGTTTCTTAATTAATGAACTGTAAAAAGCGTGAAATTCCTATTACACCTCCTCAACGCGCGCTGCAGTGTTGTTATTAAAGTCCTTCTATTTTTCTCGCTTTCTTTCAAACCGCCCCCCGCCACTCATCCAAGATGGGAACCCGTATCGCATAGCGCTCCATCTCGACAATGTAACGGGAAAATAGGGAACTGTGAACAGCCTATACAGGATGGAGACAAGCTTTCGATTTTCAACTTAACGTTTATGGTGAGTGTCGTATCCACAATCGAGAGCTTTTAAATTAAGTCGAACTCACCGCTATCAAAGCTACCATACCTGCAATCTCTTATTTCTGAGCCAATGTTGTAGATCACCATACGGAGCATATTCTAGTACCAGAAAAATGGGGTCTGATGTAACGCAGCATCCCAGCATGCTCACAACATTCTTGTGATAGCCGATTGCTTTCATGAGCTCAATTTCTTCCAAAAATTGTTTTTTGGCTTCTTGGTCTGCCCGTTCTAAAATAAGAACAAAATTGTAAAGTGAAATATTTTTGACAAGAGAAATTAAGTTACTTACCTTAATTTGTTGAATCACACATAGGTCCATACCTAATCAATTATATACAATGTAGAATTTTAAGGTTGACGTAAGATCACAACAAGAATTTTCTTCTCTTTTGTCTAATTTGAAATCGCTTGTTAGCTAATTAAATGTACGAAAAATCACGTTGAAGATTGAAAAAAGGTACAAATGTGCTTCATAACCGATATGCACAGTGTTTAGCAGTTGTGTTCCTGCTTGCTTAAGCCCCCTTTCGACTCCGAGTAACTTAATCTGAGCCGATGGACCCTGAACTCACCCAACCCGACCCAAGTGACGGAGCTACATGCTTATATGATCTCTGAGACATTTAAGAGTCAAAACAAGTATGCTGTAGGAAAGATCACCCAATGTGGAAATTCCGTTCAAGGCCATCATCAATTCTCAGTACGTACATAGGATGGATAATAACAGGTTACCAAAGCAGCTGTTATACTCGTAGCTATGTTGTAGAATGCGTAATCAAGGACAGCCTAGATTGGGGTTCAAAGATTTTGCTGGAAGAAACTCGAAATAGAGAGACGTCGATCTCTGAACGGTTGACAGGAGAGTGCTTACGACAAACCTACCTGGCTGAACCCTAGAACAGACTTAGTCGAATCGACTGACTGCAATGATAATTAATATACTTCGATTAAAGTGCCATTAAATGGATACAACGAAATGTTGTTAGTATCCTGATAAATATAGAAACAAGTGGGGGACTTTCTAAGGGTCGTGTCTTTAAGGTCTCCTCTTTTTCGAGTACTGTTTAAAGAATTTGCTGAAGGAACTACATACAGCAGACATAATCTTGAAGAATATGACTTTTATCTCTCGATTACTAACCTCCTACAACTTTAACGGCTACTGTTCTGCCTTCTTTAAAGTCGACGGTCTGATTTCTGGGTTCGTAAAACACTTCGATTCCAGGGGATTCCCTAAATATGCCCTTTAACACTTTACCAAATGCACCACGACCGATCTCTCCCTGGAAGATAACTTGTTCTGGTAGAACCTCCCATTGTATAAGGGGGATTATAGTGGACTTGGACCTGAATGAAGAAAATAAATAGATAAAAACAACAACAGCAATGATATTAAACCAAACAAAAACAAAAGCTAGAGCGTATAGTTTGCATAGAATGCTTTTGGAAATCGCTTTTTGTCTTTTTTCGGTTCCTTGGACTAGGAATTCATATTCTTTCTTATTTTCAACAGATGGATATCGTTTACTAGTTTGAAGACTTCTTACTTTGCAATCAATGACACGTTTTCAGTGTTCATTTTACCTTCTTGGTCTGGCGTTACGATCCCGTTCAATTCTTTTGGTTAATTTTCTTCGCAACAGGAATATTGCCAAAATGGCTATAAGGAGGAGAGCAGCAATTCCTGCTGTTAAACCAGCAGTTTGGGATTGAGAATGGTTTCCACTTATGGCAGCTACTGATGGTTCTGAGCTCGAGAATTGGTCATTAAATGTGCCTGAAAAGGTATAAAGAGGTAACAGTGAGGCTACTTTCATTGAAAAAGAGAGTAACGATACCTAGTGACAGAAACTTTCTCCTCCCGCTTCAAATTATGCCTTCACATTTACATTCAAGTAATTAATTATAGACCTTTTAAGTGGTAATCTTAAGTCCTATTCACACAAACATGTTTAGCCATTGAAAAGAGGTTTTTTTTTAAAATTAAAATTAAATCAGTAATAGAAAACTAAAAGAAGTGGCTTTTACATAGATTTGCTTTAATTTGTGCCAAATTTGTACGTGACGAAAATCTTAAGGCATCTTTTATGGACGAAACAAGTTTAAACCGTGTTTAACAAAAAATGCTTTAGCCATGTTTGGCATGAATACAGCACAAGAAAGAAAATTATCCAACGTTGTGTTTCAAACTGTTGCTTAGTGAATTTTGTTCGCGTGACGTACGTGGTAGTAAGTTAGGGAAGATTTTGAACTAACATTGTAGGCGAATTCTCTGAAATCCGTTTGCACGCCTTTATTGGTAATCGGTAATTATTTTAAAGATATGATAGTCTCGAAAAACCTACCTGAACGTGTTGTTATTTTCCACGTTTTTAACCTGTTGCTCTGCCCTACTTCATTCCAGGCTGTCATTTCGATTTTGTACCGCGTGTCACATCTTGCCGCAAGAAAGTATTGATTTGCCATGGCGTTGGTGATGTTCACAACGTACCAGGGTGCTCCTGGTTGTTGTGGTTGAATCTGCATGTAGTAGATCGTATACATAATTAGCGGACATCCATGATCTGAAGGCGTTTCCCAGGCCAGGCTGACGTTGCATCTGAATACTTCTTTTTCTATACTGCTTAAAACTGGGGACGAAGGAACATCTGAAAAAAAAGTTGGAAGACCAATCTGACAATGAAAGGGTTGCTTGCTATCCGTTTAATGTCATACTTGGTTCAAAAAAGAACGAAAAAGATTCCAAATTTAAGATAATTTTCAGCTTGCCTCCACTGGGTTTAAACTTCAAAGTGTGGCTGCTATCACTTTCCATATGGCCATCCATTGAAGTAACATTTATTTCATACTCGTGACTGCAATTTAGATGTAGGGTATAGTGATTTATACTTCCATCGATCTTGATTAAGTCCCTTTTACTTTCTCCAGATCGTGATGAACTCACTCTTCTGTAGTAAATATTGTAAGCCAATGTGGGACACGCCCCTTCCAAGGGTGGCTCCCACTGCATTTGAACGGTTCCTCCTATGACCTTTTTGTTCATTATGGTTGGAACACCTTGAATGTTTCGTTAAAAATGTTTCAGTTAGTTTTAATGTGGTATTTGTCGTAAAGCAAAAGTTCATTAAAGGTTCGAGAGAACGATTTTAAAGAGAGAGAACGAATAGATTTTAGCCGAGAGCTCAGAAAATTATTACGTCTAGGGCAACTGTGCATATTGATGAACTGATATCAGTACGAATTATTCTGCCACATTTTGTAGTGCAAGCGTATAGACTTACCCTTTTCGGTTGTTCAAAGGAAATGTACATTCATTTATATTGATGAGTAGGAAGTGATTAGTAAGCTTCTCCTGACCTACACGTATGAAGAAGTTTCGATGGTTTGTCCGGGGAACAAGACTGATTTTCAGCACGAAATTACACCGGCGTTGTTAGTGGAAAGCAGGGAGCTTAAGCAACATGCCGACACTGACAACAATAACGTAAAAAAACAATTGCTTTTAAGACCAAAACAGCTTCTTTGCACGTACATCACTCTTTTAATACATATTTCTTTGACGTCTACTGCATTACTACGACGTGAAACCATCTAATGTGACGTTTTATGGAGGGTGTGAACAAACTACGACGAGTTTTCCTTTCTCTTTCAGAAGCTGGATAAAGTCCTTTAGAATTCAACTCCAGGAGAAATTGCTTACATTTGACAAATTGAGCGGGTCCAAATAGACTTGAATAAGTTAAAAAGACAAAAATTCTTTTTTTTGGCGACGTTTTCACCACTGTCGTCGTCGTCGTTGCTTAAGCTCTAAATATATTTCTACGACATCACAGACATCTCCTGCTTAAAGTAAAACAAGGCATAGAGGATTTCAAATCTCTCACCTCTTAGTCTATTTACTTCATCCAGTGAAAGAGCTGTGCCAAAGACGAACAGATCCATAACTGATCCTTGGAAATGATCCTCAGCATTGCCAACCACGTACAAATGTCCGGAGGATTTATAGAACTTCGCACTCGAGGAAAATGTTCTGTATGCAATTTCAACCCCATCTGCATAGATGAATACCTTACCTGCCTCGTTCATCCACGTGACTACCAGGTGAATCCATTTGTTTAAAGGAATTTCTTTACTTGTTAGAGACCACCATTCCTCATTTTTATCATGACTGTGACGATGGAATATTATCTTTTGTTCTTTTGTGCTGAGCAGAAACTGCCATGGGTCCTGCCAATCACCGTAGATCGATCCTGACTTGGCATTCTTTTCGGTTTGATTAATCCAGCATGAAATCGTAAAGCTTCGCTCGGTCAAACTGATTATCGGTGTCATGGCGTAGAACTGAGATGTTTTGGACAAAGAAAGGGCTTTGCTCCCGGGACATCTTCCTTCTGTTAAGGACCATGATCCGTGAAAGCTGACAAGAAGAAAAACACTTAAATTTTCAGGGCGAACAAACCTGGAATACTTAACATTTACTTGAGAAAACCTGAAATTCTGGTTGGAAAACCAAATGGTTGGCGTCATTCCGTTGCGAATCGTTAGAAGATATAGGCTGCGATTTCAGGCGATAAAATTTTCCACTCTTTTTTTCTGTTCAGCTTATTTGGATGTACTTTGAAGTTTGTCCTTTTCCCACCACGTCAAATTTTATAGTTCTATGTTCTGCACAAGATTTCTACCCGGATGGTTTGTGTAAATGGCAAGCACCCCTGGACTACTAAAAGTACTTTGGCTTATGACTCAAATTAACCTTATCCAAGAAAAAGAACAAATTAATAAAAAACTCCTGTGACATCATTTTTTCTTAACTTTGTAATTTATCTGGAACTTTTTGAAATTTCTTTAGAACTTCACATTTTCTTGCGCATGCTGGTTTCGCGTCTTAACCTAAGTTTTTATGCAAATTAAAGGAAAATCACTTAATTTGAAATCCCATAAGTGGTTTCCTCTGCAGTGTGACTATAAGTGTTACTCACCTTACATCCTTGTCCTCCCCATTCAGCAACCAGTGCCCAAGTTTTACCATGTCTACAAAAATATGTTATTTGATATTTACCCAGATTTCACAACCATTACTGATTCTTTATGAATCTAATTCAGTGCTATTCTTCAGTACAAATTTCTATTTTTAATGCTGTTAATGTTTTCTATTCTTTCTGCTTTTCTCTCGCATCAACCTCTATGTATTTGGCGAGCTCTCTTCTAATCTGTGAAAAGCAGTATAGGGCTGTTGACGCAATAATAAATAAATAATAATAATAGTAATAATTAGTATATACACACTCATTGATCTTGGTGATTCTAGCAATCTGATTGGCTCGCTATCTTGGACTATGACGTTATATTCACCTCGCTAGGCGGTGAATACATGTATAAAGCAGAACAAAATCGTTGTCGTGAACTGGGTGCTTTGCCAAAGTTTCGTAGTAAGAACTTTTTGAAAATACAAGAATATCCAAATGTTAATGACTTTGAAGGTAAGAAAAGACTTCATGGTAGGTGTTCAAACAACGCGATTTATTGTGAAGTGGTTTACTATAGCTGACTTGTACGCTCGAAGTTATGTTTACCACTACAGAGGAAAACGAAGCCTCTTTGTCACTGTTTTGGGATTTCGAGATTTTCTCGCAATACTAATTTTGCCTATAAATAGAGGTTAATTTATGGAGAAAAAAGGAAGGCAAATATTTTCGAAAATTGTTCGTGCTGGCAAGTTAACAAGGCAGAGAGCACTGCAGATAAACAACGCTAATCTTGATCGTAGCCACTGTTGGCAGCATTGGATTAAAGCGACAAAAAAAAAAAACTTTCTCATTCATGGTGAGTTGACATAAACAAATAAAGCTCTACTTTTCTTCTCAGAATTAGGTAGTAATTTAATTTTCGGCGTTTTCTCTTAAACTGTTGCTGCTGAAACTTACAAAAATCAATACAAAAAGATCAAAACTATCATTTGCCATGTTTGAAGATACTGTAGAGATCTATAAACGTTTGCGCATCCACTGTTTACGGCTTCGTGTTCTCGTATGAATTCACCCGTCAGTCAGACTAATCATTTTTTTAATGATTTCATTTCTGATTCTGTTGAGATCACTTCGTGTGAATATATTAAAACAATTATTCACCTCAGTGTCAGTTAATATTTAACAATTAGTCGCCGAAGGCGACGTGAATATCAGCGAATAGTCACCGAGACGAAGTCGAGGTGACTATTCGCCAATATTCACGTCGCCTGAGGCGACTAATTGGTTTAGTATAATTACATTGATGATTATTCGAGAAAATAAAATTATTGATCAATTTCCGACCCCGAAACATCAAAAAATGTGGCTGCCATTTTGAAAACTGCTAGCCTTCAATGCTATAATCACCGCGCGGTGATTATAGCGGGATAGTGCGAAGCTCTTAGCCAATCACAGCGTCCTATTTTCGATAGTCATCGATGTAATTATACTAATGTTGAATAATCTCCTTGACTTCGCCTCGGGGATTATTCAACAATATTAACTTCGCCTTCGGGGAATAATTGTTATTAGTATATACACACTCAGTGAGCTTGGTGATTTAAGCAATCTGATTGGTTCGCTATCTCGGACTATTCAACTTTAGTATAATTACATTGATGATTATCGAAAATAGAGCGCTGTGATTGGCTAGGAGTTTCGCTTTTTCCCCGCTATAATCACCGCGCGGTAATTATAGCATTGAAGGCTAGCAGTTTTCAAAATGGCAGCCAGATTTTTTGATGTTTCGGGGTCGGAAATTGATCAATAATTTTATTTTCTCGAACAATCATCAATGTAATTATACTAAAACAATTAGTCGCCTCAGGCGACGTGAATATTGGCGAATGGTCACCTCCAGTTCGTCTTGGTGACTATTCGCCGATATTCACGTCGCCTTCTGCGACTAATTGTTAAATATTCACCTCCTAGCGAGTGGATAATGTGTGAGCTCGGTGTTTTTCCCATCTTTTTAGAGAACTATCATTTAAAAGTCGACAAAATCCTAGGGATGACTTTTTTTAAGGTAAGAAAAGACTTGGAAGGATTCAGTACGGCGTTTTTCAATTTACTGTAGCTGAGTTTTGTGGTCGATGGATTGTTTACAATTCCCGTGCAATTTCGCGTAGAAGAAGCCGTTTCGTGAACTCAGCGTTTCCTAACAAGAAAATTTTGGCTCAAAAGTCGAAGTTTATTTATCACAAACAAATTTAAAAGGAAATGTTTTCAGAAATTCTACGTTTCAAGTAAACAGGAAAAGGGATGATACAGGAAGACGACGTCTTACCTCGAGCAACAGAGCCGCCATTTTTGTCAGCACTTCATGCGAAGAACGACACAAGAAACCCTTTTGGCTATAAACTTAGCAAGTCAACAGAAAACAACAAAGCTCTACTTTTCCTCTCAGGTAAGGAAACAGTTCAAACTTTTAGCGGTTCCATTTAAGCCATTACTCGGATGTTTGCGAAATGATAAACTTGTGAATTGCCATGTTTGAAAATTCTGCAAAGATCTATTTTTAAACTTACGCGTGATTTGATCTGTCAATCAAACCGTACTTTTTAACTTGTGGGTACGCGCGAGCGTACCACGAGTTATTGCAGGGACAGGGATATGCAAATGAGTCACTCGCTCACTTGTAGTAGACGTTTTCGTAATTAATCGGGTCCGAACTCGAGAGCGCAAAGATCTATCATTTCCAAAGAAGCACGCGCTCGCCGAAGTTCGGTGGCATCAAATTTCTCGCCGAGAGCGTGCATCGTGCACTACAGCACGGTCAGAGGATAGAGGTCTTACCAAATTTAAGACACGCAGGAATCTTTCACTTTAGTACGATTCAAGAGCCTTTGTCTCGTCTAGGCGTTAAACTTGACGAGAAGATGAGCATTTGCTCTTCTACTCCTTCAACTTCAACGCTGGCTTGATTTCATACCTTGTAGTAATGTAGTGGGTTATGTGTATGAATGAATGTATGATAAATAAAGGCACTTCTTCTTCTTCTTCTTTATAAGGACTCCTTAAGATCACGGGGGGAAATGGATGTGATTTTGAGCATTAGCTTTAAAATAACAGCCGAAATCGAGATAAGAAAACATAAGCTTATGTTTTGCGTCCTATTTCGCAGAGGAGTTGTGTTGACTTTGTTTCGCATATGTTCTTTCATTGCCATGAAATGTGTTTACATTGTTTTTACTGTCAGTAACCTGATTTCAATTAGCCTTAAATTTCGTCCGATTGGTTTGAATCGTTTTTTCAATCGGTTAAGTATGGCCACAGGTCCAGAGGAGATGTGTTTGTCGTTAGAACATCAAAACCCATCGAAAACCTCTGAAAAAATGGGTTATTTTGTTCGCGTTACAGTTTCGTTAGTCGTTTCGTTTACTGCTGGGTCTAAAGTAAGGGTCACATTCCACAGGTCAAGAGTGCAGGTCATTGCTCCATCGATAAATTACCAAACCACACAGATTCCCCTCGATCTAATAAAGCATTTTGTTAAGAGATTAGGGCTAGGAGACAGTTTTAATGCTGTTCATTTATCTCTATCGTGGTGACCTGTGAAAAGTGACCTGTATTTTAGACTTTCGTTACACATTCTGTAGACCGCAAACCAAGAGACTGAGGGGTCGCAAGATCGGCTTATGATATAAAACACGGAAATTGTCCATTTTTTCACTCGGCACTTCGTGCAGCAAGAAAAGTATTGTGTTTCCAGAACAAGGATAGTATATTTATAATCTGAATTTCTATTATTTCCTAAAATTTACTGTGGGAAAAGCAGAGGTGATAACTACCGGTAATTGATTATTTTCTAAACAACGTACCCACGAGTTGACGATAGTCTTTCTTTGATTAATGGTTTCCTCTCTGATTTTGTTGAGATCACTTCGTGTGTATATACTAAAACAATCATTCTTTTCAACCTCGGTGAATAGTGTCTTTGGAAATATTTACCTCGCCGCTTTCGCGGTAAATATTTGGCCACTATTCACCTCTATTTCAAAGAATAATTGTTAAATAATAATAATAATAATCATAATGGAAACTTTATTTGTGTTTTTGACTGTACAATTGTAAATCTCGCTACGTATAGACAATTCACAAATGCTGCTTGAGACTGAATTATTAAAAAAACAAACAAACAAACAAACAACAAAAACAAAACAAAACAAAATCTAAAAAATAAAAGTAAAAAAAAATCAAAATTGCATTAAGTCAGGGCTATCCCAGTTCCTGTTTCTACAACAAAGATGTAATATGTTGCTCTAATGGCTATATTTATCATTTTCTTGATTATATAAGGCTGCTGCTTTTTGTCAATGTCAATGTCATTCATCATGTCTAAGAACGTGGAGCATTCATCGGTGAAAACGCCAAGGGAACTCATGGAGAGATTTACAAATCTCATAGATCTGTAATTTCTATTCATTTCGTTGATCAAGTTCACATATGATAATAATAATAATAATAATAATAATAATAATAATAATAATAATAATCTTAATCTTATCTTGGAAGAATCCCCGGCCAATTAAGCATCAGTGAACTACAAAAGATAACCTTGCTAGGTACAGCACACATTCTGAGGAGGGTGTTATCAATCTAAAAACTGGCTATCCCCTAGTGCCCCAGGATCATGGTTTGATCCCGGCCCTAGAGACTCTAAGCAAACATTATGTGAGGACAATAATAATAATAATAATAATAATAATAACTGGAGAAGTGTATCTGTCATCCTCATTGTAGTTGGAGCACTTGGGACTGTGAGTACACCTTAGGGTGTGGATCAGCAAGCAAGGAACACCTGGGATCATTGCATTGCTCCAGAAAGCTTGTTTCTTGGGAACAGCTAAGATCTTAAGAAGGACCCTACACATCTAAGTCTATATGATATAGCTTGATGCGAAAGGGTAAACAAGGCCACCAATGGGTGTGAGTAGGTCTGAGAAATAATAATAATAATGATAATAACTCACAACTGATACAACTCACTTTGACTCTGAAGATGACTACCGCACAGGTTGTCGAAACGTCAGTCACTGTCAACAACAACAGTCCTATTCAGGACTACGTTCACCCGGACGATCAAACTCAACCTACTTTTGAAATGACTCCTGGGTTCAAACCTTTCACAAGATGATAATAGCCTGTTCCAGGCGTTCAGATCGTGGGGACAGCGCAAAAAGATGTGGGGTAGGGGAGAGAGCGAGGGAAAGTCGTTTCCTCCTGTCTCCCTCTCCCTCTTTTCCTCCTTATTTTTTTCTCGCTCTCTTCCTTCGCGCTGCACTCCACTATCCAAACCCCTGGAACAGGTTATGATAATAATAACGAATATGATAATGATAACGATACTGACAATATATATTATAATAATTCTATGTGACGATGACGACAAAGGTGATGATGATGATGATGATGATGATGATGATGATGATGATGACGATTATAAGTACCTTTTTTCTTTGGAGTCATTAATTTTTCTTTAGCTGACGGGGACATTTGACAGCATTTGAACTCTTCAATACAGCTCAGTGTATTACAACTTTCTCTGTATATTCCTACGATAAATAACCCATTCGAGCATGAGCTCCAGCCTTGGTTGTCGAGTGAGATCCTAACACTTTGATCTTTGCAGTTCGCTGATATGTTTTTGAATGTAGTAGGTCTGCAGCACCTAACATGTTCTATATTCTGTAGGTCAGTGCCTCTTGAGCGGTAAAGTCTCTGGAGGAAATACCCATCGGGACAGGAAGCCCATGTATAAGTCCTGGTTAAGTAAATAATGGAGCAATAAGATTTTTTTGTAGAAGGTAAATTGTACACAATAAGAAAATTTCAAATTTCAACAGGAAACCCTCAGCTTTTATTCGCTCAATACGGACATCCCATTATTACGGACAGTTTGCTTAATCATGAAGCCCTGGGAAAAGAAAGCGCTTTCATTTTCTCTAATCCCGTTAATACGGACACCTTCTATGGCCCCCTCAGTGTTCATATTATACTACCCTCCACTATTGCACTTTCACTGGCGGTACACGATATCACGCAAATCAAATTGTTTCAACAAGTACGTTAGTCGCGCTCAAAAAATGGGGTGGCGCAATCCATCTCGCTTTGATCTGTCATTCTTTTAATAAGATTTCCTAGTTGTCTGGGTCAATAGCCTCTTGGTTTATTAGCATAAATGGTAGAAAACACAGCAATCATGTTTAGTTAAGGGCAGACCAACAATACAACTTGACTTATTAGATCAAGAGTGACTACCTAATGAAACTCAATACCTTCCCGGCCTTTTCGGCATAGCATAAATGCATTGTACTAAATAAACTAGGCTATGTTTTCGCAAAACTAAAATCAAATATTAATATCTGATTCAATGTTAACCCTGCTCAAGCCCTCTAAAAAAATTCTAGCGACGTAGCTATAATTTTTTTAGAGGTAGGTAAATTTTGTCAAATTAAGCTCCAAGCCTTCTCCCGAGATCGTATTCAGTCGGGTGACTTGATTCTCGACATAATGCGATCACAACTTTTCTTGACCATGAAACCGTGTTTTTTAAGCACCAGATATACGGCTTTTGCGTGTGACCAAATCGAGGAAAGCGCAGCATTTTGTTTGAAAACATTTCTGAAAAAAGTTAAAGGGGACTTTCACAGGTATAATTGCACCGTTTCTCTGCTATCCCCCCCCCCCCTATTATTACAGTTGAATTCTTTTTATCTGTTTCTATCTTCTCTGTTTTTCTATTTTGATTTTGATTTTTTATTTATCTGATTCGACATTTATCCAGCTGCACACGTGTATATTGGCGTACAGGTAATTACGCTCCTGTAACCAACATAAATGAATAAGTGAATCAATCAAAAATGATTTCAAAACCCAACGATTTTCACCTGATATTTAGACTAAAAGTATGCACCTTACTGCTACGGAGAGTGGTCAGGGCCCAGAACCGCTAAACTAACCTGCTAAGTGAGGTTTTCCATTCTTCTTGTAGGCAGACAGTTTCCTCATCTTGGTATTCTTTTGGAGGTAGGCAACATCTCCCTTTCCCGATAACCTCAATACTATCAGACACACTACGACTAGCTGATCTCCATATCCCATTCAAGTATCTCCCCAAGGAACAATTCGACCATCCTGGCAGACTAAGATTCTTCCAGTTGTCGTCATCGCAACCCTGCGCTGTAAAAACCAAGAGAAATATTTTACGAACAATTTCTTCTTCTTTCCCCGACCTCTCCCCCTTCCCCTCCTCTTCTTTCCCCTACCTCTCCCACTCCCCCTCCTCTTCTTTCCCCTTCTTATTACCAATATCATCTTTATTTTCATCTGCGATTTTTACATTAGCCAATTAAGGCCAGTGCAGGGATATTCACACCCGCCGTTGACGACACGCTGGCCTCAATGAGGTAGACCTAAGTCGCAACATGCAGAAGCGCACATATTAATAGGCCATTTTCACGATGAGGGCGACATTTACGACAACTTCCAGAGTTCATTTCGTTTTTCCCTTTTTATTCTAATTTTTTAATCCCGCTAAGGAAGCGGTTTAGAAATCAAGAGCTGTAATTTACACAAGCAAAAAGTAAACTGATGGATTATGATTGTTGTAGTAAAGTGATGTCATTGTGCAATTGTCATATTACTTTTTCTAAGGTGGCTAAGCACAGTTTGATAGGTTGCGGATCGTTACCATTCATTGGGGGTGTTATTTAAGAATCTTTGCAGGTACATTGTAAAACTCAAATTTGGCAGGCACAAAGTGCTTTTATAAGAAATTACATTATTTTATTATAGTAAACGTAAGATTTCGTTTGTTGTCCTAGTAGCATGGATGATTGAAATTTAAATTTACCAGTTTTACGCACATCCTGCAATAAGGAACCTTCAGTTTTTTAAAAAAACAAATTGTAAAAAATGGTTCTTGAAATTTTCAATAAAATAGCTTGAGAGAGAAACTTTTATTTTGAGGCTTTTATTGACGTAAGCGCGAATGAATGAGCAAATTTTAAGATATTTTCGTTTTGTTCACATTGTCTATGAAAGTCAACAAGACAAGCGATCTCGCTTTTCATTTTAACTACGCGTGGCCTACACTTGTGGGTGCGCTAAGATCATCACGCAATATGTCAGAGGCGACGACGAAACGGAATAAATTCCTAGAATTTGCCTCAATCATCTTACCCTCTCAATTTTGTTCAGTAAAATTTTATTGGCTGCACATCTAGATCTCTTCATGATCAAGCATTTTAAACTTGCATTAAAGGATTTAAACCAGTCTATCTTTCCATGGTATTTGAGTATTTCTGTTTTCTTACGAGACCATACGAATTTCAGGTCTTTGTCGCTTGTCCCATGTAATCGGTGAACAAAATTCATTTGCTTAGTTAACAACTTACCAAGTGTAGTCGCCTTTTTCATACTTCCAAAAATCTGTCAGTAACAAGTGGAGAAGAAAAAGCGTCAGAGGGTTGCAGATAGTGAAATAGCAGTAGAAATCAAAAGTTCTCTTTCTTTCCATTATCCATTTATCAAGAGAGCCAATAAAAATATGAATTGTTCGTAGCTCTATTTTGACACTTACAAAGTGCATTTGCTCCGAATTTAAACTTCCACTTATTATTACTGAGGCTGAGTATGATATTTTAGAGTTGTGAAGATCATGGCCTTTGGCCTCAGTGGATAACACACTCCGAGATCTGCATACTTTGTTGGTGAGGTCACATCTTTTAGGTCACATCTTTTGGGTGATAGGTGATTGTACTTTTGCCCTCTCCTACTTTTTTTTGCTATTCAGCTTATTACAAATTTATGATAAAGTAACTACTGGTAATTCAAAATATTTTCTATCACTACCTGATAACGTGTTCACATCGCAAGTGGAAAACTAAAAACTTCATTTTATGAAATACTACTTTAAAACCCTGACATCGTTTTTTAAAAATTACTTGGTAATTTACAAAAAAGGCAATGCCAACTTGAAATTTAACTATTTTTTTTCACGTTGAACCATTTTGTCTAAAAAAAAAAAGGGAAATGAAAAAATAAAAAGGAACCTGGGATTAACTCTCGTTACCTTCCATTATAAGAATTTGCGCGAAATCTAACTCTTGTTATTTAAGAAGCAATAAAGGAATAAAAATGACCATTTGATAGTTTTATTAAACGGAATTTCTAGAACAGTATCTTCAATTGCGTCGATGGGGCAATTAATGTAGGAAAGTAAAAGGACGAGGCCTCTACGTAATTAAAGAACTATATCGATGAATTCCTTTCCTTTTTTACTGAAGAACTAAATCGCTAAATTGCGTAAAGTCACATTTTTAGATAAAATTGTTTTCCAGGCCCTTCAATCACAGTTTGTTTCAGCGAAAGTATTGAACCCTTGTGATAAAAAAAAAAACGCCTGAACAAGCAAGAAATGCATCTTGTCTCCAAACCAAGAAAAAACAACAACTTACAATAACAAGAAAGAAAGAAAAGTGCAATTGCATATCATATACTCACGAACCATAAGTACTATCCACGCAGTTTTCATCGTGCCAAAATTTCTGACTTGCTTGCCTCCAACCGCGATAGCAACTAACTGGAGGGGAACAAAGTGGCTTGAAATGAATTTGAAGAGTCCAAATCGCCTTGTTATGAATATTTGAATTCCTGTTTAACAATCGTCACATAAGGAAGTGCAAAAGACCCGAGGCAAAAGATCACTAATTCAGCAACAAACGTTTGTAAGGACCGACTCGACAGAATTTCTTTTAACCACCTCTGATTAATTTTAGGTGTAAAATTGTTTTCATTTTTTTAATATGTAACAAGTTAAGTTTCAGTCCTGTTGCATTAAATAACGAAGACAAAAAAAAAAAAATTAACTTTTGACTAATAAAATAATTTTACCGGCCAGATGCTTGTCATTAAAGGTTAAACCTAAAATGTGCAGGTGTTCTCATGTTGCTACTTATGAAAATAATATTTAAAGGAAGTCCTTAGAAATGGCTTTTTTCCATAGCAGATAGCCACTCAACTGAGTTTCGGTTTTCTTTAAACATGGATTAATCTTTTGGGACAGCTGACCTTAACCCTAACCTTTCATGACCAATCTTTGAGACTCACGTTTCAAGAATCGGACTCTTACTTCTAGCTCTTATCTTAAAAACAGCGTTAGAAAAACCTTTATTAGTCATAATCAATTTTAGTAAAATTACATTGATGATTATCGAAAATAGAGCGCTGTGATTGGCTAGGAGCTTCGCACTATCCCGCTATAATCACCGCGCGGTGATTATAGCATTGAAGGCTAGCAGTTTTCAAAATGGCAGCCAGATTTTTTGATGTTTCGGGGTCGGAAATTGATCAATAAATTAATTTTCTCGAATAATCATCAATGTAATTATACTAAAACAATTAGTCGCCTCTGGCGACGTGAATATTGGCGAATAGTCACCTCGACTTCGTCTCGGTGACTATTCGCCGATATTCACGTCGCCTGAGGCGACTAATTGTTAAGCAATATGACACTTATTCTCGTCCAAGGCCCCGTAAATTGTTTGAAAGGGCAAGAGTAAATGTGCAGGTGTTCTCATGTTGCTACTTATGAAATAGGGTAAGGCAATGATAAAAATCTTAAAATGTATATGAATGAATTGAATATTTATAAGTATTATTTTATTCGTAAAAACAGACGAGACTATAAAATAAGGAAGATTCTCGGTCACTAAAATTTTGCATGACCTCTGAATAAAAGGGGGAAATACATCTTCATGTATTTCATGAATTCACCTACCATTAGTATTACTCACGTAAAATTTTTCATGCCTCAATTCCTGACTTGCGCCTTCAAGTGTAGCAGGAAGTAAATGATGCAAACACAAGTACGTTAAGTGAATTTAAAGACCTCGTCAGGATCACCTTCAATTGGTAAACACATTTCTATTCATTTTAACAATTATCATTCCAGGCTGTGCAACAAAAACTTATCATGCCAGCAGGACAAGCCAAATATCACCCATAAACAAAATTCAGTAAAGAATTCAAAGTTCTTCCTCGACGATTTTCCATTACTATCGTCGACGACTCTTCTTCCGTACAGCTGAAAAAGTTTAGTTTAGTCTTTGCATGGAGGTAACTTATGGCTATTTTCGTCTTATACTCTTTTATGCATGCTTTTAAGATGTGCAGGTGTTACTGTTGCTATATGTACTTATTGAACAATGCGGGAAAGAATGCCTTGAAGTCCAGTCTTAATGATAGGAGATTGCCACGCAAATGAGCATTTGAAACGTGATGATCAAATCAATAATCACTTATTCAAGGTCAAGAAATGTGGAGAAGGCAAAACTTAGTTTGGTTAATTAACTATTTTCATGTAAATCTGAAATGGTGTGTGCTAGAGCGAAGACCCCTAATAAAGACCTTAAAGTTACCCGTCTGATATTCTAGATAGAAACGAAGGCTTTAAAGATTATATTATAAAATGTATTTTAAACATAATCACAAAATTCCAGTATTTTTAACGCGGCAAGGTCATGCAAATAAGCTTGATTTTTTTTATTTTGTTTTAGGGCCAAAAGAAAGGTTTTCTGGATTCAGTAATGATGTAATTTCATAAAAGGGCGCAAGGTTTAGTCCTTGTTCTGGGACCAAATAAGCCCGAATAGAAGGCTTTAAAGACCATAAAACTGATTTTTTTTTTATCAAAGACAAAAAATTCGAATTTTTCCAATCGGGTTAGGCCATGGTAATGTATTTTCATAAAAAGGCGCAAAATTTGAATTTTTTTTTTTCAGAGGGGTTAGTCTATGATTTTGGTCTAAATTGGCAATTTTTACAAAATCGTTTTTGGGCCAAATGAGTGTAAAAAGTTTGTTTGCTGATATTCTAGATGGAAAAGAAAGCTTTCTAGACTATACTAATGTATTTGCAACATAAGCGCAAAATTCAAATTTCTTAAAAGGGGTTAGTCCATGATTTTCGTCAAAAATTAAAAAAAAATCTTTTATTGCGAGTCTTCCCAAACCGAATTTACGAACACGATCAAGAGCACCACATGTTGGCGCACTGGTTTGCTGAAGAGATGACTCGAGCAAGAATCTCAACTGCTTGGGATAAATAGCCACAAGCATGACGTTTTTAATTTGAAACCAATGATAAAAATAACTAATTAACATCTCTTCCGGAAAGGTGGGGACAAAAATCCGTCACAAAATAGCAAATAAAGAAGATAAAACTATAAGAAGATGTAAACAGTGGCAGGTCGGAGTCCAGGGAGGTGGTGGGAAACATATTCAACTAAGTGTCAAAGGGTTGTCAGTACAGGCTGATGGCAATACCTGGAAGGGCTGCGCTAAACATATAACAAGTCTTTTATACAGCCTTAAACACGTTCGATCTCCTGATTGGCCAGGGAACCACCGCCTGCATACTGCTGATAAGAAACGGGAAATGCCTCGAAATAAAATAACATTATCATTCCATCTTCTCATCATAATGTTTGTTTTCCATTTTTTTTTTAATTTGGGCAAAATAAGCATAAAAACTTTGTTTGTAGATATCCTAGAATTTCTTAATACTTTTTTTGAGAAAAAGGCTTTTAAAAATACTATAAAAATGGATTTTCTACACAGTAAAAAAATATTCGATTTTTTTAAAGGGGTTAGTCCATGGTTTGGTCAAAAATTCAAATTTATTGTTATTATGTTTTTGGGACAAATAAGCCGAAAATATACTTTTGCATCAGGTTTAACACATCTGCAAAATTCACATTTTTAACGGGGTTTATAATTTGTCCTTGAGTTAGTCAAAAATTGGAAATTTATGTTTAGTTAGTTTTTAGCCCAAATAAGCCTCAAAATATTGTTGATGTTTTAAATAGAGACAGGGGCTGTAAGAACTATAAAATTATATTTTCATTAAAGTGGAAAAATGGAATTCTTTTAATGGGTTAGTCCGTGATTTTGGTCAAAACTTTGAAATTTATTAAGGTCTGTTTTTGGGCCAAAAAGGCCAATATTGTTTGCTGATATCCTAGATATAAAAGAAGGGTTCCAAAACTATAAAATGTACTTTCATCATAGGTCCAAACATTCAAATTTTTTCAAAGGGGTTAGTTTATGGTTTTGGTAAAAAATGTGAGATTTGTTTCTAGTATGTTTTTGAGCAAAATAAGACTGTAAATAGCGATTTTTTTGATATTCTAGATAGAAAAGAAGACTTTTTAAAAGGTCTGTAACAATGTATTTTTTAATAGTCGCAAAATTCAATTTTTGAAAGGGGATAGTCCAAGGTTTTTGGTAAAAAAGGGCAAGTTTCTTTTAAGCTTGTTGCTGGGCCAAATAAGCCTAAATTGTTTGTTCCCTGATTTTCTAGGTAGAAAAATTCAAATTTTTTTAAAGAGGTAATCGTCCATGGGTTTGGTCAAAGAGTCCAAATTTCTTTTTACTTTTGGGCCAAAGAAGCCTAAAATATTCTTTGTTCTTATTCTAGATAGAAAGGAAGGCTTTCTGGATGACAAAAAATTGTATCATATTCTGTATCCATGAGTCATATGTAACATATTCCCAAAATTCATATTTTGTTTAAAGGGTTAGTCTATGATTTTAGTGAAAAAATGTAAATTAATTGTTAGTTTGTTTTGAAACAATTTAGATACGAAAGAAGGAATAGAATATCATAAAACAAATTTTCCTGGCCTATAATTCAAAAAAAAAAAAAGGGTGGAAAATGGCCAATTTTGGACCAAAAGCATGGACTAAGCCCTTTGAAAAAATGTCAATTTTTCGACTATAGAACTTTTTGTTTTTATAGCCTAGAAAGGCGTTTTTTTCGTTCTAGAATATCATAAGACACATTTTCCTGGCCCATATTGCCTAAAAACATAAAGGAGGAAAAATGGTAAATTTTGGACCAAAACCATGGACTTGTTTTTATAGCCTTGAAAGGTGTTTTTTCGTTCTAGAATATCATACAACACGTTTTCCTGTCTGAAGCTGCCTAAAAAAGGTGGAAATGACCAATTTTGAACCAAAACCAGAGACTAACCCTATTGGAAAATTGTCAATTTTTCGACTCTTTGAAGTTCTTGTTTTTCTAGCCTAGAATAGCGTTTTTTCGTTCTAGAATTTCATAAGACACATTTTGTTGGCCTATATTGTTAAAAAAAGGTGGAAAAATGGCCTACTAATAGGGAAACATGTATCCCTAGTAATATGTGTTCCCGCAGCAGCGAAACACATATCCCTAGTGATATGTGTTCCCCCAGCAGGGAAACACATATCCCTAGTGATATGTGTTCTCCCACATAGAAAATACATATGCCTAGTGATTTGTGCTTCCCCACCGAAAAAGAGCAATCTCCTAGTCTAGATTGCCTAAAAAAAAAGATGGAAAAATGGCCATTTTTGGACAAAACGATGGACTAACCCCTTTGGAAAAATCTCAATGTTTCGACTATTTGAACTTTTTGTTTTTATAGCCTAGAATTAAAGGCATTTTTTCGCTCTAGAATATCATAAAACACATTTTCCTGTCCTAGATTGCCTAATAAAAAAAGATGGAAAAATGGTCAATTTTGGACAAAAACCATGGACTGACCTTTTTGTAAAAATCTCAATTTTTAGACTTTTTGAAAGTTTTGAATTTATAGCGTAGAAACGCGTTTTTTCGCTCTAGAATATCATAAAACACATTTTCCTTTCCTGGATTGCCTAATAAAAAAAAGATAGAAAAATGGCCAATTTGGATAGAAACCATGGACTGACCTTTTTGTAAAAATCTCAATTTTAGACTTTTTGAAAGGTTTGAATTTATAGCGTAGAAACGCGTTTTGTCGCTCTAGAATATCATAAAACACATTTTCCTGGCCTGGATTGCCTAATAAAAAAAAGATAGAAAATGGCCAATTTTCACAAAACCATGGACGGACGATGAAGGTCGCTACATTGTATTTGAAGCTGAAGTTGAAGGAGCAAATTTCTTATTGGTAAACGTTTATGCTTCTAACAAAGTTCAGGAACAGTGCCGTTTTATTGAAAATCTGAATTCGACAATCGATGACGTTGTTAAAGATAATGAACCTAAGCTTGTTGTGGGTGGGGACTTTAATGTTACGCTTGAGTCAGATCTTGACTGCTCGGGTGGAAATCCAGCTCAAAAGGCTTCAGTTAAAAGTATTCAGGATTTGTGTCTTGATTTTGATCTGGTCGACATCTGGAGAATTCGAAATCCTACAACACGACGTTTTACTTAGAGTAACGATAAATTATAGCAAGGAAAAAGCTCGACAGAGAAGGCAACAGATGTCTAATATTGAAAACTCTCGCAGTCTTGGAGGAAAAGTGCGGTAATAATCCTACTACCGAGAATATTCAACAACTTGAAATTTTGAAATTGGAACATGAAAATATTTATGAGGAATTAACGAAGGGAACAATCATTCGCTCGAAGGCAACTTGGTATGAAAAGGGAGAGAAAGGTAACAAATATTTCCTAAATCTAGAATCTCATCGGAAGACTAAAAGTTCAGTTCGTAAGGTTTTTAGCGAAGAAGAATTGTTAGTCACTGACCCTAAAAAGATTTTGGGGGTTATTGAACGCTTTTATTCTGGTCTGTATATGAAGGACGATCTAGAACCTTCTGAAAATCTGATGAATACTTTTTTGGAAAATCCGCTCATGCCTCGTCTCTCTGTTGACGATTCTCAATTGTGTGAAGGGAAGTTAACAATTGAAGAATGTGTGAAAAGCCTCAATTCTTTCGAACCCAATAAATCTCCAGATTACGATGGGTTAACAGTTGAATTTTACAAATTTTTTTGGAACATAGTTGGGGAATTACTGGCAGCCAGCCTCAACTACTCTTATGATGTTGGAGAATTATCAAACTCACAAAAGAAAGCGATTATAATATTACTGGAAAAAAAAGATAAGGATAAAAGAAATATATATTTAACTGGAGACCAATATCTCTGATCAATGTCGATGTTAAAATAGGATCGAAGGCGATCGCTAAAAGACTGGAATGTGTCTTGCCTAGTATTATACATTTTAATCAATGTGCATAATTATGTTAAAGGCAGGACTATTTTTGAGGCGGTTAGAACAGTAGAAGACATCTTAGAGTACACTGAGAGATTTAAAATCAACGGAAGATTGATAGCTATAGATTTTAAAAGGGCTTTTGAATCTGTAAGTAGGGAATTTATTTTTCGTACCCTATCTGATCTGCTGTTGGTTTTGGCTCTTCTTTTATCCAATGGGTTCACACTTTTTATAATAATATTTCCAGCTGTGTTTCAAACAATGGTTTCGCTACCGCACATTTTGACATCCAGCGTGGCGTTAGGCAGAGGGATCCTCTTTCTCCGTACCTGTTTATTATCGTGTTGGAAACTCTGGCTTCAAAGATAAGGTCAGACAATGATATTCGAGGTATCATGGTGGATGGACAGGAGATCAAATTAGGGCTTTTTGCTGATGATTTAACAGGGTTTTTGAAGAACGACAAATCTCTAATAAAGTTCCTCGAACTTGTGTTGCTGTTTGGTAAATGCTCTGGTCTCGTTATAAACCATGATAAGTCGGAAATATTGTTACTTGGAAACTCTTTTCCCTCGCCTCCCAACCTTGATCATACTCCTTTTAAAGACTTGACGATAAAGAATTCCGTAAAGATTTTAGGGGCTATATTTCACGTATGATCGCCGTCTCAGACGCAAACTTAATTTCGATGAAATCACCAAATCCATTAAGGATAAGTTGAGAATTTGGAAATGGAGGGATCTTACTATCATTGGTAGAATTCAACTGGTCAAAACATTTATTATCCCCACTTTCTTATACCGTGCTAGCTTAATTATTATGGATAAGGAATTTGTAAATGAAGTAAACAAAATTATAGTTGACTTTATCTGGAAAGGTAAAGACAAAGTGAAACGTCGTGTGCTCGTTGGGGACATTGAAGATGGAGGATTGAAAGTTCCACACTTGGATTCTATTATTAAAACTCAAAGAATATTATGCTGTAAAAAGCTCGCGAGTGAAGACCTTAGTAGCTGGAAAATTATTCTTCTTCATTACCTAAAACCAGTAGGTGGCAAATTTATCCTTGGCTGCAACTTCGCTGTAAAAAAGCTGCCTATCAAGCTTCCGAGCTTTTATGAGGAATGTTTAAAGGATTTTTTGCGTTGCTCTGCAGCAAACAAGGTTAGTCTAGGCAATATTAATGCAGTCGATATTTCAAAGATCATTCTGTGGAATAATTGTTATATCTAAATTGGTGGTAAAACTGTTTTCAACAAAGGATTAGTAGAGAAAGGAATTATAAGAATAGAGGATCTTATTGCTGAAAACAATGAAATCATAACAAGCAAGCTAAGGGAGCTTAATTTATCCCCATTCTCCCATTGGACGCATTTCAACTTTTTTCAGTGATCGACGCCCTCCCGAAGGACTAGCGTCAAGCGTTGAAGAGTTATGGATATGATCGCCTTGTTTCTTTCGATTCACGAGCAGACTCAGTCGTTTTTATAAACCACAGACTTTTTCTTCAATTTTTCGACTTTTTGAAGTTCTTGTTTTTCTAGCCTAAAATAACGTTTTTTCGTTCTAGAATTTCATAAAACACATTTTGTTGGCCTATATTGTTAAAAAACAGGTGGAAAAATGGCCAAGTGATAGGGAAACACGTATCCATAGTAATATGTGTTCCCCCAGCAGGGAAACACATATGTCTAGTAATATGTGTTCCCACAGCAGGGAAACACATATCCCTAGTGATATGTGTTCCTCCACCAAGGAAACACATATCCCTAGTGATATGTGTTCCAACAGCAGGGAAACACATATCCTTAGTGATATATGTTCCCGCAGCGGAAAAACACGTATCCTTAGTGATATGTGTTACCCCAGTAGGGAAACACATATCCCTAGTGATATGTGTTCCCCAGCAGGGAAACACATATACCTAGTGATATGTGTTCTCCCCACCGAAAAAACACAATCTCCTAGTCTAGATTCTCTAAAAAACAAAAGATGAAAAAATGGCCATTTTTGGACCAAAACGATGGACTAAGCCCTTTGAAAAAATGTTAAATTTTCGACTTTTTTAACCTTTTTTTATAGCCTAGATTGTGATTTTTTCGTTCAAGAATATCATAAAACACATTTTCCTGGCCTATATTGTCTAAACAAAAGTTGGAAAAATGGCCAATTTTGGACCAAAACTATGGACTAACCCCTTTGTAAAAATTTCAAGTTTTCGACTTTTTGAATTTCTTCTTTTTATAGCCTATAAAGACGTTTTTTCGTTCTAGGGTTTCAAATACACATTTTGTTGGCTTATATTGTTAAAAAAAGGTCGAAAAATGGTCTTGTGATAGGTGTTTTCTTACAAGGGGAACACGCATCCCATAAGTTATATGTGTTCCCCCAGCAGGGAAACACATATCCCTAGTGATATGTGTTCCTCCACCAAGGAAACACATATCCCTAGTGATATGTGTTCTACCACGTAAAAAACACATATCCCTAGTGATATGTGTTCTAACACGTAGAAAACACATATGCCTAGTGATATGTGTTTCCCCACCTAAAAAACAAAATCTCCTAGTCTAGATTATCAAAAAAACAAAAGATGGAAAAATGGCCATTTTTGGACCAAAATGATGGACTAAGCCCTTTGGAAAAATGACAATTTTTCGACTTTTTGAAATTCTTGTTTTGCTAGCCTAGAAAGGCGTTTTTCGTTCTAGAATTTCATAAAACACATTTTGTTGGCCTATATTTTTTTAAAAAAGGTGGAAAAATGGCCCTGTGATAGGTGTTTTCTTACAAGGGAAACACATCCCTAGTGATATGTGTTCTTCACCAGGGAAACACATATCCCTAGTGATATATGTTCCCCCACCAAGAAAACACATATTCCTAGTGATATGTGTTCTCCCACGTAGAAAAGACATATGCCTAGTGATATGTGTTTCCCCACCGTAAGAAAACAATCTCCTAGTCTAGATTACTTAAAAAAAGATGAAAAAATGGCCATTATTGGACCAAAACGATGGACTAAGGAAAAATCTCCATTTTTCGACTTTTTTAACTTTTTCTTTTTATAGCCTAGAATGTGTTTTTTTCGTTATAGAATATCGTAAAACACATTTTCCTGGCCTATATTGTCTAAAAAAAGGTGGAAAAATGGCCAATTTTGGACCAAAACCATGGACTAACCCCTACGGAAAAATGTCAATTTTTCGACTTTTTAAAGTTCATGTTTTTCTAGAAAGGCATTTTTTCGTTCTAGAATTTCATAGAACACATTTTTTTGGCCTATATTTTTAAAAGAAGGTGGAAAAATGGCCTTGTGATAGGTGTTTTCTTACAAGGGAAACCCGCATCCCTAGTGATGTGTTCCCCCAGCAGGGAAACACATATTCCTAGTGATATGTGTTCCCCGAGCAAGGAAACACATATGTATAATGATATGTGTTCCCCCAGAAGGAAAAGACATATCCCTAGCGATATGTGTTCCTCCACCAAGGAAACACGTATCCCTAGTGATATGTAGTATATGTGTTATCCCACGTAGAAAACACATATGCCTAGTGATTTGTGCTTCCCCACCGAACAAAACCAATATCCTAGTCTAGATTGCCTCAAAAACAAAAGATAGAAAAATGGACCTTAACAGAATGATTACTAACTTACTAACTTTCCTGACCGACTGTTACCTTGGCGTGCGGCAGTTTCATTAAATTAAAGGCAGTACTGTCCCGTCCGCGGCTGGTAGTTTTCCGGTTTAAAGTTCGGTAGTAAACATTATGTTGTTATGATGCTTGAGTCCAATGTGTGGGGTGAAAACAGCTTCCTTCTCATACACACGATGTGGATAGGCAATAGCCTGAATTTCATCCGATTACTTCGAGTCGTTATTACTCCCTCAGTAAAGTCTGAATCGACCAGCCGTTTATGCCGTCCAGTGACGTCACTACTCCTTGACCTTTGCTTTAATTCATGCAAAAACTAAAACACGGTTTTCAACAACCTCGTTCCCAGGTTCTCTCTCCTACCCGTCGAGAAACCCTGGTTGGGTCTGGTCACGTGTCTCCCAGAATCTGGGAGATTACAAACAAACAATTTAGGGGAGGGGCAGATAAGTGTGAGATTTGTCTCTGCAGAGCGTAGGTGGAAAGTGAAGCCATAAAACTGTGTGTAACCTCAAACGCCGAAAATAATGCACAAATTCATTTGACAGCGAAAGCGTAACGAACTTCAGAATATCTGGATGTTAATCTATCAGAGATTCTTTCCCCTTCAAATATTGGCACATGCAGAGGAAATCGTGGATTGAATCACCGCTTGTGCAGTCAAAACTAATTTACGCCGTGGTATTTATACCGATCAAAAGGCACTGGATTTCTGAGTTGTAGAGGCCTCATTAGGAAACAAATGTATGCCGTGTTTTCAAGACTACGATTATACAGTTCGAAAGGTCGCCGAAAAGATGCATCTAGCGTCGCCATCACCGACCTCGAAAATGAATTATTAAAACAGGTCGAAGCAACAGGAAGAGAGAATACGCCGCCCGGACACAGTTTGATTGTTAAAATGAAAAGAGGTAAACATAATCTAGAAATACTATATTTTTAAATACGACTCTGTCTTTCAGTTTTTTTGGTCGTCGTTTAAAATCAACCGAATGGCCGTAAGCATCTTTGTTATTAAAATATGGCTTGCACGTTCTCCAATCGTTTATTTTTCCTTTCTTTTTTATTGTTTGGAGGTTAGGTGTGCTTAGCTATGGAGGATTTTAAGAAATCACCGGGCTGCATGTGTCTTTAAATAAAGTTTCATATGGACCATGCAAAGAAAGCCTCTTGCTTGGAAGGTCAAGCTTTTAATATGTTGTCTGTTTTGTCTCTGTTTATACTGCATGATTTCCTGTTGTCATCCGTCGCGTTGTGGTCATCCTTTGCATTTGTTTGTAAGCGCTATATTTCTCTATCTACCACTAAAAGCGGTACGTCTTTCTATTACCCATCAAGACAAAGGTTAGGAGGTGGACAAAGCTGACTCACTAGATATGTATTATGACGGTTCAGCAAATGTGATATGAGTTCCCTGCCCCCAAAGCCCTAACACCGCTAATGGGGTAGGTTTTGCAGTATCATTCGGCCCGATTACCAGCAGACGCTGTCAGGCAAACATTGATGCTTTCAATGCAAGTTTAACATAGAGGTCATAGAGGGATTTTCCCATCAATATAAACACGCTTGTGTAGAACTCAGTCGAATCGTAGATTTTTATTAAATGAAATGTTTATGAGCGATTGGTGACGTCGGTTAAACTGCGACAACGCGAATTTTTTCTCTCTCCTCTAGTAAAATACTTAACTTGTTTATCTAGTGGCAGTTCTATTTAGGCCGAAATTTCCCATGGTTTCAGTTATAGTTGTAGAGTTAGCAAATTTATCTTGCTCTTTTGGACACCTTCGATCATTGCGTAAACGAGACACAAAA
This sequence comes from Porites divaricata, assembly GCA_038088405.1. Taxonomy (NCBI): domain Eukaryota; kingdom Metazoa; phylum Cnidaria; class Anthozoa; order Scleractinia; family Poritidae; genus Porites; species Porites divaricata. The sequence continues at coordinate 22,001,363 of JBBMOI010000005.1, read as the reverse complement.
TTGAGAGACACAGGACTCCTCCCTTGGAATTAATTTTGTTCTGGAGCCACGTGACCAGACCCAACCAGGGTCTCTCTCTCTCTCGCTCCGTAGGACGGGTAGGAGAGAACCCTGGGAACGAGGTTGGCTTTTCAAGTGGCAAACCGAGAAATATCGTTTGGAAATGTCTGCATGTTACAGAATTGCTTTATTTTTTTCCATCGTAATTCATGTTTAACATTCAAACTATCAACTGCATGCAGTACAACTCTGAACCGGTTGTACTGAATTCTATAATCAAACTCGGTCGCAATCACGCAATGAAATAAACACATGCACACACGGAACACTTAGTTCAAAAACACAATGATTTGCTTTAATTGAAAAGAAGCTATTTGGTCCTTAACGAAGAAAATAACAAGGAAACAAAAAGAAAAGCTAACAGAATCATTACACTTGACGGTAAAAATAGCAATAGGTCGAATTATAATATTGAGAAAACTTCGCTTAAACAAAATCACCGGCTGTAGAAACCACAAAGCGGCTCCATCTTTCATTGAATGAAAAACCTACCGACTCTCCGCAATGATTCTTCTTTCGCAGTTCAAATGTAGCATTTCAGTTTCGAAGACAAGGGCAATTTTGCTGTTTAAGATAAAGATTAAGCTGATCGAAATGTTTGAACTACACGAAAGAATGCCAGGGATGCGATCCGCTGAATATCAAGCGACAATTCCGCTAAAATTTGTCAGAATTATACATAATTATGCGAATGTTTAGACAATCAACCAATCAAAATCACTACCCAGTTTTCGGGTAGTGAGTGACGTCACTGGACGGCATTAACGGCCGGTCGATTCAGACGTTGTTGAGAGGAGAAAACGACTCGCAGCAATCGGAAGAATTTCAGGCTAGACAGGGAATGATTTGCTTTAAATTCGCAAAATGAACAGGGCTGACCTTATTTTTAAAATTGCATATTCGTCCGCCATTAAACTTCCCGCCATCTTGAAAACAAGATCTGCCAGACGTCTCGCCCGTTGTCTCCTTCCCGCCTTCCTTTGCGCGTACATTTTCATCGAAAGAGAGACGTCTGGGTACGAGGCAGTAAAAAGTCATTAATGAACCTTTAAATGTAATCCTGTGTTCAACAGGAGGGCAATCACGGTTGTTTTCACTGTTATCGTTTTCTAGAGAGGTTCTGAAAGACAATTTGCCTGTGTCATATGAGAAATCTCGTCAAGTCCCTTTAAAGTAATATACACCTCAAAGGAGCTGTCGCATTTCCATTCATTCACGGAAGCCTTCTACAACTTGCCTAGCTTAAAGCAACGAGTGTGACACACACTTTGAGATATTTGCAGCTCGATATTTGGATCGACTTTAGTCATTCGTGCAGTCATTTCAGAAAAGAGCTGGTCGAAGCCTTCGACTTTGCTAGATTCTAACCTTTAATTATCGTCTGGAGGTATTAAAATAAACGCTTCGCTGAAAACTCTCCTAAGTGCTGTCCTCTTATGTTTAGCGTAGATAAAAAATAACCGAAGAAAAGGTGCCGATATGTTTCTTTGTAGGGTAAGACCGAACTTTTGTAAAATATACCTTTAATACCCTAGAGAAGTTGGTTCACCAAATATAATTCAAAATATACAGTCAAACAAACAAACAAACAAATAATTAAAGTTTTTCCTGTTGCTATGGTCACTTTATTGATCAAAAGATAAAGATTTTTACTATTTTTTTTATATCTTACTACAGACCTCTTAATCATTCCAGAGATAACTTTGCTCCTTAAAGAGTGCCGTTATTATACAAAGGCTGAAGGAAATCTGGACGAGTAACGTGTTTTCGTTTGTCACGTGGACCTCTGCAAATAGGATCCTTTGGTCCAGTTGGGTAATTGTCTGACCAGTAAATAAAGTACATCCACACATTCATCTTGGTAAGCTTGGTAAGCTTGGTAAGCTAAATAGTGCATAAGAAAAAAAATGAAAATTTATAAAATAGGTCGATATTTGAATCATTGTCCCCTTTAGGCTAGTGGCAACAACAAACATTAGAGGATTCAGTTAAAAAGCGTCAGATCACAACTCATGGCACTTAGGCCCGGTTCAGACGCCGAACTTTTCATGAGCCGAACCTAATACATTGAATTAAGTACATGAAAAGTTCGGCGTCTGAATCAATTAGGAACGCCTGTTTCAATTTGGAACGGCTCAGCCGTTCTTTTCGCCTGTTACAGCATGGAATTTCGCCTTTGGAGCGACTTTGGAACGGCTTTGATTCAGACGCCGAACTTTTCATGTACCGAACCTAATGCATAAATTATTATAACGTATTTTGTAAGTAGTTTGACCGAAATGAGCATTTTTCCCCTTTTGAATTTAGTTCGGCTGGAATTAAGATCGGCGTCTGAATCAATTCAGCCGGTCTAAATAATTTGGGTCGGCCTTAATTCGAATTAGGTTTGGCTCATGAAAAGTTCGGCGTCTGAACCGGGCCTTACATCCAAGTCTTTGCAGTTCTTGTCCGTTATGCCAGTATTGTCACAAGCCAGATTTTTATCCACAGGGATCTTCAGTTCGTATGTACCAAACGGGCTCTTGCACTCTTCTTGGCCCAAAAGACTGTCACGACACGTGCTTTTACTCAGTGGGTGGCTGCACATAGGTTCCCAGCGGCTGTCGACTTTATTCAGGCAGAAAGTGCTTGCTGTTCAAAAAAACAAAACAAAACCAGTATCGCAATTTTATTTCTAATAGAGTGGTTTTAAACCCTGAAATCTCTCTCTTAGAAAGGAATCCTTCCCCACACCCCAATCTCTACCAAACGCCACCTAAGAAACTATGCAATTACTCATGAATATTGCATAGGGGAAGGCAGAGAACTAGGCTCGGACTGAGCTTGCAGATTTTGGTCTTCCACGACTTTGGTGAAAGAGTTCCTCAACTACAGCTAGGTGTAGCCTCTTCCATACGAGCGTAGAATATAAAAACGCAAAACGAGTATCGCAATTTTCTTTCTAATAGTCAAGAGTGGTTTTGAACCCTGCAATATTCATGAGTATTGCATAGTGTGTAAAGTGGCTGGTAGAGAATGGGGTGAGTGGAAATTACGTTTTGCTAAAAACCAAAAGTATACTTAGGTTCGCCAATTCTTGGCAAGGTAAACAGCGCGTGGCGCCAATTACCGAGGACCCGTAACAGTCCCTCCCCTTATGAGAGGCCACCACATCGGAGACTACGTCCCCTACCCTTTATGAACAGTGCGTGGGTTCTTTAACGTTGCACAGTTTTTATACGTGCAAGGGTTGTGAGACGGGGCCCATGGTTTGTCATCATTACTAGAGAGAACTGTAAAGTCTTGACTAACCAAAGGTAGCAATTTCTCCTCACTTAATTTAACAGCCAGAGTTTGGACCTGTGGTCTCTCGCTTGGCAGAGAGGCCTTTTACCCAATAGGCCCTTTGCAGCTTTTCATTCACGTGGTACAAAACCGCCATGTTGGGACGCAAAAAGTCGCACTGGGGCAAGACCAACAAAAGGCATAACATAATTTTAAATGGTAATTTACTTTGTCCGTCTTGTCCCAGTGCGACTTTTTCTTCCCCACATTTTTGTACCACATGAATGGAAAGCTGCAAAGGGCCTATTGAGCCAACTGGGCGGCGGTACATGTTGGATGGCAAAGCCTTAACAATTTTGTAACCGATTCAGATAAAAAATGACTAAACGTTCAGTAATCTGCAGCTTTCAAAAATGATCACCACCTCCAAACCCAGAATACTCACGTGCTCTACTTTCTACACATTTTTGTTGGTCAGTTACAGTAAAGCGGTTAAACTCGATTTTCCTGTATGATCCCAGAGACTGGCGGTAGCCTTTGATAGAGTTGTCTCCTGCTCGGAAGTAAGATGCACTCAGATGGCGAATTTGCAGGTGAACATCTTTGGGGATATTTTCCTCTTGTTTCTCGTCGCCAGTTAACTCAACATAGAGCTAAACGAAAAAATGCAGCTTTTAAGCTAAATATTTAAACGGCTTGAGGAAAAATCTTTATTTCTCCCTCAAAAAAAGGAAAATAAGTGCAAATTCTCCTTGCGTAAATTTGTGAGATCGTGTGGGTGGGCAAAATAAGTAATGATCGGTTTCTAGTTGACGTTCGATACCATCGAAGTATCATAACTGACGATTGCCCACTCAAATAATACCAGAACCGAACACTTGAACCTATTACTCCAATGAAATTTCTAATTAACATCAAGTTCTTAATAACGTTTGTTTTAAAATATCGGGCATTTCTTGGTTTTGTAGATGCTATTGTTGGTTAGCTATTGTATTGTTGTAAGGCCTACCCTGGGACCTTAACTCACCTTAACTCGCCTTAACTCGCCCTAACTCGCAGCTTGAAATTATGTTCAAATTTCCTTATCTCGCCTAAACTCGCATTATCTCGCACAAACTCGCCAACTCTCGCCACTGCAAAGTGGACACCAATTTTAATACCTCATCCTAGCTACTCTCAGGGTAATTTCACAATTAATCCACAAAGGGATGACACCCAAAAATGGGGATTTCAAAAATTTTAAACAATAGTGATTTGTAAGTCCCATCCTTCTGGAATTTCCAATAGCCTCTGTGGTGAGGGTATTTCACCACTAACATTTGATGAAGTTTTTGTTAGTACTTAATGGACAGTCAATGGAACTACAAGGAACAACCTGAACATGCAACAACTAGTTACCTAACAAAAAGGGTACAATGCTGAGCATTGCAGAAATTCCAGAGGCATGGGTTAACAGGGTCTAGAGAAACCCACATTGATTGCTAGTATTTTGGGCCAGCTTGGGTCACAAATAAGTGACATTAAGTAAAAGTAGAAACAGTGAATGCACGGAAAAGTTTTCATGAAATAATAAATCTACTTATACTTCTAAGAAATACAAAAACATAATAACAGAATGTTAATTTTTTTCTTTTAAGCTAGCTAACGATTTACAATAAAGTTTGATTGCTGTGGAAAATTTCAAAATGCAATGCAATGCATGCAAGCTGTTTTTGATAATGAAAAGCAGCAGCATAATTATCATCTTATAATCTGATGAAGCTTAATCAGGATTATAGCTCAAAATATAAGTCTGGGATGTAACCAGAATCCTTTAAATACTCGCCATACTGATTGCAGTAAAAATACCTGGTACTAGACGATCTGTACATTGGTTCAACGTGACATCCTGTTTGGCTTAAATTGTAGTGAAGCTGGCAACCAGAAGCCATTATTCATAAAGACTTGTTACATTTAGCCCTTAACTGAATAAACGTTTTTACAGTGCTAGCCAACTTCGTTCGCCATTTTGTAAATTACCCAGAAGATACTGGTAACTCGTGTCAATATTGATCCCAGTCCACTAGCAAGTTTTGGGTGGGAAGCTTCAACGTGGCGTACATGACATGAAAACACGTTACAACACAGCTGAGCCGGTCGCCATTTTTGTAAGAATTTCTTGAGTTTGCTAGACAAAGCCGATAATGGAGCGTATTCTTGTTCATCAACTTAAATGAGGTATAGCTCTCTGCACAACTGTGAACACTTTGTAAAATGCAAGCAAGCCTGAACAGGAAACGGAAAGAGTGAAAAGGCAATCGGTGTTTTCGTTTCTGGCAGTGAAACCATCAGTGAAGTGGAGAGAATGGGTCGAATGGAGGACTTAGAGATAAGTCATAACTTTCAAGGAGAAAGAAATTTCATTTCAGTTTAGTAAAATTGATTGTGTCACAAAAATTTCCTCATCTGAGATGTAGTTCGTCAGCTTCCCCGTTTTTCTATACTAGTTCTTTGAAGAACATTGACACTGAGGCTGTAAAAACATTTTTTTTAATTCTGGAGTTAGTGATAACAAGTCATGCCATGTAATGTGATACCTATTATGCTCACCTGTCTAATATTTCAACCATAGTGTTAGTGAATTAAATACATAAGTAAAATTAAATATCCTAGCTGTGTTTATACTACAATTTCATTTTCGTATCTATTCATGATTGTTTTGTTTACATTAGTTTCTTTTTTCACTAATTTATTATTCTGCCAAATATTTATGCACCTACAATAAATAATATATGATGATGACTATTTTTATTAGTAGTAGTATCATACAGCCACCAAATTGTATAGTTTGGTGTCTGAATGCTATATAATAAAATTATTAATAAAGAACAGGCCTAGGTTATTCAAAGGCTGGATAGTGCCATCCACTGGATCAATCTCTTTCGAGTTGATAGTGCAATTAGTTTTCCCAATACTTATCCGCTGTATATAGTGATTTATCTATTGAATAGCACTATCCAATGTTTGAACAACCGGGGCCAGAACTCTATACTCAACTTGTCCAATTAGGAAAAAATATTACTAAATTTAAATACGATTTTGCTTCAGTCAACTTTGGAGTTCATCTGAAATTTTTCGTTTTATTTTTTTTGTAATTGGGCAACATGGAGACTATTAGGTATATATATATACATAAGACATACAAAGATTGAAAGGCATCTTTACATGTATGTTACTAAAACATATATGTTTTAACCCTTATCACGTCAACATTAGGTTGATCATTTTCCCTTAACTCGCCTTAACTCGCACAAACTCGCAACTGATAGGTAAGGTCAATTTTTCCTTATCTCGCCTTAACTCGCCTAAACTCGCATTAGCTCGCGCAATCTCGCGGCGAGTTAAGGTCCCAGAGTAGGCCTGTTGTATAGGTAGTGTTCAGGGGCTTTAATTTTTTAAATCACGTCATATGATGATCACACCCGCCCGCAACACCAAGAAACTACCAAATATCAAGTGCTACTGATGCTAAGAAATGTAGTGTCAATGCCTCAAAAAGTGTGCTCTCTGTGGCCTATTCCTATTCATCTCAAGGCTAGTTCTCACTGTCACAAATGTGATTAGTAACCTTATTTTTGTTCCCAAATGCCGCGCTTTATTTAATACTGTAGAGACACATCGATCTCAAAATCATGTCTCTGAAACCTAAGCTCTTTTAAGGATCAGTTAAATTCAAATATTTCCTTTGTAAAATTAACAGAAAATTCTCTTCTTCGTTTTCTGTTATTTTGTCCCGTGTTTTGTCTTTAGATCAAGCTTGCTAGAATCTTTACCTTTAAAATCGAATGTTGTAGCATGTGGTACAGCCCTTATCAATGTTGATGCTAAATCTCGTATAATCTTTTTTCTACCTAGTTTGGGAGCACAGGAAGACTGATATTGCACACATATATTGCACATCAATGTTGTGATCAACTGACAGCAGTCAAAACAGGGTATCCGCTGACCAGTATCATCTGACGGTATCGCGGGCTCAGGTGTCTACCCATCGAGGTCGAGTATCTTTTTGAAGTTATTCGCTGACAAGCTACTAGTTTTCAAATGATCGCAGGCTCAAGTTTAATTTTTTTTAATTCATATGAAATATGTTATGTTTTTTATGTACCGCACAATTAAAATTCTGATTTCAAACTGACCTCGGAAGCTAAAATTCAGCAAGTTTTTACAGGCAAGGAAGACATGCCAGTTGCTTTTGACTTTTCTCACCAAGGTCACGCGTTGGTCACGCTCTACGTCCAATTTTTATGCTGTGATTAGTCAAAATTTGACAGGTGGGTTCATGCGGAAAATTTATGCAGCATCTTGAAACCTGAGTGTTTACTTTGACAGCTGAAGCTGACAGAGTTTTGTGTCAACTTGTGATGTTTTTAACTGTCTTTTTCCACTGAATGTACAAAATGAAATTCAGCTGCTATCAAGAGTCTTCTGTTATTCATGGCTAGTTTGTTTATTGGGTTTTTGGTTGAGAAATACGTCGCTTGTTGAAGTCGGAAATCCGATTTCGGATGGCATCGTTTTCGTTTTTCACCTTGCTTGATACGTGAGAGGGTTGAAAAGTCTGAAGCGGTTCTGGCCTTATTTGATAGTTTTCAGTGCATCTCGATGAGATGGAAAATATTTCAATGGATGAAATTTCTATTTAGGCATTCTTCAAATTCAAAAAACTGAGCCGGCAGAAATTTCATAACGAACTCGCTTGTGAATTCACTGCTCATTACGCAAGCAAAAATGCAGACTGAAATCAACGACAACTAACGGATGGCGGCATTTTGGCCAATCGGAACGGCGCAAATCATTCATATTGTTTCCTATCCAATCAGAAAAAAGTCCAGATTCTGGCTTTTTTACATGTGATCCGACAAACAAATGCATCATGCCCTCTTCCCGTGAGAGACATAAAGGGTTAATAGGGAGAGGAATGATCTCAGGCTAAAAGTTAACTGAATTGTGGAATACAAGTTTATTGTTTCATTTAAATCATAAATTCGAGTTAATAGGAGCTTCGCTTTTAGCCCTGGCTAAATCTATATTACTAGAGACGAATTATCCGTCTAGACGGATTCTCCGTCTAAGAAGGATAATCCGTCTTTAGTATAAATTCGGTGCTAAGAAGAATTATGGAGCAAAATTCGTCTGAGGCTGATTCGTCTGTTAGCACGTCTTGAAGACGTGCTAACAGACGGATAATTCGTCTTAGACGGAATATCCGTCTCTAAATTTATATCTAGACGGAACGTAGACGGTTTTTTGACGAAGTTTCCATATGAGAGGGACTGGTTTCTAAACTGATTTTCGCAATGTTTCCTGTTCCCGCGGTAGTTCCCGCTTAAAATATCTAGACAAATTATGGAGCAAAATTCGTCTTCGGATTTATACTTAAAAGAAATATCAGACTGCCGGATAGTCCGTCTAGACGGATAACTCGTCTCTAGTATAAATTCGGCCAATGACTGAAAGTTCCTGAGTACTTGAGAATGGTCTAAATCTTTTATTAAAAACT
>JBBMOI010000005.1:21785000-21990000 GCA_038088405.1 Porites divaricata | reverse complement strand
TCTAAAGAATATTTGCAACAAAAAAGATTTTCATATCGCCCGACAAACTTGTTGATGGAAACTACCCTTCCATGTGGCCCCGGTAAAATTCACGAAGTGATTCTTGTTAAAAGAAGTCTACAGAAAAATTATGAGCGAAATCTATTTTTTGGGCAAAACTCGATATGAGGATCTTACAGAGACTGGCTCTTAAAAGTAAACTTAATTAGGGAATACTTTGGTAGCGTTTGAAGAACTGCCTTACGGTGTTATTTAAAGAACAAGAGAAGAGACAAGTAATAAACGAGACTGAAAAGCCCTGCAGAGGTAGAGTTGTGGAGCTGTTTTAGAAATGTCCCCTTAAACAGTCAGAAAAATAGATCGCAGTCAGAGATTCGGGGCAGAAATCGTGCAATCACGTGGGCTATTATTTAGATAATCAGTATACCGTGATTCAGTTATTCATTTTTTTCTTGTTTCAAACTCCGTCATACACCCCATCCAAAAGAAAGGAAAATACAATTTTCACCAAGGATATTGAACCTCAAAAGATATAACAGCATCTACAATGATCGCATTAATAAATAACTGAAAGAGAAAAAAGAGCTCTTAAATGCATTTCATAAAAGCTATCCGTCACTTTTTCCTCAAAGAGATCTAAAGGTCATTATAAATTTTCAATTTTTTTTTCTAAAATTAAATTTTGCAACTTCGTGACAGGAAACGCAAAAAGTCCTTTCAGTGAATAAACATCTGCTTGCTAATTTTTATTTTTGAGACAATTGTGTTCTTTAAGTTCAAATAAAAGGCATCCTTAAGTGCTTTCCTTTGTGTGGCTAGCGGGCAGGTGTCAAAATCTTGGTTTTAATTTGTATCGCTTTAAAATCGTCTCATTCATCTGTAGCTTTATTTTGAACCGTTCGTTTGAAACAAACTCAAACCTTCAAGGCTAGGGTTATTTTAACTAGTCAGAACTTTGAAAGAAGTTATTAGGCATGATATAACACTTTTCCACTAATGGAAAAAAATGACGACGATCAAAGAAGTTCCCTTGAGGTGACAATACACACTGCTATTCTCATTTCAACTTCCATTTTGTCACTGGCAGGAAATTCTCTAGTTTGTCTCGCTTTCTACCGAAACAGAAGATTACGGACTATCACCAATTTCTACGTACTATCTTTGGCAGTAGCAGACATGACGATGGCTGTATTCTACTTTCCTTTCGGGGCAGTCAGTTCTAGTTTTCGCAAATGGCCATTTACCAGCAGTTACTGTCATTTTACCAGCTTTCTCGGTGCTTCGTGGGCCCAGATATCAACTTTTACACTGGCACTGGCATCGTTGAATCGATACTTTCGCGTCGTGAAGCCTCAGAGATATTCAACATTTTTTACTAGGAAGAAAGCAATCATTTCAATTGTTGCTTTATGGCTTTTTTCATGGGTTCTTACTCCATTGTTTTTTGCAGCTAATCCTATTTATGAATGGTCTCCCGTTTTCTTGAATTGTCTAGCAATTTTCAGAGATGAACAGGCGATGAGGATTTCCTATCTATCATTTGGATGTCTTTTTATAGTTCCCATGTCACTAGTGATACTATGTTACAGCAGTATTTATCACGTTATAAGGCACCACAACCACGCAATCGTTCCATCTCTACAACGAACTAACAGCCAAGGGACGAGAATTCAAGACATTAAGACCTGTCGGGTGGTGTTTGTCGCTGTTTTAGGATTTTGTCTTTGCTGGAGTCCCTTTATCTCCACAATGGTTTTGGAGTTTGGTTTTCAAATGCCTATTTGTCCTTCTGTGAAGTCGCTTTGCTTCTTAGTTACCTCGGCCTCGGCTTTCATTAATCCTCTAATTTATGGCGTCATGAACCAAACTATGAGAATGGAGTTTCTGAAGATAATGTTATTTAGAAATGGATAGGTGATCCTTTAACTATTTTTTTTCTAGCATCCACCCTTTTGACTTCTCCAGCAGTCGCCTTATAGGTCTACAGTGTGCAAACAACCAACATCTGTCTATTACGTCCGCCTTAGACAGGGATCCCCTTTGATAAACCACAACTGACTCTCCATCTGTCATCGTCCAGCCACTAATGGCGCCTGAATTTTTATAATGTGAGAGAGATTTAAAAAGGGATTCGATGTATCTTCTATATCCTAGGGTCATTTAAGTGGAATCTAATACTACTAGAAGTTTGTTTTTTAAAAAAACACACAGCCTGCACTGCATTTATTTAGTAATCTCAGCCAAAACCACACTTTATCGGAGTGCCAGACTTTGAGAACATTGTATTGCTCCCGCGACCTTCTGCTGTGCTATTCTGCGTTCAAGCACTCTACAGTTCAAAGATACTTTTGAAACATCACGTTTTCAGTTCTAAACTCCATTTTATTAACTTTTTGAAACTGATTAACATAATGAAAATGGCAAACTTAACATTGATTTTGCTACTGAGCATGACTTTATCTTACATTTCATTCAAAAACCCCCAGTGGTAAAGCAAACAACTGAAACGAAGTTTAGACAAGTGATCCTTTGCTATGTACAATTTATAAATATGCTTGAAGTAGACTAACGGCAAAAACCACATAAGCGGGTTCGCCTCTGCTAGTTAACGAAAATGGTGGTTCTGAGCGCGGCTCTGCGCTCAAAGGCAGTTATTACACTAAGAGCCCAAGCACGGTGCCCAAGTAAGGTAATCGCTGGGCACTTCGCTGTCAACATACCGTTTTTAAGGGGCTGTCCACACTCTGTGCTCGGGAACCAGTGCATGGGTACCGGCACAAAATGGTGCTGTGTTCACACTTCGAGTACCCGATATGTGACTGTGTGCAAAGTACACAAAGTGCTTTCGCCCTGTCAGACGCCATTTTCAAACATGAGCTTAGTAGCGAGAACAAAGCAGTGGACCGCCTGGAACTTAAAAAATTGTGTGCACACAGGGACTCGGTGCCCACTTTTGTGCCCGAATACAAGGTCCAGACCTTGTACTCGGGCTGCACCGGCACGGTGCCCGAATTCTAGCGTGGGCACTTGAAAAAAGGGTGTGTTCACATTAGTACCCAAAGAGTACCGTATTTGGGCACCGTGCCCGGGCACTAAGTGTGAACGCTGCTTTAAAGTACCCACAACAGTATTCGGACGCGGTGCGAGTACCAGAATAGGAGTTCGAGACCTTGTACTCGGGAACTAATGTTTGTACTGGGTAACTGTGTTCACACGTTTTCTCTTACTTCCAAGGAAATTTACTGCTTTGTGGGGCGTAATGGAAAAATAAAAAGAATATGTTACAGTTACATGTCAGGTATCCAAAGTGAGAACACAACATCATTTCGTGCCGTTACCCAGACATTAGTGCTCGGGCACCACCTGTGAACAGCCCCAAAGTTGCAAATGCTGTTTAGTTACAAGACTTGCTGTGATGAAAGTGATACTACTGAAAATTATTTCTAAGAGAACTCCAGCGCTTAGACTGCAAAACAGTCGGGCTTTTTCCTTAAAATCAGTGAAAAAATGGTAAAGTGTGGCGTAAGAGTCTCCAGTTTCGCTCACTGTTTTCAGCCTCGTTCCAGACCTTTTGTTTGACTGCTCGCCCGTGCTTGAATACGCAAAAATACGGACTGTTTTGCAGTCTATCCAGCGCTCGGCAGTCTTCATTTACTTTTTAAATAAAAACGAAACGTAAGAACTCAATAAGAGGCTAGTTCCAAATACACAATCGTTTTACTTTAATCTTTTGAGCCTGTCTTCAAGTACTCCGAGGGGTCTTTGATCACCTTCACCTCTGTAGCGGCAATGCTTTGTGAGCACATTGGACAAAGTGTTTCACCAGACTCAAGAAGACTATAATGGAAAATAAAAAAGCGAGGAAACGGTCGAGGTAAGTATGGAGCGTATTCACTCAAATGGCCAGCCTCTATGCAAATTTATTGGAACAGAAGTAACCCATTTACGTGCGAAAACAGTTCAACTCCCAGAGGATTTTCTCGGTACACCAATATGGCCGCCGTGACGTCATGTGAATAACGAGAAAAATACCTGTTTATTAATCTGTGTATTGTGTATTTTCAAATTTCCAACACTTACTTACCGGAATTTGTGAATATTTTACTTTATGTCAAGGCTAACCCTGTATCAATGTTTCGTTAATGTTCGTATTGCGTGGTAATTTTTTGTTCAAAAAACGATATTTATTGTCCCATACAAGTGCTTTTGAGTCATTATCAGGTGAATTTCTTTTTTCAGTATGAACGACACTCCATTCAGTTAGAAAACGTGGAATTAAAGCACAATAGGAACCGTGGCGTTCACAACACTGGAGATTATCCCGGTTTTGGCATCATGACGCTGCTGGGAGTATCGCTACTCGTTCCCGGATGGGATTCAAGTCCCTCACAGGGTTACCACCCGCAGTATATTGCCGGTACCCATTTATACACCTGTGTGAAGGGATACAAAGCAAGGAAGGGAGTTTCTTTTTCAATAAAAAAATAAAACAAAAAATAAAAAACCCCAATGATAAGCTCAAACCCCTGACCCACAGATCCCTAGCACCGGCGGATCTAGAAAAAGGGTAAGAGAGGATCGGGCCCCCACCTTATTTTTAGGCCAAGCTGAAGCTTACAGGGCCGGGAAGTATTATTTTCTTGAGGCCAGAGGCCCCTTTTACGTTACGCTCTGAATGAGAGGACCCCTCACTTGCTCACTTGTCTTTTTCTTCACTGCAGTGTTTATTTATTCAAGTATTACAGTGTAAATACCTCATAAGTTCGGAGTGAAGAGCTGGAAAGGAGCAATTTGGGCACACAGTCCAGTTATCCTTCACCATGTGCCGGCCCTAGAATTAGAAATAACGCCTATTTATTCATTTATGGAGATAAAAGATGACTGAAGTCTGACGTTGATTCACTGCACAGCAAATTGCGCCATAAATCGAACATTCGTAATCCTTTCCTTAGGAGACAGCGTGGACTCGGAATCCAGTGCAGCCGCTTTCGATGATCACTCTGACAAACAGCTGGATTTGTTTACCGGTATACGCCTGCTTATCACCTTGGCTAATTTCGTAAATAGCCAGATGGTTTTCCTCCTACCAGCAGGGATTCTTTCATATTGCCCATAATAGACCTTGTTTACCGCCCCCCCCCCCCCCCACCCCCCCCCCCCAAAAAAAAACTAACAATAAAATAAAAAAAATTAAAATTAAAATAATAATAAAAAAATAAATTGCATAACTATTGTTTCCAATTTCTCCTGGGTATTACAGGCGTCCCCACAGAATCGAAGACAATGGTTATGCAAAATTTTGGGGTAAACAAGGTATATTTTGGGCAACGTGAAAATACATGTTGTGAAAACTGTTCCATAATTCATACGTGGCTTCGAGGCTTGGGGGAATAAAACAAAAGAAATGTTTTTTTCAATACTGAGGCTCAAGATGATTTCTTTTGTTTTATTCCCCCAAGCCTTGCAGCCATGTATGAATTTTAATATATCAGAATTGGTCTATTTGAGTCATTTCCCAGCCAAATGGATATTTTAAGGTTACGCGTGAGACCGTAATACCAAAAAATTGGAAACAATGGTTATTTGGGGGTAAAGGTTACGTATTATGTGAAAATGGTGAATTACCTTATATACTTATGGCCGTCTTTACCCTTGGTGCCCGAGTACGGTACTCGCAGGGCACTAATGTCAACAAAAACTTATTTCAAGTACTCTACGGTTTCCCGTTCGACCCCCATGCAAACGTTTTCGGTTAGTTCCGAGGTATTCCACTACTTTGTATAACCCCAGCTAAGCTCACGCTCCAAAATTTCACCTGATAGGGCGAAATTGAGCGAATATGTACACAGTCACATATCGGGTACCTAAACTTTTAACACAACACCATTTTGTGCTGGCACCTTGGCACTTGTGCTCGGGCATCAAGTGTAAACACAACCTAAATTTACAAACGGCAATTCCCTAACTTACCGTAATAATGCAGTATGGTATGGTGTTTTTACATTCTGGACAGTCTAGTTTTGTCTGAGGTACTTCATTGCTACAATAAGGACACGGGTCTTGGGCTTCTTCTTCTTCTGTTTTATCAGGTTTTCTGAAATCGCCAGAGCAAATCGATTTCGTGAAAAAGGAGACCACGCGCAAGCATGAAATATTACAAGAAATAATTTTCCTGGAATTTTGATACACTAGGCGGCTTGCGGCTCGAGATTCGAGACAGTAAAATCTGACGTCTGCTGTCCGCTGTCTGATATCCGATGTCTTATGTCTGAAGACTGTTGACTGCTCATCTGTCTGTCTGTTTGTCTGTCTGTCTGTCGGATATCTACCTATATAATGACTGATGTCTGACCTCTGCTGTCCTATGTCTGCTCTGCTGTCTGCTGTCTTTTGCCTGATGTCTTGTTATATCGTCTATCGTCTGTCTGAAGTCTGCTATCTGCATGTTTTTGATGTTATGTCTGCTATCTGCTGGCTGCTGTCTTCTGTCTGACGCCTCTTATCTGATGCTGGATGTCTGCTTTCTGATACCCTTTGCCTGCTGTCTGCTGTCTTTGTCTGTTTTCTGTTGTCTGCTGCCTGTATGTCTCATGTCCGCTGTTTGCTGTATACACGCCTTATGTCCGATGTTAATTGGAGGAAAATTCGGCCGGTAATACGCGCGACCATTTCTCACATACATTTTTTTTTTATATAACAAGGAGAGCCTCTTATTGAAAACGAGATCAATTGAGGTTTCTGGGTAACCGAACACCTGCCCCTTTCCTCAGTCACAATTTTGCTTTAAGTGAGAAGTAGGTGTTGACTTAGGGGACACCGGGTAGGGGTGAACGTTTTAAAGTTACTACTCGCTCCAGCGAAACCTGTGGGCTCTGCCGAAGACAAACAGTACGAATTACCTGACAATTTGTTCAATCTTCTTTTTGTACTTGAGATCAATCTTTTGTCGATACTCGGGCCTCATCAACATGGCAGCGTAGCTGAACGAAGAGTTCTTCAGCCCTGAACGATGACACTCAATAACAGTGGACGTTAGAATAGGAACCACATCTAGGTAGGAAAAAATATATATGCGGACATCTCGTCATGTACAGAAGAGAACGAGCAAAATAGGAAGGATTCTTAGGCCAAAACCAGGGCCGGGTTGTTCGAAGCTGGGTTAAGATAACCCTCAGATATGAGGGCTTAAAAAGCAAAGTCAGTTTAATTCTCTTTGCCTATAATTTGATGATTGGACACTCTAAAAAGAAAAGAGAAAATTATCCGAGAGAGTGCTTATGATAAGAAGATAAAGAAACCCGGGTTAAAATTTAACCCCGGGTTAGCGCTAACCGGCTTTCGAACAACTCGGCCCAGATCTCGAACTTTTCATGAGACGAACCGAACTGCCATTTGGGTCGACCGTAATTTAGTAAAGTTCGACTGCTGGATAAACGTAGAGCATAACTGAACGTGGAACTACGATGAAAAGAAAAATTATAATAGAGCTCGAAAAATGTTTACAGTCGTGCGGAAGAATCACACTGACCATAATACTTTTGGGGCGATTTTTGCACACCAAAAGGTGCTCGAGATCGCTTACAAGCGATTGGTGATTTACGAGAAGTTTCATCTATAGGGCTTCGAGTCAGTAAAAAATTGTTGTTTTGGATAGGTGATCGCTCATGAGAGGTGTTCACTTCATGAGATGATGACATATCAGACATGAGGTAAAGGAATCACTTACGTGCGGGGAATTTGCTGATATTATTCGCCACTCTGATTAACATCCGGGCACCTTTCAAGTGATCGCCACGCTTCACATGGAGCTGAAAGAAAACGGGAAGAGAAAAAAAAAATAAAAGAAATTGTGCAGAGACACAAAACAACAACAGGGGAGAGGGGGGTTCTTGGAGTAAAATATCATGCAACAGCCTTCTCTTAACTAAGCAAAAAGAATCTACAAAGACAACCGCACGCAGTTAGCTTAGTTGGGAGAGCGCCGGTCTCCTGAGCAGGAGGTCGCGGGTTCAAATCCCGGCCGGACCAACACACAGGGTCTTTACACTTAGGAGAAAGTGCTGCCTTTGTAATGACATCTGCAAAAGAAGTTAGACTTTCTAGTCTTCTCGGATAAGGAGGTAAAGCCGTAGATCCCGTCTCACAGCACTTTCACTCATCTGGTTCTTCTGGGACGTAAAAGAATCCACATCACAGTTCGAAAAAAATAGGGGACGCAGACCCCGATGGTGTAGCTAACCTCTCCTGGGCCGGGTGGGTTATCTGTAAGGACACTTAAATTGGAGCCCCGCCCTGTTGTGTGTTCCGCACCATATAGTGGAAATAATTACATAAACAGATAAATAAATAAGCAAACAAACAGCCAAGCTAGTAGAACAAGACGAAGCGGATATGAAGACATTCTCTCCAACCTTGACTAGAATGTAGCTGTGAAGTATCATCAGATTCTGTATCATTTCCGTGGGAATCTTGATCTTGTGATCAGTCAGCTCTAAAACGAAACAAGAGCAACATCTGGAGCCGATAATATAGTAGAAACTAAAAGTGTGTCAGGACAAAAAAAATCATTCTAGTTCAATACGATTAACGTAAGCTGTGCAAACAAACAGGCTCTAACAGCTCTAGTCCTGGTGCCAAAAAAGTAATTCATCCGCTATATAGTGATCTGGAAAAATGACGAGACTTTTTTTAAGAAAATGTCAAGAGGCAACGTCGTGATAATAGAGAGAATAGGGAGCTTAAGATTGAGGTTTTTCGGTATTTCCCGTGAACGGCGAACGTCAAGGAGTCACGTGACCAGTACCTTGCCGTCAGGTTTGTCGTTTGAGGTTCACGTTTGTACGGCTAGATCACGCTCCAGAGGTAAGTGATTTACCGCAAGGTTTTTGCACCCTAAAAACATCACAATCCCACGTTTGAGAAGAAATTTGACTTTTTAGAACTCTTTTGCTTATTGATTATGGAATTTTATTTCAAAAAAGGTAACTTTGAGGACAATTTTTCTGTTAAAATAAAAGTAAATGGATGAACGAAAACAAATATGACAGCCGCGAGCCACCACCCGCGAATCTCAAGTCCAAAATATTGGCAGACGGGTAACGTGAAACCGTTAACCGCAAACCACAGTTTGTCGTTTGCAGTAAAATGACCAAACCTCGATCTTAAGGTCTCTAATAAGAGTCACGTTTACGGCAAACGACAAACGCCAAAGGAGATGTACATCACGTGACCAAGTTTTCCCTTAACTTATGCTTTGCTGTTTGGTACTTCGGCCCCAAAAGTAGTAGTTGTTCAGTAGTTCTGTCTACAACGATGGTTTTGGACTGTTTTTAGCTGCACGTTTTCTATTTTGAGAAATTATCAACATGGATCTGACGTGTGCCGTTTGCCGTAAACGTCATTCTAAATCTCTCTTTAAGTCCAAATTATCGATCAGGTAGAGGGTACCATTGACAACAAGCAACCTCGTTTTGATCTTGACCTCATTTCCAGGGGCCACGTCACATCGGGGTCTTCGAAGACAACAATTTACAAAACAGCTCGAGCTTAACTAACCCCTGTACATGCTGAATAGAACATCATGTGCATTTCTGTAGTTCCCAGCATTCTGATCTTCCCGCGCAATAATGATAGCTGTGCGCGCTGCCTCACGGTATTGTTTTAACGCCATATAAAGACGGAAGAGGTATTTTGCTTCCTGAAATGCAAAAAATGAAAATTATATTCAACAATGTAACAATGGAATGGAATTCTCTGGGCAAAATAACAGGTCACAGCAATTCTTTTTTCTTAGTCCGTCCAGCGAAGGGCGCCAGAGAAAAAATGGCTGGGGCGGCGAGCGACTTTGCCGCTACAGAAGGGGGACGCGCGCGCGTCTTCGTAAGTTATGGCTCGGTCCTTACTGCCAGAGCGAAAGTTAAACTAGTTCAAGGCCAATTTACCTTAGGTATACCGTCAGCTTCTCCCATAAGGAAGTCAATCAGTTGGTGTGTCAGCACCTCGTCCGCAGCCTGACCAACCTGAAATATATACAAGGCAATCGCAAGTAAGTTGTAGTTGGTAATATGCAACTGTATGACTGACTGACTGGCTGACTGACTAACTAGGTGAAGGACAACTGCAACCTAAGTTTGCACAGACCAACCAGTCGACCGACTACAAGACTGATTTGCCCTTACGATGGGGTAGCGCTTGCAACGTCAGCTTTTGAATCCCTTTGCGCTGATACATAATCTTTATGAACTCGTTTGATAACTGACTTATTGATTTTCACTCCCTCACTGTCCCTTCAGTCCTTTTAATCACAGGCGCGCCAAGCTCAAGAGCGAGGATCATTGTCGCATAAAAGAGAAAATATGAGGTTGCAAGGGATTCTACCGACCGGCCCGACGAAACATTTTGCTGTTGAAAGCGCAAAAAACACAGCGGCAAGGTAAAGCATTCTGCTATATGTTTATTACTTACAACTCCCAAATAGCGCTCGCTAAAATTCCCATATTAATTCCATTCACATGATAAGTTAAGGCGATACTCACAAGTGAGCTTGAGCTAGCTACCTGTGGACTGACCTTTCCACTTTTCTATTTCAAACATCCGTTTTTTTTTGTTGCCTAATATAGAGTAACAGAGTCACTCCTGACAAGTACACTAATTGAACAAATCTACCCAATTTTCTGCTAATTAATATTACACTATTGCAGTATATTAAACTCGCGCATGTAAAACTTTATCAACACAGCTGGTATAGAAAATTCTTACTGTCGCGATGGCTAACTCGATGGATTCACCGTCTTCTCCTACGGGGCATTTTAGGAAGTGTTTCAAGGCCTAGACAGAAATAAATAGTTTAGAATTATCATCAAGTTGCCTTGTAAACTTATAAGTCTTCAAATACATACCTCTTATTAGCCGAGTTTTCGGTCTGTACTGTAAATTACGGACCGAGTTTTTTTCCATCGATTTCGCGGGCCATAAATCGATGAAGAAAAAACGAGTACGGACCGAAAAAACGAGGCTAATAAGATGTTTATTATATGGCTTCTTCCTGTTTTGGAGACCGGAAACAAGTGCAGGACGCACGATTTGACAGTCAGTTGACAGGTGTCAAAAAGAAAGTTTTTATTGGCGCACGAAAACAATAGCACATAACAAAGGCTTTCCGAGAAAGTAAAAACAAATTCGCCATGTTAAAAAAGTTTATTCGCTCAAAACTAAGAGAACTGTAAGTTTTAGCTCGTTCATGTAACGCTGGAGTATTTTTGAAACCGGACATTGTGTCTGTCTAGAAGTCGTTTCCATCTTTCCTCCGTTTGTCCTTGTGAAAAAACACTGCAAAAGGCAAAGAAGCTTTTCAAGTTAAGTCTGTTGTCATTGTCGAAGAATTCGCTCGTCAATTGCAGTAATTGTTTTTGGGAAAACCTCTCTTTCTGCCAGTTCATTCTCGTCTTCAATTGCGATCCGCGTTAAAATTTTCAAACACTGACTAGAATTCTCTTCCTCGGTAAGGTTACGGTTCAGTTTCTACAACAGCTTCGTTCTCATTTTAAAATTTGGAAAGGCAAAGTCAACATCCCAGTCCTCAGGATTTACATACATATTTCAAAGTTTATTCGGTGGAAACTAAGAGCACTGTAAGTATTTACCCGTTAATGTAACACCGGAGTCTTTTGAAAACTACACATTATTGTTCTGGCTCGAACTCGCTTCTACCTTTCTTTCGTTGGTCTATGAAAAAACACTGCAAATGGCAAAGAAGCTTGTCAAGATGATCGGGTGCAGGTATGTTTGTTATCATATTTGTTGAAGGAATTACTCATTTTCTCTCTGCCAGTCGATTTTCGTCTTCGTAACTGTGTACTACGATAAAATTTTCAAACACTGACTAGAATCCTCTCCGATTAGATTACGAGTTAGTTTCTTCATCGCCTTCGTTCACAAATAAACACAGTTTAAAATGTTGAACGCCAAAGTCAACATCCAAGGCCTCAAGGTTGACAGGCGTCTTATAACTTTATTTAAACATTTTTTGCGAGGTAAAGAGATTTAGACCTCCAAAATGAGCATTTTCTTTAAAAATTTTGGTCCGTATAGCAAGTTACGGACCGCAAATTGGCCAATCGCATGTCGAAAATAGACTCAGCCATATAATAATATTCTTTACACCATTTCCTCCAAAGCTAATATGGTGACAAAGAACATACAGTGTTCTTTTCCATTACCCCTTTAATTCTTTGGTAATTCTGTGAAACAACGCTGTTGGTGGTGTCAACCATAGGACTCTTAAACGACAACGACAACGGTAGCCGAATACAAATTCATACAGAGAAACGTTGAATTAACGAAGACCTTACTGACGTGTGGGAGCGAATGCAAACGAGATGGCTTATCCTCTCCGTGAACAAAGGTTGATCGAAACAATAAAAATTCAGTTGAACATGGAACAACATGATACGCCGGTAAGGCCACTCAAAACGCACAGTACCCATTGGACACAAATTAAAACAGTAAGGAAAAATTAAAAACAATAACAGTTTAGTCTCCATGAAGACCGTTCTCTTGGCATTGGAAATATTCTTATTGAGTCCTTAAGGAAATCCATGGTCCTTGATCAGCACGTACTACGCTTTATTATCTTTAATTCTTACTGAGATGCTGCACGTTATTCGGTAGAAAACAGTTTACGCTTACACAAACATGTACTTCTAACTGTCTGCTTACCTTAGCATATTGTTTCGACTTTAAGAAAAACTTTCCCGCGAGGAAGTGTTGTTTTTGGTTCTCGAAATACATAGCGATACTGGCATAGTCATCTGCTACAGCATCGTCACCTATTAATGAAAGCAACACCAGGCTAGGAGAACTGATTTGGTTATTTTAGATAGGTACTCGGTTATTACAGGGGGTCGTGCACGGAGGTTAAGTTGTATATCGATGGGATAAACAAAGACCGTGTAACACAGAACTGTTGTCCTCGAAGTTGAATGAGGCTGGCCAAGATATACCTCTCTAAATACAAAATGAACGTCGCCACTACAAAAAAAATACAAGAAGTACCCCTTGCTGCGGTCCGCTTCAAGCCAAGCATGCTGAACACACCCTACGCACAACTGGCCACATGGCTCAACCATTGAATACCGATAAGAGCATCTTTTTTCTGCTAATTCCACAGTAAAAGGCAAGAAAATACATACATCTTGTATCAGTCTATAGTCTATACACAGAGAAACCGGTTACATATACTTAGACAGTTTAGCTAGAAGAGCCACACATCAGCTGTTTCGTTCAAAACGGTGGGGTCAACGAAGCAAATGCACAGCTACACAAACCTTGTACGAGTTACCGCAGCCACACTTACCAATTATTTCAGCGTACTGTTCCATCTGATTGTGAGCCTATACAAACGATGAAAACCAGAATTTTGAATTTACAGCTTATCTCAAATTAACTCTAAAATAATTAACCTTTCAGTTGCTTCCGTTTTGGCGCACTTCACTTTCTCGACCAATCACAACTCGCTCGAAAGATCTTGTAGCGCTTGGCGCCGCTTACAAGTGTTTACAAGTGTTCACTGGTTCATTTTGTGTCATTAAGTATTTTGACTGAATAGAAAAAAAAACAATTTATTTTGGATAAACCACGTAATTGAAGTTCCTTCTGAAAACCAAATAGGCCATTCCGAATTACTATTGGACGCCTTTTCAAAAAGAGGGCAAGTCTTTAATATGAAAATTACTTTCTATTCTTACTGAAATAAAACACAGTCTCACATGGAAAAGAATGGTTTTGCACTTTGCCTAATTCTGAAAGTAAGGCTACAGTTTTAAAGCTAGGGGGTGGCAGCGTGGCCGAGTGGTTAGAGCGCCGGACTTGCAATTCGGAGGTCCAGGGTTCAAGTCCCGCTCTGACCGCTAGCTGGATTTGTTCACGGTAGTCCCGAGTTCAAATCCTCGGTCACGCTTGTAAATAGCCAACTGGTTTGCCTCCGGCCAGTTGGGATTCTTAACCCTGTTTAGTTTGATTTGAATTATTTGTTTCAGGCATTTAGCAGGTCCACATCAGCAATAGCTGCCATTTATTCAACCTGCTTTATCAAATAAGGATTTATTTATCTATTTATTTTATTAAGCTCGGAAATGAACCTATATCTTGGTCGTAAAATAACACAATGAAATGAAAAGCTTGCTACATACCTTGGCAAGCTGAAACGCTTCATCGTTACACCTCGACAAAACAAGAAACTGGATTGCGGAAGCAAAATCGCCGAGTTTCTGAAAGAATCTGTCAAAAAATATAAGATATGAAAAAATTAATCCAATTTCATTACATCTTGCTTGTTTAGAGTGTTGAGTAACTCATAGTTCGAGACGACTTCTATAATGGAGGTAGATTCTAGTGGGGAAACTATGCTCCTAAAGACGTGTGAGGTAGTATCCAGTCCAAATGGCAACAGAATTCAATGCGATAGAACAATAGGAACGGGCCTTGTGTTGCCTTTGCCCTTTCCCTTAGCGAGCTATCTCCCTCACTTTTCCCTGTATCACTGGTGGTTAAATCGGATTTGTTACGTTACACTCATACACGCATGACAGTTCGGTGTTTAACTTTTTTACCCCAAAGGTGCCAAAACTCATAACAGGCCAATCCCTTGGTTTGCACTTGGCTTACCACGAGGTTTAATGCTGAGCAAAGCACTTCTTTTGATTTATTTTGACCACAAATGAGAGTTAGAACCACTTACCATGTCTTCGTAATTGATTCAAATGTTAAAACAATTCTGTCAGCAACAAAGTGGGAAGGGAATTCTCACCTGGCTACCATTTTAGCTCCCTCAACAGATTGTGTCTCCTTTACAATCCTTACGGCTTCTTCAGGGTTTTGCAAGTGATCAAGGTTGATTCTAAGGACAAAAACACGAAATGAATGCAAGGTAAGGCATAGCACACGGGTTGCAAATACACAGCATTAAAGTAAATTACATGAACTTTCTCTGCCGGCAAGAGTGTTTCTTCAGTCAGCGATACAGGTGGAAAAGGCCAAGTTTCTTCAACAGGAGTCAAGCTTATGACCTCCTGGTTACTAGTCCAGATGTTCTACCATTTAATTTAAGCTGTCAAATCATATGAAGAATCATTCTTCATTTTCATGTGCATTTGTCACATTCATCTCTTTCACGGGAACATATGAACACATAATTGACCAGCTCCCAACATCATTGCCTTCATAGCTTGGTTGGTCCTGAATTTTTTTCAGGCTTCTTACGCAATTGCATAAATTGCGTTCACAACTGCGAGGATAATTCTTCCTTTCATTTCACTTCCGCAGTTGTTATATATGATTTATTTCATTTCTATTTGTCAAAATTTAAGTTGGTTAAGAACTTTAAAGGCGACAGAAGAATGATGTGTATAAAATGGGATAAAAATGATCGAAAAGCAAAACAAAATGAACAGAAAGAACATCTTAAGCACCGACGATTTTCTGTCGAATGGTGAATTCGTAGTTAAGAGATTTTTGCAGCGAATTGACTTGCAGGACTTACGTTCTTATAGCCAAGCGATAAAAAATATCTGCGGAAACTTTATGCTCTATGGTAACACAGAGGAAACCTTGAATCTAAGAAAGAAGCTTTCTTCATTTAAAAATAATTGTAAAAATAACCCAGCGTTTAAGGTGGCTGAACACAGTTTAGGCAGTTTGTGAGTGTATGTCATTTGCCAAATCATGGCAAGAGAAAAGTTGCAGCTCACAAGCTGAAACTTGGCAAGTGAAAAATATACTGATGAAAGATTTTGATTGACTAGTAAAATGTGACGTTTTCGTAGTTTTCATGGCAACATAAACGATTGAATACAACCTTAAAATTTCAATTCTGCTCAGTTTACATAAAATTTGCTCATTAGATTTTTCTATGAACTTGCACACAGCTTACTATAATTAATCATTACCATCTGCAACTTATTTGACCACATTTTAACAGACGGGTTTTTAGATAATCAATAATATCATTGTACTGTTATTATTAAATGTGTCACAAAATTCGTCTGTTCAACTTCCATTTTAAAGTTATCATTATTTAAAGTACGATACAAGTAAAAATTCTGCCAAATATTAAAACATTTTAATGAGTAGATGTTGAGAAATTGTCTTTTGTGTGTCATTGCTTTTTCCGCCGCCATGTTTGTTTGTCTAATTTACAACACGCGCAGTCACGTAAGTTACCGCTGACGGCCTGCAAAACTGTGTTCAGCCACCTTAAGGATCAGGAGTTATTGGCAATTGCAGACGATTACAGTTTCGTATCATGTTCTGAATTTTTATCAGGTATAAGCCAACTGAGGTTGTGCAACATTGTAATGTGTTTACGATGAATCCAAGACACGAATCGGATTATGGATAAAAACACTCAATCAACTCTACTGATGATTTAAGCGTGTCATAGGTTCGACACAAGACTGATTAGCGACAGCATGGTAACAAATTGTACTGCAACAAGGTTGTACAGCCACCTCTCAGTCCTGTGAGACGCCAGAGCCTATTTCGTTCCGGACGCCCCACCAGTCCATACGTGCTAACAAAAAGGCAAATTAAGACAACCAAATGCATACCTGATGACACTGTCATAATCTTTAGCTGCTTCGTAAGCAGTAGCGGCCTCCTTGTATTTCCCGTCAGCCTCCTTAGCCTTAGCGTACTGAGCATGAAGTTTTGGTGATGTCACGTGAGCTAGCAGTTCACCGACCTTGGCCCTAGGAAGTGTACACTAATTAATGCACATCTAAACGGGTGTACAAATACGATTCTCGTGTCAAAGCGACTCGGAGAGCATTTGAGGACTGCACGATCAAGATCAGGGAGGAATACTGGTAACCTCGTGGCAAAAACTCGCTCTTCCATCTTGTGTGAAAGAACATTTTGGATGATGTCAACCACCAATCCCCCGAAACTAAAAAATAGCCCATGAACTGACAAAGGTAGTATTTAAAACGGTAGTTAGAAAAAAAGAAAGAAACGAAGAAAGAAAACAACGACAACTGTTCTGCTGAAATTGGCGAGGTGCTCACCGTTTCTTAACGTATTCAAATGCGATATGATTTTTAAGCGGTGCTGATGGGTTAAAAGGAAATCCACAACAATTTGAAAACGCCCAAAGGTTTCTTTAGGCAAATACCTTAAAATTACATTGTTATAACCGCTGCCTGAAAGTCAGCATTTTTCCAGCGCATGTTTTTCTGGTTTAGCCAATGATACGTACGATACTTACCAGTTTTTTGTTTTGATGTATACAGCAGCAGCTTTTTCGCAGTACTGTCCTTTCTCGAAAAGCAAAGCAGACTCGGAATATTGCTGAAAAAAAAAAAAAAATCCGTTCGGGTTTAGAATATAAAATACGTCGCAACATAAGGTGAACGGAAAGGTATTGTGGCCAGCAAACATTTCTCGTCTCGGCAGTATGCTACTTACTTTCATTGACTCCAGAATGGTGGCACACTCCTTCTTTAGCAGTCTGCTGGGACTCTTTGTAGCATAGTTAACACCTCTAAAGACAAGAAAGGGGACACCGTGAAAATTGTTAATCAATGCATTGAATTGTAGTTTCTGTGTTGAAAAGGCTCCCCACCCACATCTAGTAAAATAACGCTGCCCTAAAGTGACAGGTATTTCATCACTTACCTATGGTTATCGTTTTCTTGCAGAGGTTAAATTGTTTAATTTTCAAATTGGTCAAACAGTACAGGCTCAAAACACGAAACATGGCCTCTGATCTGTCAGATTTAAGAGCAAAGGAGAGTCGACTCCTCTCCCTCATATCATATGAAGATCGCAATTCCTTCACTCTTACACAGTTTTGAAAGGTCCCTTTTTCGGCACTACAAACCTCCTTATATCTCCAACCCTGATCGCCATTCTTGCCATCCCGCCTATACACAGCTCATCATGCTCGCGTTTCTACAGAAAATAACAGCTCTTAAATATCGCTCTTTTAAAAACGGAATAAAGCAAAAATACAAGTATTTAACTATTACTAGGGAAAATCAAGCTAAAAAAAAATGATTGCATTTAACCAACGATGGACACTGATAGAAAACTAACAAAAATACCAGTCCGTTTTGAAGAAAATTTAATACTTCGCAGGCTATTAAAAATTCTGGTAGCCTATTGCCTAATCAAGGACACGTTAATTTTCTATGAAATCACTTCAGTAAAGCTCGAGACTGGATATAAAATACAAAGCCACCAAAAAAATGCTTGTAAGAATTTTACTAGTAATAAAACCACGGGTAAAGTTTTCTCGAACACGGACATGCCGGCGACTAGTTTTCTAGCAAGAGAAACCTGGGGTTAAATGCCCATTGATTAAATACCTCAGGTAGCTTGGTCACTCCTTTTTCGTAATGAAGAAGCGCATTGCTATAATCTCCCCTGAAAAGGAAATCGGAAACAAGGCATAAAAGGGCAAGTTTGACGAACTTCAGCATGATAGCGAGTCTAGTCTAAGAGGACACAAAGAAAATGAATAAACAATGAATAAACAATCATGTTTATTCATTTTCTTTGTTTGTGTCCTCTAGACTCGATCATGCTGAATTTTAATATATCGAAAGTGGCCTAATGCGGGTTAGGCTATATCTGTGGCTTCAAAAGACTGTTTTTGTCAGAGCAGACATCAAACTGTCTATTTACACGACTGATTGTTTACAAGAGACGGACCACAGAGGGTCTCCAAGGGAAACAAGGAACCCAATACGACAGTGTCATGTATTCGTGCAGCGAAGATAATAAAAGAACAAAACTCATTGCCTAGTCAGCAATTTTGGAAGCCTCGTGTCATCCATACGATCCGGTAAGACATTTGACCATAGTCAAGCGGTCACGTAAAGTTAGAGGAGGCTGCGGTGTCTTACGAGAACATGCACCACATCAACTCGATCAAACGACGCAGCAAAACAAAGCAGAAACGTGTTTCAAATTGCAATGTTTCTCTTTCTGGCTGAGATAGAATTTCAATTGCCTTGTTTGTGACAGATTACCGAATTGTATCGTACTTGTTATTATTTTCTTGCAATCCTTCAAACACCGCAGTATTTTTTTGACTAGGTGCAGCGTTTATTCCAGGGGGTGTTTATTTGTAATTTTGCTTCCATCTGCGGTGTTTGATCGAGAACGGGGTTAAATCGAGTAAATTCGGTAACCGGATTGGGTGGGTGGGCGCCAATTATATGATGGGATTACAAGAGGTGATTGCACAACAAGGTTCGACCATGGTTAGAGTTAATCGTGCATTGGTCTTACGTGAACTCCAGTTGCTGGGCGTACTCTCTTGAAATGTAAGGAATCTGTTCAGGAGCCAAACTCTTTGCAAGTTCAAGGGCTTGGTCCCAATGAAGGAGATCGCGCCTCATCTGCAATGAATGAATAAATGCAATAAAAATAAAATAAACAAAAATAGAATTATAAAGGTAAACGCGACTAAGAATTTGGCCACAGTAGACAAGTGCAGTGACAGGCATCTATTTAGGGTGCTTAAGCAAAGGCGCTTTTGAGCGACGCACGTCAACCGGAAGTGAGACGTTTTCTCTTTAAAATGCTTTAGCGCTACCAAGTTTGAAATGCTGAAGGTATTTTCTCTTATAGAGACAATTTGCCGAAATTTTGGGCAAAACCACAGCCCAAGAATGCAAATGGTCTACTTCCGGTTGACGTGTGTCACTCAAAAATGTCTTTGCTTAAGCTCTATTAAAACTAAGCGACCGGGTTAACTAACATTTATC
Organism: Porites divaricata; assembly: GCA_038088405.1. Taxonomy (NCBI): domain Eukaryota; kingdom Metazoa; phylum Cnidaria; class Anthozoa; order Scleractinia; family Poritidae; genus Porites; species Porites divaricata. Next base: position 21,970,231 of record JBBMOI010000005.1, on the reverse strand, counting down.
GACTAAAAATCGTTACAAATGTACATTCGTAAAATTAAGAATAAAAAAATATATATATAGTTCTGGTTACCTCGAGGGCGGCTAAGGGATACGTGGACCCAAGAAACAAATCCTACAGGATCAAAAATTGAAAGAAGATAAGGTTAAAAATTGCTATCCTACAGAAAATCTACTAGAGAGGGATTCCTAGTGATTTTTCAGGTACCTTGTTTTATTAGCATCATAAACTACAAAAAAGACTGGCCAGGAAACCCCAAAAGCTAAAAGAGCACAAGTCACCGTGCCACCAAACCGCCTCAAATACTTTGCGTGCACATTACTATCGTGACTAGAGTTCACTGAAGTGGTGTAGGATTACAGAGAATCAATAGGCCATTTTCATGACGGCGACATTTGACTACAACTACCAGAATTCAATCCGTTTTTGCTTTCTTATTTAAATTTGTCAATCCCGTTGAGGATTTTAAAAAAAGCCTTAATTTGCACAAGAACAAAACAAACTGAAACATGGTGGTAGTTGTAGTAAAATGGTGTGCACAATTGTCTTATTCAGTGCTAAAAACTACGAGGCATTAGACAAATGTGCTGTTTTGCTATTATTATTTTTTTGTCATTTGATGAGAAGTAAATGAGCAACAGGTGCTCTTGGACAATGCGCACCGCGGTTTGATAAAAGTACCTCTGCAAAAGACACTTGACTCCATCCCTTTAGTAACCCCATTATGAAGTTCGACTTCAGTGGCATTACATTTACCGATACTGGCCCGGTGCAGCATGTCTCACCCGCAAACGACAAGTATGTACGATTGAAGACGTAGAGTATCTAGATCATGTACCTGGGCGGTATTGTATTTTTCAAGAAACATGGCGACGTATCCAGCAAGAAGACTTTTATCTTCTGTACCCTAAGGAAAGAACAACATAAATTAAAAGGGGATTATAACAGTTGTTGGTGTCAGCCTGAGAAAATAGTCGACATTTCTCGACGCCACCCCTGGTTTCCACGCGAATTGGCGTCTGAGAACCGACCGCAGAACTATATACTGATGACGCGTCACTACCCAGATTTGGGTAATGCTTCTGATAGGCTGAAGCAAATTTCCCATGCGGAGCGACCAATCAGAAGCACTACCCCACAACAGCTACAAAAATGAAATATTTGCTTGCGAATAGGATTTTTATGTTTTTCCCTGGCAAACTATGGTTAAATTGTATTGTTGCGTTACGGGTTGCGTGACAACATCCGGGCGCATGCTGAGAAGTCATGGCGTTGAATAAATGATGCCCCCTCTGGAGACATGCTATACTACCGCACAGTCAATAGGCCATTTCCGAGTTCCAAAAAATCCCACTTTCAAAACGAGGCTAAGTGCGAAGCCATTGATATGAAAATGATTTACTTATTATGCAAATAAACTCATTTTCACAACAAAGGTTTCGCACTTAGCCTCGTTTTGAAGGTGAGATTTTTTGGAACTCGGAAATGGCCTATTGCTGTCACGTCATTCAACCATTTGACTCGCTGGGGAAGGAACACTACCCCACAACAGCTATAAAAATGTCTTTATTATATGTTTTTGTAATCTTTGTTGGGCTTGGAACAATAGAAACGTTTCATATATTTATTCACATATGTGTGAAGAAAAAAGACAAACGGACAAAGGACTGCGCACGGTTAAGGAGCTCCCAACACAAACAGCAGCACCGTTGTTTTTATCCTTGATTTTTTGCCGACTTTCATTACCAGTCTTCTCTACTGACTATGGTTTGTCCCTATATTACAGTAATTATAAACCACGCGAGTTGCCAATTACTTCGAATCCAAACCGGGAAACGTTCTTTTCGAGAACACTCGCTTGTGCGAGTTTATGTTAGAGAGCGTTAGATTCAAGGACGAGAACGACCAAGAGTACAAGACTTGACTTAAAGATTTTTCGCGTATTCTCACAAAATAGATACATACTCCGGAAAGCTTCACGACTGTACTTTTGATTCACCAGAAAAGTTAGTACTGATATCTTTATTGGAGGAGGTTAAGGGCTGGGAAGGGTTAGTGGCTTTTGTTGCATTTGATACCTGAATTCCTTCCAAGGACTGTACAATTGCCACATCTCCCATCTTACGAAAAACTCTGATTGCTGAAGGAACAATAAAAAGGAGAGGCTGATCTAAACAATCATGGACAAACGCCTTGGGATAGATTTACATGGGCTTTCTGTAAATTACACATACCCAACCCCTCTCCCATCCCGAAAAACAATCTTGGACGCGTGTATCGACAGTTTTTCCCGAGTTTCGAAATTGAATAGGGTGGGGAGAGGGAGACCAGCAAGATATTTTTGAAAAGGTTGCACTGTTTCATGGGGGCACCTATGAATTACAGGAAATTACGAATACTGCATCACTTTGCCAAGAAGGTTATTAGAATAATTTATACCTTAGCTTTGTTCCCAATGGCTGTCTGTCGCAGAAAGAGCAGCCAGTAGCCTATGAATGACGACTAACAACTCGTTCATTTTACAGTCAACGGATACCACCCGAAAACGAACACCTAGATGCGCATTTTGAAAAATGCGAAGGCCGAGTACAAGCAGTTTATCAAGTAAGTGACTGACGAAGTAAACTTTACATGTGTAAAACATATAAGACTAAACCACGCAAGTAAGGGGCTATCAGCTTTAGTTATAACACCGGCAATAACACGGTAATTAATTCGTGTTAACGCTCTCCAGTTTTGTCCATCCTCGCTCCTAAATTATAGGCCCTGGAGCTGCAAAATGCCAAGGAATTTTAACGAAGCACAGTAAGTAGACCTTAAGATCCGATTCCTTAAGAAACTCCTTTTTTGGCTGCCTTATGCACAATCGCCACCTGTGCAAGCCCAACTATAAAAAAAAATTAGCTTCTGAATTAACGACAGTGCTTGTAACCCAGTTTTGTTCAACGCAGGCTACCTCTGCTTCATTAACCACCAATAGGTTTTACTATAGCTACTAACCCAGTTCAATATCTAGATGATAGACTGCTTCATGACCGAGCTTGCTCCATGCTTCCTTTGAGTCAAGAATTCGAGCTAAGGCCCAAGCCTCCTTAAATCTGAATCACAGCAAAACGTGAACGAATTCTTAAAACTAAACACGTTGCAAAATACCAGTTATTATCCTACTACATGAGAAATTTCTGCAATTTGATTGGCTTAGAGCAGTGACATTTCAGCTTAATTTGAAATAATAGCATGATTTGTACTTGATATTTGGCATAAATACCATTCGTGATGTTTCAACATTGTCCCAAATTTCACTCGCTTAACGGCTCGTGAAATTACGTATAATAGTTTTGAAATATCACTCGTGGTATTTATGCCAAATATCACTACAAATCATGCTATTACTTATACTAATTACGTTAAATTCAAGGCAAGGGGATGTATGTAATAGACTAGATTGCCGAGAGGGGACTTTCGACAAAAGTGCCTGGAAAAGCTTCACAATATCATACATGATGTGGCCGATATATCGATAGTGCCATATTTAGATTAAATCCCTTTAAAACGGATCAAACGTGTTTGCTCAGCATCTGGAAGGTATGGGATCCTTCCTCTCTATTAATTACTGATACAACATTTCCAAAGTAGACTGAAGGCCGAAGATGAAACCGATTACTGACCAATCTGAATACCACCTACCCTCTTTCAAAAACATTCAACAAGCGTTGGAATAACCTCAGCGGGCTTTCATTTGAATAGGAAGTCCACTTACCCGCATACTGGTTTTCTGCAAATCATAAGGGCCTGGGATTCGTATTCAAATGCGTCTATTAAAACGAACAATTATTAACTAAAGCTTACCTTTTTAATGTCAAGCAGTGGTCAAAATAAGTCTGAAGCTATAGAAAGAGAGGAAAGAATGAAAGTTTTTTTTTTTTTTTCAGGTGCCCCCGACCACGGACCCAGTAGTGCAATGGTCAGTGCTATGGCCGAACGACATCGATACTTAACAAAGCCGGAGTGCAATGGCTCTGCCGAGCAACGCCTGAAGGAGGGTACACCAGTACGCCAAAATCGCCCAGGAATCGAACCTGGCCCCCCGGAAACGCCCCCGCCTAACGGGGCACCTGACCAAGTCGTAGTGCAAGGACTGCTATAAGGTAACGGGTCCCACAATGCAGAGAACTATCGCTCGGAAATCAAAACGCTGTCGCTCTAACGCTGAATTTTGCGTAAGTTGCACTAGATAGAAAGTCCAAACGAGCGGATCGGATTACAAGTAATGGAGGATCTAAAGGCGTACTATCCGATTATGTCTTATGCATTACATTTATTCTTAGTGGTAGACAAACGAATGTTGTGTACGTACGTGCCGCGCATGCGTAATAGCAACCCTGAGATTAGCAGTGCGGGCGACAGGAGGACTGACTCCGCAATTGCTATAACTAACGGCTGGAAGACTCAGAAGTACATTTTTAACCTACAATCATGGACAAAAGTCCTTGGGACAGTAAGAGCATGACGTTGATTATATGCGTTTCACAAGTATTGTCGCAAAAAACAGTGCTGTCATGTTAGAAATGCATGTCCCCTCCCCCTTCCCCACCCAGTACAATGTTGAAACATCACAGGAATTGTGCCTTCACGGTTTCAACATTGCCCCTGGGGAGGGGGGACAGGGTAGGGACGTGGAGTGTTAGTAGCACGCCGCTACAATTTCGCGTGTATTAAAAAGCGTTCGAACTGTATAACTGTCCCAACACTTTTGTCCATGATTGTAGCTCACATTTATTCTTACATTTGCATACCCATGGAACGAACAAAGAAAGTCACTGCTGTGAAGCGCTTGGAATGCGATCGTAAATGCCATAATATTTTGCGCAATCTTGCTCTTAAGCTTTCTATTCCATAACGAGTGTTCCACTCGAAATCCATCTCCTCAAAGTCGTTTCTTGACTGCCTCTCATTCTGACTAAACCTTCTCGAAGTCTTGATATCAAAACATAACAATATTAATTTTGGCATCACAGTTAACTTACTTCAGCCCGAGGAAGGTCTTGAGGTTTCTCGTGAAAATAGTGAGTGGTAAGGTTCAGTTTGGATGTCTGCAAACAAAAGACGTTAAACACCGAACTAATCAACTGTAATAAACGAAGAGCCGACTCAAAAAGCAATGTGGTTGCCCAATGCAATTCAGTTCTGCGCGGCTGTGGGTAAAGTTATAATTGACCCTCGTAAATTTTGAAGGCCGATGGTATAAAAACATTCACAAACACTAAAAGACACTTTTTGAAAATTAAATTTGAAATGCAGCAAGAAATTGTGACGGATAATTCACCTCTAATGACTGCAAAATCACTAAAAAAGCGACGCGGTCTGCAAAACGTGACGTTATGGTTAAACGGGTCTTACCTTTCCGCTCTGCGTTTGACATGTAATTTCACCACCGTACAGCATCAGAGGCTTTTGAGCATAGGGAAGCTTGGTAGATCCAGCTAATATGCATTTAGGTCCTTACATAGAAAACACGTAAAAGGACGATTCTTCAATCAATGACACAGGCAAGTACGGAAAATAAATCCGAGTTCTTCCCACAGCTGCCGAATCTACAAGCTTTTGTTAGTTTGTCGAAATGCTCTACCACAGAGCTACAAAAGACTCGTGGAAGGTAGAACCATTAAAATAGCTTTATGTGACAAATAATCTACATACTTCTAAAACTGGAATGTTAATACGTTTTTCTCGAGTTTTTCCCGACTTTTCTCCCGTCGTTTTACCCGACTCTTTTACCGACTTTTTCCTCGACTTTTTTCTCGACATTTTCTCGACTTTTTTCCCGACTTTTCTCCCGACGTTTTTCCCGACTTTTTTCCCGACTTTTATCGCGAGTTTTTTCCCGAATTTTTTCCCGACATTTTTCTCGAGTTTTTCCCGACTTTTCTCCCCTCGTTTTTACCGACTCTTTTGCAGACTTTTTCCGCGACTTTTTTTCCCGACTTTTGTCCCGACATTTTTCTCGAGTTTTTCCCCACTTTTCTCCCGTTGTTTTTCCCGACTTTTTTACCGACATTTTCCGCGACTTTTTTGCCTTTTTTTTCCCCGACATTTTTCTCGAGTTTTTCCCCACTTTTCTTCCGTCGTTTTTCCCGACTCTTTTACCGTGTTTTTCCGCGACTTTTTTCCCGACTTTTTTCCGTAAATTTTTCTTGAGTTTTTCCCGACTTTTCTCCCGACGTTTTTCCCGACTCTTTTACCGACTTTTTCCGCGACTTTTTTACCAACTTTTTTCCCGACTTTTTACTCGACTTTTTTCTCGACTTTCTTCCCGACGTTACTCCCGACTTTTTCCTCGACTTCGTTCTAGACTTTTTTCTCGACATTTTTCTCGACTTTTTTTCCGACATTTTTCTCGAGTTTTTTCCGACTTCTCTTCCGACGTTTTTCCCGACTCTTTTACCGACTTTTTTCCCGACTTTCTTCCCGACGTTACTCCCGACTTTTTCTTTGACTTCGTTCTCGACATTTTTCTCGAGTTTTTTCCCGACACTTTTCTCGATGTTTTTCCGACTCTTCTCCCGACTCTTTTACCGACTTTTTCGCGACTTTTTTCCCTACTTTATTGCCGACATTTTTCTCGAACTTTTCCCGACTTTTCTCCCGACGTTTTTAAGGACTCTTTTACAGAATTTTTCCGCGACTTTCTTCCCGACTTTTTTCCCGAAACTTTTCTCGATTTTTTCCCGACTTTTCTCCCGACGTTTATCCCGACTCTTTTACCGACTTTTTCCGCGACTTTTTTACCGACATTTTTCTCGAGTTTTTCCCGACTTTTCTCCCGACTTTTTTCCCGACTCTTTTACCCACTTTTTCCGCGACTTTTCTCCCGACTTTTTTCCCGACATTTTTCTCGAGTTTTTGCCGACTTTTCTCCCGGCGTTTTTCCCGACTCATTTACCGACTTTTTCCGCGACTTTTCTCCCGACGTTCTTCCCGACTCTTTTACCGACTTTTTCCGCGACTTGTTTCCCGACTTTTTTCCCGACATTTTTCTCGAGTTTTTGTCGACTTTTCTCCCGGCGTTTTTTCCGACTCATTTACCGACTTTTCTCGCGACTTTTCTCCCGACGTTCTTCCCGACTCTTTCACCGACTTTTTCCGCGACTTGTTTCCCCACATTTTTCTCGAGTTTTTCCCGACTTTTATCCCGACTCTTTTGCCGACTTTTTCCGCGACTTGTTTGCCGACTTTTTTCCCGCCTTTTCTCTCGACTTTTTTCAAGAGTTTTTCCCGACTTTTTTCTCGACTTTCTTCCCGACGTTACTCCCGACCTTTTCGGGAGTAACTCGACTTTTTTCCCGACTTTTTTCTCGACTTTTTTTCGACTTTTTCCTCGACTTTTTTCTCGACTTTTTTCCCGACATTTCTCCCGACATTTTTCTGGAAAAAAATCGGGAAAAAAGTCGCCTAAAAAGTCCGTAGAAGAGTCGGGAAAAAAGTCGGGAGAAAAGTCGGGAAAAAGTCAAGAAAAATGTCAGGAAAAAAGTCGGGGAAAATGTGGAGAAAAAAGTCGAGGAAAAAGTCGCGGAAACAGTCGGTAAAAGAGTCGGGAAAAAGGTCGGGAGAAAAGTCGGGAAAATATCGAGAAAAAAGTCGGGAAAAAGTCGACTAAAAGCTCGGGAAAAAAGTCGGTAAAAAAGTCGCGGAAAAAGTCGCTAAAAGAGTCCGGAAAAACGACGGGAGAAAAGTCGGGAAAACGTCCAGAAAAATGTCTGGAAAAAAATCGGGAAAAAAGTCGCCGAAAAAGTCCGTAGAAGAGTCGGGAAAAAAGGCGGGAGAAAAGTCGGGAAAAAGTCGAGAAAAATGTTGGGAAAAAAGACGGGAAAAATGTGGAGAAAAAAGTTGAAGAAAAAGTCGAGAAAAACGTCAGGTAAAAAGTCCAGAAAAAAGTCGAGACTAACGTCGGGAAGAAAGTCGAGAAAAAAGTCGAGTAAAAAGTCGGGAAAAAACTCGCGAAAAAAGTCGGGAAAAAAGTCGGGAAAAAAGTCGAGAAAAATGTCGAGAAAAAAGTCGAGGAAAAAGTCGAGGAAAAAGTCAAGAAAAAAGTCGAGAAAAAAGCGAGAAAAACGTCATGAAAAAAGTCGAGAAAAAAGTCGAGAACAAAGTCGCGGAAAAAGTCGGTAAAAAGGTCGGGAAAAATGTCGGGAGAAAAGTCGGGAAAAAAGTCGAGAAAAATGTCGAGAAAAAAGTCGAGTAAAAAGTCGAGAAAAAAAGTCGAGAAAAAAGTCGAGGAAAAAGTCAAGGAAAAAGTCGAGAAAAAAGTCGAGAAAAAAGCGAGAAAAACGTCAGGAAAAAAGTCGAGAAAAAAGTTGAGAACAAAGTCGAGGAAAAAGTTGGGAGTAACGTCGGGAAGAAAGTCGAGAAAAAAGTCGAGTAAAAAGTGGGGAAAAAACTCGATAAAAATGTCGGGAAAAAAGTCGCGGAAACAGTCGGGAAAGGAGTCGGGAAAAAGGTCGGGAGAAAAGTCGGGAAAAACTCGAGAAAAATGTCGGGAAAAAAGTCGCGGAAAAAGTCGGTAAAAGAGTCGGGAAAAATGTCGGGAGAAAAGTCGCGGAAAAAGTCGGTAAAAAAGTCGACTAAAAGCTCGGGAAAAAAGTCATAAAAAAAGTCGGGAAAAACGTCGGGAGAAAGGTCGAGTAAAAAGTCGGGAAAAATTCATGAAAGCGTTCGTAGACTTTTGATCGACAACTAAGTCAGTAGGGAGACATCGTTCTTCATGCTTAAATCAGATTCACGTTTTCAATGATTTTCAATTCAACAAGCTCATAGCTTGGTACACTCTCTTTTGAATTAAAGGATACAATGCGCCTTATGTTTTTGTTATCTTACCGGCTTCCATTTCCAGTAACGATGGAATATGAATCCAACTCATTTGTGGGATTTTTGGAGTTTTCTTTTTAGATGAATCGCCGAGTGTGGTCTGCGCGCATCCGTTAGTGATAGTCACCTTACTGAATACTGTAGAGGAAAAGCAAAAACGAAGGGAAGCAACTTATAGCCTGCGTCACAGAGGAATTTAAACCTCTGGTTAAGTTCGCCTGCGAGCCAGCGCCAAAATCTTTGTTCTGTGCCCCTATCAGAGTATCAGTAGTTGAGAACGCGCCATTATTGCTGTGTTAAAATAGTTGAAGGGTAATTCAATATGCATTGGAGTCCGTTAGGGGCCCACAATAAAGATATCCGCGCTGCTTCACAGACGTTACTACGGCGTGGTTAGATTACGCCTGTAACACAGGCTATCAATATGCACCAAAATTCCATTAGATGATCTTGAAATAAAAACAAGCAATAAGGGAGAGAAAATCTTAAAAAAAATAGTTGATTTTGCTCTCTCCTTCTGAGTTTACCTAAAGCAAATCTCGCAGCATTCCCAAGAGAAAAAAAAGTACAAGAAAATGAAAGTTTTATTGTAGAATCTTTGGCATTAATTCGTTTATTTTTCTTTCACTGACTTGTTTTTATTTTACTACATTACCTTTGAACCAACACCGATCGATACTTTGCTCTTTAGTAATTGTAAAACCCAATTATAAGATGAAAGTTTTGTTCAGTCCATTTGTTTGTATTAACTGCAAAGTTAATGATAATTGAATAAGAAATAAAAAAACGTCAAAACATACCCTTCGGAAAGAAACCGGATGAGCTGATAACAGCGAAAACCACGAAAGACGTACTTAGCCAATTCTTCATTTTTTGTCACGCCTTGTATACTGCCACAACTTCGTTCCAGCTTAAGAAGCCCGTAATTAAAAGATTTTCGCATTTCTTATTTATGACCTACCACTGTGTTGGAAAAAGAGATTACAACAGCGGGAAGAATGTGCTTATTCATAACCTGCAGTAATATAGTGAAGCACCTAGTTTGGAAAGGACAATAAAGGGTGTTTCTTTGTTGAAATCACTGCTTAATTTTGTCTTGACAAAGTAAAAGTTATGATGGGGGGCTTCAAGGAGATTGCTCGATAAAAATTAAACTTAAATGTTTTGTTCTGTAGGGGGTAATTAGTCAATTTTGTTAATAAAGTTGAAAGTAAAAAGTAGACATATTGCTGCACTAAATAGTCATTACAACTTTTTAACACTATTGCTAGTTTTCAGTGTCACGCCATTCAAAATAGATAAAAAAAATCAAAACCGTTCAATAGATAAAGTCTAGAATCTGGGAAATGAAAGGAGGTACGTATACAAAGACCCTCCCCAAGATTCAGGTCAGAGGAATATTTCGCATACGAGATATCCGAAGAAATATTTACCCAAACTTATAAAGATTTGTATGGAGACTCCATGCTGGTGCTCACCTGGATGAGCTCCAACATGGCGGACGGAAACCAACAGAAACATCTGTTACCGAGTTTTTCTACAAAAGCGTGAATTTATTCTTCAAGAAACTCATAAACATTAAAGTAATACTTTTTCTAATACATGAACTGTTTAGATAGCAAAATTTCCTGAAATAAGTCACTTTTTTAACCTACATGACAGCTCCTTTGGTCGTCATGTAAATGCCGCGTCACGCAAAAGCTTAGAAATTCAATCGTACTCTATCACAAAACCAAGAACCCTTTTGAAGCGAAAATTTGCATGAAAATTAGTTTTCAGCTGCCCTAATGCATCGTGAAAGTAAAATCTCAGTAGGATCGATAATTTTTTAGTTGAATTTTAGTGACGTCATGTGAAAACCAGCAATTAGCTCGCTGGTGAAAGATTTTTCTTTTGAGACAAATTAATATCACAAAAAGGAGAACAACGGGAACAGGGGAACAAGGGCAACGAGAGAAACAGGAGGACAACAGGAACAAAAGGAACAGCGGGACAAGGGGAACAGGGGAACAAGGGGAACAGAGGAGCAGTTGAACAGGGGAACAAGAAGAGGAAAACAAGGGAAACAGGGGAAGAGCGGAACAAAGGAGAACGAAGGGAACTGGGGAAGAGGGGAACAAATTTACCATTTTAGGGGCAACTAATGGAGTTAGTCAAGTAAAAATCTAAATTGAAGTTTCTTGTGTTCGAATTACGACAAAACTTTCGTAAATAAATTTCTAAGGCCTCACTTTTTGCTTGGTCACGCTTTTGTTCACACTCCAGGGACAACGTCTAGAAATTTGTTTACGTACTGGACACACTACTTGCCGACAACTGAAGCCTTCTTTTTATTTCGGTTAAGTAATGCCGCCACCGTAAAATGAAACAAAACTGCAAACTGCTTTTCCGGTTTTTCAAAACTGAATTGTTTATTTGGTTTTGGTTTTTCAGGCCACTTAAGGCATATTACTAGCTAATTAAATATGCATATTTTGATAAATTTTCGTCAGGTGACTGATAATTGAGAATTAATTTAACGGTCAAAATATTTACTCCAAAATTGGGAAATGATAATGGAGAGCAACAACTTCTCTTAGATACATTTCAGAGGCTATTAAAAAGGTTCTAAAAAATTCGCCTTGTATGTGTGTTTACGTTGAAATCAGTAAATAAAGGGAAAAGGGTCATTGTAAACCTTACAGCTAAGCAGGGAACCGTAAACCAAGCGCGGTTGCCACTGCAGTGGCGGGAAAACCAAGTAATCCCATTGGTCGTACGATCAGAAGCCATACAGTAAATGGTATTTTTTTCATAGTGAAAAACAAAAAATCGTTCGACCAAAGAGAATGTTTTTTGTTATCGAAAGACGATTTTACATCACTGCTTTTGACTGACTAAATCTAATACTTTTATAATAAGCCTCGTTATGTGGCGAGTACCTTCCTTTTTGGGTTTGAATGTCTGAGGTCATATGTATAGGCAGATATGTAGAATATATTAACCCCACACCCTCTCCCTTAAACTCCTCTCAATTTGCCTTAAGTTTTCGATCCCTAACTTTTTGGGATATCCAAATATGCAAATCCTGTTAATAGGTTATTACAGATCCGGTCAAGTATGTTACTACAAATCTGGTTATTACATATCACGTTGATTTTCAATACAAATCCTGTTCTTTATTACAAATCAGGGTAATACAGAGGCGTAAACAGCAGTGTATTTTGCATATTTCGTGAAAAAGGGAGGACGATTAAATTGAAATTTAATAGTTAATTATAATAAATAATAATAATTTAATCGCTTATATTAGATATTCATAAAAATGATCAAATATGCATTACATTAGTAATAAAAGCATGAAAAAACAATAATTATAAAAAAAAACTACAAACTTATTTACAATAAGCAAAACAATAAGAATATATACGCGTCCGCCACAAAAATCTAAAATATCGATATGTAACAATAAAAATTCATTCGACCATGAGCAAACTTTAAAAAGTACGTCTTTTAAGAAGAATTACGTTACGGTGTTAAAGAAAAAGAGAAGAGACAAGTAATAAACGAGAAGAAACACTCCAGAGGTAGAGTCGTGGAGCTTCTTTTAGAAATGTACCCTTCAACAGTCAGAACAATAGATCGCAGTCAGAGATTCGGGGCAGAAATCGTGCAATCACGTTGGCTATTTTTTCGATAATCAGTATACCGTGATTCAGTTATTATCTTCTTTGTTTTGTTTCAAACTCTGTCATACACCCCATCCAAAAGAAAGGAAAATAAAATTTTCACCAAGGATATTGAACCTCAAAGATATAACAGCATCTACAATGATCGCATCAATTAATAAAAAGGGAAAAAAGAGCTCTTAAATGCATTTCTTAAAAGCTATCCGCCACTTTTTCCTCAAAGAGATTTAAAGCTCGTAATAAATTTCTAATTTTTTTCTAAAATTAAATTTTGCAACTTGGTGACAGGAAACGCAAAGTCCTTTTCAGTGAATAAACATCTGGTTGCTAATTTTTATTTTTGAGACAATTGTGTTCTTTAAGTTCAAATAAAAGGCATCCTTAAGTGCTTTCCTTTGTGTGGTTAGCGAGCAGGTGTCAAAATCTTGGTTTTAATTTGTATCGCTTTAAAATCGTCTCATTCATCTGTAGCTTTATTTTGAACCGTTCGCTTGAAACACACTCAAACCTTCAAGGCTAGGGTCACTTTAACGAGTCAGAACTTTGAAAGAAGTTATTAGGCATGATATAACATTTTTCCACCAATGGAAAAAACTGACGACGATCAAAGAAGTTCCCTTGAGGTCACAATACACACTGCTATTCTCATTTTAACTTCCATTTTGTCACTGGCAGGAAATTCTCTACTTTGTCTCGCTTTCTACCGAAACAGGAGATTACGGACTATCGCCAATTTCTACGTACTATCTTTGGCAGTAGCAGACATGACGATGGCTGTATTCTACTTTCCTTTCGGGGCAGTCGCTTCTAGTTTTCGCAAATGGCCATTTACCAACAGTTACTGTCATTTTACCAGCTTTCTCGGTGCTTCGTGGGCCCAGATATCAACTGTTACCTTGGCACTGGCATCGTTGAATCGATATTTTTGCGTCGTAAAGCCTCAGAAATATTCAACATTGTTTACTAGGAAGAAAGCAATCATTTCAATTGTTGCTTTATGGCTTTTTTCATGGGTTCTTACACCATTATTTTTTGCAGCTAATCCTATTTATGAATGGTCTCCCGTTTTCTTGAATTGTCTAGCAATTTTCAGAGATGAACAGGCGATGAGGATTTCCTATCTATCATTTGGATGTCTTTTTATAGTTCCCATGTCACTAGTGATACTATGTTACAGCAGTATTTATCACGTTATAAGGCACCACAACCACGCAATCGTTCCATCTCTACAACGAACTAACAGCCAAGGGACGAGAATTCAAGACATTAAGACCTGTCGGGTGGTGTTTGTCGCTGTTTTAGGATTTTGTCTTTGCTGGAGTCCCTTTATCTCCACAATGGTTTTGGAGTTTGGTTTTCAAATGCCTATTTGTCCTTCTGTGAAGTCGCTTTGCTTCTTAGTTACCTCGGCCTCGGCTTTCATTAATCCTCTAATTTATGGCGTCATGAACCAAACTATGAGAATGGAGTTTCTGAAGATAATGTTATTTAGAAATGGATAGGTGATCCTTTAACTATTTTTTTTCTAGCATCCACCCTTTTGACTTCTCCAGCAGTCGCCTTATAGGTCTACAGTGTGCAAACAACCAACATTTGTCTATTACGTCCGCCTTAGACAGGGATCCCCTTTGATAAACCACAACTGACTCTCCATCTGTCATCGTCCAGCCACTAATGGCGCCTGAATTTTTATAATGTGAGAGAGATTTAAAAAGGGATTCGATGTATCTTCTACATCCTAGGGTCATTTAAGTGGAATCTAATACTACTAGAAGTTTGTTTTTTAAAAAAACACACAGCCTGCACTGCATTTATTTAGTAATCTCAGCCAAAACCACACTTTATCGGAGTGCCAGACTTTGAGAACATTGTATTGCTCCCGCGACCTTCTGCTGTGCTATTCTGCGTTCAAGCACTCTACAGTTCAAAGATACTTTTGAAACATCACGTTTTCAGTTCTAAACTCCATTTTATTAACTTTTTGAAACTGATTAACATAATGAAAATGGCAAACTTAACATTGATTTTGCTACTGAGCATGACTTTATCTTACATTTCATTCAAAAACCCCCAGTGGTAAAGCAAACAACTGAAACGAAGTTTAGACAAGTGATCTTTTGCTATGTACAATTTATAAATATGCTTGAAGCAGACTAACGGCAAAAACCACATAAGCGGGTTCGCCTCTGCTAGTTAACGAAAATGGTGGTTCTGAGCGCGGCTCTGCGCTTAAAGGCAGTTATTACACAAAGAGCCCAAGCACGGTGCCCAAGTAAGGTAATCGCTGGGCACTTCGCTGTCAACATACCGTTTTTAAGGGGCTGTCCACACTCTGTGCTCGGGAACCAGTGCATGGGTACCGGCACAAAATGGTGCTGTGTTCACACTTCGAGTACCCGATATGTGACTGTGTGCAAAGTACACAAAGTGCTTTCGCCCTGTCAGACGCCATTTTCAAACATGAGCTTAGTAGCGAGAACAAAGCAGTGGACCGCCTGGAACTTAAAAAATTGTGTGCACACAGGGACTCGGTGCCCACTTTTGTGCCCGAATACAAGGTCCAGACCTTGTACTCGGGCTGCACCGGCACGGTGCCCCAATTCTAGCGTGGGCACTTGAAAAAAGGGTGTGTTCACATTAGTACCCAAAGAGTACCGTATTTGGGCACCGTGCCCGGGCACTAAGTGTGAACGCTGCTTTAAAGTACCCACAACAGTATTCGGACGCGGTGTGAGTACCAGAATGGGAGTTCGAGACCTTGTACTCGGGGCCTAAGGTTTGTACTGGGTAACTGTGTTCACACGTTTTCTCTTAGTTCCAAGGAAATTTACTGCTTTGTAGGGCGTAATGGCAAAATAAAAAGCACATGTTACAGTTACATGTCAGGTACCCAAAGTGAAAACACAACATCATTTCGTGCCGTTGCTCGGGCGCCACCTGTGAACAGCCCCAAAGTTGCAAATGCTGTTTAGTACACAAGACTTGCTGTGATGAAAGTGATGCTACTGAAAATTATTTCTAAGAGAACTCCAGCGCTTAGACTGCAAAACAGTCGGTTTTTTTTTCTTAAAATCAGTGAAAAAATGGTAAAGTGTGGCGTAAGAGTCTCCAGTCTCGCTCCCTGTTTTCAGCCTCGTTCCAGACCTTTTGTTTCACTGCTCGCCCGTGCTTGAATACGCAAAAATACGGACTGTTTTGCAGTCTATCCAGCGCTTGGCAGTCTTCATTTACTTTTTAAATAAAAACGAAAAGTAAGAACTCAATAAGAGGCTAGTTCCAAATACACAATCGTTTTACTTTAATCTTTTGAGCCTGTCTTCAAGTACTCCGAGGGGTCTTTGATCACCTTCACCTCTGTAGCGGCAATGCTTTGTGAGCACATTGGACAAAGTGTTTCACCAGACTCAAGAAGACTATAATGGAAAATAAAAAAGCGAGGAAACGGTCGAGGTAAGTATGGAGCGTATTCACTCAGATGGCCAGTCTCTATGCAAATTTACTGGAACAGAAGGAACCCATTTACGTGCGAAAACAGTTCAACTCCCAGAGGATTTTCTTGGTACACCGATATGGCCGCCGTTTCATTGTTTCGAAACACCAATATGGCCGCCGTGACGTCATGTGAATAACGAGAAAAATACCTGTTTATTAATCTGTGTATTGTGTATTTTCAAATTTCCAACACTTAGTTACCGGAATTTGTGAATATTTACTTTATGTCGAGGCTCACCCTGTATCAATGTGTCCTTAATGTTCGTATTGCGTGGTAATTTTTGTTCGAAAAAATATATTTATTGTCCCATACAAGTGCTTTTGAGTCATCATCAGGTCAATTTCTTTTTTCAGTATGAATGACACTCCATTCAGTTAGAGAACGTGGAATTAAAGCACAATAGGAACCATGGCGTTCACAACACTGGAGATTTTCCCGGTTTTGGCAGCATAACGCTGCTGGGAGTATCGCTACTCGTTCCCGGATGGGATTCAAGTCCCTCACAGGGTTACCACCCGCAGTATGTTGCCGGTACCCATTTATACACCTGTGTGAAGGGATACAAAGGAAGGAACAGAGTTTCTTTTTCAATAAAAAAATTAAATAAAAAAATAAAAAAACCCAATGATAAGCTCAAACCCCAGACCCACAGATCCTTAGAGGACTGGGCCCCCACATTATTTTTAGGCCAAGCTGAAGCCTGAAGGGCCGGGAAGTATTATTTTCTTGAGGCCAGAGGCCCCTTTTACGTTACGCTCTGAATGAGCGGACCCCTCACTTGATCACTTGTCTTTTTCTTCACTGCAGTGTTTATTTATTCAAGTATTACAGTGTACCTCATAAGTTCGGAGTGAAGAGCTGGAAAGGAGCAATTTGGGCACACAGTCCAGTTATCCTTTACCATGTGCCGGCCCTAGAATTAAAAATAACGCCTATTTATTCATTTATGAAGATAAAAGAAGGCTGAAGCCTGACTTTGACTCACTGCACAGCAAATTGGGCCATAAATCGAACATTCGTAATCCTTTCCTTAGGAGACAGCGTGGTCAGAACGCTGGACCCGCAACCAGTGCAGACGCTTTCGATCATCACTCTGATAAACAGCTGGATTTGTTTACCGGTGTGTTCCAGCTTAACACCTTGGCTAATTTCGTAAATAGCCAAATGATTTTCCTCCTACCACATTGCCCCAAACAGACCTTGTTTATCGCCCCCCCCCCCCCCCCCCCAAGAAAATTTCAATTCAATTTCTCCTGGGTGTTACAGGCGTCCCCAGAGAAATTGAAGACAATGGTTATGGAAAATGTTTGAGGTAAACTAGGTGCATTATGGGCAACGTGAAAAAAAGTGAAAATTGTTATGTTTAATGAGTCATTTACCAGCCAGGCGCGTGAGGCCGTAATACCGAGAAATTGGAAACAATGGTTATTTGGGGGTAAAGGTTGCGTATTATGTTAAAATGGTGAAGTACCTTATATATTTATGGCTGTCTTTACCTTTGATGCCCGAGTGCGGTAATCGCAAGGCACTATTGTCAACAAAATCTTATTTTAAGTACTCTACGGTTTCTCGCTTGATCCCCGTGCAAACGTTTTGTTAGTTCCGAGGTATTCCACTACTTTTCATAACCCCTGCTAAGCTCACGCTACAAAATGGCACCTGACAGGGCGAAATTGAGCGAATATGTACACAGTTACATATCGGGTACCTAAACTTTTAACGTAACACTATTTTGTGCTGGTACCCTGGCACTTGTGCTCGGGCACCAAGTGTAAACACATCCTAAATTTACAACCAGGTGATCTGTGACGTCATTGCGGGGGCCTGGGGAAAGAAATTTTAATGCCGTATCCCATAAACCAACGCGCGCACCAATTCAATTCATTCTGTTCCCGTCAGCTTTGGTTTATGGGATACGCCATTAAAATTTCTTTCCCCAGGCCCCCGCAGTGACGTCACAGATCACCTGGAAATTTACAAACGGCAATTCCCTAACTTACCGTAATAATGCAGTATGGTATGGTGTTTTTACATTCTGGACAGTCTAGTTTTGTCTGAGGTACTTCATTGCTACAATAAGGACACGGGTCTTGGGCTTCTTCTTCTTCTGTTTTATCAGGTTTTCTGAAATCGAAAGAGCAAATCGATTTCGTGAAAAAGGAGACCGCGCGCAAGCATGAAATATTACAAGAAATAATTTTCCTGGAATTTTGATACACTAGGCGGCTTGCGGCTCGAGATTCGAGACAGTAAAATCTGACGTCTGCTGTCCGCTGTCTGATATCCGATGTCTTATGTCTGAAGACTGTTGACTGCAGGTGAACATCTTTGGGGATATTTTCCTCTTGTTTCTCGTCGCCAGTTAACTCAACATAGAGCTAAACGAAAAAATGCAGCTTTTAAGCTAAATATTTAAACGGCTTGAGGAAAAATCTTTATTTCTCCCTCAAAAAAAGGAAAATAAGTGCAAATTCTCCTTGCGTAAATTTGTGAGATCGTGTGGGTGGGCAAAATAAGTAATGATCGGTTTCTAGTTGACGTTCGATACCATCGAAGTATCATAACTGACGATTGCCCACTCAAATAATACCAGAACCGAACGCTTGAACCTATTACTCCAATGAAATTTCTAATTAACATCAAGTTCTTAATAACGTTTGTTTTAAAATATCGGGCATTTCTTGGTTTTGTAGATGCTATTGTTGGTTAGCTATTGTATTGTTGTAAGGCCTACCCTGGGACCTTAACTCACCTTAACTCGCCTTAACTCGCCCTAACTCGCAGCTTGAGATTATGTTCAAATTTCCTTATCTCGCCTAAACTCGCATTATCTCGCACAAACTCGCCAACTCTCGCCACTGCAAAGTGGACACCAATTTTAATACCTCATCCTAGCTACTCTCAGGGTAATTTCACAATTAATCCACAAAGGGATGACACCCAAAAATGGGGATTTCAAAAATTTTAAACAATAGTGATTTGTAAGTCCCATCCTTCTGGAATTTCCAATAGCCTCTGTGGTGAGGGTATTTCACCACTAACATTTGATGAAGTTTTTGTTAGTACTTAATGGACAGTCAATGGAACTACAAGGAACAACCTGAACATGCAACAACTAGTTACCTAACAAAAAGGGTACAATGCTGAGCATTGCAGAAATTCCAGAGGCATGGGTTAACAGGGTCTAGAGAAACCCACATTGATTGCTAGTATTTTGGGCCAGCTTGGGTCACAAATAAGTGACATTAAGTAAAAGTAGAAACAGTGAATGCACGGAAAAGTTTTCATGAAATAATAAATCTACTTATACTTCTAAGAAATACAAAAACATAATAACAGAATGTTAATTTTTTTCTTTTAAGCTAGCTAACGATTTACAATAAAGTTTGATTGCTGTGGAAAATTTCAAAATGCAATGCAATGCATGCAAGCTGTTTTTGATAATGAAAAGCAGCAGCATAATTATCATCTTATAATCTGATGAAGCTTAATCAGGATTATAGCTCAAAATATAAGTCTGGGATGTAACCAGAATCCTTTAAATACTCGCCATACTGATTGCAGTAAAAATACCTGGTACTAGACGATCTGTACATTGGTTCAACGTGACATCCTGTTTGGCTTAAATTGTAGTGAAGCTGGCAACCAGAAGCCATTATTCATAAAGACTTGTTACATTTAGCCCTTAACTGAATAAACGTTTTTACAGTGCTAGCCAACTTCGTTCGCCATTTTGTAAATTACCCAGAAGATACTGGTAACTCGTGTCAATATTGATCCCAGTCCACTAGCAAGTTTTGGGTGGGAAGCTTCAACGTGGCGTACATGACATGAAAACACGTTACAACACAGCTGAGCCGGTGGCCATTTTTGTAAGAATTTCTTGAGTTTGCTAGACAAAGCCGATAATGGAGCGTATTCTTGTTCATCAACTTAAATGAGGTATAGCTCTCTGCACAACTGTGAACACTTTGTAAAATGCAAGCAAGCCTGAACAGGAAACGGAAAGAGTGAAAAGGCAATTGGTGTTTTCGTTTCTGGCAGTGAAACCATCAGTGAAGTGGAGAGAATGGGTCGAATGGAGGACTTAGAGATAAGTCATAACTTTCAAGGAGAAAGAAATTTCATTTCAGTTTAGTAAAATTGATTGTGTCACAAAAATTTCCTCATCTGAGATGTAGTTCGTCAGCTTCCCCGTTTTTCTATACTAGTTCTTTGAAGAACATTGACACTGAGGCTGTAAAAACATTTTTTTTAATTCTGGAGTTAGTGATAACAAGTCATGCCATGTAATGTGATACCTATTATGCTCACCTGTCTAATATTTCAACCATAGTGTTAGTGAATTAAATACATAAGTAAAATTAAATATCCTAGCTGTGTTTATACTACAATTTCATTTTCGTATCTATTCATGATTGTTTTGTTTACATTAGTTTCTTTTTTCACTAATTTATTATTCTGCCAAATATTTATGCACCTACAATAAATAATATATGATGATGACTATTTTTATTAGTAGTAGTATCATACAGCCACCAAATTGTATAGTTTGGTGTCTGAATGCTATATAATAAAATTATTAATAAAGAACAGGCCTAGGTTATTCAAAGGCTGGATAGTGCCATCCACTGGATCAATCTCTTTCGAGTTGATAGTGCAATTAGTTTTCCCAATACTTATCCGCTGTATATAGTGATTTATCTATTGAATAGCACTATCCAATGTTTGAACAACCGGGGCCAGAACTCTATACTCAACTTGTCCAATTAGGAAAAAATATTACTAAATTTAAATACGATTTTGCTTCAGTCAACTTTGGAGTTCATCTGAAATTTTTCGTTTTATTTTTTTTGTAATTGGGCAACATGGAGACTATTAGGTATATATATATACATAAGACATACAAAGATTGAAAGGCATCTTTACATGTATGTTACTAAAACATATATGTTTTAACCCTTATCACGTCAACATTAGGTTGATCATTTTCCCTTAACTCGCCTTAACTCGCACAAACTCGCAACTGATAGGTAAGGTCAATTTTTCCTTATCTTGCCTTAACTCGCCTAAACTCGCATTAGCTCGCGCAATCTCGCGGCGAGTTAAGGTCCCAGAGTAGGCCTGTTGTATAGGTAGTGTTCAGGGGCTTTAATTTTTTAAATCACGTCATATGATGATCACACCCGCCCGCAACACCAAGAAACTACCAAATATCAAGTGCTACTGATGCTAAGAAATGTAGTGTCAATGCCTCAAAAAGTGTGCTCTCTGTGGCCTATTCCTATTCATCTCAAGGCTAGTTCTCACTGTCACAAATGTGATTAGTAACCTTATTTTTGTTCCCAAATGCCGCGCTTTATTTAATACTGTAGAGACACATCGATCTCAAAATCATGTCTCTGAAACCTAAGCTCTTTTAAGGATCAGTTAAATTCAAATATTTCCTTTGTAAAATTAACAGAAAATTCTCTTCTTCGTTTTCTGTTATTTTGTCCCGTGTTTTGTCTTTAGATCAGGTTTTCTGAAATCGAAAGAGCAAATCGATTTCGTGAAAAAGGAGACCGCGCGCAAGCATGAAATATTACAAGCTCTGCTCGTCTGTCTGTCTGTTTTTCTGTCTGTCGGACATCTACCTGTCTGATGACTGATGTCTGATGTCTTGTGATATCTTCTGTCTGAATTCTACTATCTGTATGTTCTTCATGTTATGTCTGCTATCTGCTGGCTGCTGTCTTTTGTCTGATGCCTCTTATCTGATGTCGGATGTCTGCTTTCTGATACCCTTTGCCTGCTGTCTGCTGTCTTTGTCTGTTTTCTGTTGTCTGCTGCCTGTATGTCTCATGTCCGCTGTTTGCTGTATACATGCCTTGTCTGATGTTAAATGGAGGAAAATTCGGCCTGTAATAGGCGCGACCATTTCTCACATACATTTTTTTTTTTTTTTATAACAAGGAGAGCCTCTTATAGAAAACGAGATCAATTGAGGTTTTTGGGTAACCGAACACCTGCCCCTTTCCTCAGTCACAATTTTGCTTTAAGTGAGAAGTAGGTGTTGACTTAGGGGACACCGGGTAGGGGTGAACGTTTTAAAGTTACTACTCGCTCCAGCGAAACCTCTGGGCTCTGCCGAAGACAAACAGTACGAATTACCTGACAATTTGTTCAATCTTCTTTTTGTACTTGAGATCAATCTTTTGTCGATACTCGGGCCTCATCAACATGGCAGCGTAGCTGAACGAAGAGTTCTTCAGCCCTGAACGATGACACTCAATAACAGTGGACGTTAGAATAGGAACCACATCTAGGTGGGAAAAAATGTATATGCGGACATCTCGTTATGTATAGAAGAGAACAAAGAAAATAGGAAGGATTCTTAGGCCAAGACCAGACCTCGAACTTTTCATGAGACGAACCGAACTGCCATTTGGGTCGACCGTAATTTAGTAAAGTTCGACTGCTGGATAAACGTAGAGCATAACTGAACGTGGAACTACGATGAAAAGAAAAATTATAATAGAGCTCGAAAAATGTTTACAGTCGTGCGGAAGAATCACACTGACCATGATACTTTTGGGGCGATTTTTGCACACCAAAAGGTGCTCGAGATCACTTACAAGCGATTGGGGATTTACGAGAAGTTCCATCTATAGGGCTTCGAGTCAGCAAAAAATTGTCGTTTTGGATAGGTGATCGCTAATGAGAGGTGTTCACTTCATGAGATGATGAGACATCAGACATGAGGTAAAGGAATCACTTACGTGCGGGGAATTTGCTGATATTATTCGCCACTCTGATTAACATCCGGGCACCTTTCAAGTGATCGCCACGCTTCACATGGAGCTGAAAGAAAACGGGACAGAAAAAAAAAATAAAAGAAATTGTGCAGAGACACAAAACAACAACAGGGGATTGGGGGCTTCTTAGAGTAAAATATCATGCAACAGCCCTCTACTTAACTAAGGAGGTGTTTACATGAGAAAAGTCGCACCGGCGCGAGTTTCATACCGACATGACTTTTTGATTTCGTATCACGTTTAGATGATGAGTGGGTCAATTCACATCTCGTTATTTGAAGGTACACTTCATGTTGATAAAATGCACGTGTGATTCAAAATCGCGAACATTACGCATGCGCTACACGTTCCAGTCTACTGGCAGACCGATTTCACACCGAAACGGGTGGTCGTTTCGTGTTTACATGATACCGTTGCGAGATTTCGTACCGGGGTGAAATTCTCGCCCCGGTACAAGAACCGGGGTCAACTCACGCCGGGGTGACTCGCGCCAGCATGAAATTTGTGGTGGTATCATGTAAACAAATATAAAGCCATTAGAGGGAACCGGAGTGAACTCGCTCCGGGGCAAAAGTCGCCCCGGTGTCATGTAAACACCCCCTAAGCAAAAAGAATCTACAAAAACAACCGCACGTAGTTAGCTTAGTTGGGAGAGCGCCGGTCTCCTGAGCAGGAGGTCGCGGGTTCAAATCCCGGCCGGACCAACACACAGGGTCTTTAAATCACTGAGGAGAAAGTGCTGCCTTTGTAATGACATCTGCAAAAGAAGTTAGACTTTCTAGTCTTCTCGGATAAGGAGGTAAAGCCGTAGATCCCGTCTCACAGCACTTTCACTCATCTGGTTCTTCTGGGACGTAAAAGAATCCACATCACAGTTCGAAAAAAATAGGAGACGCAGACCCCGATGGTGTAGCTAACCTCTCCTGGGCCGGGTAGGTTATCTGTAAGGACACTTAAATTGGAGCCCCGCCCTGTTGTGTGTTCCGCACAATATAGTGGAAGTAATTAAATAAACAGATAAATAAATAAGCAAACAAACAGTCAAGCTAATATAACAAGACGAAGCAGATATGAAGACATTCTCTCCAACCTTGACTAGAATGTAGCTGTGAAGGATCATCAGATTCTGTATCATTTCCGTGGGAATCTTGATCTTGTGATCAGTCAGCTCTAAAACAACAACAACAAAAAAACATCTGGAGCCGATAATATAGTATAAACTAAAGGCGTGTCAGGAATAAAAAAATCATTCTAGTTCAATATTAACGTAAGCTGTGCGAACAAACGGGTTCTAACGGTTCTAGTCCTGGTGCCAAAAAAGTAATTCATCCGTTATGTAGTGATCCAGAAAAAATGACGAGACTTTTTTTTTAACAAAATGTCAAGAGGCAAAGTCGTGATAATAGAGAGAATAAGAGTCAAGTTTACGACAAACGCCAAACGAGATTTACACCACGTGACCAAGTCTTCCCTTAACTTATGCTTTACTGTTTAGTACTTCGGCCCCGAAAGTAGTGGTTTCTTAGTAGTTCCGTCTACGATGGTTTTGGACTGTTTTTAGCTGCACGTTTTCTATTTTGAGAAATATCAACATGGATCTGACGTGTGCCGTTTGCCGTAAACGTCATTCTAAATCTCTCTTAAAGTCCAAATTATCGATCAGGCAGAGGGTACCATTGACAACAAGCAGCCTCGTTTTGATCTTGACCTCATTTCCAGGGGTAACGGTCACATCGGGATCTTCGAAGACTAAAAATTTAGAAAACAGTGCGAGCTTAACTAACCCCTGTACATGCTGAATAGAACATCATGTGCATTTCTGTAGTTCCCAGCATTCTGATCTTCCCGCGCAATAATGATAGCTGTGCGCGCTGCCTCACGGTATTGTTTTAACGCCATATAAAGACGGAAGAGGTATTTTGCTTCCTGAAATGCAAAAAATGAAAATTATATTCAAGTAACAATGGAATGGAATGCTGTGGGCAAAATAACAGGTCACAGCAATTCTTTTTTCTTAGTCCGTCCAGCGAAGGGCGCGAGAGAAAAAATGACTGGGGCGGCGAGCGACTTTGCCGCTACAGAAGGGGGACGCGCCCGCGTCTTCGAAAGTTATGGCTCGGTCCTTACTGCCAGAGCGAAAAGTTAAATTAGTTCAAGGCCAATTTACCTTAGGTATACCGTCAGCTTCTCCCATAAGGAAGTCAATCAGTTGGTGTGTCAGCACCTCGTCCGTAGCCTGACCAACCTGAAATATATACAAGGAAATCGCAAATAAGTTGTAGTTGGTAATATGTAACTCTATGACTGGCTGAATGACTGAATAGGTGAACGACAGCTGCAAACCGTGTTTGTACAGACCAACCAATCGACCGACTACAAGACGGATTTGCCCTTACGATGGGGAAGCGCTCGCGACGTCAGCTTTTAAATCGCTTTGCGCTGATACATAATCTTTATGAACTCGTTTGATAACTGACTTATTGATTTTCACTCCCTCACTGTCCCTTCAGTCCTTTTAATCACAGGCGCGCCAAGCTCAAGAGCGAGGATCATTGTCGCATAAAAGAGAAAATATGAGGTTGCAAGGGAATTCTACCGACCGGCCCGACCAAACATTTTGCCGTTGAAAGCGCAAAAAACACAGCAGCAAGGTAAAGCATTCTGCTATATGTTTATTACTTACAACTCCCAAATAGCGCTCGCTAAAATCCCCATATTAATTCCATTCACATGATAGGTTAAGGCGATTCTCACAAGTGAGCTTGAGCTAGCTACCTGTGGACTGACCTTTCCACTTCTCTATTTCAAACATCCGTTTTTTTTTGTTGCCTAA
The DNA here is from genome assembly GCA_038088405.1 of Porites divaricata. Classification (NCBI taxonomy): domain Eukaryota; kingdom Metazoa; phylum Cnidaria; class Anthozoa; order Scleractinia; family Poritidae; genus Porites; species Porites divaricata. Next base: position 21,944,577 of record JBBMOI010000005.1, on the reverse strand, counting down.
TATAGAGTAACAGAGTCACTCCTAACAAGTACACTAATGGAACAAATCTACCCAATTTTCTGCTAATTAATACTACACTATTGCAGTATATTAAACTCGCGCATGTAAAACTTATCAACACAGCTGGTATAGAAAATTCTTACTGTCGCGATGGCTAACTCGATGGATTCACCGTCTTCTCCTACGGGGCATTTTAGGAAGTGTTTCAAGGCCTAGACAGAAATAAATAGTTTAGAATTATCATCAAGTTCCCTTGTCAACTTATAAGTCTTCAAATACATACCTCTTATTAGTCGAGTTTTCGGTCCGTACTGTAAATTACGGACCGAGTTTTTTTCCATCGATTTGTGGCCCAAGCGCGAAGCACGCGGGCCATAAATCGATGAAAAAAAAACGACTACGGACCGAAAAAACGAGGCTAATAAGATGTTTATTATATGGCTTCTTCCTGTTTTGGGAGACCGGAAACAAGTGCAGGACGCACGATTTGACAGCCAGTTGACAGGTGTCAAAAGAAAGTTTTTATTGGCGCACGAAAACAATAGCACATAACAAAGGCTTCCCGAGAAAGTAAAAACAAATTCGCCATGTTAAAAAAGTCTATTCGCTCAAAACTAAGAGAACTGTAAGTTTTAGCTCGTTCATGTAACGCTGGAATATTGTTGAAACCGGACGTTGTGTCTGTCTAGAAGTCGTTTCCATCTTTCCTCCGTTTGTCCTTGGGAAAAAACACTGCAAAGGGCAAAGAAGCTTTTCAAGGTAAGTCGGTTGTCATTGTCGAAGAATTCGCTCGTTCATTGCAGTAATTGTTTTTGGGAAAACCTCTCTTTCCGCCAGTTCATTCTCGTCTTCAATTGCGATCCGCGTTAAAATTTTCAAACACTGACTAGAATTCTCTTCCTCGGTAAGGTTACGGTTCAGTTTCTACAACAGCTTCGTTCTCATTTTAAAATTTGGAAAGGCAAAGTCAACATCCAAGTCCTCAGGATTTGCATACATATTTCAAAGTTTATTCGGTGGAAACTAAGAGCACTGTAAGTATTTACCCGTTAATGTAACACCGGAGTCTTTTGAAAACTACACATTATTGTTCTGGCTCGAACTCGCTTCTATCTTTCTTTCGTTGGTCTATGAAAAAACACTGCAAATGGCAAAGAAGCTTGTCAAGATGATCGGGTGCAGGTATGTTTGTTATCATATTTGTTGAAGGAATTACTCATTTTCTCTCTGCCAGTCGATTTTCGTCTTCGTAACTGTGTACTACGATAAAATTTTCAAACACTGACTAGAATCCTCTCCGATTAGATTACGAGTTAGTTTCTTCATCGCCTTCGTTCACAAATAAACACAGTTTAAAATGTTGAAGGCCAAAGTCAACATCCAAGGCCTCAAGGTTAACAGCGTCTTATAACTTTATTTAAACATTTTTTGCGAGGTAAAGAGATTTAGACCTCCAAAATGAGCATTTTCTTTAAAAATTTTGGCCCGTATAGCAAGTTACGGACCGCAAATTGGCCAATCGCATGGCGAAAATAGACTCAGCCATATAATAATATTCTTTACACCATTTCCTCCAAAGCTAATATGGTGACAAAGTGTTCTTTTCCATTACCCCGTTAATTCTTTGGTAATTCTGTGAAACAACGCTGCTGGTGGTGTCAACCATAGGACTCTTAAACGACAACGACAACGGTAGCCGAATACAAATTCATACAGAGAAACGTTGAATTAACGAAGACCTTAATAACGTGTGGGAGCGAATGCAAACGAGATGGCTTATCCTCTCCGTGAACAAAGGTTGATCGAAACAATAAAAATTCAGTTGAACATGGAACAACATGATACGCCGGTAAGGCCACTCAAAACGCACAGTACCCATTGGACACAAATTACAACAGTAAGGAAAAATTAAAAACAATAACAGTTTAGTCTCCATGAAGACCGTTCTCTTGGCATTGGAAATATTCTTATTGAGTCCTTAAGGAAATCCATGGTCCTTGATCGGCACGTACTACACTTTATTATCTTTAATTCTTACTGAGATGCTGCACGTTATTCGGTAGAAAACAGTTTACGTTTACACAAACATGTACTTCTAACTGTCTGCTTACCTTAGCATATTGTTTCGACTTTAAGAAAAACTTTCCCGCGAGGAAGTGTTGTTTTTGGTTCTCGAAATACATAGCGATACTGGCATAGTCATCTGCTACAGCATCGTCACCTATTAATGAAAGCAACACCAGGCTAGGAGAACTGATTTGGTTATTTTAGATAGGTACTCGGTTATTACAGGGGGTCGTGCACGGAGGTTAAGTTGTATATCGATGGGATAAACAAAGACCGTGTAACACAGAACTGCTGTCCTCGAAGTTGAATGAGGCTGGCCAAGATATACCTCTCTAAATACAAAATGAACGTCGCCACTACAAAAAAATACAAAAAGTACCCCTTGCTGCGGTCCGCTTCAAGCCAAGCATGCTGAACACACCCTACGCACAACTGGCCATATGGCTCAACCATTGAATACCGATAAGAGGATCTTTTTTCTGCTAATTCCGCAGTAAAAGGCAAGAAAATACATACATCTTGTACCAGTCTATAGTCTATACACAGAGAACCGGTTACATATACTTAGACAGTTTAGCTAGAAGAGCCACACATCAGCTGTTTCGTTCAAAACGGTGGGGTCAACGAAGCAAACGCACAGCTACACAAACCTTGTACGAGTTACCGCAGCCACACTTACCAATTATTTCAGCGTACTGTTCCATCTGATTGTGAGCCTATAAAAACGATGAAAACCAGAATTTTGAATTTACAGCTGATCTCACATTAACTCTAAAATAATTGACTTTTCAGTTGCTTCTGTTTTTGTCGCACTTCATATCCAACACTCCCTCGCTACTTTCTCGACCAATCATAACTCGCTCGAAAGATCTTGTAGCGCTTGGCGCCGCTTACAAGTGTTTACAAGTGTTCATTGGTTCATTTTGTGTCATTAAGTATTTTGACTGAATAGAAAAAAAAAAAAACAATTTATTTTGGATAAACCACGTAATTGAAGTTCCTTCTGAAAACCAAATAGTCCATTCCGAATTACTATTGGACGCCTTTTCAAAAAGAGGGCAAGTCTTTAATATGAAAATTATATTTCTATTCGTACTGAAATAAAACACAGTCTCACATGGAAAAGAATGGTTTTGCACTTTGCCTAATTCTGAAAGTAAGGCTACAGTTTTAAAGCTAGGGGGGGGGGGGGGGGGGGGAGGGGGGCAGCGTGGCCGAGTGATTAGAGCGCCGGACTTGCAATTCGGAGGTCCCGGGTTTAAGTCCCGCTCTGACCGCTAGCTGAATTTGTTCACGGTAGTCTCGAGTTCAAATCCTCGGTCACGCTTGTAAATAGCCAACTGGTTTGCCTCCGGCCAGTTGGGATTCTTAACCCTGTTTAGTTTGATTTGATTTATTTGTTTCAGGCATTTAGCAGGTCCACATCAGCAATAGCTGCCATTTATTCAACCTGCTTTATCAAATAAGGATTTATTTATCTGTTTATTTTATTAAGTTCGGAAATGAACCTATATCTTGGTCGTACAATAACACAATGAAATGAAAAGCTTGCTACATACCTGGGCAAGCTGAAACGCTTCATCGTTACACCTCGACAAAACAAGAAACTGGATTGCGGAAGCAAAATCGCCGAGTTTCTGAAAGAATCTGTCAAAAAATACAAGATATGAAAAAATTAATCCAATTTCATTACATCTTGGTTGTTTAGAGTGTTGAGTGACTCATGGTTCGAGATGACTTCTATAATGGAGGTAGATTCTAGTGGGGAAACTATGCTCCTAAAGACGTGTGAGGTAGTATCCAGTCCAAATGGCAACAGAATTCAATGCGATAGAACAATAGGAACGGGCCTTGTGTTGCCTTTGCCCTTTCCCTTAGCGAGCTATCTCCCTCACTTTTCCCTGTATCACTGGTGGTTAAATCGGATTTGTTACGTTACACTCATACACGCATGTCAATTCGGTGTTTAACTTTTTTACCCCAAAGGTGCCAAAACTCGTAACAGGCCAATCACTTGGTTTGCACTTGGCTTACCACGAGGTTTAATGCTGAACAAAGCACTTCTTTTGATTTATTTTGACCACAAATGAGAGTTAGAACCACGTACCATGTCTTCGTAATTGACTCAAATGTTAAAACAATTCTGTCAGCAACAAAGTGGGAAGGGAATTCTCACCTGGCTACCATTTTAGCTCCCTCAACAGATTGTGTCTCCTTTACAATCCTTACGGCTTCTTCAGGGTTTTGCAAGTGATCAAGGTTGATTCTAAGGACAAAAACACGAAATGAATGCAAGGTAAGGCATAGCACACGGGTTGCAAATGCACAGCATTAAAGTAAATTACATGAACTTTCTCTGCCGGCAAGAGTGTTTCTTCAGTCAGCGATACAGGCGAAAAAGGCCAAGTTTCTTCAACAGGAGTCAAGCTTATGACCTCCTGGTTACTAGTCCAGATGTTCTACCATTTAATTTAAGCCGTCAAATCATATGAAGGATCATTCTTCATTTTCATCTCTTTCACGGGAACATATGAACACATAATTGACCAGCTCCCAACATCATTGGCTTCATAGCTTGGTTGGTCCTGAATTTTTTTCAGGCTTCTTACGCAATTGCATAAATTGCGTTCACAACTGCGAAAATAATTCTTCCTTTCATTTCACTTCCGCAGTTGTTATATATGATTTATTTCATTTCTATTTGTCAAAATTTAAGTTGGTTAGGAACTTTAAAGGCGACAGAAGAATGATGTGTATAAAATGGGATAAAAATGATCGAAAAGCAAAACAAAACGAACAGAAAGAACATCTTAAGCACCGACGATTTTCTCTCGAATGGTGAATTCGTAGTTAAGAGATTTTGGCAGCGAATTGACTTGCAGGACTTAAACTTTATGCTCTATGGTAACACAGAGGAAAGCTTGAATCTAAGAAAGAAGCTTTCTTCATTTAAAAATAATTGTAAAAATAACCCAGCGTTTAAGGTGGCTGAACACAGTTTAGGCAGTTTGTGAGTGTATGTCATTTGCCAAATAATGGCAAGAGAAAAGTTGCAGCTCACAAACTGAAACTTGGCAAGTGAAAAATATACTGATGAAAGATTTTGATTGACTGGTAAAATGTGACGTTTTCGTAGTTTCCATGGCAACATGAACGATTGAATACAACCTTAAAATTTCAATTCTGCTCAGTTTACATAAAATTTGCTCATTAGATTTTTCTATGAACTTGCACACAGCTTACTATAATTAATCATTACCATCTGCAACTTATTTGACCACATTTTAACAGACGGGTTTTTAGATAATCAATATCATTGTACTGTTATTATTAAATGTGTCACAAAATTCGTCTGTTCAACTTCCATTTTAAAGTTATCATTATTTAAAGTACGATAAAAGTAAAAATTCTGCCAAATATTACAAAATTTTAATGAGTAGATTTTGAGAAATCGTCTTTTGTGTGTCATTGCTTTTTCCGCCGCCATGTTTTTTTGTCTAATTTAAAACACGCGCCGTCACGCGAGTTACCGCTGACCGCCAGCAAAACTGTGTTCAGCCACCTTAAGGATCAGGAGTTATTGGCAATTGCCGACGATTACAGTTTCGTATCATGTTCTGCATTTTTATCAGGTATAAGCCAACTGAGGTTGTGCAACATTGTAATGTGTTTACGATGAATCCAAGACACGAATCGGATTATGGATAAAAACACTCAATCAACTCTACTGATGATTTAAGCGTGTCATAGGTTCGACACAAGACTGATTAGCGACAGCATGGTAACAAATTGCACTGCAACAAGGTTGTACAGCCACCTCTACCGTCAGTCCTGTGAGACGCCAGAGCCTATTTTGTTCCGGACGCCCCACCAGTCCATACGTGTAACAAAAAGGAAAATTAAGACAATCAAATGCATACCTGATGACACTGTCATAATCTTTAGCTGCTTCGTAAGCAGTAGCGGCCTCCTTGTATTTCCCGTCAGCCTCCTTAGCCTTAGCGTACTGAGCATGAAGTTTTGATGATGTCACGTGTGCTAGCAGTTCACCGACCTTGGCCCTAGGAAGTGTACACTAATTAATGTACATCTAAACGGGTGTACAAATACGATTCTCGTGTCAAAGCGACTCGGAGAGCATTTGAGGACTGCACGATCAAGATCAGGGAGGAATACTGGTACCCTCGTGGCAAAAACTCGCTCTTCCATCTTGTGTGAAAGAACATTTTGGATGATGTCAACCACCAATCCCCCGAAACTAAAAAATAGCCCATGAACTGACAAAGGCAGTATTTAAAACGGTAGTTAGAAAAAAAAAAAGAAAGAAACGAAGAAAGAAAACAACGACAACTGTTCTGCTGAAATTGGCGAGGTGCTCACCGTTTCTTAACGTATTCAAATGCGATATGATTTTTAAGCGGTGCTGATGGGTTAAAAGGAGATCCACAACAATTTGAAAACGCCCAAAGGTTTCTTTAGGCAAATACCTTAAAATTACATTGTTATAAGCGCTGCCTGAAAGTCAGCATTTTTCCAGCGCATGTCTTTCCGGTTTAGCCAACGATACGTACGATACTTACCAGTTTTTTGTTTTGATGTATACAGCAGCAGCCTTTTCCCAGTACTGTCCTTTCTCGAAAAGCAAAGCAGACTCGGAATATTGCTGAAAAAAAAAAAAAAAACCGTTCGGGTTTAGAATATAAATCACATGGCAACATAAGGTGAACGTAAAGGTATTGTGGCCAGCAAACATTTCTCGTCTCGGCAGTATGCTACTTACTTTCATTGACTCCAGAATGGTTGCACACTCCTTCTTTAGCAGTCTGCTGGGACTCTTTGTAGCATAGTTAACACCCCTAAAGACAAGAAGGGGACACCGTGAAAATTGTTAATCAATGCATTGAATTGTAGTTTCTGTGTGAAAAGGCCCCCCACCCACATCTAGTAAAATAAAGCTACCCTAAAGTGACAGGTATTTCATCATTTACTTATGGTTATCGTTTTCTTGCAGAGGTTAAATTGTTTAATTTTCAAATTGGTCAAACAGCACAGGCTAAAACATGAAACATGGCCTCTGATCTGTCAGACTTAAGAACAAAGGAGAGTCGACTCCTCTCCCTCATATGACGATCGCAATTCCTAAACTCTTGCACAGTTTTGAAAGGTCCCTTTTTCAGCACTACAAACCTCCTTATATCTCCAACCCTGATCGCCATTCTTGCCATCCCGCCTATACACAGCTCATCATGCTCGCGTTTCTACAGAAAATAACAGCTCTTAAATATTGCTCTTTTAAAAACGGAATAAACCAAAAATGCAAGTATTTAACTATTACTAGGGAAAATCAAACTAAAAAAATGATTGCATTTAACGAACGATGGACACTGATAGAAAACTAACAAAAATACCAGTCCGTTTTGAAGAGAATTTAATACTTCGCTGGGTATTAGAAATTCTGGTAGCCTATTGCCTAATCAAGGGTACGTTAATTTTCCATGAAATCACTTACGTAAAACTCGAGATTGGAGATAATACAAAGCCACCAAAAAAATGCTTGTAAGAATTTTACTAGTAATAAAACCACGGGTAAAGTTCTCTCGGACACGGACATGCCGGCGACTAGTTTTCTAGCAAGAGAAACCTGGGGTTAAAAGCCCATTGATTGAATACCTCAGGTAGCTTGGTCACCCCTTTTTCGTAATGAAGAAGCGCATTGCTATAATCTCCCCTGAAAAGGAAATCGGGAACAAGGCATAAAAGGGCAAGTGTGACGAACTTCAGCATGATAGCGAGTCTAGTCTAAGAGGACACAAAGAAAATGAATAAACAATGAATGAACAATCATGTTTATTCATTTTCTTTGTTTGTGTCCTCTAGACTCGATCATGCTGAATTTTAATATACCGAAAGTGGCCTGATGCGGGTTAGGCTATCTGTGGCTTCAAAAGACTGTTTTTGTCCGAGGAGAAATCAAAATGTCTGCTTAATATGCTTACAAGAGACGGATCACAGAGGGTCTCCAGGAGAAACAAGGAACCCAATACGACAGTGTCATGTATTCATGTATTCATGCAGCGAAGATAATGAAAGAAGAAAACTCATTGCCTAGTCAGCGATTTTGGGAGCCCCGTGTCATCCATACGATCCGGTAAGACATTTGACCATAGTCAAGCGGTCACGTGAAGTTAGAGGAGGCTGTGGAGTCTTACGTGAACATGCACAACATCAACTCGACCAAACGCCGCACCAAAACAAAGCAGAAACGTGTTTCAAATTGCAATGTTTCTTTTTCTGGCTGATGTAGAATTGCACTTGCCTTGTTTGTGACAAATTACCGAATTGCATCGTACTTGTTATTATTTTCTTGTAATCCTTCAAACACCGCCGTATTTTTCTGACTAGGTGCAGCGTTTATTCCAGGGGGTGTTTATTTGTAATTTTGCTTCCATCTGCGGCGTTTGATCGAGAACGGGGTTAAATCGAGTAAATTCAGTAACTGGATTGGGTGGGTGGGCGCCAATTATATGACGGGATTACAAGAGGTGATTGCACAACAAGTTCCACCCTGGTTAGAATTAATCGTGCATTGGTCTTACGTGAACTCCAGTTGCTGGGCGTACTCTCTTGAAATGTAAGGAATCTGTTCAGGAGCCAAACTCTTTGCAAGTTCAAGGGCTTGGTCCCAATGAAGGAGATCGCGCCTCATCTGCAATGAATGAATAAATGCAATAAAAATAAAATAAACAAAAATAGAATTATAAAGGTAAACGCGACTAAGAATTTGGCCACAGTAGACAAGTGCAGTGACAGGCATCTATTTAGGGAGCTTAAGCAAAGGCGCTTTTGAGCGACGTACGTCAACCGGAAGTGAGACGTTTTCTCTTTAAAATGCTTTAGCGCTACCAAGTTTGCAATGCTAAAGGTATTTTTCTCTAATAGAGACGATTTGCCGAAATTCTGGGGTAAACCACAGCCCAAGAATGCAAATGGTCTACTTCCGGTTGACGTGTGTCACTCAAAAATGTCTTTGCTTAAGCTCTATTAAAACTAAGCGACCGGGTTAACTAACATTTATCGACTAAAAATCGTTACAAATGTACATTCGTAAAATTAAGAATAAAAAAATATATATATAGTTCTGGTTACCTCGAGGGCGGCTAAGGGATACGTGGACCCAAGAAACAAATCCTACAGGATCAAAAATTGAAAGAAGATAAGGTTAAAAATTGCTATCCTACAGAAAATCTACTAGAGAGGGATTCCTAGTGATTTTTCAGGTACCTTGTTTTATTAGCATCATAAACTACAAAAAAGACTGGCCAGGAAACCCCAAAAGCTAAAAGAGCACAAGTCACCGTGCCACCAAACCGCCTCAAATACTTTGCTTGCACATTACTATCGTGACTAGAGTTCACTGAAGTGGTGTAGGATTACAGAGAATCAATAGGCCATTTTCATGACGGCGACATTTGACTACAACTACCAGAATTCAATCCGTTTTTGCTTTCTTATTTAAATTTGTCAATCCCGTTGAGGATTTTAAAAAAAGCCTTAATTTGCACAAGAACAAAACAAACTGAAACATGGTGGTAGTTGTAGTAAAATGGTGTGCACAATTGTCTTATTCAGTGCTAAAAACTACGAGGCATTAGACAAATGTGCTGTTTTGCTATTATTATTTTTTTGTCATTTGATGAGAAGTAAATGAGCAACAGGTGCTCTTGGACAATGCGCACCGCGGTTTGATAAAAGTACCTCTGCAAAAGACACTTGACTCCATCCCTTTAGTAACCCCATTATGAAGTTCGACTTCAGTGGCATTACATTTACCGATACTGGCCCGGTGCAGCATGTCTCACCCGCAAACGACAAGTATGTACGATTGAAGACGTAGAGTATCTAGATCATGTACCTGGGCGGTATTGTATTTTTCAAGAAACATGGCGACGTATCCAGCAAGAAGACTTTTATCTTCTGTACCCTAAGGAAAGAACAACATAAATTAAAAGGGGATTATAACAGTTGTTGGTGTCAGCCTGAGAAAATAGTCGACATTTCTCGACGCCACCCCTGGTTTCCACGCGAATTGGCGTCTGAGAACCGACCGCAGAACTATATACTGATGACGCGTCACTACCCAGATTTGGGTAATGCTTCTGATAGGCTGAAGCAAATTTCCCATGCGGAGCGACCAATCAGAAGCACTACCCCACAATAGCTACAAAAATGAAATATTTGCTTGCGAATAGGATTTTTATGTTTTTCCCTGGCAAACTATGGTTAAATTGTATTGTTGCGTTACGGGTTGCGTGACAACATCCGGGCGCATGCTGAGAAGTCATGGCGTTGAATAAATGATGCCCCCTCTGGAGACATGCTATACTACCGCACAGTCAATAGGCCATTTCCGAGTTCCAAAAAACCCCACTTTCAAAACGAGGCTAAGTGCGAAGCCATTGATATGAAAATGATTTTTAATTATTATGCAAATAAAACTCATTTTCACAACAAAGGTTTCGCACTTAGCCTCGTTTTGAAGGTGAGATTTTTTGGAACTCGGAAATGGCCTATTGCTGTCACGTCATTCAACCATTTGACTCGCTGGGGAAGGAACACTACCCCACAACAGCTATAAAAATGTCTTTATTATATGTTTTTGTAATCTTTGTTGGGCTTGGAACAATAGAAACGTTTCATATATTTATTCACATATGTGTGAAGAAAAAAGACAAACAGACAAAGGACTGCGCACGGTTAAGGAGCTCCCAACACAAACAGCAGCACCGTTGTTTTTATCCTTGATTTTTTGCCGACTTTCATTACCAGTCTTCTCTACTGACTATGGTTTGTCCCTATATTACAGTAATTATAAACCACGCGAGTTGCCAATTACTTCGTATCCAAACCGGGAAACGTTCTTTTCGAGAACACTCGCTTGTGCGAGTTTATGTTAGAGAGCGTTAGATTCAAGGACGAGAACGACCAAGAGTACAAGACTTGACTTAAAGATTTTTCGCGTATTCTCACAAAATAGATACATACTCCGGAAAGCTTCACGACTGTACTTTTGATTCACCAGAAAAGTTAGTACTGATATCTTTATTGGAGGAGGTTAAGGGCTGGGAAGGGTTAGTGGCTTTTGTTGCATTTGATACCTGAATTCCTTCCAAGGACTGTACCATTGCCACATCTCCCATCTTACGAAAAACTCTGATTGCTGAAGGAACAATAAAAAGGAGAGGCTGATCTAAACAATCATGGACAAACGCCTTGGGATAGATTTACATGGGCTTTCTGTAAATTACACATACCCAACCCCTCTCCCATCCCGAAAAACAATCTTGGACGCGTGTATCGACAGTTTTTCCCGAGTTTCGAAATTGAATAGGGTGGGGAGAGGGAGACCAGCAAGATATTTTTAAAAAGGTTGCACTGTTTTATGGGGGCACCTATGAATTACAGGAAATTACGAATACTGCATCACTTTGCCAAGAAGGTTATTAGAATAATTTATACCTTAGCTTTGTTCCCAATGGCTGTCTGTCGCAGAAAGAGCAGCCAGTAGCCTATGAATGACGACTAACAACTCGTTCATTTTACAGTCAACGGATACCACCCGAAAACGAACACCTAGATGCGCATTTTGAAAAATGCGAAGGCCGAGTACAAGCAGTTTATCAAGTAAGTGACTGACGAAGTAAACTTTACATGTGTAAAACATATAAGACTAAACCACGCAAGTAAGGGGCTATCAGCTTTAGTTATAACACCGGCAATAACACGGTAATTAATTCGTGTTAACGCTCTCCAGTTTTGTCCATCCTCGCTCCTAAATTATAGGCCCTGGAGCTGCAAAATGCCAAGGAATTTTAACGAAGCACAGTAAGTAGACCTTAAGATCCGATTCCTTAAGAAACTCCTTTTTTGGCTGCCTTATGCGCAATCGCCACCTGTGCAAGCCCAACTATAAAAAAAAATTAGCTTCTGAATTAACGACAGTGCTTGTAACCCAGTTTTGTTCAACGCAGGCTACCTCTGCTTCATTAACCACCAATAGGTTTTACTATAGCTACTAACCCAGTTCAATATCTAGATGATAGACTGCTTCATGACCGAGCTTGCTCCATGCTTCCTTTGAGTCAAGAATTCGAGCTAAGGCCCAAGCCTCCTTAAATCTGAATCACAGCAAAACGTGAACGAATTCTTAAAACTAAACACGTTGCAAAATACCAGTTATTATCCTACTACATGAGAAATTTCTGCAATTTGATTGGCTTAGAGCAGTGACATTTCAGCTTAATTTGAAATAATAGCATGATTTGTACTTGATATTTGGCATAAATACCATTCGTGATGTTTCAACATTGTCCCAAATTTCACTCGCTTAACGGCTCGTGAAATTACGTATAATAGTTTTGAAATATCACTCGTGGTATTTATGCCAAATATCACTACAAATCATGCTATTACTTATACTAATTACGTTAAATTCAAGGCAAGGGGATGTATGTAATAGACTAGATTGCCGAGAGGGGACTTTCGACAAAAGTGCCTGGAAAAGCTTCACAATATCATACATGATGTGGCCGATATATCGATAGTGCCATATTTAGATTAAATCCCTTTAAAACGGATCAAACGTGTTTGCTCAGCATCTGGAAGGTATGGGATCCTTCCTCTCTATTAATTACTGATACAACATTTCCAAAGTAGACTGAAGGCCGAAGATGAAACCGATTACTGACCAATCTGAATACCACCTACCCTCTTTCAAAAACATTCAACAAGCGTTGGAATAGCCTCAGCGGGCTTTCATTTGAATAGGAAGTCCACTTACCCGCATACTGGTTTTCTGCAAATCATAAGGGCCTGGGATTCGTATTCAAATGCGTCTATTAAAACGAACAATTATTAACTAAAGCTTACCTTTTTAATGTCAAGCAGTGGTCAAAATAAGTCTGAAGCTATAGAAAGAGAGGAAAGAATGAAAGTTTTTTTTTTCTTTTTCAGGTGCCCCCGACCACGGACCCAGTAGTGCAATGGTCAGTGCTATGGCCGAACGACATCGATACTTAACAGAGCCGGAGTGCAATGGCTCTGCCGAGCAACGCCTGAAGGAGGGTACACCAGTACGCCAAAATCGCCCAGGAATCGAACCTGGCCCCCCCGGAAGCGTCCCCGCCTAACGGGGCACCTGACCAAGTCGTAGTGCAAGGACTGCTATAAGGTAACGGGTCCCACAATGCAGAGAGCTATCGATCGGAAATCAAAACGCTGTCGCTCTAACGCTGAATTTTGCGTAAGTTGCACTAGATAGAAAGTCCAAACGAGCGGATCGGATTACAAGTAATGGAGGATCTAAAGGCGTACTATCCGATTATGTCTTATGCATTACATTTATTCTTAGTGGTAGACAAACGAATGTTGTGTACGTACGTGCCGCGCATGCGTAATAGCAACCCTGAGATTAGCAGTGCGGGCGACAGGAGGACTGACTCCGCAATTGCTATAACTAACGGCTGGAAGACTCAGAAGTACATTTTTAACCTACAATCATGGACAAAAGTCCTTGGGACAGTAAGAGCATGACGTTGATTATATGCGTTTCACAAGTATTGTCGCAAAAAACAGTGCTGTCATGTTAGAAATGCATGTCCCCTCCCCCTTCCCCACCCAGTACAATGTTGAAACATCACAGGAATTGTGCCTTCACGGTTTCAACATTGCCCCTGGGGAGGGGGGACAGGGTAGGGACGTGGAGTGTTAGTAGCACGCCGCTACAATTTCGCGTGTATTAAAAAGCGTTCGAACTGTATAACTGTCCCAACACTTTTGTCCATGATTGTAGCTCACATTTATTCTTACATTTGCATACCCATGGAACGAACAAAGAAAGTCACTGCTGTGAAGCGCTTGGAATGCGATCGTAAATGCCATAATATTTTGCGCAATCTTGCTCTTAAGCTTTCTATTCCATAACGAGTGTTTCACTCGAAATCCATCTCCTCAAAGTCGTTTCTTGACTGCCTCTCATTCTGACTAAACCTTCTCGAAGTCTTGATATCAAAACATAACAATATTAATTTTGGCATCACAGTTAACTTACTTCAGCCCGAGGAAGGTCTTGAGGTTTCTCGTGAAAATAGTGAGTGGTAAGGTTCAGTTTGGATGTCTGCAAACAAAAGACGTTAAACACCGAACTGATCAACTGTAATAAACGAAGAGCCGACTCAAAAAGCAATGTGGTTGCCCAATGCAATTCAGTTCTGCGCGGCTGTGGGTAAAGTTATAATTGACCCTCGTAAATTTTGAAGGCCGATGGTATAAAAACATTCACAAACACTAAAAGACACTTTTTGAAAATTAAATTTGAAATGCAGCAAGAAATTGTGACGGATAATTCACCTCTAATGACTGCAAAATCACTAAAAAAGCGACGCGGTCTGCAAAACGTGACGTTATGGTTAAACGGGTCTTACCTTTCCGCTCTGCGTTTGACATGTAATTTCACCACCGTACAGCATCAGAGGCTTTTGAGCATAGGGAAGCTTGGTAGATCCAGCTAATATGCATTTAGGTCCTTACATAGAAAACACGTAAAAGGACGATTCTTCAATCAATGACACAGGCAAGTACGGAAAATAAATCCGAGTTCTTCCCACAGCTGCCGAATCTACAAGCTTTTGTTAGTTTGTCGAAATGCTCTACCACAGAGCTACAAAAGACTCGTGGAAGGTAGAACCATTAAAATAGCTTTATGTGACAAATAATCTACATACTTCTAAAACTGGAATGTTAATACGTTTTTCTCGAGTTTTTCCCGACTTTTCTCCCGTCGTTTTTCCCGACTCTTTTACCGACTTTTTTCCCGACTTTTTTCCTGACATTTTTCTCGAGTTTTTCCCGACTCTTTTACCGACTTTTTCCGCGACTTTTCTCCCGACGTTTTTCCCGACTCTTTTATCGACTATTTACGCTACTTTTTTGCCGACTTTTTTCTCTACTTTCTTCCCGACGTTACTCCCGACTTTTTCCTCGACTTCGTTCTAGACTTTTTTCTCGACATTTTTCTCGACTTTTTTTCCGACATTTTTCTCGAGTTTTTTCCGACTTCTCTCCCGACGTTTTTCCCGACTCTTTTACCGACTTTTTTCCCGACTTTCTTCCCGACGTTACTCCCGACTTTTTCTTCGACTTCGTTCTCGACATTTTTCTTGAGTTTTTTCCGACTTTTCTCCCGACGTTTTTTCCCACTTTTTCCGCAACTTTTTTCCCGACATTTTTCTCGAGTTTTTCCCGACTTTTATCCCGACTCTTTTGCCGACTTTTTCCGCGACTTGTTTGCCGACTTTTTTCCCGCCTTTTTTCTCGACATTTTTCAAGAGTTTTTCCCGACTTTTTTCTCGACTTTCTTCCCGACGTTACTCCCGACCTTTTCGGGAGTAACTCGACTTTTTTCCCGACTTTTTTCTCGACTTTTTTCCTGATGTTTTTTTCGACTTTTTCCTCGACTTTTTTCTCGACATTTTTCTCGACTTTTTTCCCGACATTTCTCCCGACATTTTTCTGGAAAAAAATCGGGAAAAAAGTCGCCTAAAAAGTCCGTAGAAGAGTCGGGAAAAAAGTCGGGAGAAAGTCGGGAAAAAGTCAAGAAAAATGTCATGAAAAAAGTCGGGAAAAATGTGGAGAAAAAAGTCGAGGAAAAAGTCGCGGAAACAGTCGGTAAAAGAGTAGGGAAAAAGGTCGGGAGAAAAGTCGGGAAAATATCGAGAAAAATGTCAAAAAACAAGTCTTGAAAAAAGTCGCGAAAAAAGTCGGAAAAAAAGTCGAGAACTAAGTCGAGAAAAAGTCGCGAGTAACGTCGGGAAGAAAGTCGAAAAAAAAGTCGAGTAAAAAATCGGGAAAAAACTCGCGAAAAAAGTCGGGAAAAACGTCGACTAAAAGCTCGGGAAAAAAGTCATAAAACAAGTCGGGAAAAACGTCGGGAGAAAAGTCGGGAAAAAGTCGCGAAAAAAGTCGGGAAAAAGTCGACTAAAAGCTCGGGAAAAAAGTCGGTAAAAAAGTCGCGGAAAAAGTCGCTAAAAGAGTCCGGAAAAACGTCGGGAGAAAAGTCGGGAAAACGTCCAGAAAAATGTCTGGAAAAAAATCGGGAAAAAAGTCGCCGAAAAAGTCCGTAGAAGAGTCGGGAAAAAAGGCGGGAGAAAAGTCGGGAAAAAGTCGAGAAAAATGTTGGGAAAAAAGACGGGAAAAATGTGGAGAAAAAAGTTGAAGAAAAAGTCGAGAAAAACGTCAGGTAAAAAGTCCAGAAAAAAGTCGAGAACGAAGTCGAGAAAAAGTCGAGACTAACGTCGGGAAGAAAGTCGAGAAAAAAGTCGAGTAAAAAGTCGGGAAAAAACTCGCGAAAAAAGTCGGGAAAAAAGTCGGGAAAAAAGTCGAGAAAAATGTCGAGAAAAAAGTCGAGGAAAAAGTCAAGAAAAAAGTCGAGAAAAAAGCGAGAAAAACGTCATGAAAAAAGTCGAGAAAAAAGTCGAGAACAAAGTCGCGGAAAAAGTCGGTAAAAAGGTCGGGAAAAATGTCGGGAGAAAAGTCGGGAAAAAAGTCGAGAAAAATGTCGAGAAAAAAGTCGAGTAAAAAGTCGAGAAAAAAAGTCGAGAAAAAAGTCGAGGAAAAAGTCAAGGAAAAAGTCGAGAAAAAAGTCGAGAAAAAAGCGAGAAAAACGTCAGGAAAAAAGTCGAGAAAAAAGTTGAGAACAAAGTCGAGGAAAAAGTTGGGAGTAACGTCGGGAAGAAAGTCGAGAAAAAAGTCGTGTAAAAAGTGGGGAAAAAACTCGATAAAAATGTCGGGAAAAAAGTCGCGGAAACAGTCGGGAAAGGAGTCGGGAAAAAGGTCGGGAGAAAAGTCGGGAAAAACTCGAGAAAAATGTCGGGAAAAAAGTCGCGGAAAAAGTCGGTAAAAGAGTCGGGAAAAATGTCGGGAGAAAAGTCGCGGAAAAAGTCGGTAAAAAAGTCGACTACAAGCTCGGGAAAAAAGTCATAAAAAAAGTCGGGAAAAACGTCGGGAGAAAGGTCGAGTAAAAAGTCGGGAAAAATTCATGAAAGCGTTCGTAGACTTTTGATCGACAACTAAGTCAGTAGGGAGACATCGTTCTTCATGCTTAAATCAGATTCACGTTTTCAATGATTTTCAATTCAACAAGCTCATAGCTTGGTACACTCTCTTTTGAATTAAAGGATACAATGCGCCTTATGTTTTTGTTATCTTACCGGCTTCCATTTCCAGTAACGATGGAATATGAATCCAACTCATTTGTGGGATTTTTGGAGTTTTCTTTTTAGATGAATCGCCGAGTGTGGTCTGCGCGCATCCGTTAGTGATAGTCACCTTACTGAATACTGTAGAGGAAAAGCAAAAACGAAGGGAAGCAACTTATAGCCTGCGTCACAGAGGAATTTAAACCTCTGGTTAAGTTCGCCTGCGAGCCAGCGCCAAAATCTTTGTTCTGTGCCCCTATCAGAGTATCAGTAGTTGAGAACGCACCATTATTGCTGTGTTAAAATAGTTGAAGGGTAATTCAATATGCATTGGAGTCCGTTAGGGGCCCACAATAAAGATATCCGCGCTGCTTCACAGACGTTACTACGGCGTGGTTAGATTACGCCTGTAACACAGGCTATCAATATGCACCAAAATTCCATTAGATGATCTTGAAATAAAAACAAGCAATAAGGGAGAGAAAATCTTAAAAAAAATAGTTGATTTTGCTCTCTCCTTCTGAGTTTACCTAAAGCAAATCTCGCAGCATTCCCAAGAGAAAAAAAAGTACAAGAAAATGAAAGTTTTATTGTAGAATCTTTGGCATTAATTCGTTTATTTTTCTTTCACTGACTTGTTTTTATTTTACTACATTACCTTTGAACCAACACCGATCGATACTTTGCTCTTTAGTAATTGTAAAACCCAATTATAAGATGAAAGTTTTGTTCAGTCCATTTGTTTGTATTAACTGCAAAGTTAATGATAATTGAATAAGAAATAAAAAAACGTCAAAACATACCCTTAGGAAAGAAACCGGATGAGCTGATAACAGCGAAAACCACGAAAGACGTACTTAGCCAATTCTTCATTTTTTGTCACGCCTTGTATACTGCCACAACTTCGTTCCAGCTTAAGAAGCCCGTAATTAAAAGATTTTCGCATTTCTTATTTATGACCTACCACTGTGTTGGAAAAAGAGATTACAACAGCGGGAAGAATGTGCTTATTCATAACCTGCAGTAATATAGTGAAGCACCTAGTTTGGAAAGGACAATAAAGGGTGTTTCTTTGTTGAAATCACTGCTTAATTTTGTCTTGACAAAGTAAAAGTTATGATGGGGGGCTTCAAGGAGATTGCTCGATAAAAATTAAACTTAAATGTTTTGTTCTGTAGGGGGTAATTAGTCAATTTTGTTAATAAAGTTGAAAGTAAAAAGTAGACATATTGCTGCACTAAATAGTCATTACAACTTTTTAACACTATTGCTAGTTTTCAGTGTCACGCCATTCAAAATAGATAAAAAAAATCAAAACCGTTCAATAGATAAAGTCTAGAATCTGGGAAATGAAAGGAGGTACGTATACAAAGACCCTCCCCAAGATTCAGGTCAGAGGAATATTTCGCATACGAGATATCCGAAGAAATATTTACCCAAACTTATAAAGATTTGTATGGAGACTCCATGCTGGTGCTCACCTGGATGAGCTCCAACATGGCGGACGGAAACCAACAGAAACATCTGTTACCGAGTTTTTCTACAAAAGC
This sequence comes from Porites divaricata, assembly GCA_038088405.1. Classification (NCBI taxonomy): domain Eukaryota; kingdom Metazoa; phylum Cnidaria; class Anthozoa; order Scleractinia; family Poritidae; genus Porites; species Porites divaricata. The sequence goes on along the minus strand of JBBMOI010000005.1, from coordinate 21,925,709 downwards.
GTGAATTTATTCTTCAAGAAACTCATAAACATTAAAGTAATACTTTTTCTAATACATGAACTGTTTAGATAGCAAAATTTCCTGAAATAAGTCACTTTTTTAACCTACATGACAGCTCCTTTGGTCGTCATGTAAATGCCGCGTCACGCAAAAGCTTAGAAATTCAATCGTACTCTATCACAAAACCAAGAACCCTTTTGAAGCGAAAATTTGCATGAAAATTAGTTTTCAGCTGCCCTAATGCATCGTGAAAGTAAAATCTCAGTAGGATCGATAATTTTTTAGTTGAATTTTAGTGACGTCATGTGAAAACCAGCAATTAGCTCGCTGGTGAAAGATTTTTCTTTTGAGACAAATTAATATCACAAAAAGGAGAACAACGGGAACAGGGGAACAAGGGCAACGAGAGAAACAGGAGGACAACAGGAACAAAAGGAACAGCGGGACAAGGGGAACAGGGGAACAAGGGGAACAGAGGAGCAGTTGAACAGGGGAACAAGAAGAGGAAAACAAGGGAAACAGGGGAAGAGCGGAACAAAGGAGAACGAAGGGAACTGGGGAAGAGGGGAACAAATTTACCATTTTAGGGGCAACTAATGGAGTTAGTCAAGTAAAAATCTAAATTGAAGTTTCTTGTGTTCGAATTACGACAAAACTTTCGTAAATAAATTTCTAAGGCCTCACTTTTTGCTTGGTCACGCTTTTGTTCACACTCCAGGGACAACGTCTAGAAATTTGTTTACGTACTGGACACACTACTTGCCGACAACTGAAGCCTTCTTTTTATTTCGGTTAAGTAATGCCGCCACCGTAAAATGAAACAAAACTGCAAACTGCTTTTCCGGTTTTTCAAAACTGAATTGTTTATTTGGTTTTGGTTTTTCAGGCCACTTAAGGCATATTACTAGCTAATTAAATATGCATATTTTGATAAATTTTCGTCAGGTGACTGATAATTGAGAATTAATTTAACGGTCAAAATATTTACTCCAAAATTGGGAAATGATAATGGAGAGCAACAACTTCTCTTAGATACATTTCAGAGGCTATTAAAAAGGTTCTAAAAAATTCGCCTTGTATGTGTGTTTACGTTGAAATCAGTAAATAAAGGGAAAAGGGTCATTGTAAACCTTACAGCTAAGCAGGGAACCGTAAACCAAGCGAGGTTGCCACTGCAGTGGCGGGAAAACCAAGTAATCCCATTGGTCGTACGATCAGAAGCCATACAGTAAATGGTATTTTTTTCATAGTGAAAAACAAAAAATCGTTCGACCAAAGAGAATGTTTTTTGTTATCGAAAGACGATTTTACATCACTGCTTTTGACTGACTAAATCTAATACTTTTATAATAAGCTTCGTTATGTGGCGAGTACCTTCCTTTTTGGGTTTGAATGTCTGAGGTCATATGTATAGGCAGATATGTAGAATATATTAACCCCACACCCTCTCCCTTAAACTCCTCTCAATTTGCCTTAAGTTTTCGATCCCTAACTTTTTGGGATATCCAAATATGCAAATCCTGTTAATAGGTTATTACAGATCCGGTCAAGTATGTTACTACAAATCTGGTTATTACATATCACGTTGATTTTCAATACAAATCCTGTTCTTTATTACAAATCAGGGTAATACAGAGGCGTAAACAGCAGTGTATTTTGCATATTTCGTGAAAAAGGGAGGACGATTAAATTGAAATAATTAATAATAATAATAATAATAATAATAATTTAATCGCTTATATTAGGTATTCATAAAAATGATCAAATATGCATTACATTAGTAATAAAAGCATGAAAAAATAATAATAATAATAAAAACTACAAACTTATTTACAACAAGCAAAACAATAAGAATATATACACGTCCGCCACAAAAATCTAAAATATCGATATGTAACAATAAAAATTCATTCGACCATGAGCAAACTTAAAAAAGTACGTCTTTTAAGAAGAATTACGTTACGGTGTTAAAGAAAAAGAGAAGAGACAAGTAATAAACGAGAAAAAACACTGCAGAGGTAGAGTCGTGGAGCTTCTTTTAGAAATGTACCCTTCAACAGTCAGAACAATAGATCGCAGTCAGAGATTCGGGCCAGAAATCGTGCAATCACGTTGGCTATTTTTTAGATAATCAGTATACCGTGATTCAGATATTATTTTCTTTGTTTTGTTTCAAACTCTGTCATACACCCCATCCAAAAGAAAGGAAAATAAAATTTTCACCAAGGATATTGAACCTCAAAGATATAACAGCATCTACAATGATCGCATCAATAAATAAAAAGAGAAAAAAGAGCTCTTAAATGCATTTCTTAAAAGCTATCCGTCACTTTTTCCTCAAAGAGATTTAAAGCTCATTATACATTTCTAATTTTTTTTCTAAAATTAAATTTTGCAACTTCGTGACAGGAAACGCAAAGTCCTTTTCAGTGAATAAACATCTGGTTGCTAATTTTTATTTTTGAGACAATTGTGTTCTTTAAGTTCAAATAAAAGGCATCCTTAAGTGCTTTCCTTTGTGTGGTTAGCGAGCAGGTGTCAAACTCTTGGTTTTAATTTGTATCGCTTTAAAATCGTCTCATTCATCTGTAGCTTTATTTTGAACCGTTCCCTTGAAACACACTCAAACCTTCAAGGTTAGGGTCACTTTAACGAGTCAGAACTTTGAAAGAAGTTATTAGGCATGATATAACACTTTTCCACCAATGGAAAAAACTGACGACGATCAAAGAAGTTCCCTTGAGGTCACAATACACACTGCTATTCTCATTTTAACTTCCATTTTGTCACTGGCAGGAAATTCTCTACTTTGTCTCGCTTTCTACCGAAACAGGAGATTACGGACTATCGCCAATTTCTACGTACTATCTTTGGCAGTAGCAGACATGACGATGGCTGTATTCTACTTTCCTTTCGGGGCAGTCGCTTCTAGTTTTCGCAAATGGCCATTTACCAACAGTTACTGTCATTTTACCAGCTTTCTCGGTGTTTCGTGGGCCCAGATATCAACTGTTACCTTGGCACTGGCATCGTTGAATCGATATTTTTGCGTCGTAAAGCCTCAGAGATATTCAACATTGTTTACTAGGAAGAAAGCAATCATTTCAATTGTTGCTTTATGGCTTTTTTCATGGGTTCTTACACCATTATTTTTTGCAGCTAATCCTATTTATGAATGGTCTCCCGTTTTCTTGAATTGTCGAGCAATTTTCAGAGATGAACAGGCGATGAGGATTTCCTATCTATCATTTGGATGTCTTTTTATAGTTCCCATGTTACTAGTGATACTATGTTACAGCAGCATTTATCACGTTATAAGGCACCACAACCACGCAATCGTCCCATCTCTGCAACGAACTAACAGCCAAGGGACGAGAATTCAAGACATTAAGACCTGTCGGGTGGTGTTTGTCGCTGTTTTAGGATTTTGTCTTTGCTGGAGTCCCTTTATCTCCACAATGGTTTTGAAGTTTGGTTTTCAAAAGCTTATTTGTCCTTCTGTGCTGTCGATTTGCTTCCTACTTACCTCGGCCTCGGCTTTCATTAATCCTCTAATTTATGGCGTCATGAACCAAACTATGAGAATGGAGTTTCTGAAGATATTGTTATTTAGAAGTGGATAGGTGATCCTTTAACTATTTTTTTTTAGCATCCACCCTTTTGACTTCTCCAGCAGTCGCCTTATAGGTCTACAGTGTGCAACCAACATTTGTCAATTACGTCCGCCTTAGACAGGGATCCCTTTTGATAAACCACAACTGACTCTTCATCTGTCATCGGCCAGCCACTAATTGCGCCTGAATTTTTATAATGTGAGAGAGATTTCAAAAGGGATTCGATGTATCTTCTACATCCTAGGGTCATTTAACTAGAATCTGATACTACTAGAAGTTTGTTTAAAAAAAGACAGGCTACACTGCATTAGCATTCTCAGCCAAAACCATGGCAACTAATATAGACCAAAAGAAAACCCACTTTATTGGAGTGTCAAACTTTTAGAACATTGTATTGGTCCCGCGACCTTCTGCTGTGCCATTCTGCGGTCAAGCACTCTACAGTTCAAAGATACTTTCGAAACATCTAATTTTGAGTTCTAATCTCCGTTTTATTAACTTTTTGAAACTGATTAACTTGGTGAAAATGACAAACTTGATTTTGCTACTGAGCATGACTTTATCTTACATTTCATCCACAAACCCCAGTTGTAAAGCAAACAACTGAAACGAAGTTTAGACAAGTGATCTTTTGCTATGTACAATTTATAAATATGCTTGAAGCAGACTAACGGCAAAAACCACATAAGCGGGTTCGCCTCTGCTAGTTAACGAAAATGGTGGTTCTCAGCACGGCTCTGTGCGCAAAGGCAGTTCTTACACTTAGAGCCCAAGCACGGTCCCAAGTAAGGTAATCGCTGGGCACTTCGCTGTCATCATGCCGCTTTTAAGGGGCTGTCCACAATTTGTGCTCGGGAACCAGTGCCTGGGCACCAGTACAAAATGGTGCTGTGTTCACACTTAAGAGTACCCGATATGTGACTGTGCACAAAGTTACTCCATTTCGCCCTGTCAGACGCCATTTTCGAAAATGAGCTTAGCAGCGAGAACAAAGCAGTGGACCGCTGCCCGGAACTTACAAAAATTGTGTGCACACAGGGACCCGGTGCCCACTTTTGTGCCTGAATACAAGGTCGAGACCTTGTACTCGGGCACCGGCACCGAATTCGAGCGTGGGCACTTGAAAAAAGGGTGTGTTCACATTAGTGCCCAGCGAGTACCGTATTTGGGCACCGTACCCGGTCACCAAATGTGAACACTGCCTTAAATTACCCACAACAGGATTCGGACGCGGTGCGAGTACCAACCTCGTTCCCAGGGTTCTCTCCTACCCGTCCCTACGGAGCGAGAGAGAGAGAGAGATTCTGGGAGAAACGTGACCAGACCCAACCAGGGTCTCTCGACGGGTAGGAGAGAGAAGCTGGGAACGAGGTTGTGCGAGTACCAGAATGGGAGTTCGAGACCTTGTACTCGGGAACTAATGTTTGTACTGGCTAACTGTGTTCACACGTTTTCTGTTAGTTCCAAGGAAATTTACTGCTTTGTGGGGCGTAATGGAAAAATAAAAAGAATATGTTACAGTTACATGTCAGGTATCCAAAGTGAGAACACAACATCATTTCGTGCCGTTACCCAGACATTAGTGCTCGGGCACCACCTGTGAACAGCCCCAAAGTTGCAAATGCTGTTTAGTTACAAGACTTGCTGTGATGAAAGTGATACTACTGAAAATTATTTCTAAGAGAAGTTCAGCGCTTAGACTGCAAAACAGTCGGGTTTTTCCTTAAAATCAGTGAAAAAATGGTAGTGTGGCGCAAGAGTCTCCAGTTTCGCTCACTGTTTTCAGCCTCGTTCCAGACCTTTTGTTTGACTGCTCGCCCGTGCTTGAATACGCAAAAATACGGACTGTTTTGCAGTCTATCCAGCGCTTGGCAGCCTTCATTTACTTTTTAAATAAAAACGAAACGTAAGAACTCAATAAGAGGCTAGTTCCAAATACACAATCGTTTTACTTTAATCTTTTGAGCCAGTCTTCAAGTACTCCGAGGGGTCTTTGATCACCTTCACCTCTGTAGCGGCAATGCTTTGTGAGCACATTGGACAAAGTGTTTCACCAGACTCAAGAAGACTATAATGGAAAATAAAAAAGCAACGAAACGGTCGAGGTAAGTATGGAGCGTATTCACTCAGATGGCCAGCCTCTATGCAAATTTATTGGAACAGAAGTAACCCATTTACGTGCGAAAACAGTTCAACTCCCAGAGGATTTTCTTGGTACACCAATATGGCCGCCGTTTCATTGTTTCGGAACACCAATATGGCCGCCGTGACGTCATGTGAATAACGAGAAAAATACCTGCTTATTAATCTGTGTATTGTGTATTTTCAAATTTCCAACACTTACTTACCGGAATTTGTGAATATTTTACTTTATGTCGAGGCTCACCCTGTATCAATGTGTCCTTAATGTTCGTATTGCGTGGTAATTTTTGTTCGAAAAAATATATTTATTGTCCCATACAAGTGCTTTTGAGTCATAATCAGGTCAATTTCTTTTTTCAGTATGAATGACACTCCATTCAGTTAGAGAACGTGGAATTAAAGCACAATAGCAACCATGGCGTTCACAGCACTGGAGATTTTCCCGGTTTTGGCAGCATGACGCTGCTGGGAGTATCGCTACTCGTTCCCGGATGGGATTCAAGTCCCTCACAGGGTTACCACCCGCAGTATGTTGCCGGTACCCATTTATACACCTGTGTGAAGGGATACAAAGCAAGGAACAGAGTTTCTTTTTCCATAAAAAAATAAAATAATAAAATAAAAAAAAAACAATGATAAGCTCAAACCCCAGACCCACAGATCCTTAGAAGACTGGGCCCCCACATTATTTTTAGGCCAAGCTGAAGATTAAAGGGCCGGGAAGTATTATTTTCTTGAGGCCAGAGGCCCCTTTTACGTTACGCTCTGAATGAGCGGACCCCTCACTTGCTCACTTGTCTTTTTCTTCACTGCAGTGTTTATTTATTCAAGTATTACAGTGTACCTCATAAGTTCGGAGTGAAGAGCTGGAAAGGAGCAATTTGGGCACACAGTCCAGTTGTCCTTCACCATGTGCCGGCCCTAGAATTAAAAATAACGCCTATTTATTCATTTATGAAGATAAAAGAAGGCTGAAGTCTGACGTTGACTCACTGCACAGCAAATTGCGCCATAAATCGAACATTCGTAATCCTTTCCTTAGGAGACAGCGTGGTCAGAACGCTGGACTCGCAACCAGTGCAGACGCTTTCGATGATCACTCTGATAAACAGCTGGATTTGTTTACCGGTGTGTTCCAGCTTAACACCTTGGCTAATTTCGTAAATAGCCAAATGATTTTCCTCCTACCACATTGCCCAAAACAGACCTTGTTTATCGCCCCCCCCCCCCCCCCCCCACGAAAATTCCAATTCAATTTCTCGTGGGTGTTACAGGCGTCCCCAGAGAAATCGAAGACAATGGTTATGGAAAATTTTTGAGGTAAACTAGGTGCATTATGGGCAACGTGAAAAAAGAGAAAACTGTTATGTTTAATGAGTCATTTACCAGCCAGGCGCGTGAGGCCGTAATACCGAGAAATTGGAAGCAATGGTTATTTGGGGGTAAAGGTTGCGTATTATGTTAAAATGGTGAATTACCTTATATATTTATGGCTGTCTTTACCCTTGGTGCCCGAGTACGGTAATCGCAGGGCACTATTGTCAACAAAATCATATTTTAAGTACTCTACGGTTTCTCGCTTGATCCCCGTGCAAACGTTTTCTGTTAGTTCCGAGGTATTCCACTACTTTGCATAACCCCTGCTAAGCTCACGCTACAAAATGGCACCTGACAGGGCGAAATTGAGCGAATATGTACACAGTTACATATCGGGTACCTAAACTTTTAACGTAACACTATTTTGTGCTGGTACCCTGGCACTTGTGCTCGGGCACCAAGTGTAAACACATCCTAAATTTACAACCAGGTGATCTGTGACGTCATTGCGGGGGCCTGGGGAAAGAAATTTTAATGCCGTATCCCATAAACCAACGCGCGCACCAATTCAATTCATTCTGTTCCCGTCAGCTTTGGTTTATGGGATACGCCATTAAAATTTCTTTCCCCAGGCCCCCGCAGTGACGTCACAGATCACCTGGAAATTTACAAACGGCAATTCCCTAACTTACCGTAATAATGCAGTATGGTATGGTGTTTTTACATTCTGGACAGTCTAGTTTTGTCTGAGGTACTTCATTGCTACAATAAGGACACGGGTCTTGGGCTTCTTCTTCTTCTGTTTTATCAGGTTTTCTGAAATCGAAAGAGCAAATCGATTTCGTGAAAAAAGGAGACCGCGCGCAAGCATGAAATATTACAAGCTCTGCTCATCTGTCTGTCTGTTTTTCTGTCTGTCGGACATCTACCTGTCTGATGACTGATGTCTGACCTCTGCTGTCCTATGTCTGCTCTGCTGTCTGCTGTCTGCTGCCTGATGTCTTGTGATATCTTCTGTCTGAATTCTACTATCTGTATGTTCTTGATGTTATGTCTGCTATCTGCTGGCTGCTGTCTTTTGTCTGATGCCTCTTATCTGATGTCGGATGTCTGCTTTCTGATACCCTTTGCCTGCTGTCTGCTGTCTTTGTCTGTTTTCTGTTGTCTGCTGCCTGTATGTCTCATGTCCGCTGTTTGCTGTATACATGCCTTGTCTGATGTTAAATGGAGGAAAATTCGGCCTGTAATAGGCGCGACCATTTCTCACATACATTTTTTTTTTTTTTTATAACAAGGAGAGCCTCTTATAGAAAACGAAATCAATTGAGGTTTCTGGGTAACCGAACACCTGCCCCTTTCCTCAGTCACAATTTTGCTTTAAGTGAGAAGTAGGTGTTGACTTAGGGGACACCGGGTAGGGGTGAACGTTTTAAAGTTACTACTCGCTCCAGCGAAACCTGTGGGCTCTGCCGAAGACAAACAGTAAGAATTACCTGACAATTTGTTCAATCTTCTTTTTGTACTTGAGATCAATCTTTTGTCGATACTCGGGCCTCATCAACATGGCAGCGTAGCTGAACGAAGAGTTCTTCAGCCCTGAACGATGACACTCAATAACAGTGGACGTTAGAATAGGAACCACATCTAGGTGGGAAAAAATGTATATGCGGACATCTCGTGATGTATAGAAGAGAACAAAGAAAATAGGAAGGATTCTTAGGCCAAGACCAGACCTCGAACTTTTCATGAGACGAACCGAACTGCCATTTGGGTCGACCGTAATTTAGTAAAGTTCGACTGCTGGATAAACGTAGAGCATAACTGAACGTGGAACTACGATGAAAAGAAAAATTATAATAGAGCTCGAAAAATGTTTACAGTCGTGCGGAAGAATCACACTGACCATGATACTTTTGGGGCGATTTTTGCACACCAAAAGGTGCTCGAGATCACTTACAAGCGATTGGGGATTTACGAGAAGTTCCATCTATAGGGCTTCGAGTCAGCAAAAAATTGTCGTTTTGGATAGGTGATCGCTAATGAGAGGTGTTCACTTCATGAGATGATGAGACATCAGACATGAGGTAAAGGAATCACTTACGTGCGGGGAATTTGCTGATATTATTCGCCACTCTGATTAACATCCGGGCACCTTTCAAGTGATCGCCACGCTTCACATGGAGCTGAAAGAAAACGGGACAGAAAAAAAAAATAAAAGAAATTGTGCAGAGACACAAAACAACAACAGGGGATTGGGGGCTTCTTAGAGTAAAATATCATGCAACAGCCCTCTACTTAACTAAGGAGGTGTTTACATGAGAAAAGTCGCACCGGCGCGAGTTTCATACCGACATGACTTTTTGATTTCGTATCACGTTTAGATGATGAGTGGGTCAATTCACATCTCGTTATTTGAAGGTACACTTCATGTTGATAAAATGCACGTGTGATTCAAAATCGCGAACATTACGCATGCGCTACACGTTCCAGTCTACTGGCAGACCGATTTCACACCGAAACGGGTGGTCGTTTCGTGTTTACATGATACCGTTGCGAGATTTCGTACCGGGGTGAAATTCTCGCCCCGGTACAAGAACCGGGGTCAACTCACGCCGGGGTGACTCGCGCCAGCATGAAATTTGTGGTGGTATCATGTAAACAAATATAAAGCCATTAGAGGGAACCGGAGTGAACTCGCTCCGGGGCAAAAGTCGCCCCGGTGTCATGTAAACACCCCCTAAGCAAAAAGAATCTACAAAAACAACCGCACGTAGTTAGCTTAATTGGGAGAGCGCCGGTCTCCTGAGCAGGAGGTCGCGGGTTCAAATCCCGGCCGGACCAACACACAGGGTCTTTAAATCACTGAGGAGAAAGTGCTGCCTTTGTAATGACATCTGCAAAAGAAGTTAGACTTTCTAGTCTTCTCGGATAAGGAGGTAAAGCCGTAGATCCCGTCTCACAGCACTTTCACTCATCTGGTTCTTCTGGGACGTAAAAGAATCCACATCACAGTTCGAAAAAAATAGGAGACGCAGACCCCGATGGTGTAGCTAACCTCTCCTGGGCCGGGTAAGTTATCTGTAAGGACACTTAAATTGGAGCCCCGCCCTGTTGTGTGTTCCGCACAATATAGTGGAAGTAATTAAATAAACAGATAAATAAATAAGCAAACAAACAGTCAAGCTAATATAACAAGACGAAGCAGATATGAAGACATTCTCTCCAACCTTGACTAGAATGTAGCTGTGAAGGATCATCAGATTCTGTATCATTTCCGTGGGAATCTTGATCTTGTGATCAGTCAGCTCTAAAACAACAACAACAAAAAAACATCTGGAGCCGATAATATAGTATCAACTAAAGGCGTGTCAGGAATAAAAAAATCATTCTAGTTCAATATTAACGTAAGCTGTGCGAACAAACGGGTTCTAACGGTTCTAGTCCTGGTGCCAAAAAAGTAATTCATCCGTTATGTAGTGATCCAGAAAAAATGACGAGACTTTTTTTTTAACAAAATGTCAAGAGGCAAAGTCGTGATAATAGAGAGAATAAGAGTCAAGTTTACGACAAACGCCAAACGAGATTTACACCACGTGACCAAGTCTTCCCTTAACTTATGCTTTACTGTTTAGTACTTCGGCCCCGAAAGTAGTGGTTTCTTAGTAGTTCCGTCTACGATGGTTTTGGACTGTTTTTAGCTGCACGTTTTCTATTTTGAGAAATATCAACATGGATCTGACGTGTGCCGTTTGCCGTAAACGTCATTCTAAATCTCTCTTAAAGTCCAAATTATCGATCAGGCAGAGGGTACCATTGACAACAAGCAGCCTCGTTTTGATCTTGACCTCATTTCCAGGGGTAACGGTCACATCGGGATCTTCGAAGACTAAAAATTTAGAAAACAGTGCGAGCTTAACTAACCCCTGTACATGCTGAATAGAACATCATGTGCATTTCTGTAGTTCCCAGCATTCTGATCTTCCCGCGCAATAATGATAGCTGTGCGCGCTGCCTCACGGTATTGTTTTAACGCCATATAAAGACGGAAGAGGTATTTTGCTTCCTGAAATGCAAAAAATGAAAATCATATTCAAGTAACAATGGAATGGAATGCTGTGGGCAAAATAACAGGTCACAGCAATTCTTTTTTCTTAGTCCGTCCAGCGAAGGGCGCGAGAGAAAAAATGACTGGGGCGGCGAGCGACTTTGCCGCTACAGAAGGGGGACGCGCCCGCGTCTTCGAAAGTTATGGCTCGGTCCTTACTGCCAGAGCGAAAAGTTAAATTAGTTCAAGGCCAATTTACCTTAGGTATACCGTCAGCTTCTCCCATAAGGAAGTCAATCAGTTGGTGTGTCAGCACCTCGTCCGTAGCCTGACCAACCTGAAATATATACAAGGAAATCGCAAATAAGTTGTAGTTGGTAATATGTAACTCTATGACTGGCTGAATGACTGAATAGGTGAACGACAGCTGCAAACCGTGTTTGTACAGACCAACCAATCGACCGACTACAAGACGGATTTGCCCTTACGATGGGGAAGCGCTCGCGACGTCAGCTTTTAAATCGCTTTGCGCTGATACATAATCTTTATGAACTCGTTTGATAACTGACTTATTGATTTTCACTCCCTCACTGTCCCTTCAGTCCTTTTAATCACAGGCGCGCCAAGCTCAAGAGCGAGGATCATTGTCGCATAAAAGAGAAAATATGAGGTTGCAAGGGAATTCTACCGACCGGCCCGACCAAACATTTTGCCGTTGAAGGCGCAAAAAACACAGCAGCAAGGTAAAGCATTCTGCTATATGTTTATTACTTACAACTCCCAAATAGCGCTCGCTAAAATCCCCATATTAATTCCATTCACATGATAGGTTAAGGCGATTCTCACAAGTGAGCTTGAGCTAGCTACCTGTGGACTGACCTTTCCACTTCTCTATTTCAAACATCCGTTTTTTTTTGTTGCCTAATATAGAGTAACAGAGTCACTCCTAACAAGTACACTAATTGAACAAATCTACCCAATTTTCTGCTAATTAATATTACACTATTGCAGTATATTAAACTCGCGCATGTAAAACTTATCAACACAGCTGGTATAGAAAATTCTTACTGTCGCGATGGCTAACTCGATGGATTCACCGTCTTCTCCTACGGGGCATTTTAGGAAGTGTTTCAAGGCCTAGACAGAAATAAATAGTTTAGAATTATCATCAAGTTCCCTTGTCAACTTATAAGTCTTCAAATACATACCTCTTATTAGTCGAGTTTTCGGTCCGTACTGTAAATTACGGACCGAGTTTTTTTCCATCGATTTGTGGCCCAAGCGCGAAGCACGCGGGCCATAAATCGATGAAAAAAAAACGACTACGGACCGAAAAAACGAGGCTAATAAGATGTTTATTATATGGCTTCTTCCTGTTTTGGGAGACCGGAAACAAGTGCAGGACGCACGATTTGACAGCCAGTTGACAGGTGTCAAAAGAAAGTTTTTATTGGCGCACGAAAACAATAGCACATAACAAAGGCTTCCCGAGAAAGTAAAAACAAATTCGCCATGTTAAAAAAGTTTATTCGCTCAAAACTAAGAGAACTGTAAGTTTTAGCTCGTTCATGTAACGCTGGAGTATTGTTGAAACCGGACGTTGTGTCTGTCTAGAAGTCGTTTCCATCTTTCCTCCGTTTGTCCTTGGGAAAAAACACTGCAAAAGGCAAAGAAGCTTTTCAAGGTAAGTCTGTTGTCATTGTCGAAGAATTCGCTCGTTCATTGCAGTAATTGTTTTTGGGAAAACCTCTCTTTCCGCCAGTTCATTCTCGTCTTCAATTGCGATCCGCGTTAAAATTTTCAAACACTGACTAGAATTCTCTTCCTCGGTAAGGTTACGGTTCAGTTTCTACAACAGCTTCGTTCTCATTTTAAAATTTGGAAAGGCAAAGTCAACATCCAAGTCCTCAGGATTTGCATACATATTTCAAAGTTTATTCGGTGGAAACAAAGAGCACTGTAAGTATTTACCCGTTAATGTAACACCGGAGTCTTTTGAAAACTACACATTATTGTTCTGGCTCGAACTCGCTTCTATCTTTCTTTCGTTGGTCTATGAAAAAACACTGCAAATGGCAAAGAAGCTTGTCAAGATGATCGGGTGCAGGTATGTTTGTTATCATATTTGTTGAAGGAATTACTCATTTTCTCTCTGCCAGTCGATTTTCGTCTTCGTAACTGTGTACTACGATAAAATTTTCAAACACTGACTAGAATCCTCTCCGATTAGATTACGAGTTAGTTTCTTCATCGCCTTCGTTCACAAATAAACACAGTTTAAAATGTTGAAGGCCAAAGTCAACATCCAAGGCCTCAAGGTTAACAGCGTCTTATAACTTTATTTAAACATTTTTTGCGAGGTAAAGAGATTTAGACCTCCAAAATGAGCATTTTCTTTAAAAATTTTGGCCCGTATAGCAAGTTACGGACCGCAAATTGGCCAATCGCATGGCGAAAATAGACTCAGCCATATAATAATATTCTTTACACCATTTCCTCCAAAGCTAATATGGTGACAAAGTGTTCTTTTCCATTACCCCGTTAATTCTTTGGTAATTCTGTGAAACAACGCTGCTGGTGGTGTCAACCATAGGACTCTTAAACGACAACGACAACGGTAGCCGAATACAAATTCATACAGAGAAACGTTGAATTAACGAAGACCTTAATAACGTGTGGGAGCGAATGCAAACGAGATGGCTTATCCTCTCCGTGAACAAAGGTTGATCGAAACAATAAAAATTCAGTTGAACATGGAACAACATGATACGCCGGTAAGGCCACTCAAAACGCACAGTACCCATTGGACACAAATTACAACAGTAAGGAAAAATTAAAAACAATAACAGTTTAGTCTCCATGAAGACCGTTCTCTTGGCATTGGAAATATTCTTATTGAGTCCTTAAGGAAATCCATGGTCCTTGATCGGCACGTACTACACTTTATTATCTTTAATTCTTACTGAGATGCTGCACGTTATTCGGTAGAAAACAGTTTACGTTTACACAAACATGTACTTCTAACTGTCTGCTTACCTTAGCATATTGTTTCGACTTTAAGAAAAACTTTCCCGCGAGGAAGTGTTGTTTTTGGTTCTCGAAATACATAGCGATACTGGCATAGTCATCTGCTACAGCATCGTCACCTATTAATGAAAGCAACACCAGGCTAGGAGAACTGATTTGGTTATTTTAGATAGGTACTCGGTTATTACAGGGGGTCGTGCACGGAGGTTAAGTTGTATATCGATGGGATAAACAAAGACCGTGTAACACAGAACTGCTGTCCTCGAAGTTGAATGAGGCTGGCCAAGATATACCTCTCTAAATACAAAATGAACGTCGCCACTACAAAAAAATACAAAAAGTACCCCTTGCTGCGGTCCGCTTCAAGCCAAGCATGCTGAACACACCCTACGCACAACTGGCCACATGGCTCAACCATTGAATACCGATAAGAGGATCTTTTTTCTGCTAATTCCGCAGTAAAAGGCAAGAAAATACATACATCTTGTACCAGTCTATAGTCTATACACAGAGAACCGGTTACATATACTTAGACAGTTTAGCTAGAAGAGCCACACATCAGCTGTTTCGTTCAAAACGGTGGGGTCAACGAAGCAAACGCACAGCTACACAAACCTTGTACGAGTTACCGCAGCCACACTTACCAATTATTTCAGCGTACTGTTCCATCTGATTGTGAGCCTATAAAAACGATGAAAACCAGAATTTTGAATTTACAGCTGATCTCACATTAACTCTAAAATAATTGACTTTTCAGTTGCTTCTGTTTTTGTCGCACTTCATATCCAACACTCCCTCGCTACTTTCTCGACCAATCATAACTCGCTCGAAAGATCTTGTAGCGCTTGGCGCCGCTTACAAGTGTTTACAAGTGTTCATTGGTTCATTTTGTGTCATTAAGTATTTTGACTGAATAGAAAAAAAAAAAACAATTTATTTTGGATAAACCACGTAATTGAAGTTCCTTCTGAAAACCAAATAGTCCATTCCGAATTACTATTGGACGCCTTTTCAAAAAGAGGGCAAGTCTTTAATATGAAAATTATATTTCTATTCGTACTGAAATAAAACACAGTCTCACATGGAAAAGAATGGTTTTGCACTTTGCCTAATTCTGAAAGTAAGGCTACAGTTTTAAAGCTAGGGGGTGGCAGCGTGGCCGAGTGGTTAGAGCGCCGGACTTGCAATTCGGAGGTCCAGGGTTCAAGTCCCGCTCTGACCGCTAGCTGGATTTGTTCACGGTAGTCCCGAGTTCAAATCCTCGGTCACGCTTGTAAATAGCCAACTGGTTTGCCTCCGGCCAGTTGGGATTCTTAACCCTGTTTAGTTTGATTTGAATTATTTGTTTCAGGCATTTAGCAGGTCCACATCAGCAATAGCTGCCATTTATTCAACCTGCTTTATCAAATAAGGATTTATTTATCTGTTTATTTTATTAAGTTCGGAAATGAACCTATATCTTGGTCGTACAATAACACAATGAAATGAAAAGCTTGCTACATACCTGGGCAAGCTGAAACGCTTCATCGTTACACCTCGACAAAACAAGAAACTGGATTGCGGAAGCAAAATCGCCGAGTTTCTGAAAGAATCTGTCAAAAAATACAAGATATGAAAAAATTAATCCAATTTCATTACATCTTGGTTGTTTAGAGTGTTGAGTGACTCATGGTTCGAGATGACTTCTATAATGGAGGTAGATTCTAGTGGGGAAACTATGCTCCTAAAGACGTGTGAGGTAGTATCCAGTCCAAATGGCAACAGAATTCAATGCGATAGAACAATAGGAACGGGCCTTGTGTTGCCTTTGCCCTTTCCCTTAGCGAGCTATCTCCCTCACTTTTCCCTGTATCACTGGTGGTTAAATCGGATTTGTTACGTTACACTCATACACGCATGTCAGTTCGGTGTTTAACTTTTTTACCCCAAAGGTGCCAAAACTCGTAACAGGCCAATCACTTGGTTTGCACTTGGCTTACCACGAGGTTTAATGCTGAACAAAGCACTTCTTTTGATTTATTTTGACCACAAATGAGAGTTAGAACCACGTACCATGTCTTCGTAATTGACTCAAATGTTAAAACAATTCTGTCAGCAACAAAGTGGGAAGGGAATTCTCACCTGGCTACCATTTTAGCTCCCTCAACAGATTGTGTCTCCTTTACAATCCTTACGGCTTCTTCAGGGTTTTGCAAGTGATCAAGGTTGATTCTAAGGACAAAAACACGAAATGAATGCAAGGTAAGGCATAGCACTTGGGTTGCAAATGCACAGCATTAAAGTAAATTACATGAACTTTCTCTGCCGGCAAGAGTGTTTCTTCAGTCAGCGATACAGGCGAAAAAGGCCAAGTTTCTTCAACAGGAGTCAAGCTTATGACCTCCTGGTTACTAGTCCAGATGTTCTACCATTTAATTTAAGCCGTCAAATCATATGAAGAATCATTCTTCATTTTCATCTCTTTCACGGGAACATATGAACACATAATTGACCAGCTCCCAACATCATTGGCTTCATAGCTTGGTTGGTCCTGAATTTTTTTCAGGCTTCTTACGCAATTGCATAAATTGCGTTCACAACTGCGAAAATAATTCTTCCTTTCATTTCACTTCCGCAGTTGTTATATATGATTTATTTCATTTCTATTTGTCAAAATTTAAGTTGGTTAGGAACTTTAAAGGCGACAGAAGAACGATGTGTATAACATGGGATAAAAATGATCGAAAAGCAAAACAAAACGAACAGAAAGAACATCTTAAGCACCGACGATTTTCTCTCGAATGGTGAATTCGTAGTTAAGAGATTTTGGCAGCGAATTGACTTGCAGGACTTAAACTTTATGCTCTATGGTAACACAGAGGAAAGCTTGAATCTAAGAAAGAAGCTTTCTTCATTTAAAAATAATTGTAAAAATAACCCAGCGTTTAAGGTGGCTGAACACAGTTTAGGCAGTTTGTGAGTGTATGTCATTTGCCAAATAATGGCAAGAGAAAAGTTGCAGCTCACAAACTGAAACTTGGCAAGTGAAAAATATACTGATGAAAGATTTTGATTGACTGGTAAAATGTGACGTTTTCGTAGTTTCCATGGCAACATGAACGATTGAATACAACCTTAAAATTTCAATTCTGCTCAGTTTACATAAAATTTGCTCATTAGATTTTTCTATGAACTTGCACACAGCTTACTATAATTAATCATTACCATCTGCAACTTATTTGACCACATTTTAACAGACGGGTTTTTAGATAATCAATATCATTGTACTGTTATTATTAAATGTGTCACAAAATTCGTCTGTTCAACTTCCATTTTAAAGTTATCATTATTTAAAGTACGATAAAAGTAAAAATTCTGCCAAATATTACAAAATTTTAATGAGTAGATTTTGAGAAATCGTCTTTTGTGTGTCATTGCTTTTTCCGCCGCCATGTTTGTTTGTCTAATTTAAAACACGCGCCGTCACGCGAGTTACCGCTGACCGCCAGCAAAACTGTGTTCAGCCACCTTAAGGATCAGGAGTTATTGGCAATTGCCGACGATTACAGTTTCGTATCATGTTCTGCATTTTTATCAGGTATAAGCCAACTGAGGTTGTGCAACATTGTAATGTGTTTACGATGAATCCAAGACACGAATCGGATTATGGATAAAAACACTCAATCAACTCTACTGATGATTTAAGCGTGTCATAGGTTCAACACAAGACTGATTAGCGACAGCATGGTAACAAATTGCACTGCAACAAGGTTGTACAGCCACCTCTACCGTCAGTCCTGTGAGACGCCAGAGCCTATTTTGTTCCGGACGCCCCACCAGTCCATACGTGCTAACAGAAAGGCAAATTAAGACAATCAAATGCATACCTGATGACACTGTCATAATCTTTAGCTGCTTCGTAAGCAGTAGCGGCCTCCTTGTATTTCCCGTCAGCCTCCTTAGCCTTAGCGTACTGAGCATGAAGTTTTGGTGATGTCACGTGTGCTAGCAGTTCACCGACCTTGGCCCTAGGAAGTGTACACTAATTAATGTACATCTAAACGGGTGTACAAATACGATTCTCGTGTCAAAGCGACTCGGAGAGCATTTGAGGACTGCACGATCAAGATCAGGGAGGAATACTGGTACCCTCGTGGCAAAAACTCGCTCTTCCATCTTGTGTGAAAGAACATTTTGGATGATGTCAACCACCAATCCCCCGAAACTAAAAAATAGCCCATGAACTGACAAAGGCAGTATTTAAAACGGTAGTTAGAAAAAAAAAAAAGAAAGAAACGAAGAAAGAAAACAACGACAACTGTTCTGCTGAAATTGGCGAGGTGCTCACCGTTTCTTAACGTATTCAAATGCGATATGATTTTTAAGCGGTGCTGATGGGTTAAAAGGAGATCCACAACAATTTGAAAACGCCCAAAGGTTTCTTTAGGCAAATACCTTAAAATTACATTGTTATAAGCGCTGCCTGAAAGTCAGCATTTTTCCAGCGCATGTCTTTCCGGTTTAGCCAACGATACGTACGATATTTACCAGTTTTTTGTTTTGATGTATACAGCAGCAGCCTTTTCCCAGTACTGTCCTTTCTCGAAAAGCAAAGCAGACTCGGAATATTGCTGAAAAAAAAAAAAAAAACCGTTCGGGTTTAGAATATAAATCACATGGCAACATAAGGTGAACGTAAAGGTATTGTGGCCAGCAAACATTTCTCGTCTCGGCAGTATGCTACTTACTTTCATTGACTCCAGAATGGTGGCACACTCCTTCTTTAGCAGTCTGCTGGGACTCTTTGTAGCATAGTTAACACCCCTAAAGACAAGGGGACACCGTGAAAATTGTTAATCAATGCATTGAATTGTAGTTTCTGTGTGAAAAGGCCCCCCACCCACATCTAGTAAAATAAAGCTACCCTAAAGTGACAGGTATTTCATCATTTACTTATGGTTATCGTTTTCTTGCAGAGGTTAAATTGTTTAATTTTCAAATTGGTCAAACAGCACAGGCTAAAACTTGAAACATGGCCTCTGATCTGTCAGACTTAAGAGCAAAGGAGAGTCGACTCCTCTCCCTCATATGACGATCGCAATTCCTAAACTCTTGCACAGTTTTGAAAGGTCCCTTTTTCAGCACTACAAACCTCCTTATATCTCCAACCCTGATCGCCATTCTTGCCATCCCGCCTATACACAGCTCATCATGCTCGCGTTTCTACAGAAAATAACAGCTCTTAAATATTGCTCTTTTAAAAACGGAATAAACCAAAAATGCAAGTATTTAACTATTACTAGGGAAAATCAAACTAAAAAAATGATTGCATTTAACGAACGATGGACACTGATAGAAAACTAACAAAAATACCAGTCCGTTTTGAAGAGAATTTAATACTTCGCTGGGTATTAGAAATTCTGGTAGCCTATTGCCTAATCAAGGGTACGTTAATTTTCCATGAAATCACTTACGTAAAACTCGAGATTGGAGATAATACAAAGCCACCAAAAAAATGCTTGTAAGAATTTTACTAGTAATAAAACCACGGGTAAAGTTCTCTCGGACACGGACATGCCGGCGACTAGTTTTCTAGCAAGAGAAACCTGGGGTTAAAAGCCCATTGATTAAATACCTCAGGTAGCTTGGTCACTCCTTTTTCGTAATGAAGAAGCGCATTGCTATAATCTCCCCTGAAAAGGAAATCGGGAACAAGGCATAAAAGGGCAAGTGTGACGAACTTCAGCATGATAGCGAGTCTAGTCTAAGAGGACACAAAGAAAATGAATAAACAATGAATGAACAATCATGTTTATTCATTTTCTTTGTTTGTGTCCTCTAGACTCGATCATGCTGAATTTTAATATACCGAAAGTGGCCTGATGCGGGTTAGGCTATCTGTGGCTTCAAAAGACTGTTTTTGTCCGAGGAGAAATCAAAATGTCTGCTTAATATGCTTACAAGAGACGGATCACAGAGGGTCTCCAGGGGAAACAAGGAACCCAATACGACAGTGTCATGTATTCATGTATTCATGCAGCGAAGATAATGAAAGAAGAAAACTCATTGCCTAGTCAGCGATTTTGGGAGCCCCGTGTCATCCATACGATCCGGTAAGACATTTGACCATAGTCAAGCGGTCACGTGAAGTTAGAGGAGGCTGTGGAGTCTTACGTGAACATGCACAACATCAACTCGACCAAACGCCGCACCAAAACAAAGCAGAAACGTGTTTCAAATTGCAATGTTTCTTTTTCTGGCTGATGTAGAATTGCACTTGCCTTGTTTGTGACAAATTACCGAATTGCATCGTACTTGTTATTATTTTCTTGTAATCCTTCAAACACCGCCGTATTTTTCTGACTAGGTGCAGCGTTTATTCCAGGGGGTGTTTATTTGTAATTTTGCTTCCATCTGCGGCGTTTGATCGAGAACGGGGTTAAATCGAGTAAATTCAGTAACTGGATTGGGTGGGTGGGCGCCAATTATATGACGGGATTACAAGAGGTGATTGCACAACAAGTTCCACCCTGGTTAGAATTAATCGTGCATTGGTCTTACGTGAACTCCAGTTGCTGGGCGTACTCTCTTGAAATGTAAGGAATCTGTTCAGGAGCCAAACTCTTTGCAAGTTCAAGGGCTTGGTCCCAATGAAGGAGATCGCGCCTCATCTGCAATGAATGAATAAATGCAATAAAAATAAAATAAACAAAAATAGAATTATAAAGGTAAACGCGACTAAGAATTTGGCCACAGTAGACAAGTGCAGTGACAGGCATCTATTTAGGGAGCTTAAGCAAAGGCGCTTTTGAGCGACGTACGTCAACCGGAAGTGAGACGTTTTCTCTTTAAAATGCTTTAGCGCTACCAAGTTTGCAATGCTAAAGGTATTTTTCTCTAATAGAGACGATTTGCTGAAATTTTGGGGTAAACCACAGCCCAAGAATGCAAATGGTCTACTTCCGGTTGACGTGTGTCACTCAAAAATGTCTTTGCTTAAGCTCTATTAAAACTAAGCGACCGGGTTAACTAACATTTATCGACTAAAAATCGTTACAAATGTACATTCGTAAAATTAAGAATAAAAAAATATATATATAGTTCTGGTTACCTCGAGGGCGGCTAAGGGATACGTGGACCCAAGAAACAAATCCTACAGGATCAAAAATTGAAAGAAGATAAGGTTAAAAATTGCTATCCTACAGAAAATCTACTAGAGAGGGATTCCTAGTGATTTTTCAGGTACCTTGTTTTATTAGCATCATAAACTACAAAAAAGACTGGCCAGGAAACCCCAAAAGCTAAAAGAGCACAAGTCACCGTGCCACCAAACCGCCTCAAATACTTTGCGTGCACATTACTATCGTGACTAGAGTTCACTGAAGTGGTGTAAGATTACAGAGAATCAATAGGCCATTTTCATGACGGCGACATTTGACTACAACTACCAGAATTCAATCCGTTTTTGCTTTCTTATTTAAATTTGTCAATCCCGTTGAGGATTTTAAAAAAAGCCTTAATTTGCACAAGAACAAAACAAACTGAAACATGGTGGTAGTTGTAGTAAAATGGTGTGCACAATTGTCTTATTCAGTGCTAAAAACTACGAGGCATTAGACAAATGTGCTGTTTTGCTATTATTATTTTTTTGTCATTTGATGAGAAGTAAATGAGCAACAGGTGCTCTTGGACAATGCGCACCGCGGTTTGATAAAAGTACCTCTGCAAAAGACACTTGACTCCATCCCTTTAGTAACCCCATTATGAAGTTCGACTTCAGTGGCATTACATTTACCGATACTGGCCCGGTGCAGCATGTCTCACCCGCAAACGACAAGTATGTACGATTGAAGACGTAGAGTATCTAGATCATGTACCTGGGCGGTATTGTATTTTTCAAGAAACATGGCGACGTATCCAGCAAGAAGACTTTTATCTTCTGTACCCTAAGGAAAGAACAACATAAATTAAAAGGGGATTATAACAGTTGTTGGTGTCAGCCTGAGAAAATAGTCGACATTTCTCGACGCCACCCCTGGTTTCCACGCGAATTGGCGTCTGAGAACCGACCGCAGAACTATATACTGATGACGCGTCACTACCCAGATTTGGGTAATGCTTCTGATAGGCTGAAGCAAATTTCCCATGCGGAGCGACCAATCAGAAGCACTACCCCACAACAGCTACAAAAATGAAATATTTGCTTGCGAATAGGATTTTTATGTTTTTCCCTGGCAAACTATGGTTAAATTGTATTGTTGCGTTACGGGTTGCGTGACAACATCCGGGCGCATGCTGAGAAGTCATGGCGTTGAATAAATGATGCCCCCTCTGGAGACATGCTATACTACCGCACAGTCAATAGGCCATTTCCGAGTTCCAAAAAATCCCACTTTCAAAACGAGGCTAAGTGCGAAGCCATTGATATGAAAATGATTTTAATTATTATGCAAATAAAACTCATTTTCACAACAAAGGTTTCGCACTTAGCCTCGTTTTGAAGGTGAGATTTTTTGGAACTCGGAAATGGCCTATTGCTGTCACGTCATTCAACCATTTGACTCGCTGGGGAAGGAACACTACCCCACAACAGCTATAAAAATGTCTTTATTATATGTTTTTGTAATCTTTGTTGGGCTTGGAACAATAGAAACGTTTCATATATTTATTCACATATGTGTGAAGAAAAAAGACAAACAGACAAAGGACTGCGCACGGTTAAGGAGCTCCCAACACAAACAGCAGCACCGTTGTTTTTATCCTTGATTTTTTGCCGACTTTCATTACCAGTCTTCTCTACTGACTATGGTTTGTCCCTATATTACAGTAATTATAAACCACGCGAGTTGCCAATTACTTCGTATCCAAACCGGGAAACGTTCTTTTCGAGAACACTCGCTTGTGCGAGTTTATGTTAGAGAGCGTTAGATTCAAGGACGAGAACGACCAAGAGTACAAGACTTGACTTAAAGATTTTTCGCGTATTCTCACAAAATAGATACATACTCCGGAAAGCTTCACGACTGTACTTTTGATTCACCAGAAAAGTTAGTACTGATATCTTTATTGGAGGAGGTTAAGGGCTGGGAAGGGTTAGTGGCTTTTGTTGCATTTGATACCTGAATTCCTTCCAAGGACTGTACCATTGCCACATCTCCCATCTTACGAAAAACTCTGATTGCTGAAGGAACAATAAAAAGGAGAGGCTGATCTAAACAATCATGGACAAACGCCTTGGGATAGATTTACATGGGCTTTCTGTAAATTACACATACCCAACCCCTCTCCCATCCCGAAAAACAATCTTGGACGCGTGTATCGACAGTTTTTCCCGAGTTTCGAAATTGAATAGGGTGGGGAGAGGGAGACCAGCAAGATATTTTTGAAAAGGTTGCACTGTTTCATGGGGGCACCTATGAATTACAGGAAATTACGAATACTGCATCACTTTGCCAAGAAGGTTTGCCTAAGATTAATTTATAACTTAGCTTTGTTCCCAATGGCTGTCTGTCGCAGAAAAAGCAGCAGGTAGCCTATGAATGACGACTAACAACTCGTTCATTTTACAGTCAACGGATACCACCCGAAAACGAACACCTAGATGCGCATTTTGAAAAATGCGAAGGCCGAGTACAAGCAGTTTATCAAGTAAGTGACTGACGAAGTAAACTTTACATGTGTAAAACATATAAGACTAAACCACGCAAGTGAGGGGCTATCAGCTGTAGGTATAAGACAGGCAATAACACGGTAATTAATTCGTGTTAACGCTCTCCAGTTTTGTCCATCCTCGCTCCTAAATCATAGGCCCTGGAGCTGCAAAATGCCAAGGAATTTTAACGAAGCACAATAAGTAGACCTTAAGATCCGTTTCCTTAATAAACTCCTTTTTTGGCTGCCTTATGCGCAATCGCCACCTGCGCAAGCCCAACTAAAAGAAAATTTAGCTTCTGAATTGACGACAGTGCTTGTAACCCAGTTTTGTTCAAAGCAGGCTACCTCTGTTTCATTAACCACCAAAAGACTTTACTATAGCTACTAACCCAGTTCAATATCTAGATGATAGACTGCTTCATGACCGAGCTTGCTCCATGCTTCCTTTGAGTCAAGAATTCGAGCTAAGGCCCAAGCCTCCTTAAATCTGAATCACAGCAAAACGTGAACGAATTCTTAAAAATAAACACATTGCAAAATACCAGTTATTATACTACTACATGAGAAATTTCTGCAATTTGATTGGCTTAGAGCAGTGATATTTCAGCTTAATTTGAAATACCTACATGTGACAATAACAAACCTTTTGCGGGTAGTAGTATAAACAAATAATAGCATGATTTGTACTTGATATTTGGCATAAATACCATTCGTGATGTTTCAACATTGTCCCAAATTTCACTCGCCTAACGGCTCGTGAAATTACGTATAACAGTTTTGAAATATCACTCGTGGTCTTTATGCCAAATATCACTACAAATCATGCTATTACTTATACTAATTACGTTAAATTCAAGGCAAGGGGATATATGTAATAGACTAGACTGCCGAGAGGGGGGTTTCGAAAAAAGTGCCTGGAAAAGCGTCACTATATCATACATGATGTGGCCGATATATCGATAGTCGATAGTGCACTACTTATTCATTTGCCATATTAGATTAAGTCCCTTTAAAACGGATCAAACGTGTTTGTTCAGCATCTGGAAGGTATGGGATCCTTCCTCTCTATTAATTACTGATACAACATTTCCAAAGTAGACTGAAGGCCGAAGATGAAACCGATAACTGAACAATCTGAATACCACCTACCCTCTTTCAAAAACATTCAACAAGCGTTGGAATAGCCTCAGCGGGCTTTCATTTGAATAGGAAGTCCACTTACCTGCATACTGGTTTTCTGCAAATCATAAGGGCCTGGCATTCGTATTCAAATGCGTCTATTAAAACGAACAATGATTAACTAAAGCTTACCTTTTTAATGTCAAGCAGTGATCAAAACAAGTCTGAAGCTATAGAAAGAGAGGAAAGAATGAAAGTAATAAGTTAAAACTGCGAGATCGATCGGAAATCAAAACGCTGTCGCTCTAACGCTGAATTTTGCGTAAGTTGCACTAGATAGAAAGTCCAAACGAACGGATCGGATTACAAGTAATGGAGGACCTAAAGGCGTACTATCCGATTATGTCTTATGCATTACATTTATTCTTAGTGGTAGACAAACGAATGTTGTGTACATAAGTGCCGCGCATGCGTAATAGCAACCCTGAGATTAGCAGTGCGGGCGACAGGAGGACTGACTCCGCAATTGCTATAACTAACGGCTGGAAGACTCACAAGTACATTTTTAACCTAGCTCACATTTTTTCTTACATTTGCGTACCCATGGAACGAACAAAGAAAGTCACTGCTGTGAAGCGCTTGGGATGCGATCGTAAATGCCATAATATTTTGCGCAATCTTGCTCTTAAGTTTTCTATTCCATAACGAGTGTTTCACTCGAAATCCATCACCTCAAAGTCGTTTCTTGACTGCCTCTCATTCTGACTAAACCTTCTCGAAGTCTTGATAACAAAACATAACAATATTAATTTTGGCATCACAGTTAACTTACTTCAGCCCGAGGAAGGTCTTGAGGTTTCTCGTGAAAATAGTGAGTGGTAAGGTTCAGTTTGGATGTCTGCAAACAAAAGACGTTAAACACCGAACTGATCAATTGTAATAAACGAAGAGCCGACTCAAAAAGCAACGTGGTTGCCCAATGCAATTTAGTTTTGCGCGGCTGTGGGTAAAGTTATAATTGACCCTCGTAAATTTTGAAGGCCGATGGTATAAAAACATTCACAAACACTAAAAGACGCTTTTTGAAAATTAAATTTGAAATGCAGCAAAACATTGTGACGGGTAATTCACCTCTAGACTAATGACTGCAAAATCACTAAAAAAGCGACGCAGTCTGCAAAACGTGACGTTATGGTTAAACGGGTCTTACCTTTCCGCTCTGCGTTTGACATGTAATTTCACCACCGTACAGCATCAGAGGCTTTTGAGCATAGGGAAGCTTGGTAGATCCAGCTAACATGCATTTAGGTCCTTACATAGAAAACAGGTAAAAGGACGATTCTTCAATCAATGACACAGGCAAGTACGGAAAATAAATCCGAGTTCTTCCCAGAGCTGCCGAATCTACAAGCTTTTGGTAGCTTGTCGAAATGCTCTACCAAAGAGCTACAAAAGACTCGTGGAAGGTAGAACCATTAAAATAGCTTTATGTGACAAATAATCTACATACTGCTAGAACTGGAATGTTAATACATGAGATATTTGGACAAAATGCGCGTGAAACTATTCCCAAATTTCACTCGTCACCATTTGATTACACATACATATTTCACATTCGTTGAAACGAAGTCAGCCAGCGGAGAATTCACATACATATAACAAGTTCCACAAACATAGTCAGCTTTCCCTCAGTGCGTGCAGTTGCCGCGGGTTGCAAAAACGTCCTAATAAGACATCCTTAAAATGACAGATCTTAAACAATTTTGATCATTTAGATTTCTGGGAAACTACCCACCTACCCCTCCCCCAAGCTGCCATTTTGCCCTAAGAGAGAAGTAAGTGTTAATGTTGACTTAAGGGAAGGGGTAGGTGGACAGTTTCCCATAACCCTAAATTGACCCAAATTTTACCGATAACAGTGTCCCTGTAAAATATGTACGTATACACCTTGTCTTCGTCATATGCACAGAAAATCTCCTACAAGAGAAGTAGATTTGACTCATTTAGATTTAACAAAATCTCCATGAGCTGGTGAGAATAGGCCATTTGCAAGATGGCGTCATTTTACTTGTAGTACTAGAAGGCTTCAGTGTTTTGCTTTCTTGTGCAAATTAGGGCTTTTGTTGTGGTAAACCTCACTTGGATTGCCATATTTAAATATGAAAGGACACACGACATCTATTCTAATTAGTAGTAGTAGTGGTAGTTGTAGTGGTGGTGGTGGTGGTAGAGGTAGTGGTAGTGG
Source organism: Porites divaricata (assembly GCA_038088405.1). Lineage (NCBI taxonomy): Eukaryota > Metazoa > Cnidaria > Anthozoa > Scleractinia > Poritidae > Porites > Porites divaricata. The sequence goes on along the minus strand of JBBMOI010000005.1, from coordinate 21,898,567 downwards.
TAGTGGTAGTGGTAGTAGCAGTAGTAGTGGTAGTAGTAGTAATCTATTCCACAACACTCTCATTCGTGGTCACTTTAAATAAGATATGGGAATAACATTGCTCAGCGGTCTAAGACATGCTGGAACAGCTTGGCTTAGGGTTGCAGACCCATTTTCGTTAAGACATTGAGTCTCCAGGAATTATATTTTTATCACGTGCTTTACTTTCGCATATCATTACGAGTGTTATGAATAGTAAAATGACGCCATCATGGAAATGGTCTGTTGTTTGTCTAGCGGTAAGAGCTGCAGGGTAGCACAAACGGCAAAAACGTACCTTATCCAACGGCCAGTTTTCCCAGACAATGCCTTTGATACTAGGAGAAAAATTTGGAATTTCGAACGTCGCATCATTGACCTAAAAAAAAAAAGAATTATATAAAAGTCTGGATCAGACTGAAACAGATCCCAAAACCTTGAAAAGAAAATGTTTTATCTAAATATAATTTTTTGGCATGACAAATCTTAAACGCTTTGGCTCTTACTCTACAAAAGATGTCTGATTGTTCAACAAATGAATACTTACAGGATTGTACACGAAGCCATCTGTCTTTTCATCAATAAAAACGAGGTAAGTCCCACTAAAATCCGGGAAAATCTTTTTTATACCTGCAAAAGCGTATAAGTACACCTGTTTTAGTTTCAACTACAAAGTAAAATTATAACATCATCATCTCATACTCATCAACAACACCACCATCATCATCGTAGTCACCATCGTCACAAACAACCTCATCGCCAACGCCATCACCACCCAGTTGTCCTACTTATCGTCACAGCATTTTCATCATTACCGCTATCACCATTATCACCACCTTCATTGTCGCAACATCGCGATCAATACAACCACTGTCAACGTCACCAATATTGTCATTCTCGTAGCATCATCACCACTATCGTTGGCCTCTATCGTCATACCATAGTCATTGTCATTACCATCCTCTCCGCTACCGCCTTCATCATCAACATCGTTACAACCATGTCATCACCATTGCCAGAGCATCGTCATCGACACCGTCATCGCCGCTATCATGAATCTCAATCGTGCAGGTGTTGCATAATGAGTGAACAAGCAATGTCCATCCTGGTCTCTTTCTAGCTAAACTAACTTTGCTTACTTTCAGCCTCTCCAACTTATCTCGAGCATAGATATAAACTTTTTCCAAACTCTTTGAAAGTAAAGCTATCCTAATCTCAGCATAAAACTACCATAGGCATCTTCTTACCAACTACATGTCTGAATTCATTCACAAACTGCCAGTCCTCAATGAAGAAATAAAACAGGCTTCCATTCTATGAGAACAAGGGGTACAACTTGACTGAAAAATGACGAAATAAATCTGAAAAACCCGACAGTCACAATATCATGGGTTAAGGAAGGTGTTTACGGGAGGTTTAAAGCTAGGCGTCGGTCAAGACTGCAAGAACATTGTAGCCGTAAGGTTCACTCAAAACGTCTTTGTCAGCGAGCTCTTTTAGAAAACAACCCTCCTACAAACGAAGTCATTATTTGACTTCTTTAACACCACATTATGATAGCAGTGATCCAGGACCATAGATAAAAGAGAAAAAAAGGCATATTGTTACTTACATCCGTGCCATATATCAGAAAATCGGACGTCAGTGCACAACAAGTAACTCTTCCTTGGTTACTTTTATCTGGGAAAAGCCTTGTCTCTCTTTCGTCAGATGCATCCATAGCCTCTCCTTCAACCTGTGCATGGGGAAATGAAGAAACATAATTCAGCCACCTCTCTCATGGTATCAGAGGGTAACTGTTTTACCAGCGACTTTGCAGCAAATTTCTGTCACACCTATTCTTGTCAGTGATTTTAAAAACAATAAAATCCTTTATTTACCGGCTAGGTAGTATTTATAGCACTAATTCTAGTGGGGCCTAGAAAATGCCTGAAGTAAATAATTTAAATCAAACATAATGGGGTTAAGAATCCCAGGCCGGAGACAAACCAGTTGGATATTTACAAGCGTAGTCGAGGATTTGAACTCGGGACTACCGAGAACAAATCCAACCTAGCGGGAAGGGTGGGACTTGGGAACTCGGGACCTCTGAATTGCAAGTCCAGCGCTCTAACCGCTTGGCAAAGCACGGTACACTCACTTTGTTCCCTGACTATCTTCACCATTGCTGAAAATCAACCTGAAATGCTTTTGCTCCCTGGCCTCTTTTATGGATCACTCTCATATATAGCCGGCGTGCAGACGATAACTAAACTCTGATTAGTACCGTCTGCGAAGCAGCGCAGAGATCCTTGTTCTGGACCACCAACGGACTCAACGAATTACCGGAAGTGCGCTTCGAATTTCCCTTCAACCTGATTGGCGATCACGACAAACAAAACAAAGGCCTTTTTTGACTGGCCAATCGTGGCGCGCACTCAAATCTGGGCACACAGCTGGAAGTCCAGAACAAGGATTTCGGCGCTGTTTCGCAGACGGAGTTAACCAGAGTTTAATTTCGTCTGCGCGCAGGCTATCTCATATATATCCATAAAAGAAAACCGTGCTTACAGCGGTTACCACTAACACGCGCCCTCAAAGGGTTTTTTCTTCGGTTCAAACCTGCGTTTTGGTGGACGTCAATCAACCGTTACCATGGTTTTTCACGCGTTGGCCTAGAGAAGATTCTTTCTCCGTTTCTTGAACACTCGGAAGAATATGTCGGCGTTTCAGCCGTTTTTGCAACATTTTGCTGCAGCATCTGACACCGCTTCATGTCAAGATTACGAGGAGAAAGAATTTGTTGAGTGTTTCTCGGAGGAAACTCAAATTATCGACATATTTACACACTGTAAGTTACAACCACATAAGCTTTCTCAATCGCTCGCAACTCGTCTGAGTTCTTGCTAGTTTTGGTTTCTATTTGATAACATGAAAAATGATAAGTAGTAAAATTTATTTTCGAAAACAGCCTCCATTCAGAGGAAACTTTTTTCCCTTTTCGGTGTGATATCTTTTGTTTCTTTGAATTTATACTAGCTTAGCTTCTTGGCAATTCAGTCGTCCACGGCTCCCGTGTTTTCATACATCAAATAAATAAACAACCTTAAAACTGTTACGTAAACTATAGAGAATGTTTCGGTTATTTCACTCAGCTCGCAGAGACCTCGTTGTTTTAACAATGTAATCCTTCATCTTAATAAGACAATTTAAAAAGCCGTCGTCCTTCGAATTTATTTGCCCTTCATTCAGCGATGAGGGAACCTTCTCTGTCAGAGCGCGTGGAAAACCATGGAAACAGTTGATTGACGTCCACAAAAACTCAGGTTTCAACAGACAGGAAAAAAAAACCTTCAAAGGCGCGTGTTAGTGGTAACCGCTGTAATAGGAATGGGTTCTCAAATCTCTGCGGTTCTGTGATGAATCAATGTGACGTGTACTTGCCAAATGAAGTTGAACTTTTCCCTCAAACAAGACAGCAGCGTAATCAGCGTTGAGATAAATTGCGTTCACAGTACCCAGGTATTCTCTGTCTTTCACCTGCTCGGGACCTGACGTAGGTGAAATACAAAAAAATGTCGTGTATGAATATTACAAGCGCTGTGATTGGTCGCTACCATTGACCTGTTAGAGTACAGACACGCGGCTGACGTCACAGTAAAACTGTTCATAAACAAAACATTGTCCAACATGGCGCGCAGGTTTGAAAATACTATGAGATTATTCTGATTTAGCAATTGAAGGAGTAGAAAGAGGTTAGCAGAAGTCGAACAGTCCTACAGCACGGGCATTGCCGTTTGAGTCTTACGAATACTTTTGTATCCGTCATAAAGATCGAGGCTGTAGATTGTAAGCGACTTTGCCCTCACGGTCCGACGCTATTATTCACTGGAGGACAAAAGGGAGGTACTTATATCCGGAATAGTTTCTAGAACCCATTTTAAAGAGAAAGTAGAAATTACCTTTGAACAAAACGCACTCACTAAACGCACTCACCTTTGTCAGCTAATGTATAAAACCATGCGCGGTTATTCATACCAGCGGCCAGATGGTAGGGCCCAAGAGCTACAAAGCTTGGCTCCACAATGATATCAACACTTATGGGTCGCTCCTTTAGAAAACAGAATATTTTAAGGCATTGTGCAGGAGCGGATCTAGGATAAATACTGACCGATTTCCTGAACGAGACATGTTCCCCCAGGAAATTTCCTGGGTTTCTTAATTATTTAGACAGGATATTGGCCAATTCCATTCTCCTCGGAAAAAGCCTAGCAAATCGGTGGATTGTTTCATCTCTGGATTTCAACCCGGAATTTTTTTTTAAAATATATATATTAAAAATGCATTTATTATGAAAACTCTAACCGATTTCCGTAAAACGGTGTGGATCCGTGCCTGTTGTGATACATACATTGTAATGACAACTTTGCAAATTTTGGCACACAATGACAACACTAAAATACACCAATCTTGCCCAAACACCACATAATCAATACCAAGCACTTTTCAAATTCTCGCAAACATATTCACTACATGTTAAAGTACCAAAACTTGTGTCATTTCAATTTCGCTAGACAAACAAAAAAGGCGAAAAATTATCTGACCTGCATCACGTTGTCCACTATTGTCACCTACAGTTAAACCAAAACACCAAACATTAACTTGGTGATTAATAATTTCAATAAGGTTGGCTACCCCAACGAGCAAGACAAACCTATCTTGCCCGCCCGGGTTTACCCGCTTTGTCCCGCAAGGGATGATTTCGTTCAAGCCATTCAATAAATTCTTTATTGACCTAGCCAGTTCCGTCAAGATAAAGATGGCAGGATATTGCCCTCGTACTTTAGGGACTCCACCTTTGTCTAGGTTCATAATAACTGCAAAAAAATTCGGGTAATGTCCATAAGCCACCTTGACTGCATGTTTGGCCAAATAACGCTTATGTACAATACAAACATATGTATAGGGTGATAAGTAATTTTTCGCCACAAAATGATAAAAATGCCAATTTGAGGACTTCCAGTGACTGACATCTTTGTTTACTTGCTAAGTCACTAAAATGCCTTAATAACACTGGCTACATTTCTATCTGTGGCACTCGCCAAGCTATTCAAGATTGCACTGAAGTGCAAATTTTTACGAATCCAAGGCCACTTGATTTTACATCTTTATGCAGTTGGCAAGTTTTTGCAGGACAAGTGCACAATTGATCAGATCTTGGATGTCAAATCTTAAAAAATGACTAAGTTGAAAATTGTTCCTCTACATTCACCCCTGTTTGTTTGCACTGGCTCGCACTAACATTACAGTTTAGTTGCCACACTACCACACCATTTTCAATACAAAAACAGAGGCCACATTACAAAAAAAAAATTCGTCGTCTTCTTTGATTTGTTAAATTACTTTTCTGATTTAGCACTTTAGCATTATACAACAGGCATTTTCACAGTAACAGTTGTGTGCTCAGTGGCGCCCTGGCCCTTGAATAGAGTTGAGACTGGAGGTGAGTTTGTCTTTTTACAAACCTCATGTTTTCACCTGTAAATGGTTATGTTCAACGGCTTGTAAGTCAATTTGAAAATGAAAAGTGGGGTGGCTTTTTTATTTATAAAAAAGCAAACATAAAGCCTCGCTTCTGTTCAAAGACAAAGGCACTGAGCACAAAGTGGCCTCCTATTCTAAGACTCTCTTTGTTTGAGAGAATTACCTCTCTAAGAGAAGTGAGATAAGATATCCTTGTGCCGTTAGCACTTCCAAGAACGGGCAGCTTTGTAAGGTAGATATGAATGCCACCTTTAAAGGGAAAATAGCAACTTTTGACATGCTCAGCTCCAAAGATAACAGCAAAAAAACATTGTTACTAGAAACCATTGTTTAGCACTGGTAATCCATACATAAGTCACCTGCAAGTAACAGAGTAACTGGTACCTTTATCAGCCTTTTATGACGAAGAAATAAGGGGAAAGGATCATTTTCCACTGTTTCAACCTAACACGGTTCTTGCATACAATACTTTGCAATGTTATGAGTCCGAGCCTCGCCCGCAGGCTGAACCGTAATGTTTTCTATCCATAGCACTATTAAAGGGGTTAATCACCATCGCAAATTTGCTAAGGAACTTGACGTTAGCAAGGAATTTACTTGTAAAGGACAAGTTCACGGTTAAGTATCATAGTAATTTCTCTCTCAAAACATATCAAACGTTACAAACAACAAAAATGAACTTTGAAAAACCGCAATTCTTCTTCAACATTGTCGATTCAATCTACGTCCTCTTTTGTATTTGCTTAGTTATTCATACCTATTTTGTAATGTTTTAAGCGGTTATTTTTTTACGTTTCACTCAATTCGTGACATAGCTACTTTAATGTCAGGCCTTTTTTAAGATAACTGTAAGTTAAGCAAAATGCATATAAATATTTACTTTTCAGCAAAACATTGCCAGGAACATACTTCACCAACATAATACATATGCTATAAAACATTAAACAAGAAATTTACAGAACATTGAATATTCGCCTGTGATGACAAGTTATCTTGTACTGTACGCATAAAATAAAAGTGTAGTACTTCACATTTCATTATCGTTTCACTCGTTATCATATCGGTATAAATCTTTAAAAAGGGACTTTAGACCTCTTTTTGTTGCTTTAGAGTAAATAATACGCGCATTTATTTTTCTCCTTGCTTCGCAAGTCTATTTTCAACCAAAATCCTAAGTGAAAAGTACATTTTTCAAAACCACTCGTCTCATTTATAACTCTTTAAGACATTTTGCATTACCATAACATTTTCTTGTAAATAATTTCTTTAAACATTTCGGCGATACTACTGATATCGATGTTTTTTCAGTTCGCAGTTCATAATTATTTACCTAGTTGAGTGCTAACAGCAAGAAGTTGGCCATCGTCTGTCCATGAAATCTTGTCAAGACGCCCTTTAAAAAAATAATACATAAAATGAACGAATTATTAAAAGGTTAAAAGAAAATTACTTAATTCGCAGTACTGTCTGAGAAGCATACCTAATTTTTAATAGGAATAAGCAACAAGGTGTTAAGCATTTGGTTTAAGTTGACACTAGCGACAACAGTGGCATGAAATAGTGGACTCCGAATGAAACAACTGGAGATGAAATGTGACAGGTGACAAGAGGAAAGATGACTACATTTCAGTTTTTATGGTCCACACCTGCGTTCATGATGTTCAGTAAGTTGATATGTGTAAAGAGGGATGCATACAACACGTGGAAAAGATGATCACTCTTGTGTTCTTACATTGCAAATAATTAAAATGTTGTTCTTTAACATGTTGTGCAATGGTGTTGTATTGAATTGTGAGATGAAAGTTTACCAGTTGCATTATTATAACCTACAAGCGTGAGAAATTGTCAAGCTCCCGTCACATGAGAAAGTTTACCCTGAGAAAAAACCCGACATTTAGCGACGCCATCACTAGTTTCCTCGCGAAATGACGCCTGAGAAACTGGCTCAGATATTCCATAAAGATCACGGGTAGTGCTTCTGATTGGTCTTGCCACGTGGAAAATTAGCTTCAGCCAATCAGAGGCACTACTCAGATCTGGGTAGCGTCGGATCATCAGTATAGAATTTCTTCACTCGTTCCTCAGACGTCAATTCGCGGAGAAACCAGTGGCGGTGTCGCGAAATGTCGGCTGTTTCTCAGGCTGCTAGAGAAAGTTACAATACGTGCTGCAATATTCAACAATTAGTCGCCGAAGGCGACGTGAATATCGGCGAATAGTCACCGAGACGAAGTCGTGGTGTCTATTCGCCAATATTCATGTCGCCTGAGGCGACTAATTGTTTTAGTATAATTACATTGATGATTATTCGAGAAAATAAAATTATTGATCAATTTCCGACCCCGAAACATAAAAAAATCTGGCTGCCATTTTGAAAACTGCTAGCCTTCAATGCTATAATCACCGCGCGGTGATTATAGCGGGATAAGGCGAAGCTCCTAGCTAATCACAGCGCTCTATTTTCGATAATCATCAATGTAATTATACTAAACAATCTTAACCTTCCACACCGCATTGCTGAAGAAAAATGTTCCTTTTCTGTTGCTCAGTACGAGCAAAATCAAAGGGAATACGTTTGCTTGACCAGTTTGCATGTTTAAAGGTTTGTGATTGCATTGCATTCATTAACTTTTACTACGTGCTCTACACTAAGTTACCTCCTGCATCCTCTAGAGTGATAATAGCATAAATCTCCTTCATCTCCACTAGGTCATGAATCTTCACACTGAAACAAAATACAAGTTTAACTCTGTTGATTTGCACAGAGGACTTAAATGAATAATACATTCATACGTTAACTGACAATAATAGGTGAGATGTAATACAACTGTATTCTCAATTACTGGTAACTACCAGTCTTTGCTATCTGATCTGCCGCCTGGTTATGACGTCCGACGACAGGTAGGATTTTGTCGGACATGCAGAGCTGAAAAATTTCTTTCTTGAAAGGACTCTTTTCAGGCTAAGTCACTATCCCCCCCCCCCCCCCCCATCCCTCCCCTATCCATCAGTATTTAAAGTTCCTTGAAGCTACCGTGGAAAAGAAGTCGAAACAGGGATTATTAGGACACACCTTGGAATCAAACTAAGAATTCCTCGCAGAGACGACCGCGCACTGACCGACTTACAACTTGCTCCTAAATCGGACATCGTACGATGAACACCTCAAATTTGTATGTCTCGCGCACATTTTACATCCTTACCAATTGTCACCGCAGGACGCAGCCTTATTCAGCTCCAGAGACATTGCTACACCCGTCAGTTCATCCTTGTGGTCTCTTGTTTGATATAATTCCTTCATTAAAAAAAGAAAACATATAAGTTATTACTTAGATGTTACAATTTAAAATAATTTGAGGTTAATGTTGATTTGAAGGAGATTGAGAATAAACCTGGGGAAAAAAAATTAAACCTGAAATCAAATTTTACCTATAACATACACATAGCTGAGTAAAAAGCATGGGTGAACATTGCCGAAATTTTTTGGAAGGACTGAGAATATGTACCTCTAACCTTTATTTGCATTTTTAAATGTTGTTATTGAATTGTTCTTTAACAAACTCTCCATTTGCGAATATCATTATTGGTTAATTAATAAGTAACTTAACTACAGTAAAAAAATGCTCTTTGACCAAAAGACTTGGTCCTCTTCTATAATTGACATGGGATCAAAGCTGCTTTATGAAAGGTGCTACTTTATGAAAGGTATCTGTTTGATTTTAACATTTATTTCTTACAGTGCAACTACTCGAACCGGGGCACTTGGAAAAAGATTTCCCAATCACAACGTCTCTGGAAAACAAAAGATTCTAAGGTTTTTTGGCAAACCGACCAATAAAATCCAAGATTCAACAATGCAAACGTTGAAAACTTTAAAACCACCCGGCCTCCCAGCAAACAGCCCTAAAATTTATGAATGTTATTGGTCCGTTTGCAAAACAACTAGAAAATCTTTTGCTTTCAAAAAACGTTGTAATTGGATCATCTTTTTTTCCAAGTAGTCGCACTGTAAATGTTTATAAAGGGGGTAAGTAGTACCTGTCCTATCTCTTTGATATGGGTGGAGATCACCACAAAAAATCCATTTGAAAATCCAAGCATAATATAACCATCACCAAACCTGTAAGAAGGAATGGAGAGAACAGAGTCATTAAAGTTCACTGATTAAGTTAAACTACGTAGCTGTAGATAATCATACCTAAAAGAGAGTAAGCGGGGTAGTGTTGGTTCAGTGAGAAAGTGAAAGGATTTGTTCTACTGATCTCAGTCTCTTTATCCGCTTTCTTAGGAGCAACGAAGGTACGAGCTTCTTCAGAGGTCTATGGGCATGAATCTCTTTTCCACACATGCAATTTTCTGAGATCAGCGAGACAGCTCCTACCCAACTTCATGTCTTAAAGTACCAAAAATAGAAAGATTATATGTGCAAATAATCAAATGACACCAAAGTACTGTACCAGACAGGACACAGTGGACAACCGGACGAAACATCCGGCTTCTGGCCTCAAAGGAACTAATTTTCTTAAATCCTGCGCTCAAACAAAGGGCCAGAAAATTAGCGACGGTTAACCTTCTTACTGAGTGAACCCACGTAAAGGCAAGCAGTTTTCCAAGTTGAATGTTAGAGATGGGCTGTTTCCAGCCAGGCGCCACCTGTCCGCTACTAGCTATACAAGCTAAACATGTTTCTTTTTTGTACCAAGGGAGGGTTTTTCGCTTCGAGAGTGTTCGTTGTAAGATATTACAAGTTAAATGTTTTAAGTGCATCTTACCACTTGTAGGCAACTATATTCCCATATCGTTGCTGTTAAAGGGAAGGAAATAGAAATAATTATTAATTCATGTCCATAATTCAATGCCCAAAAGAGATAAATATTGATCAAAATCACACCATAATGCTCTACTGGCTTGCTGGTGTTGCTGATTAACAAATAGAAATAGAAACAATAACTTATAAAAAAAATTGCACTCCAAGGCCAAATGTTTATTTATTTATGTACTTTTCTGCGATCATTTACCTGGAAGGCAAGCTCGATGGGATTATCCGGATCATTCACGTTGTACAGATATAAAGTTTTCTTTCCGACAATAATGCTGACCTAACAGAACAAAGCAGGGGATATAAATATAAAAGTATTACTGCTATTTTTTTCCCTTTTCATAGAAAACTCTACATTATGGACTATACAAATGGTTAATGATTTTTTAAAATGTAATTCAATGTAAAATTGTCATGAAATGTAACGCAAAATAATCTAATTTAATGTAATGTAAGGCCTAGGTCAAACGTCTAACTTTTCATTGAGACGAAACAACTTGATGAATTACGTTCATGAAAAGTTCGACTTCTGGCTCAGTTAAGCTCGTCTGAATGAGTTTGGATAGTCCAACACGTGCTATCCATCTGCTTCAGACGTATAGAACGTCTGAAGATCGTCTTCGAGACAAACGTCGATCATCACATGCGACGAACTAAACTTATAAATTAAAAATTTGTATGACAGCTATATTTAGCCTCGTTCGGGGAAAAAATTACTAAGATTGTTTTTTGGTCTGATCAACGCGTCCTAAGTTCAATGTCTGACCCAACAGACGATCTCAATTCAATTCAAGTCGACCGAAATTAGAGTTTGGTTCGTCTCATGAAAAGTTCGTCGTTTGGCCTAGGCCTAATGTAATGTGATGAACGTAACGTAACGGAAGGGAAGGGAAGGGAACGAAACGAAACGTAACGTAACGTAATGTAATGTTCTAAAAGGTATAGTATGCAAAGCTAAGACTATTAATAAAGGCTCATATTGTAAAGCAAAAAAATAGGGTTGTAAAAAGGGTCAGCAAGACCTTTTGTTAACCTAGAGTTTGACATGCAAAGCTGATCAAGAAACAGGCCCAAGATCCACAGGCCTTAGTAAGTCAAATTAAAAATAAACTGAGTTAGCGATATCATGGAGTAACCCACTGAAGACTTACAGTTGTCTCGCCAATGGAACTGCGTTCATCAGTCTTCATCTCACTGAACTGAATGTCACTGGGATCTGCACGGATAGTGGCCTATAAGGGTATGGGTTTAATTACACAAGGGAATGCCGTTAATACCCCTTACAGTGTGGCATGAAACGATTACATAGTTTAAGTTATGGTTTATCTATCCTTACCTGCCATCTGATGTCAACAGGCATTCCACTGGTCGTATTAACGAATTAGATAAATACTTAGGAAATGACTATGCATGTAAAATGTAAATAACTACATCGACTTTAGTTTGCTGGCAAGATTTAGAAAATTCAAGATCTTGCCGGCAAGATTTGAAAATTCAAGATCCTGATGGCAAGATTTAAAAAACTGAAGATCTTGATAGCAAGAATTGAAAATTCAAGATCTTGTCAGGAAGATTTGGGAATTTCCAAATCTTGCCTTCAAGATCTGGAACTTACGATCCTGACAGCAAAATCTTGCCGGCAAAACCCTGTAACTTGCACAGGATAACTCATTAAATCCCTGCTCCCTGAATTATTTAGAATAAAAAAGTGATTACGCCAAAAAATGGGGAAAAATTCAAGGAAGTTTGGAAAGTCCTAGTCTTTTACTAAGAAAGTCACCTTTGGACACAGAAAATAAGTGATATTTTACTCACCCCTCAATGCTGGCAATTAACCACACTTGTAGTATCAACAATATCACACTTGTAATGCATATATCTTATTGGACAGTTATTTTTACGAGTTACGCGGTATTTTGGCGAGTCCGTAGGACGAGTCAAAATACATGAGCCGAGATGTTTTAAAATAGAACTCAGCAAATTTACGTAAAACAAGAATGCGTGACAGTTTAACGTGACTCCTTTGCAAGTCCAGTTTTCGCGCTTTATATGCAAAGTTGTTGTTGATTGGTCTAAAATGAAAACTTGTCAAACTACATTGCACAGCAAATCAAATTTTCTCGGATTTTCTTCGGCCCTTCGGGGTGCTATATTTCAAACATTTCCTAGGAAAACAGAGATGGAATGACTTATGACGGTCTTCCAGTTCTTATATAGAAACGACTGCAAGAAGGTAAACTGAGCGGAGCAAATTGCGATGAAAAGACGAAAAATCTCCCACGAATTAAAAGAGTTTTAAAGAGCTACTCGTAAACAACGGACTTGAAACCTCATCTTCGCCGGGATTAGTACCAACGTTAACTCTTTAGAGAACGTCTAGAGTCTTCCATATCGAGTTTCCTCGCATTTAAAAAGAAAGGATCGGACTAGAACTGAATACTGTTAAGCTCCTCGGCGGGGATTGTATTTAAATAGCGTTGTTTGTGTCACGGATTGTCGCCGTCACCATGCATCTCATGCTCACGTTCTGGTCTATTTTGATCTTCTCTGTTGTATTTTGAACTTATGTAATGTTTGTATGTTCTGACGATTTTTAATAAATGTCGACATTTCATTGTTGAGGCAACTTAATTCCAAAAACACAGTTTTATTCAACCTTACAATTTTGGGAAACGCTGCATTTTCTGCCGTTTGCGACGTTTGTAGATTAAAACCGGTCCAACCGGTCATCTGGAGTACAAATAGCGTGAGATATTTGTACTCGTTTTGGATGTTTATTTGCACTCTACTGAGTGAAGTTAAACAATAAACATAGAAAACTTTCAGTAACACTATACCATTTTGAAAAACATCTTAAGTTCAGAAAACTACCATCCAACGCCTACAGTTATAGTGTAACCCCAGGGAGTAACTCTCACCTGTCTGATTGTATCTCCATCAACATTGCTGACAGTGATACATTTGTCTTCACCACCCAGGGCTAATAAATTCTGAGGTGAAACGAAGATAATTTAACCAAAAAGCACAAAAATGAAATACATATTTATTAGCTTCTATAATTTTTTAAAAATTAAGAAACAACGTGATTAAATGAAATGAAAATTAAATAAGTAGACTTGGAATTGACTTTGTCTTGTAAGAAACATGCAACAATTGCCATTGCCAGAACCGAAAGCTGTGAACGCAGATGAGATCAATAGGATGCGATATAGAATTTTTGCCTTTAGTTACCCCCTCCTAAAAGCGAAAAGAAAGACAACAGCACCAACATCTTTTTCTTTGGTTGTAACTTTAGAATAAAGAATCTAAGGGTTTTTGTGGCTGCACCTTTACGAAAAAACGCGTCATGTTTCAACAATTTTAAGCCTTCGTTAATATAATATATTGTTATCAATAAAGGAAAAAATCTGCGGACTATGTCTTAAGGTAGCATGAAGTTATAACAGAACTTTACCTCAGAGTTCCATGCTCCACAGACAATTTTTTTGGTGTGCTTTCCTAGAATAGGCACTTTCCTAAACAACAATAATTACGCAAATACACCAGTCACTTCTGTAATGACAAGAACAACTGGAGGGCTAAAATGTTCAGTGCCTCCAAAAAACTCTAATTTGAATGACGCAATACAATGATCCTTTTATCCACAGATAACAAGGTTAAATTAAGCTTAAAAAGGTTAAAAGCCTGGGCCTGGCTACTGAAAGGCTGATTAGTAGTAACCTAAGATTAAAATTTTATTCCACTTTTTGTATTTACCTCCCTGTGCATTGCTTAAGGTTCTGGAACTGAAGTCGTTTTAAACACGAGTACGTGATTTTAGTACAACTTCTTTGCCAGCAACTCCTGTTTAGTTTCTCTTGTAGCTCAAAATTAGACAGATAGGATTGGATTGTACAGCTATTGCATTAAAGACATTGCATACTTAGAACAATTTTACATTCTTAGACACCAAGCCAAAACACTATTCAATTTTTGTACCTGGATGTTTGATGGTTGTACATCAGCAAATTTCCTTTAACAGTTCCTATATGAATGTGAACAGTACACAATGTGCAAAGTGTAGAGTAAACTGTACTCATTCCTAACAGTTATCATCAAGGCACTTACATACAGCAGCTGTTACAACTCTATTATTACAAGTAAGTAAACACCGAATAATGAGAAGATTGAAATAAATGACGTTCTCTTCTTTTAGATTTCGAGGACCACTACTTTTAGTGAGTTAACCTTTTAAGTCCCAATAGTGTCCAAGATCAATTTTCTCCTTACAATTATCCATACACTGAGAAGAGATAAGTTATGTAAATCGATAAAATCATCACCCAAGAGAAAATACTTTGATTTTTGAACAAATTCTCTCAACTAATTCTGTAAGGAAATGTATGGAGATCAGTTTGGAGAATTCGTATGTGGATACTGGGGCTTAAAGGGTTAAATGTAGTAAGAACGCAGTTCATACCCATGAAAATTTGCAGGGTGAAAAGGGAGGTATGGACAACAGTTTGCTAAACCAAGAATTAAAAAACAAATTTTCTCTTAACAGCCAATCTATCAAATTATTGCTCTGAGATAAACAACAACAAAAACAAGAAAAGACATTCCCCGATGTTCCCTGAAACAACGACCTTCTATTCACATAAGTTTGATCTATGTTTTTGCTCTTGCTATGAATATCCTTCTCTTTACTTTCGTATTCTTTACGTTTTTCACAGTTTTTGGTAAAAGATTCATGATAGCCGCCATGAATATAAAACAATACAAGTTCAGTTAAAAACTGTATTATTCTACAGTAGTAAGTGTAGTTGACGTAGACTGTTGTAGCTGACGTACTTCGTGTAATTGGTGTAATTTGCTGGGGTTGTTGTTTAGTTTAATGTAGTTCGTATAATCTGGTGTAGTTTGGTGTGGATGGTGCGCATTGTTGTAGTTTTAGGTTGTTTGGTTTAGTTACTGTAGTTGCTGTAGTTAGGTGTGTTGGTGTAATTTGGTGTACTTTATTGTAGTTAGAATAGTTGATGGACTTTGGTGTGATGGTCTAATTGGCGCAGTTTAAGATAGTTGATGTAATTTGGCGTAATATAAAGTAAAATGGTGTAGTTTGGAGTATGTAGTTTTGAAGTAAGGTGTAGTTTTTGTAGTTTGGTGCACATTGTTGTATTCTGGTGTATTCTGGTTGAGTTAGTGAAGGTGGTTTACTGTAGCGTAGTTTGTGCAGTTTGGAGTTATTGATGTTGTTTAAAATAGATAGTGCAGCTGGTGTAGTTCGAGTATTTGGCTGTGCTCATGTAGTTGGTCTAATTTAGTATAGTTAGTGTGGCTCCGTGCAAGTTGGTGTAGTTTAGTGCACTTTGATGCTGTGTGCAGTTTGTTGCGCTGTTTGGTGCAGGTTGGTGTAGTTTGGTTGACTTTGGCGCAGTTCAGTATAGTCTGCTGTAAGTTTTAGCACGACCGTTTAAAACCATTTTTCCAAAATTTTTACTTTCCAGCCTTGCCTTGGCCATTGTTATTTCTTTCCGAGCCTTCTTTTATGACTACCACGCTTACTTAAGTTGTATACTGAATTGTACAACTCACCTATAGCTAGCTGAGGTCCAACTCTTGACCATAATACAAATGATAGCCCTTCCCTGGATAAAAGACGTCAAAAAGAATACATTTAAACCTGTCTCCAACAGTCACCTTGTGAACAGAGAAGGTGGTCGTTTAAGAGAGATGGCCGTAATTGGAAGGTAGAGGTGTAATGACGCCATTGAGGGGGAGGCAACTAGAATATTTTGTTTAAAAAAATGTTTATTATATTGAGGCATATAAATTTGTATGTCGATCAAACTATGCTACCGCAACATGATCAGAATAAAAATGTGAACGAAACAAAACAATTAAGGCGAAGTCAGTTTACATGTTTTTACATGGTTCGCTTCAAAATGACAATGATGAAGAGGCTTTTATCGTCGTTAGGACATACTTCTATGGTCTTTATCGTTGCAAAAAGAGTAAAACAAGAGTGAAATTATGCACTGTCTTTGGGACACTACGGTGCCTAAAATAACCAGTGACCACTGGAATTGATTGTTCCATTTTAGCCTGCTTGCAAGCTTCTGGTGACGGGTTCCTTTTTCGCCCACCGCCACAGCGCCACGGAGAGCCTACCAGCAAGCTAGTTTCATTTTGGAAATCAAACATGATGTAAACTAAAGCAAATGCCCCACAAGATAAATAATTTAATTTAATTTTGCCACAAAAAAAAAAAAACAAATTTTGGACATAAAAAAGTTTGCTTGAGAAATCAAAAGTCACATATGAGAAATTAAAACATTCTTGAGAAATCAGAATTAAACATAACTATACGTAATTTTTTTAGACAATACAACTGCACAAGGATTGCACATGTACCTTAGGCCACTTTCCAACTGCGATGTCTTGTTCGAATTGGCATCCCATAAGTATACTACACCTGAAGGCAATACTTTAAATTTAAAAAAGACGCTGAATGAAAACTGTTGCAGTGGTCCGTGAAGCAAAGTGTACAATGAAACCAAGTACAAAATAACTAACACTTCATAATTTCAAAACTTCAACAGAATATCAACTATAAGGCTTGATGAAAAATTATGGAATAATAATAAACTTTTCACAATACATTTAGTACCATCTTGCCGATAATTTAATAGAGGCAAGAAAGCATAACAAGTTCCAACGCATTTAGACCATTGAGTGGCAATGGAAATATACAGTCGTACATGTAAGTACACTTGAAGCCTACCGGTATATATGTTTGTGTAAAAGCATGTACTACACGTACACTGCACATACTTGTGAGCAACAAAAATGAAGTAAAATAGAGAAGAGCTGATTACAGCAGTGATGGAGAAAGTTCATGCGAAAAGACCAATAAAAAGACCTACGGCGACAGAGCTTTTTCTGCTGCTGCCTAACGACTGTGGAACAGCTTGCCCCTCGATTTAAAAATAAGTCCATCAGTTAGCATTTTTAAGTCGCGCCTTAAGACGTATTTATTTAAATTAGCTTTTAGTAAGTTGATAAGTTATTTTAGTAGTTGTTAGTTTTGTAGTTAGTTTTTAAGTTGGTGTACAGCGGTATAGAGCTTTTGGATATACCGCTATATAAATAAAGTATCTTATCTTATCTTATCTTAAGCTTTGCACACTGAAAAGAGAGCGATTACTGACCATTTTTATCTTGGATGATTGCCAGGGTGTCACCATCTTTGTCCCAAGCCATTCCAGTACATTGTCTGCAATAAGTGAGTAAGGACCAGCATATACCTGTGACTAATGATGTGCCGATCCTCGGTTATAGTCGATCATTGACTTAAGGCCTTAAGCAATTTATGATTATTGATTGTGCATGTTAAATTGATTATCGTGGGAGTTTATTATTGTTGACACTTTTTTCGGGCTATTTAATGTGACTCTTGCGCTTGCGCGGCTGTAAAACTGACTTCCTTTGCACCCTGGTATACTTGATGACACTATTAGCAGATGAAGAGTGAAACTAATTGACTATCTGTCTTGTAAGAGAAGTTGACCATAACCAGAAATAAACCAAACTCAGGGTCGACAGGAAGTTTTCAATTAGGGAGCTTATTGTCAATGTTATAGCCTGAGAAAACAGCCGACATTTGGCGATGCTACCACTGGTTTCCTCGCCAAATGACGTCAGAGAAACGAGTGCAGAAATTCCATACTGATGACACGTCACTACCCATACATGTATCTGGGTAGTGCTTCTGATTGGTTGAATCAAATTTCCCACGTGTCCCGACCAGTCAGAAGCACTACCCAGATCTGGGTATGGAATTTCTGCACTCGTTTCTGAGATGTCATTTGGCGGGGAAACCAGTCACTGTGGTAGCGCGGCCAAATGTCGGCTGTTTTCTCAGACTATCAATGTTATGTAAGGTGGCTAGCAGACAGGACATTCACTACAACTACCAGAATCCTTCAGTTAGTTGTTTCCAAGGGCAAATCAGAGCTTTGTTTGGAAAATCTCAGTGGGATTGATAGATTTAATTAATAAAAAGCCAAGAAACCAAATGAATTCTGGTAGTTAACACTGTACAGTCAATAAATGCAGTCATTATTACAATGAACTGTTCCTTTCCAAGCCAAGCGGTGTGGCCAGCCAACCCTGACAACTCTCAAACTGACCAGCATTTACAACACAGTGCAATAGGTTCTATTACACGAACCCTACTAAACATGAGTAGAAGAAACTTACCCTTGCAGATTAATTACATCTCTTTGTTCTCCATGACGATCATAGATGACAACAGATCTAGAATTTGTCCTAAAAATAGTTGCAAGAATATTTATAACAGACAGTGGATTTTTAAGATATTTTATGTGGTGAATTAACATATATTATAATTTCCTGCATTGTAAATCTATGGTCAAGATCAAGCATATTATTATTATTAATAGTTTAAAACAAAAAAATAAAACCAAGGGTAAAACTAAACCAAAACCAGGCACCTGTCACACTGATTCAACAGTGGAAGAATAAAAGGGGGGGAGGGATGGGGGTAAAAGAATGATCCAAAGGCTGAACGAAGAGAATGGCTGCCAGGAAAACACTGTACTTAGCACATGGAAGTGATGCAAGGAAGGCTGACCACGCTTGAGGCAAACGACTGAACGCTGACCACGCCCACGCTCCTTGTTGTTAACTGTGTTAAATATTTATTTAACCTCATTAAATTATTTGTGGAGCAAAATAAACCAAGTCAGATACTTCGAGCAGACACGTGAAAAATTGTCCAATGCCACCCCAAACTTTGATAAAAAAGCTAAGATATATAGAGCAAAATGTTTTTTGAATTTCTTACGTTTTGCACTGGAGCCCTTTAAGTCTTTTTCCTGACTCGTCCCCAGTCATCTTCGCGTTACGCGTGCGGCGGGAGCAGGGGGTGATGGGAAGGGAAAAGGGGAGAAGACGACTGGGAAATCCTGTTTTCAAGATGGCAGATGACTTAATGGCGGACAGTGCTGAAATTTCGAATTTGGAAAACAGGCCCTTCCATCGAGGGTATATAGGTCGCAAGGTACCTTGCCCTCATGTGCTCTGTCGACCGGAGCTTGGTAAAGCATTTTTCAAGGAAAAAGGACTAGCTCAACATTTTAGAGTGAAACACCCAGAGGTGAAGTTTGAGGAGAAACTCGAGCGGCAAGCATGGCGTTTGTTTAGAGTAAAACATGGAGAAGAGACCAGAAGACACGTAGAGTGGCTGTCTCTCTCCCTCGCTTTCTTCCTTCCCATCACACCCCTCGCGCCACTGGGGAGAGACAGAGAGAGACGACTGGGGACGAGTCAGGTCTTTTGCTATGATTTATTATTATTACCAAGTGCTCACATATAGTCAGTTTGGGATGCTTGTTATTTCATTAATTTCAATGTACATACAGTTGTATGTTCTACAGCTTACCCAGTTACAGCTAGGTAGTTTCCCAGTTTCTGCTGCCAACTGTAGGTCATTGTGCCACCACCAGTTACCTTCTCAGGAACACTAAATACTCGCTAAAAGGATAAATTAATAATTATTGTGATCAGTTATCAGACAGCATGATTTTTGTGCCTTGTTCGTTTGGTAGAATATCATTTTCCTCTGGTTCTACATGTTGCTATTGATTGACTTTTAGTTCACTTAAGAAAGCTATGTATGTGGGGAATAGAGTCGTCAGTGTTACATAGCCACGCAGATAAAAACATGGGTAACCCCCCCCCCCCCAAAAAAAAAAAAAAAAAAAAATTAAACTGAGGATAAAACTGAACCACAACATATACAATGTGTGAGCCAGTGAGCCAGCGAGGCCAGTGAGCCAGCGAGGCCAGTGAGGCAGCGAGGCAAGTGAGGCAGATGAGTGAAGTATGTCAGGCCAACGTGCGAGGCATATGAGACTTATGAACAAGGCATGCAAGAGCATGGACAAAATGTGCAAGGCATGGACAAGGTATATTCATGACGTGTTCTCTTTATGGGATTCAAATCTAGATGGAATAGATGGGTTTGAAGGAGGGACACTTGTAGAGGCAAAACCACAGCAATAAACTGGTGTCAGGTCAAACAGACCTTGAGTAGACCTGGATCAGTAAAGAAAGGATTAAAGAGAGCAAAAATTAAAATTGTTTCAATACAAAGTTGTTTTGATAAAACTCAATTCAATACAAGCTTAAGCAGTGAAATTGCACAAAAATTTTGATCACTTCAAGTTTTTGTGGGGCAAATATTGTTTGCTCTTTAAGCCAAGTACATGTACGTGAAACTATTGACAACTGGATTGAATAAACTTGTATCGAAAGTGGCTTGTGCAGGGGGAGAGCTACTTCCCATACAATAACTTACATGAAATCAAAATGATGTTCTCACAACTTGCAAAGCGATTATCAAAGGTCTTGCCAGCAGATTTGACTACTGATCATGAGCATCACGTCATAAACCAAAGATCAACAGTTTTGAGAAGGAACAAAAACATGGTGGTCATAGGTGGGATTGTTTCTCACTGTTGTATTTAGGTAATTCGCAATTTATTTATTGATTTTATATATCACTTTCCAGACATACTGTACGGTTTGCTTTTTCTTATGAACAATTTTCCTCTGCAGAGTTTGGAATACACTGTATGCAACATAGAGCTGAGTATAGTTGATGAGAACCACCGAAGCTATAGAGCACAGTAGTGCTTTGCTGCAAACCTAAGGGAAGTTAAGGTTGCTTCGCGGTACAGAGTAGGCAATAGTTGTAATTTGTTTATAAATTACGATCGTTTTAAATTTTAATTTTGAATTCAAGGTGTTGACTGATCATTATGAATTTAAAACGAAGTGAAAGGTTATCACTGTACTGTTGTTGTTATGAAGTGCGAATCTGTTTATTGCAGAATGTAGAAAGCTCAACCACCACTTTTATATAGCTCTCTCTTGAATAGACTTGCTTCCGATAAATTTCAGTCACATGTTATCCAGATATTTTTATCAGCATCATAACTTCTATAATGTTCTGATCAACCTCGTTCCCAGGGTTCTCTCCTACCCGTCCCTACGGAGCGAGAGAGAGAGAGACCCTGGTTGGGTCTGGTCACGTGGTCCCAGAACAAAATTAATTCCGAGGGAGGAGTCCTTTGTCTCTCAATTTTTTTGTCTGGTTCGTTTTCACCGTCACGCAATGATCGAAAGGGCAAGACAGATTTGCTAAGCCTCCAACTATAACTGAAATTCGGGAAATTTCTGCCTAAACAGAGCTATCACCAGATAAACAAGTGAATTACCAGCGGAGAAATAAAAAACTTGTGTTATCGCAGTTAAACCGATGACAACAATTAGATACTAAAATCTACGATCCTGAGTAAGACACAAGCGCGTGTTTATCCGCATTAAGGGCAAATCCCTGTCCGTTGAACTTGCATTGCAAGAATCAATGTTTGTCGGTGACAGCGGCTGGTAATCGGCCCGAATCAGTACATGCAAAACCTAAACCATTAGCGGTGACAAAACAAAGCAGTTACGTTGATAGCAGAGGATTCATTTTACATTCACGGTCAAAATAATATTTTAGCTCTAATGACTTAACGGAAAGCTGTAGTCTGAAATGTCAGCTTTCTCCCACCCCTAACCTTTTTTATGATGCGGCAACAGAAAAAAAGTATCGCTTTTAGTGGTAAATAGAGGTAAAAAAATATAATATAGTACGTGCATAAGCAAAGGATGACCAAAACGCGACACTGAAGACAACAGGAAATAGTATACACAGAGACAAAACAGACAACATAACCCAGTGATAACCTGCCAAAGCGAAAGGATTTCTTGTATATGGTCCAAATGAAAGCTTTATTAAAAAAACAAATGTAGCTCAGTGATTTTTCTGAATCCTCTAAAGCATGTACCTAACCCTCCAGAAAATCTTCCTGTTGCTTCGATCGATCGATCTGTTTGATTTCCTGAATATTTTCGAGGACAGTGAGGACGGCAACGTTTGATACATCTTTTCGGCACCCATTCAAACTGCATGATCATAGTTTTGAAAATACATACGTTTGCTTCTAAAGGTGGCTCCATAACATAGAAATGGCAATTTAAGCCTACTGCATTTCGGTATGAATACAACCGCCCAAAATATTTTTGACTGCACAAGTGGTGAATCCATGATTTCCTTTGCAACATCCGATAAACATCCAGATATTCTGCAGGAAGTTACGCTTTCGCTGTCAAAGGATTCGGCGTTCGAGGTTTTGTCTTGACTAGTCCGGGAACTATAAAAAATAGGACCCTTTAGCTTATAGACAAGGTCGGATACGCAGTTTCCACTGATCTCGACGTCTACGCTTCGTAGAGACAAATCTCACACTTATCCGCCCCTCCCCCAAGTCGTTTGTTTGTAATCTCCCAGATTCTGGGAGACACGTGACCAGACCCAACCAGGGTCTCTCGACGGGTAGGAGAGAGAACCTGGGAACGAGGTTGTGTTCTGATGTCCTCGCCCAGCAAAAACAATATAAACCTATAAACCCGATCAATCATCCAGCACGCTTTGTTGTCGGTTGCAGTGACTGCTGCTTGCATTTTGCAATTTCAGTACCAAAGGACAAATACAACATGCAAGAAAAACAAAAAGCCATGATTTTATTTTTTCAATCGTTGAATTATTCTCTCTGCCCACTCACTTATCGCTTCTAAAACACTGTATTTACTTTGGGAAAATACTGGAATTATCTGCTGACCACAATGCAAGGTGACTGCTCACATGTCTGCCTTACATGGTTCACTCGCTCACTGGCTTGCACATTGTACATTCCCACATGTAAACATGCACACAGCAGAGGAAGATCATAATTATTATTACTCTCCGACAGGTACATAATTATTAATAATATTATTGCAAGAACGTAAACTTAAAAGGGTAAACGTTCTTTTCCTTTAAAGTCAGTTATTTACACAAATCCGATCTCAGCTGCAATGTTCTTTGCAAATCGGAGTCTGACAGATATTAGTTGCAGCTCGGTAGAAATGTTAATAGGACTTTTTTACCTTAAGTTCGTGTATTAACTATTAATTTTTGAGCGACAGTGTATTACACTTTTTTTACCACAAACAACATTTTATTTTTTAAATCAGATTTAGTCCTAAGAGCCTAAACTGAAACAACAGCCGATCGCTGGTCATTCATTCAATTCGGTTAAATTAACTCACTTGTGCATGTGTTTATTTACCATGGATACGGCTGCCAAACTGGTGCTTTTCTCAGATAAACGACACTCATAAAAGCAGTGCTGATTAAATTTAACTGAATCAGAAACACATATTAGAATTAAGAGCAAATTACCTTCATTTTTCCACCTCCTGGACTCAAAAGACAATGTGTGTTTGCTTCTTCACGAATGAAAACCACAAAAATACCCCGCCATTTTGAATAGCAACTGTTTGACAGTGGAAGTCATGTTAAAGAAAGGTTAGGTCATGTAAAGCACATGAAATATCACTTAAAATCAGCCTGGTCCCCAACCTCGTCCGCAGGGACGGGTAGGAGAGAACCCTGGGAACGAGGTTGCCTGGTCCCCAGTCGAAACCCTAACCCTCTCGCGCGCCCAAATTCCCCCTTCCCCTTCCCCTTTTAACACCAGCCACGCAGGCTAAAATATAATAGGCGAGTTTCGTATTCTCGGGCGGCCTAGGACGAGTGCTTCTTTATTCGCGGAAGTGAGGCTAATGCGGGTCACTTCTCACTTCTTACCAAGAAGGCAAACAAACATGAGAAAACTGCGGCTGAGGTTCTACCCTGGAGTACCCTGGGTACCAGAGGTTTTTTTTCTCGCGTGCAACGAAGAGCTTCGTCGGCCGCAGGCCGACACGTCTTCAGACGAAGTTTGAAGACACGAGCGGCGAAGCTTTTCGCGCGGGTCACTTTTTTTAAGACTTGTCCGAAAGCAGAAACCGCACATGAAAAGAACCCAGGGTACTGAGTTGCCGAAAAATAGTAAAATATGAAGCGTTAATAGGTTTTGGAGGTCTCAAAACTTACTTACACGATTGAGAAATTATCGGTTTCAAACAACAAAAGAAAAATCAGCTCGTCATCACCAAGAAAAACAACAAGAAATTGCCCGAATTATCGAGAAATAGTGGTCGGTAAGCGAATTAATACAAATGCAAAGATGGTTTCAAAATCCTTAAACAAGATAATACCCTGAAGCTAGCCTGGCACTCCCCAGTGGGGAAAGGGCGAAAAGCGGGGAACGGGAAAAAAACGCCACGGCTGGGCTCGCTTCGTTCACCAATATTTTTTCCGATTTGACCCCTTTTTTTTTTAGATTTTCACTACCGCGGAGCCTGGTCCGAGGCTACCCTGAACACATTTGAATGTTATTTTCAGTGATGGTTAAAACTTCTTTAAGCCATACTTTCCATTGGAGTATACTTAGTGTCAAAAGCCTGCAAGTTAAACTGAGACCTTCTTTTTACTGTTGACATTTTTTCTAACGGAGCGAATTAAAATGCAAAATCTTGTGTTTCTGAAAAAAAATAAACCGACGGGGCACACGTTCTGCATAAATTCCTCGCACTGTAAGAAGTTAAATCGGTTTAAACGAAGATGATTAAAATAGTATAAGTATATTTATACATAAGCTTTCATTTAGCTAGCCTGCGAACAGCAGACGTATTTCCGGTCGTCGCTTCCCTTCCCATGTTCGGTTTTTCTCGACGGGTGAAACTAGGAACTTGAGCCAAAAAAAACCGGATACTCTCGCAGGCTATCATCTAGCATATATTATTTAAACTTATACTAAAATATTCAGTCACGTAAAGAAAAACGTGCACACATTGCACGCGACAAGAACTACGAACACAGAATTTCATAACGACGGTGTACTCAGCAGTTTAAACTCCAATTGATACTGAAACAAAAGTAAAATAGAATACGAAAAAGTAAGATAATTAAAGAAAAGAAAATATTGTCATTTAGCTTCATTTTAACAAATTTTACCCTTTTCAAGCTTAAAAAGTTTACTTCTTCTTTTGGCTTCGTCGCTTTTTCCTTTCTTCTGTTAAGTACTATCAGCTTTTCTTGCAATTTTGTTGTTTGCAACAGATATCCCATTGACTTACTGGTAAAGTTTAAGTTTTGAAATCTTACTATTTTTAAGAGTTCTATCGTTTTCCAGCTACTCAGCGACTGTTTTTGTTTTTGCAAAGAAGTTGACCCGCACTAGCCTCGCGATCGTGCCCGTCCTAGAGCCATCGGGGAATACGAGTATTCTCGAAGTGTAAATTCCCGTCGTCTGAGTCTTCTTGCTGTTCTTTACCCTTAGCCTAAATTTAGACTTCTAAAAAGGCGTGTGTTGCATTAAATAGAAAGAAATATAGAAATGAAAAGGCAATCTGCAATACGGCGGGGGCTTTGTCGAAACACGCAACGCATTCTGGGTTTAACTGGTTGAACAAACAGTGCCCGTATGTAAGTGCCTGGATATTGCAGGACACGACCGAACGGAAGAGGATTTATTTGGGCGTGCCTTGAAGGCTATTGAAGGTAGATGAAGGTTGGATGAAGGTGAATAAGGGATATTAGAGGTAGGTGACGGTGAATAAAAGTCGATCAGTAATGAACGCTAATGCTAATAGATGCAATATGAAGCGAATGCAGGTAAATGACGACTAATGGAGGTAGATGAAGGGGAACGAAGTTGAATGAAGGCTATTGGACATTTATTGGAGGTAGATACAGGTAAAGCGAAGGTAAATGAGGGATAGTAGAGATAGATGAAGGTGGAGGAAGGTGAGTGAAGGATAATGGAAGCAGATGCATGAAGTGCGATGGCTGTTGGCTTTAGTGGTGGTAGAGGGTGTTTGTGGAACAACCGTAAGTGAGATTGTAGCTCCGGTCATCGGTTTTCTTTAAAAACCGGAGCCATTCTTGTAATTAACAACTAGACTGGCTGCATCTAACCTCTCACGTAGACTTTCTTAGGGGAACCCCTAAGAACGTCTGCGTTGGAGGAAAGGCTGCACCCGATGTTCTCCTCTCACAGTAGGTGGCAGCGAAAGGCCTGCTGTTGAGTGCACGTGCAAGAGCTTGCAAGGCCCGTGCTCACGTGAATAGTGCATGAATACATAATTGCACCATAAGCGTTTTCCAAGGTGATGATGCTGCATTCTCGCTGCCTGCTGAGAAAGGAGAAATCGAGAAAGAACGGTAATTTTCCAAATGACATAAAAAGGTGTTTTCCTGTTTTGAAAACACGTAGTCCGCGTTAATTCAGGTATACACGTACTGTATCAAATGCGAGACTTTTCGATCCGCCTTGTTGCTGGAAATCTATTTACTAAGTGACCTGAAAGCAAAGCCTGATCTCGGCTTAGTGTGGGACGAGCCTTGGTAAGATACAGGTGATTGCACAGTTTATAAATCTATGTACGTTAAGTTAATACAGGCTACACTACAGTTTTTTTTATATTTTTCTTTTGTATGATTCATTAATATATTGTTGCATCTCAAGCATCTTTGGTAGCCTGTACACAAACGTTGTTCTATTTTTCTTTTTGTTCCTTTCGAAAACATCGGCGCGCACGCGAGCGAAGCGATACCCCCGCGTGCTGAAAGGAGAAAGAAAAAATATTTGTTTTTTAATTCCAATACCATTTACTCCGTTTTTATAATTGTTGGTTTCAGCCTGCCATCTATTTTGATTTGTTATGATTTAGCCTATAGGATGTTTTACATCCATGATCTGTAACGCAGCCACTTAATTATCTATAACATGTATTTATGCCATGCAGACCTAAGAAAACCCTCAGGCAACTTTCGATTTTGTTACTTCCGCATCACGCAAAACCACAAGCGATCAATATAATGCGATGAGTTTGCACATTGAAAATGTGCTCACAGTTCATATCAGTTACGGGCAAATATACCCTTCCTTTGCCCGCTTCTTCAGTCTTCGGTCTTCTTACTTTTGTTCTGGTGTGCGATATAACCAAGTGAATCTAAATGAGCAGTGCAAAATAGAGGAGCCTTCAAGACAGAAAGGTTAGAGGTCTGGTAAATATACAAAAATATACCCTAGCTGATTACACTACTTCTTAGGAGATTAGAGTGAGTTTCAAAGAATGGAATTGAGATGTAGTAGAATTAGAATCCAGGCGTGAAAATGAAAGTGTCGGTAAAACAAAAGATGTTCTTCACTCCACTTAGAGTAAATATGTGCACCTCAGTTGTATCGAAAACATTTTCACATCTCTTTTAATTCCAGTTTTGTTGATGTTTCCGGCTGTTCCACTCGAGGTTAGTGGAGCATGGTTTTCTGATCCTCGGGTTTACTTTACTGCTTGTTTACTGACATGACATTCAGTTATAAACTGCATATACAAAGTAAAAAGTGTTACACAACAATTTTTACGAGCTAGAAAAGTCCATCGGGGCATCTAGTGTGCGCAAACCCTTTGACCTCATCGAAGTTTCAAAGCCCCCGGAACACACACACACAAAATTTCAGGCCCTCCTCAACATCTTCAAACCCCCTTCTCTATATTAAATAAACTTTCCAAGCCCAACAACGTTTAAAAAACTGGTGCAAGTACGTTTTCGACTATTGATAATATCCTTCACAACCACCACTTCATTTCAACAGACTGTAACTACACTAGTCCCTTCATAACCAAATTAGCACTCCCACAACTACCTCACTGCAACACCTAAACTCAGTTTTATTTTCGAAAAAAATATTTTTTTGTTACTTCATATCAAATTCTACGAGAAACCAGTTTCAGTGATTAACAAACTACAGCCATTATCTTACCAATTCATGTCCAATATAATTCCACGCCTTCCACTTCACACATCTCAACCAATTCCTAAACTCCTTATACAACGCTACTGCACTACTCAAACATCCCTAATACACAAAAAATACTTCACACACGCTTGGTACATCAACGCCCAAATATACGCTCCCACAATGCAACGTCTTGTTTTACAGATTTTAGATAAGAACATATTTTCAAATTTTAGGCTAAAGGGGCAGACTAACTGGGAAATTTTATCCTAACAAGTCCTTTGCAGGGGGGCTTTATTGTATATTTTGCAGTTTTACTATCTCTGACAATTAAAGAGTGTCTTTAGAGCCAATATGGGGTCAGTACATCTCAAGTGCTAGCTAACAATAATTTGTTATAAAGTTCAATTACTTTGCACATTCCTTTGTTATTCATGGTACTAAAATAAACTACTAAAATCCAACTAGTAGGCTATTATCAATGCTGCGTTCTGATTGGTTGAGCTACTACTAGGCTATATGTTATAGCCCACTAGTAGCTAAAAGTGCCGGCTTTGAAAACCAAAACAATGGCGGCTAAATCGCGTTTTGCTAGCTTAACTTGTTTTGTCTCGATATTTTTTACCAATTAGTTGGATTTTACTAAAAACAATTATTCTTCTCGCCCTCATGGTCTCTGAGTCAGGAATAATTGTTAAGTACCTTTTGGCCGTATTGGCGTATGGTACCCGATTGTGTCAAGGGGATGAAATGCGGCTGGCTTGTTAGGTAATGAGGCTCTGCATGCAACAATGAAAGACACCTTTTTTTCGATGTAAGTCACGTGATATGCTCGCGGAAAATTGCCTTTTTTCATTAACATCACTTATATATTATACGCGTTATAAAGGATCACTTTGAGAAACGGATTGGAATTTGGTTTTCCGTTTTTCGTTTCCACATCACTTTAAAAACGAATTTGAATTTCATTTTTTATTTTTCGTGTTCGCATCACTTTGAAAAACGGAAGTGAATTTCGTCTTTCGTTTTTGTATGGCTTGTTATTAAAAACAGATTTGAATTTCCTTAGTCGTTTTTACATGACTTTGAAAAACGTATTAATGCGCCAGTCATTTGAAAGCCCCAGACCCCCGTCCCCCCTTGGGGATGAACGGGGCAGTCACTTTTTATATGCAAGTGAAAACAAGTGGGTTCTTCCCTCCGTGAAAGCAAGTGAACTCCCCCGCCACCAATATATCCCACACACAGGGTACTCCCTTTTTTTAACAAAGGATGACACGACAGAACACGTTGATTTTGGGGCAGCTATCGCAACACTTGCATACCGTCGATGGAGACGGAAAACTGACGAATATTCAAGGACTTTACAACTCAAAGTCACAAAATTGGAGATAACAAAAAAATTACAAATAATGTTTACAGTCTTCTGGAGTTTTTGTAGAAAGTCTGTCTTTCTTGTTATTTCCACGATTCAACTACTTTGAAGTTATTAAAAAATTTGGTCAATTAAACGAGAAAAATATGACGCCTCTTGTGAAGTTCTCGCATAAATGGCACAAAAAATGTGTCCGCGCCTTAAATAAAATGCGACTCAGCTGAGACATTCCTTATATGCTCATTTAAACGGTACAGCTTGTGCCGTATTTAAGACCTGTATTATGTAAGCTACGCCAAAACACACTTTGCAAAGCATATTTCTTAGTGGGAAAATGAAAACGCTGACCACAGAGCGACTACCCGCTTATTCCCCGCGGCCAGGTAGGCGAAAACCGGGATTTCTAGCGTATCTCCCGCCTACCAGGGAACAAAAATGGAGTGATCATGACGTGAAAGGCCCCACCTTACCCCGTTCATCCCCGTTGGGGGGAGGTTCAGGGCTTTCAAATGACTGGTGCATTAATACGTTTTTCAAAGTCACGCATAAACGACTAAGGAAATTCAGATCTGTTTTTCAATAACAAGCCATGCAAAAACGAAAGACGAAATTCACTTCCGTTTTTCAAAGTGATGCGAACACAAAAAAACGAAAAATAAAATTCAAATACGTTTTTTAAAGTGATGCGAAAACGAAAAACGGAAAACCAAATTCTAATCCGTTTTCAAAGTGCTGAGACGAAAACGAAAAACGGAAAGCAAAATTCAAATCTGTTTTTCAATGTCACGTGAAAACGAAAAACGAAAGTCAAATCCCGGTTTTCAATGTCATGAGTGAACGAAAAACGAAAAACGAAAAATGGAAATGGAATGTAAATTCCATTTTCCCTTGCCATCGAGAAACGGTTGGCACTAAGATACACGCATTTGTTAGCCTGACACTGAGTTTCTCAAACTTTATTCTCGTTGTTTGTAACCTTAGATGTAATACTTGCAATTGGAAGACGTATTTGTCTGGCAGGAAGCAGTGCCGTTTGTCACTCACAAGTAATTTCTGTAGTTCTGTAGCGAATAACGACGACTAATTCGCATTATAAACAAAATGAAATAGCCAGCCGTGGCACAGCCCCTTTAGTAAGGCGGAATTTGAGCGAAACACACGAATTAAATAGGTCCTATTCTTAAATACAATGATTATGTTATTTAACAGGTAAACTGAGCAACCATGTCCTGAGAAGATTTATAATGAACTGCGAAGAAAGGCTTCAGAGCTCCCAAGTTTGCATTACTGCTATTGAGTCAGGTGACTATCTTCAAGCCAAGGAGTATTATGAACGCTCCTTAGAAATGAACCTCAAAAAGTTTGATCCTGAACACATTGACGTAGCAAACGCGTTCTATGGCTTAGGCCTTGTGCAAAGTGCCTTGGGTGACTATCAACATGCCAGGAAGAACCTCGAACATGCGTTATCTATCTACCTAAAAAAGTTTGGAACTAAACACGTCGCTGTCGCACGGACTAATCACTATTTAGGCCTCTTACAAAGCGCCCTGGGTGACCATCGAGAGGCTAGGGAATATCTTGATCTTGCCCTAACCGCTCGTTTAGAAATGCATGGGTCAGAACACTTAGACGTAGCGAGTACTTACCACTTCTTGGGCGTTGTAAACAGGGAGACGGGTGATCTTCAGAAGGCTAAGCAGTATTTTGAACGCTCTTTGACAATTTTGGAGCAAAAGCTGGATCCAAACCATGCTCAGGTAGCTCGTAATTTCTACTGCTTGGGTGTGGTGGAGAGCCAGATGGGTGAACACAAACATGCAAAGGAGCACCTCGAATGCGCCTTATCTATTCGACTGAAAATACTTGGACCTCAGCACCTAGATGTCGCGTGTACTCAGTGCAGGTTAGGTGTTGTTCAGTATCATTTAGGTGACACGCTGCAAGCAAAAGATAACTTACAGCGTGCTTTGGCAATTCAGTTAAATAGTGGGCCTGACCATCTACATGTCGCAAGCACTCGCTCTGGTTTGGGTGTCCTACACAGTATCTTGGGTGACCACCAGCAAGCCAGCGAGCACCTTCAACGGTCTCTTTCCATTTATCTTGAAAGGAATGGACCAGAGCACATTTCCGTCGCCCGAGTAAATTTATTATTGGGTCTTGCAAAGTACCGATCAAGTGACCTTCAGCAGGCCAAGGAGCATCTCGAGCATTCCTTATCCATTCGCCTAAAGAAACTTGGACCAAATCATGTTGACATAGGTCGTACCTATCATCTCCTGGGTCTTGTTTATAGAGCGTTAGGTTACCATCAGCATGCCAAGCAGCAATACGAAAATGCCTTTCCCATTTTTTTGAAACATTTGTTTCGCCCTCCGGATCATATTCAAGACGCGCGCAAGCACCACGGCTTGGGTATTATTAACGTTGCTTTTGGTGACCGCTGGCAGGGCAAGGAGCATCTTGAACAAGCGCTATGTATATATCTCAAAAAGCTTAGTCCGGAATATGTCGAAGTCGCTCGCACTTATCACTGCTTGGGGCTTGTAGATAACGCTTTGGGTCAACATTGCCAGGCTAAGAGTCACCTAGAGCTTGCCCTATCAACTCGTTTGAAAAGACTTGGACCTGAACACATTGACGTGGCGAGTACTTATCATTTTTTGGGTGTGGTACACAGGAACCTAGGTGCAGAAAATCAAGCCAAGCAGCATTTTGAAAGAGCACTTTCCATTTATCTGAAACAAGTGGGACCTGACCACGTTCACATTGCTCGTAGTTACCATTGCCTAGGCATATTAGAAACCCACTTT
Source organism: Porites divaricata (assembly GCA_038088405.1). NCBI lineage: Eukaryota > Metazoa > Cnidaria > Anthozoa > Scleractinia > Poritidae > Porites > Porites divaricata. The sequence goes on along the minus strand of JBBMOI010000005.1, from coordinate 21,866,233 downwards.
GGGGACGGAAAAAATGCCAAAGATCATTTTGAACGTGCCTTATTAATTAGAAAGAAAATGTTGGGTCCTGACAACCTTGATGTTGCATGCACTTACTGTGGATTAGGACTTGCACAAATCTCGTTGTATAATTTTCAGCAAGCAAAGGAAAGTCTTGGACAAGCGTTATCCATTAGGCGGCAAAAGCTTGGTCCAAATGACCTTGATGTTGCACGGACTTATTCTGCATTGGGTCTTGCGTTAAGTGCAACAGCTAAACATCAAGTAGCCAAGGAATACCTTCGACGTTCATTATCCATTCGACTAAAGAAACTTGGACCTCAACACTTAGATGTTGCCTCTAGCTATTGCGACTTAGGTCTTGCTGATATTGCCGCTGGTGACCATATGCAAGCTACAGAGCATTATGAGCAAGCCCTATCTATTCAACTGAAAATACTTGGACCTGACCACCGTGATGTGGCGGGTACTAACTATGGCATTGGCCTTGCTCAGAGTGCTTTGGGGGCTCTTCAGCAGGCCAAGGACTACCTTGAAGGTGCTTTGTCTGTTCAACTGAAAAAATGCGGATCCAATCACTTGGATGTTGCAGCTACTTGCTCTGCCTTGGGGCTTTTACACCATCGCATGGATGAAGATCAGCAAGCAAAAGCGCACTTTGAACGTGTCTTGTCAATTCAAATAAAACAATTCGGGACTGATCACCTGGCAGTTTCAGGTACGTACGGCGTCTTAGGTCTTTTAGAGAGCCTCTTAGGTGAACACCAGCAGGCAAAGGAACATCTTCATAGTGCACTAGCTATTGCAAAGAAAAAGGCTGGGCCGCATAATTTTTTAATAGCACGAAACTACTATTTATCTGGCCTTGTACTGCATCGTCTGGGTGATCACCAGAAAGCCTCCGATTATCTCAAAATTGCCTTAGCCATTCGCGTCAAAAGACTTGGAAGAGATCATACGGAGGTAGCACGCACCTACAGAACTCTCGGTCTTGTGGAGCGAGCCTTGGGTAATCAGCAACAATCTAAGATGTATTACGAGTATGCCCAATCTACTGAAAGAAGAAAGCGAGGGGCAAATCATATCGATATGACAACTGAATCAGATGTTGCTTTCGTAAAAGCACGTCGCTGCGATGATAGTATTAGTCATGCCTATTTGTAAATCGTCTTCAATAATAACAGGGTTCCGTTGTTTGTTATTCTGCAAGAGCTCTGTCGTTGTATTCCCATTCCTGCCCCAAGAGAACCTCGGCGGCTACTCTTGCATTGTTGCTTCATCTTTGAATTTTCATTTCCTAATCTGTTCTCTCCCTCTAATTTTCTCCTCTCATGATCGTGAGTTTCTAAGTGATATCACGGAAGTGGAGTTCTTTAACAACTGATGGTTTCCAAATAATCTTGAACACGATTAGTGACTTGTCTACAACACGTCTGTTGAAGGCACAAATGTAGTAACTGGTCTCAAATGTAATGAAGGCCACAAGCTAGTGCAAAAACATTTGGTCACAAATGTAACAAAAGTCTTAACAAAGCTAAAAAAGTAAATCACATGTAGGCATGATTGTTTTGAAATAAGCCACTCCTCTTTCCTTTTTTATAAAGTAAGGGAAACATTGACCGGATTGGAATGACACTTGAAACCTAACTTATGCAGGGGAATTCTCAAGCATGTTAAGGCATGGCTCAACTTTTGGTCTCGACCCCCCGCAAAGATGAAGCCGTTTTTATTCTACGGCCATGGGTTTTAATTCTAAAAGTTGCAAAAAACTTTCGAGAAACTTTCTTTCGAGGCGTTGAATTAATTGGGTTGAAGTGATGTAGTCACGTGAAACGTGACGTTATAATAATATTCAAAAATAAATTCAAAATGGGGCAGGAATGGTTGATTATAACTAAGTTTGAACCATGTGTAAATGTTTGTTTTACCGTGCGAATTTTTTCCGTGGCCGGAACTGAGAGAATGTTTAATTTCTTAAAAAGATATTAACAGGGGAAAAGTGTCACGTGACCTATTTTGCTTAATTATTAATTAAATAAAAACGTGAGTCAACCATTCCGGCCAGATTCAAGTGAGGAATGATGATACAATAACATAAATACTGTATTTAATATATACTATGGGGCATCTCGCCACCCCATCTTTAGTTTTCTTTTCTTTCCTGGACTCGACCATAAGTGGTCACGTGACACAGATATCTGATTTCTTACGTTATAGAAAAATTAAGGTTAGCGATTTTTCCGAGGTTGCCAAATTTTGGAAGGTTCTGATAAATTTTGACAAAGTTATGATCAGTATTAGATTTTATGCAAATTAGCCTCAAGCCATGCCTTAACATGCTGGGAAAGATATCTTTCATATCGAAATGAGTTAGCCTGAATTTCATCCGATTACTTCGAGTCGTTATTACTCCCTCAGTAACGTCTGAATCGACCCGCCGTTAATGCCGTCCAGTGACGTCACTACTCCTTGGCCTTTACTTTAATTCATGCAAAAAGTAAAACACGGTTTTCAAGTGGCAAACCGAGAAATATCGTTTGGAAATGTCAGCATGATACAGAATTGCTTTATTTTTTTCGATCACAATTCATGTTTGACATTCAAACTATCACAATGATTTGCTTTAATTGAAAAGAAGCTATTTGGTCCTTAACGAAGAAAAAAAACGAGGAAACAAGGAAGAAAAGCTAACAGAATCATTACACTTGCCGGTAAAAATAGCAATAGGTCGACTTATAATATTGGGCAAACTTCGCGTAAACAAAATCACCGGCCGCCAAAACCACAAAGTGGCTCCAACTTTCATTGAATGAAAAACCTACCTACTCTCCACAATGATTGTTCATTCGCAGTTCATTTTAGCATTTCAGTTTTGAAGACAAGGGCAATTTTGTTGTTTAAGATAAAAATTAAGCTTATCGAAATGTTTGAACTACACGAAAGAATTAATGCCAGGGTGCGATCCTCTGAATATCAAGCGACAATCCCGCTAAAATTTTTCATAATTATACATAATTATGCGAATATTTAGACAATCAGCCAATCAAAATCACTACCCGGTTTTCGGGTAGTGAGTGACGTCACTGGAAGGCATTAACGGCCGGTCGATTAAGACTTTGTTGAGAGGAGAAAACGACTCGAAGCAATCGGATGAATTTCAGGCTAGAAATGAGTGCAATTTAGTCAAAAGGGCCATAATTCAAGTCACTTGCTAGGTGACGGGAGTAGTTTACGGGGTCAAATTTCGCCGTTTAAAAGAACTGCACCGACTATTTTTCATCCTTTAAAATAGGGCTCGCTTAAGAATGACCCAGAAAATATGCCATTTGTTACAAAGACTTGCCTTCGAGTCAACTTCTTTTCTCGAAAACATATTAAAGGTCGAGCTGTGAATCAAGACATCAGCACGCTTATTTTGGAGTAAACTTACTTTAAGTCACGGTTGCTACAAAAAGGTCTCACCGTTGCTCCTTTATAGAACTAACAGAATTTTACGGTATCAGTCGAAAGGAAACATAACTATTCGTTTGTTTTTAGGGTCAAGATGATGAAAATTACAAACCTTATACCTATAATCTGCATTATACCTGGAAGACTATCTGTAATGTTATGATGTATGCTAATGATACAGTTATCTTTTTTCTCGGCTCCACTAATATCGGAAATTGAGTTACAGTTAAATTTGGAACTGATTAATCTGACTGGCTGTCTACAAATAAGAAGACCGAGTTCATGGTTTTTGGCACCCACCAGAGACTATGTCGCCAAGACATCGATGGGGCTCATATAACGTTGGGAGGAGAATCTGTGAAACACTGTGATGCCTTTGCCTGGGCGTAGTTTTGGACAACAGTCTTTCCTTTAATTTGCATATTGATTATGTGAAGAAGAAAGTTTCTAAAACACTGGGGATGTTCTCAAGAATTAGATCATCATTAACAACTGAGAAGCATCGAACCGATTGTATAAATCGATGATACTACCAAATTTGGAATACTGTTGTGCTGTTTTTCATGGCTGTGGTAAAGGAAATGAAGAAGAATTGGACCGCCTGCAGAGACGTGCTGCTAGGATAGTGCTAAAGACGGTGCATTTGTCCACTCAAGATATGGTTTCCGGTCTTGGTTGGGACCCTCTTAAGACGAGAAGAGAGAAGCATATCGTCAAACTTGTCAAGAATTGTCTTGATGGACAAGCTTCAAGTTATTTCTCAGATTATTTTCGACGGCGAACTTATGATATTCATGACTATGACACTAGGTCTAAGGATAGGTTATCTATTGATAAATCAATCTCGAGTTGACTAAGAGGGCCTTTTTTTATAAGGGGGCTACCCTTTTTAATGATTGCATGTAGTTTTGTTCATAAGGAGGCTACCTTCTTTTTTTTTTATTGATTATAATTATGTTCTGTATCCTAGTTTCGTATATAATTGATGTTTTTACCTTTCTATTTATTTATTTTTATACAGGACCCATATTGATAGCTGTTTTTATAACTGAAATGGAAATTTCTTGTGTTTTGATTTAAAAATAGCCTATTATATCACAAATTTTGCTAATGTTATGATTAATTGGTAACAGAACTTCGTGTCGTCCAATTCGGTCTGTAATCACACTCGTGATTTAAACAAATCGGACTCCCGCTACGCGGTCGTCCGATTTTGTTAATCACTCGTATGATTACAGACCGAATTGGACTCCACTCAGTCCTGTTACCATTACTTATTATTATTAAGACAACGTTTTCAGTCGGTACTTTCTTACAACAATTAAAATTCAAATAGGAAGAGTTGAAATACAAACTGAAAATATTAGTGAAAGAACAAACAAACAGAAGAAAAGGACTAAAACACTCCCTGGCTTGAATTTCACACTTTTTCTTTATACAATTAAAGCAGATGCCAAGTATTTACCCATGGAACATAGATAATGGTATGATGAAGTTAAATTTCTTGTAGCCCTCAACCTTTCGTCCGACTGCCGGCAAAAATCTTTCGGTTTTCTGAGTAAAATGCACGACAAAGAACTAATTCACTAAACAATTTAGAATAAATTTCAGAGATTTAACACTTTTTTCAATTTAGATTTTAGACTATAATCACATTTGCCAATGTGCACGGCGAGTGAGCCATTATTTTGCACTACATGTACACAGACTTTAGTCCTTGTCCCATAAACTGCTAAGTTCTAAAATATACAAAAGCTAATAATGTTTCACTCCGTTTGGCTTTATTCCTTACAAAATATTTACACTCTGTTACAAAGGAGAGAGGGGACAAGGCGGATAGCAAAACAATTTAATTGGCAGGTGATGTTAACTGACAGGATGTCGCGATCGTTGTAATAGATGTTTGTCACAGTTTTGATCAAATGTTACTAATACACTTGTGAAGTTTATTACATTTTTGAGCGAATGTTATTACACTTGTGACCTTTATTACATTTGTGCCTTCAAAACACGTCTCAGGTTGAATTATTTTGGGATTTTCTGAAATTTGGAAGAATTGTTAGAGATTTTATGAACATTCAGTTTCAGGGTTTTATGTTTCTTTTCACAAAAAGCGTTACACTTGAAACTTCATCACAAGTGACTCTGAAGCCTTTGTTTTCAAAGTCTTGCAGCATCAATCAGCGGTTTTTTCCATATAATCCGGCATCCATTGCCCCCGCCCCCCCCCCCCCCCCCCCCTTCCTGCCAGCTCGAGCATTGACATTTCACCACAGACCACCCATTCTATTTCAATATTACAGACGTTTAAGACATTTTTCGGAGTTTTGTGAGATTTTTAGAGGCGAAGTAGGAGGTTTTGAAAGAATTTTTGGAAAAATCCCGGAGACTTTGAGGCAATTTTTCACGATGGCTAAGCCTATTTTGCAGAGATATGCTCTAGCTGCCATTTTCGCAAGTCAAAAGTCGTATGTTTGCGAACGCTTACAAAAATAGAGGCATTTGTCTAAAGGCCCATGCAAACGGACGCAACTTTGTTGGTTCCGTTTGCACACCCTGTGGCATGTTGTTGCTGGCGCATGCGTGTTGTTGCACAAAGTTTTACACAGGTAAAACGTTTAGGTACGTGCAAGCGAACGCAACAACTACGGAGTTGTTGCGTCCGTTTGTACGTAGCCTTAAGCATAAGTTACTCTATTTTATTTACGAATAAGAACATGGTCCACTTCAGTTGTTGTTCGGTGCTGCAAATCGAGTAACTATCTAGCACAGGAACCAAATTGACTCTGATCGGATTCGCGCGTTTTGGCCACCTGAATTATAGGGACTTAAAACAATTACCTCACAAGGAAACGGGCCCAGTTCTTATACTATAACCACACTCTTGAGGGGAGAAAAATCGGACTACCGCATACTGTTTCATCAGTGTAGGATTACCACAGGATTAACAACCATTTTCCCAAAACAAACTGTTGCGAAGGTTATATAACAGTCGGCTGACGTTCACATTTCGAGCATGGCCCACGTACAGACCGAATTGAGCATGTCAATCTCTTCTCAAAGCTATTATAACTATTTACAATTCACCTCTCTTTTGTTCAACGTTCTCAGTGAAGTTTTGCTTTCCACAAACAAGGATTTTATTTGGTTGGAATTTTAAGACTGCGAATTGAAAACCCACCATAACAAAGCTGTATTCTCAGCAAACACACTTCTAAAAGAATAATATGATAAAGCCAAGAACTTTCACACTATTATTTATTTCAGTTCTTTAATACTGTACATATAAAATAATTATTTCATGTTAATGATGTCAATGTACAAGCACAATCTTGCAAGAGGGCAGACTTAAGAAAATTCAGCTTGCCCCAAGCTAAGCCTGCCCTCTCACAATAATTTAAATGGGCAAGTCAGGTGAACACAATACTATTCCAGTTCCTACACCACAGTACACCAAGAAAGTCGAGTCTCTCTCTAACACACAAACACAGGACACTGACGAGTGTCACTTAAAGAGATTTCCAAATTGTAGAAAGCAGGCACTAACTCTAGGAGGCCGCTACTGGCAGGTGTCTGTTGTGATGTCCATAAAGAGAGTTGATTGTTTACTAAGATGAATAACATTATCCACTGGGTAAATTTCTAACAGTTACTTTACTGTTATCTATTTTCCCAAAACTGAGAGTCGGATCTACGGGAGGCAAAGGTCACGGTTTCTAAGAAATTCACCTGAAAAGAATGATACGTAGAGAAGATAACTTCTTTGGCTAATTTTAATCTCATTATTCCCAACATAATTTATCCACCCTAGACATATAAATCTCGTACAGGGTGCAGTTGCTACCACAAATTGCGACAAGAAAAACATCTGTTTGAGGCATTAGGTTATGATTGAACATTGTATGATTACACTGTGAAATGTGGAACTGGAAAGGGACGAGAAGCATCAGTTAAATGTACCGCGCCTGTCTGGAAAATCTCTATAATTACAGTTTACTATGCAATGGAAAAATAATTATTGCAAAATGAACATCAATATTGGTGAACTCTGACTATTTTAAAAAGTAGAACCAGCTAAACTAAGTTGATTGTGAAAAATAAGTAAAATAAAAACATTCTTAATTTTTCAGTCAGTTACACGTTCACCTTTTCCAACATTAATTGCTTAGCAGTGTGAAGCACAACACAAAAATTTGAATGGCCACTACAAGAGTTTTAAAAGACGTTTCCGGGTACTAGTCCTTTGTCAGAGTAATTCAAGGAACTGTGGGTTGTATCTTAGGTAGACTATACTATTGGTTAAACACGGTAAGTTGAAAAAGCAACAATATGTTCGTTGAACGAGAACTGTGTATTTGTTCATCCACCTATACATGTAACAACCCACAGATCCTTCATTAAATCTGCTGAAGAGTAGGTTCACAGCTTTTGAATCTCATTGTAGTGACGAATGTTTTGTCATCTTCGTTTATGAAACCACGTTTTTGTGTTTCCCTTCGTCACTAATGCAGCACCATCTAATTCATTCAGCACAATAAAGCACAACGTCGAAAGAGGATGAACAGACTCACATGCGCAACATGAAGCTATAATGTTCTTCTTGTTAAAAAGATGACCAAAACAATTATGATTTCATGCTGAAGCCATTTAAATGCCTAGATTTATGCAAATATTATTTTGTTAATGTCACTTACCACTTCTCCCCAAAAATGTAAGACCACATCAAGGTAAGGTTATGAATAAGCTAACGTTTTCCGTAACAGTTTCACCTTTAATAACTTGTGTTATCAATATTAAGGTTTGTGGAGTCTTGAAGCAGGAATTGGTACAATTTTGATCAGTACAAGTGTTTAGGATTTGTAAGTTTTTTGCCCTAGTTGTGCCCTTAAAGGGGCTAGGTTATCCCAAGTTTGGCACTGTACATACTACTATTATGTCTAGCAAAACAGTAAGCCGCAAGAAAGTGATTTCATTGTACATGTAATTCTTCCAGCACCTCTAACATACATGTAACAATTTTTGCAGGAATTCTCAGAAACTTTACCATGGCTCTCAAATCCTTCCCTTGAGTGCCTACGATAAATGGAGGTGGCCAAGTACAAAAAAAGCAAACAAAAATGAACTAAATTACTTAGTTTCCTAAATTAATATGAATCTGTAAGTGTTCAATTACCACTTCTGACTAGAGCTAACATGTAAAGGACTCTTGATGCCATTTCTAAGCTAAAATCCCAAACAATGTCAAACTGTGTGGTTAAACTTTATTTTGAGAGTAGAATGTGAGATAATATTATACACTGCACAAAATAACCTTTACTTCTTGACACAACCTGAAATCACTATAGCTTCGAAATGGCATCAATCATTCAATCAATCACAAAAGAAAATACTCATCAATCTCATAAACTGTTTGGTAGCCTTTCCTGAGGAGATGAACTTTCTTTCTTTGTTCATACTGGTTATACAATGTTCTCATCTTGATGCAAGATCCTCCACGTTTGTTTCTCCTCACAGTGTACTTGCTGAGTGAATTAACATTTTTCTGTTCCTTACATGCAAGGCAAAGTCTCACAAGTAAGATTATATGTATTGAGCCAGCCACCTGAAACCTGTGTGATCAAAGAAAGACATCATTATAAATGTTTCCATGAGCATGCATTGGATGTGAGGTGGTAAATACAACACACAATGTAGCCACTGAGGTGCGTAGCGCCGAGGTTGGCTATAACTATCTCATATCCAACAAGCACGAATGAAATAATATAAGTTTATAAATTTTTTTTTAATTCGAAACATCTGGTTATTACCACTGAATTTTAGTAAATTTCATTTCAAATAATAATTATTACAAAACGACCAGATATTAATGTATCTTTTGGTAAGCCAAGGGAAAATCACATGGCATGTGCATGTGCACTGTTTGCGAACTAAGTTGAATGAAATATCTGAAAGGGAAGGATGCTGTACTTATTCTCAACAAGTACTGTTTTCGCTTTCCCTTCACTGTGACTGTGGAATTTGATGCTGGACAGGTCAACCTGATTACTCTTCAATTTCGTATTCTTCCTCCACTGAATCGGAGCTGCACAAAGACCCAGCTTCATTATGGACTTGCGAAAGTGTAAAGAGGTGTAAAAACTCTTCAAACATGCAAAAAACCTGCTGATGGTTTTGAAAAGTTACTCCTGCATGGACTTGTAAGCCATTCTGAAAATTTTTAAGGTAAACTTTGTTGTTGTTGTTGTTACATAATCAGCTCGACGTACGGGAGAATTAAGCTTGAGCTCTTGTAATTTCTTTAAATTTGTAAGGAAACTTTGGAGTACCATTAAATAATTTCAAACCAAAGTTTGTTGGTTTTTTGTCACTGCCTGTGCAGCATTCTCTGTTTTTTTTTTTCTGTTGTTTCGTCCGTAGAAAGCTACTGTTTTCCACCGCTTTGTCCAAAAGAAATTTTGTTGATTTCCATAATTTATAGGGTCAAACTAAGGTACATGTATATAAGCTGAGATTAAGTGAACCAATCAGAATGCTACATAACATGTAGAAATGCATTATCGTAGGTTGAAAATTTAATAAAATGTAATATTCTTGGTCACCTTTTTATTGATTGCGACGTTTTTACCCCCAAAGAAGTTACATGGTATGGTATGCCGTACATATAAAAACATTACTTCCAGGAAGTGATAACCTACCCAGAGTGGTTGGCATGGTCATAAACTGTGAAGTTTACAACATAAGATCTACACATGTTTATTAATAAATTATATTATTATGCATCTTAAAATAATGTTTGGAAGGCTTCAAATTAAGGCCCTGTTTATACATTGTATAGAGAAAAGTTGTCCCTGGAAGCATTTGCACACTATTATGAGAAAAAAGATGACCCTTTGCACAAGCCAAGAGCCAACAACAGCATTCATGCATGGTTTGATTGTCTGGCCTTTGACAAGTTGACATGGCTGGGCAAACCAATTGTGTTTATATGTAGCGAGAAAAGTTGGCCCATCTAGGATGGTGACCCAGTTAGCTAGGTCACCATTATTTTTGGCCAAGCCAACTTTTTGTTTCTCATTGAAACAGTTAAATTCCAAGTCTTGTAAGGAAATGTAGGAAAAGTTGGCTCACCTAGGATAGCCTGGGTCTACAAGCGAGTGACCCTTCTTCCTGAGACAACTTTTCTCGTTTATAAATGGGGCCACAGGCTATAACTACATTGTACACCGTAATGGATAGCTTTTTTGTTGCATGAAAAGTTATCCAGTACCATGCACAAGAAGTTGGCTGGGACGGTTAAGTGCACTTAATCCCAATACCACATTTTTTCCTACTTTCCTCTACAGCTGCAAGTGCGTCCCAGCCCTCGCTCCTACTCATTTACTCCTACACAGTTCAAATACCTGTTCACACTTGGACAATTGCAGTGCAGCTTAGCTGCGTTGCAAACATACATTGCTGTAACATTGAAATCACTGTTATGGCATGTACAGTGTACACTGTACGCCCTATCCAGTATGGTTTTTGAGTCGGCACATGAGCATTGTGGACATGCATGTAGCCTTAGACAATGTTCAAGCAGAGCAATTCATAGTGTACACATAATTATTTTACATAATGTATTTCATGAGAAAACTAACCTTCGCCATATCCTTGCCGCTTTAACACACTACACATGTACAGTTCCATTGGTCGAGCTTGGAGATCTTTGGCGGCGATGTTTCCCTACAAGAACACATATGAGTTAAATTTAACCAATGATCATATTCCAAACAATCAGAAAGATCATAATCCTATAATTCATGGCCTAACCCTTTTGATCCTTTTTCCCGACTAGTTTGGAGATAAAGTGGCGAGAGACATTTACAAAAAGAATTCATTTAAAATAATTACGAAAGATACACATATACGTCTACAGTCATTTTATTTTAGAAACAAAATACTGTACTTAGATCAAAATTCAGTGTTTTTAGATTTACCTTTCCTGTTGTAAGACCATACAGGCCAAAGTATTGTCTAATATAATCCTCACTGGCTGCTCCTGGGATGTCGATTTTGTTACCAAGAAGAAGTACAGGACAACTTGCCAACTGCTCATCTGCCAACAAGCTCTGTACAGTTTCAAAGTATAATTCAGTTTCAAAACACTGTATGGTAATGTGGTTCAACATCTTCTGACTGCATGTACATGTAAGATGCTCTGGTTGTCAGCAGTTTTGTATTAGTCTACCTGCATGGCAGTGTGACTGTGTATAAGTATGCCTGCACTTCCATCTGTGCATCAGCATGTTTGCAGTCTGCCTGTCTTCAAGTCAGCAAGTCCACATGTCAGGGTGTACGCCTGTCTGCTAATCAGCATGTTTGCTTTTAGCATGTCTACATGTCAGCTTTTTTTACCATGTTAAAAATTGCATATTGTAGTACTAATTATAACAATAACAATTTAATAATAATAATATTAATAATAATAATAATAATAATAATAACAATATTAACGGGGCTCAAAATTAACAAAAATCCTCAGGTCACCTTTTGGACACCAACTAAATTTTTAGTCGCCAGTTTTCAGTTTTTCAGTCGCAGCTCACAATATGATGCAATTCATCGGATTTGATTGTTTGAAAATATTGTGAACAGGAGTCTTTGTGTACAGATGTATGTGATTTGGCACATTTCTTATGACAAAAGCAAAGCAAGATCAGATGAAAAATTATGTTTGCATAAACTTTACTCTTTAAATTTAAGTCTAAATCATAGAGAAATCTGGATGCCAAATTGGCTACTACACCAGAATTGCAACCAACAGTGCATGGTTCACTCAATTCCAAGTGATTTATTCTACACAAATTATGGGTGTGTGTTGGCTATAGATCGTTTTCACTGTCATGCAACAAAAAAATAAACTGGAAACCATCCAGTGGAAGAAGCCAAGAAAATGAAATGTTATAAAAGACTAATAAATTATATAAACAATTTGTCCAAGTCTCAGGTCTTTGTGGCCACAGTTTCTGAGTTACTTGCTAAAAATTAATGTTTCATGCACTAGCGTAGAGCTTTGTATGGATAACTCTTTGTCTGAACTAACATTCTTGACAATTTATAATAGCGTGCATCATTTATTTAGTGCTTATATTTTGCAAGACACATTTTTTTTACTTAATAATGACTTGCAGTTGAATGTCGAAACATTTTTTATCCAATTATTTGAACAAAAACATTAAATCAAAATAATGTAAACTTGAAGCTCAAGGGAAAGCTTACAAACATACATTGTAGTATGTGAAATTTCCCCATTTTAATTATTATCTAATTAAAAAATAAACAGAAAAGAAGATGGCTATATGATCAGAATATCTGACCTACCTCAAGTTCAGCTTTAGATTCAGCAAGTCTCTCTCCATCAGCACAATCAATGATGAAAACTATTCCATTAACAGCTGGGAAGTAGTCTTTCCAAATCCGACGAGCTACCATGAAAACAAAAATTATTTAGTTTCCTGTACATTAACTTACACTACAATATACCTACATGTATCCAGATGTACTAAAATAAAAGTGATCCAGTGACTCTGGGTTAATGCAAAGTTATTCTACATAGAATGACAGTGTTGTGAAACTAAGAGATTTTTTGAAAACTGAATGGAACAGTGATTTTGTTACAAATAGTTGTGGTGAGTCCTGGGACTCAAATTGGGAAAACTCATGAGTTCTGTCCATAATGAACGAGTCCCAATTCAAAAAAACAAGGAGTCCTAAATTGAAAATGCTTTGACCTTTATGTAATTAGACAGTTACACACTGTAATCTGGGGACAGACACTAAAAATCTTTTTACAGTTTACTGAAATTAAAATGTAGTCCTTCTTTATATTTAAAGCACAAAAATGACTGAAATAAACATGTGTATGCATCTTTAAACAAAAAAACAGAATACTTTACCAAAAAATCTTCAAATCGAGCGATCATTCTTTGCATACTATGGGACACATGCCATGTCAAAGAATAATTATTTTGCATCTTTGAAGATTTTTATACATCAGGACACAGAGGTAAAAAAAATCACTGCTGCAAACACAGGACTACTGCACTACAAGTACACATACGTTTTCGATGGACACTAACATATTTCCCCTTCCAACATAAAGAGTACAAAGTACAACAAAAAACTTGAAAGGCAAAGTCTAAAGGTGGTCTACATGTACATGTCACACACTTGCAAACCAACAAACAAAGGAAAATAAAAATTTAATTTAAAACAAGGATAAATAGAACCACAGCATACATGTATTTAATCATGGCTTGCAAGTTTGAAAATGTGATATTCAAAGCTGTTCAACACAACTGCCACTCAAAAATAACTTACTTTGTAAAAGCTAAATTTCATGGCACTGGAGTTTGATTGATCCTTCCAAAATACATTCTAAAAAAACAAAGGTCAACTCTGAAATTATAAACTTGGTCATACCTTGTTTATGGCCTCCTAAGTCGAATGTTGTGAAAGTCATGCCACCCATTGACAACTCCTGTGATGCTGCAGATTCAAACAAAATTAGAAAAAATCCAGTTTATTGGGTACACACCACTTTGCCTTTAATTTGCACAAAAATAGGGTTACCATGCATACATGTAGGCCCAGTTCATATGTTGCACTTCTGTCCTGTAATTAATGGATCCTGACATTTATGAGTCTGGTTCAACACAGTACAAGCACGACATCTGTCAGAATCATCGCTGTAGTCAGAGTTGTGCAGAATGAAAGACCTTGTCAAACTCAATTGTCTGCCAAACCAAATTCAAAACTTTGATTCAGAGGTTGTAATTCTGCTATACTATTGCCAAACTTGATACAAGAATTTAAAATTTTGGTACATCTGAAGCACTGCATATGAACTGAGCCTTATAAACTGCATGAGCGACAAAAAGCAACATACTTGGATGAAGTGTTGGAACATGTTGTGCCATACGATCATCTTTCAGCATGTGAAGTAAAGTTGTTTTACCAGCATTGTCTAATCCTAAAAATACTAGTTTTCCACTCTTTTTCATTAAACCTGTAGACAAACACATTATACAGATGAATATCACAGTTTTTAATCCCAGAAGTATATTAGAGTACCATATAAACCAGAAAGTCAGAAGTGTCCCATATTTAAGAATCAAAACACAAGTTAGCACTGTGATCACATTCAGAAGACAGTTAAGATTAGCATTATCAAGGTTCAACTGCAATTTTCATTAGATTGTTCCAATATCCCATATGACCATGAGTTTATTTTTCACAATTTTAATATCACAGCCCCAAAGATTAGGCAAAACAGATGCTGTGTATTATAGTCTGAAAAAAAGGATACATGTACATACATGTACATCTTGCAGGATGAATACCTTTAAATACCTTTAGGCATTTCTTTAGAGCAATGGGATGTATGCAGTTATAATATACATGTACAGGAGTTTGTCTTGTTGAAATAATTTGTTTTACTCCATTACCTCATAAGACGCAATTTGTGCTAAGTTTACCCAGGAATAGTAAACTTTGCATGTCCTTGGTTAACTCAAGCTCTGGAGATTGATTCATTCACCAAATATTTCATGGTGTTTGAGTTGGCAATATGCCTTACACTGTGACTGCAACAGGTGACATGGAATTTTGGCTGACAATGTTGTATCCATGAATGTGAATTATAGTAAGACACATACTTATTGTGTACCCACACGCACTACTGATATTTTTGTTTTTGTTTTGTTTTGTTTTGCTTTTTTTGCAAAGTCCTTTTGGGACAAGCCTAAACTATTCAAAAGTACAGACTAAGAATTAGGATTTGTATCTACATTCATATTTAATAATCCTTGAAGTCATGCTAATATTTTTATCACGGTGATACATGTCCTAGATTTGTTACACACTGTATGGCAACATGTTACATGGGTTTAACTCGATTCTGTTACCAATACTACAGGTACATGACAATATATCAAACAAGATGGACCATAAAATCTAATTCGCCATACAGTGTTTGAATTAACTGTGCTCTAAAATTGTTAATTACATATCTACAAGTATATTACATGTATGGTATCTCAGCTACAACCTTACATAATTATAAGCGTAAACAACTTTGATAGTACAGTATAAACTTTTCTACCAGAACTTACCTAAATAGTTTAACATTCCCGTAAACCAATCCCAGACAAACATTTTCGCTATAAACCTATAAACATTGACAAGAATAATGTTGATAACAAATGCAATTTATCTTAACAACAAGTACTTTTAATGTAGCGAGCTTACAGGTTAAATCTCACTTGATTAAAGTCACTTTCAACATTTTCCTTCATTTTGATAACCATTCTGGTAATGTACAATGAAAATATCGTCCAAGAAATTTGTATAACCAACGCAAACCCAACGAATAAAATAGTATGCTGTCATACAGCATTTTATTAGCGGTGGAATTGATGACGTTCTTTAAAATTACGTTACAAAATTCCAATCTATTCTAAGAAAGAGCCCAGCTGTACACTACGGATGTGCCAACGTGGACAGGTTTACAAAGTGATATTTTAGAAGAAGAATTCTACTGCAACACTTAACCACTGTATTAAAAGCCGGCACAATTTTCGTGGAGACACGTAATAGTTTCAAAACCGACTGCGACTAGCCATTAAATTATAACACACAGAGACATTTGCACGGCAGATAATAGTGGCAGTTGTATGCAGAACATTACCAAAGGGGAGATCACGGCTGTAACACCTTTATACGTACCTAAAACTTTGAAAATCCTAGTTTAAAGCCCTCACAATATTGGAATTTTGTAAGGATCAGTTCCACAAAATTTTACACGCGTACGGCTTTCCGGCACTGTTTCCCGTATGTTGGAACTATTGCGCAACTGCGCCACGTAATGGCCTCGATTTGGTGCTATTTTATTGACTTCCGGTCTTGCGGGAGAGCACAAGGTCTTGGAATGATCAGCCCTTTAGGGTTCAAACAGAAGCCTATGTGGTTTAGCCATGTCCGGATTGGTCAACTTCAGGGGTTTAATTCTAAAAATTTTCCCACGAGCATCCTCGTCATTTTCATACGAGAGCTACCCCACTCCCCGGATGAAAACACAGTGACAATCCACGCTGAGGAGGCACGATCTTTAGACCTAGATTAGTGATATGCTCAATACTAATTAGAAGATTACAGTTAACTGATTATTTCGGCGATAAGATTGGAACGAAAAATATTTTTTTAAAAGCAAATGACAAAGTGTATTTTGCCGATACTGAGTTCGTGTTTACGAGGCAAACTTTTTTACACTGAAAAATGACTGAAAATGAACACGACTACAAGGGTCTTACACCGATGAACGTCACATATGCAAGATTTGAAATACAGCTAATAGATCTGCCTCGTTCCCAGGCGTCTCAAACGCAACTGCTGAGCGATCCGGAGTATCGTGGAACGCTCAGGATCCGTTTTCGCTCTAGTCGCTCTCGATTACCGTGACGAATCAGTCTCGTACCTAGAAGCCAGAAGAATCTGGGTACGATATTGGTGACGAATCCGGCAGAACGTGCCTGGTTACGAGGTAGGCCTGTCCGGCCCGATCGTGCTTGGTAGTTTTTGAGCAACTTTTGGCGTTTGGATCAACTTTTTGCGCTCTTAGCAACCCGTAAGTTTTGCCTCTCGGTTCAAAATTTGAGCAGTTTGAAAAGATGGGTTGAAAAACGCTTTGGTATTTTCAAGATAGCGGCTGGTTTGGACTGAACCCGCCGGTGGGGACCATTTGTAAACGCGCTCACAAGGCTTTTTTGAATTTTTAATATAGGCGGAAACAACGTCTTATGTATATTGCTGCCGTATGAATAATTAATTAGTTCCTTCTGAATTTCATCCATGATTGCGGGCAACTATTAAAAGCTAAGTTTCAATCTATTTTTCTTGACCAGCGTTTGCAATCTGTGAAGAACGAAAACTAAAGCAAGATACGTTGGTAGCAACTTTTGAAGTTGAATGTAGCAACTTTTTGGCACAATAGGCCCTTTGCAGCTGATCATTCACGTGGTACAAAAACGTCATGCTGGAGAGCAAAAGTTGCACTAGGACAAGACAAACAAAAGGCATACATAAAAGGTAATTTCCGTTGTATGAGAATAATTTTCTTTCTCTACAACTGAGCGAAATGCACGTTAGGTTTTTCCTTTTGAACTTACCTTAGCATTATCTTGTGTATATTTGTTTGCTGATCACGACGGAAACAATGTTATAAGACGTTATATGATAAATATTAACGTTTAAAACCCTTTTTAGATCTGCAAAAAGTTGTCAAGTAAAAGATTATGGTTTTAAAAGTTTGAAAAATGAACATTTAATAAACTAAATTCGCAAAAATTGAAGTTTTTCATGATATCATTGACTTTTTCCTGCTTGTTATGTGCTCTAAACCGTATGATTTTGTTTGTTGTGTTTTCTGAGCTCAGTTGTGATATCATTTGAAAAAAGCGTTTCGATTTGACCGGTATGGCAAAGTCATTATAGGATTCGGAGAATGCTAAGAAGCGCCTCCAACTTGTGATTGGTCACATATTAACACTTGACGTTATCGGATTAGTTACAGCAGGTGCTCCCTTCCCTTTTCCCTTACGCGCTTTTCTCCCTCCCCCTCCCCTCCGGCCACTTTTTACGGCTGCCACCCACGGCAGGCTATGTGAGCCTCACGTACCTTTCACTGATGGATTTCGGAATGACCAAGTTGAGTTTAGTTCTCAGTCTTTCACGGTCAGTGGCGGTCAGTGACAGCCATCTTATTGCAATTGAAGGGTGCAAGGAACAAACCTGGGACTGGGCTGATATGGACTAGATTTAACTGCAAGTGATGCTTTAGTAATTCTATTACGCCAGGGTATAGCCAACCTCTCCCAAGGGCACCTTTCCCTGGCTTTGGAGGTGGGGCGAAAACTCAGTGAAAAACCAGGGAAAAGCGCCCGGGACGAGGTCAGGGTATAACAGCGCTGGTTTTCTAAAAGTGAGCCCCTACCGACGGTTTTAACTTGATTAAATGGCAGGAGCATTTCGGAATGGATGTTATCTTTGAAAATGTTTGGATAAGTGGAGATACCAAGATTTTTGAGCCTACAAGATAACTGCAGCAAGAGGGTTAATAATTAAACAAACTAATGACACTAATTAAAACTTAATCGCTGTTAGCTTTGACTGCATATCACAAATAGTTTAATCACCACGTAAGGGCTGTACTCGGTTTTGGATAGAATGAACAAAGTGGGTTTGCTTCGTTTGGCGACCCTGCTCTGCATAGCAGCCTGTCTGACTAAGGATTCTGTAGCTGTTCTTGGCGTCGGTGAACATGGTGGAAGAGGTCATCAGGTTCACGGCTTAAAGTCAAGACGTCTTTTGAGCAAGGTAATTCTGATCGGTCATTATGGCTTTCTTACGCTGTAGCCAGCGCCCATAACAATGACATTATTTAGTAACATGTTTCGGTAAGGTTTCAGCTTCGGTAAGGATTCAGTCTAAAAAATGAAGAACTCATTCAAAACCGATCCGAGTTTCTTAAAAGATCAATGTGTTAAATAAGATGTTTACAGTATTTGGGACAGCAGTAGCTAGACTTGGCTTCATTGCGTTCAATTCCATTTAGTTCCGTTTACATTATACTAACTTTCCAATAGTGAATAGTCGTGAAAACACAAAGCCTTTGCCTTGAGGTTTACTTAAGCCATGGCCTTGAAGAAAACGGCAGTGTACTGCATTATCTGGAGGCCCAATTCAGCTTTCAATCTGCAGAACTAGGCGAAGTAAATACTTTTAAGAGTTTTGTAAGACCCCTTTTTTAATGTTTAGTAGAAGACTTGATTTATCTGAGTTTGCAACCATGGATTTCGTTTTACGACCTGGATGAGTAAACCATTATCTTTTCATATCGTTTTGGTTGACTAATTTCAAATAAGGTGTGAATTTCATTAGAAACTTTGGTGCAGTGAAGTCAGACAAAAGCAATCGGTTCCTTGCAAAAATTTCATAATTAAATATTTGTGCACTACCCATCAATAATGAAACTTCAAGAGGAGGTATTTTTGTCTTACCCCCTCTCCTTGTATTCTCTCCAGGGATGCTCCTCTGTATTAGCTATATTAGGTATGTACCTGTAGTCCAAAGGGGTATGGGTTCCAGTCATTTGAATCTGTCTTATCTAAGATACGCGGTCGTCCGATTTTGTTAATCACTCGTATGATTACAGACCGAATTGGACTCCACTCAGTCCTGTTACCGTTACGAATCCGCCGATTAATATCGCATGATATCGGAAATCGAGAGAAATCTAAGTCCGAGAAAAAATAGTTTATCGACTATTATCGATTAACAAAATCGATAACAATCGATAGTAATCGATAAAAAATCTTTTCGATTTCTATCGAAAATCGATTAGCTTCGTCTGGATTACCTTATGTGATAGACTGCAAAACAGTCGGTTTTTTCTCAAAATCAGCAAGGAAATCGGTAAAACGTGGCGTAAATACGCAAAAATACGGACTGTGTTGCAGTCTACTTACATGAAAGAGAGAATAAACGGGGATATGTCAGTGGAATTTTAATGTCCCAAATATTCATCTACGATTTGCTGTTCCCTCTTGCATTTTAGCTTGGAAGCCAGCTCAGTCTTCACGAGCGAGTCCTGACTAAACCTTGTGTAGGTCCGCAGGTCCTGATGTGCAAAACAAATATAGAGCGAAGAATGCCGAAAAAAGGAAGAAGTGTAGGAGGGAAGAAAACACCTCCTAAACGACCTTACCTGATGCGTTCCGCTCCTTCTAGAAACGTCTGACGCTTTATTGCAAACTTAGAGTCTTGACCTATGTTTAAAATGAATAACTTCTTACTGACATGAGATCATTATACGTTTCTCGGAAACTGCCCACCTACCCCTCCCCTAAGCTAACATTGACACTAACTTCTCACCTAGGGCAAAACGTTGGCTTAGGGGATGGGTAGGTGGACAGTTTCCCAGAAACGTATAAAGATCCAACACACTTATGGAACAGGTAATTCAGCTGTTTTGTAAGGGTTTGTTTGATCGATTTTACTCTTTCATTTTCTGTAAAATTTGTAAGACAGTATTCTGTTTCATGAGATGGAAGATCTGCTCACACGTGTAAACTCATTAGCTATACTGAACGTAGAATAAATGAGGTTTTAATTTGAAATATTTTAACCTTCTGTAATTTGTAATAAATTTGTCGAAATTAAAAATGAAATGTAAAATAAGAGACGATCACTACAAACAAAAGACGGTCAATTAAAAGAAGGGACCTCTACCTCTACCCACAAGCAAGTGGGAGTTCTTTTTTTCCAAAAGGACGCTGCCTTGGTTGTCTCTATGCTGGCAAGAGGTATGAAGGAACTTCTTGTGTTTTTAATGCCAACGAATCAAACGCTACCTAAACGCTGATAATTTAGCAAACTTATTTCGTAATTGTTCACTATAAAGGGCGAAAGATTTCATAATTTCATAACGTTCTATGCAAATACGTTCATTACGGAGCAAAACGTAAGCTTCAAGGAAAGTAAAAAGAAAACATAACGATAGCCGTGTTGTTTGTTTGTTTTGCTAAATAATTTTGTTTTTCCGTTAAGAAAACTTAGCGACGCATTTTTACTTCCAGATGTCACAAACAAGGTACCTGGTTCTTGCCTTCCACTCCACTAGTCTTTCTGAGGGCGCTCATTACGGAATACCAAAATATTTTGGCATATAGGTATTAGTTACGGTTGCGCGTATAGAAATACACATGCAAGAAAGGCAGATGCCGTCATAATTTGTTGGAGTTGGTGTCCTTTAGGGGTCAAATTATGCCTCAGTTAGGTCCCACATTTGCATATGTGGGTAAACCCCCCTTCCCTGGGTCCCTAGACCAACGGACAAACATACAGTCCTTTGACATTCAAAAGGCTAGCAATGTGCTTTAAGACGTTTCTCAGTGCGCCAGCGCACACACTGGAGTACCTGATTTCTATCGCCGCTATCCACACCCTTCTGAGTTTCAGTTTCTTGCAGGCAGTAAGGGGTATCGATATGAGAAAATATTCGTGTAATTATCTCCTAATATCAGGTGCGGCGGAGCTACTTTTTGTTGTAAGATAGTACTTCACAATTGGAGCAGGATCTAGACCATATATATTTTATATATTTCTTTGAATCATGCATGTATTCTTTTTTTCGGTCCGTTAAGACACTGCATATCTTGTCCTCTCGCTCGCTCTCGGTTTTGTTTTACACGGTAATAAGTCTTGTTTTTGGCAGAGAAGGTGCTAGTCGCACATTCTCTTTAGTGTAGAACTCGGGTTTTCAGCCCCGCACAATGATTTTGAGTGCATATTTCCGTCTATCAAGGTTCATATAACTCAAACTTTGCCTTTCATTATTTAATCATTATCAAGCATGATTAACAGCGCACCACGTCCGATTATATTATTTACAAAGAAGAAACAAACAATGTATTCCAAATAACTTATAAACTGTCAAATGGAATGAAAATGGTTATAATTTTTATAGAAAGTGTCACCTGAACAAAACGCTTACGCAAACGGGAAACAACCTCACAATGTTTCTGTCATTTAGGTGGATGTTTGCATGCATTGTATATTTGCAAAACTTACGTGCCTAATAGTTACCACTCTTTTTCTCCCCATTTACGGGCGTTTCTATACTGTTACAAATTACTAGGTATTGCTTACTGAGCATCTAAATATTTTACGTTTCCCTGAAAAAAATTTTTATGTGGATATAAACTGAAGAAAAGTATGAACATTCCGATGAAAACACCATTTATGAATTCCTATAAAGGAGTATCTTGCTTTAAAGGTATATATATATATTTATTATATAGACACGAGTGTTTTACTGGAAAATATGCTAATCGTAAAATTCATAAAAACTACATCCGGGACCCGAGTGGTTTATTTTCCATAATCTCACTAGTGAGTTTATCGATGACGTAATTTCGGTCATTTCCCTCTATTACTTTATCGATGTCTTTTTGTCTATATAATAAAAAGAACATTACACGGCGGCTTGAAGATATGAATTTTATTTTCTCGTGGCAAAAACAATATTTTACTCACTCGCTGCGCTCGTTCGTAAAATATTGTTTTGCCACTCGAAAATAAAATTCATATCTTCGCGCCACCGTGTAATATCCTCTATATATATATATATATATATATATGTGATTTGTGTCTTATTGCAAAGTTTGTATTCTCTCTCTCCGATCTTGGAGGTGATACGCTAGGCAAGAGAAGAAAGTGTGACATTTTGCCCATTATTTTCTTTGAACTCGATGTTGGACATTCCAGGACTGGCTACCCATGGAACCAAAACATCCACAATCACACTTGTTCGAGCAGCATTCAAAAAAGCTCTTGAAGCCTTTGCGGTAATTGTCACTAAAGGTAAAGCAAATGCACGGGTTTATGGCGCAGTTTGCGTAGGCCATGAATAGAGCAAAAATCCAGAAGGCTCTAAAACCACAACTTGGTGCAGGGTTTTTGTCCCACACAAAGAATGTTAAAAAAGCTTGGATGTTAAATGGTGCCCAGCATAAAGCAAACCCTAAAACAATGGCAATGACCATCTTGAGAACGTGTCTGTCCCTTCTCACTCGTTTTTCTTGTTCCTTAGCGCTCATTGATTCTCCACCTGGCATCTTTTGAGACCTAAGGCTACAAATGATGATGGAGTAAAGTATTGCCATGAGAGCGAATGGGATCACAGCCAGAATAATAAACAAGGCGATGTAGTAATTTTCCAGTGATGATGACATTCCAAAGGCGTCATTCCACAGCAACTTGCAGAACAGTTTTCCTTGAATCCTCACCAGTTTACGGGCAAAAAGGTAGGGACAATGTATGGCCATGGCAACGATCCAGGTGGAGAAAATGAAGTATGGACAAAGCTTTGAGCTGACGACTGGAGGCCTAAAGGGAAAAACAACAGCTCCAAATCGATCTACGGCTATCAAAACCAGGCTTTGGATCGAAACGGCAGTAGAAACATCCTGCAAAAAGTAGCACAGTTTGCAAAGTGCTAAGCCCAGGGCTCCATCTATGAGCCAATAACCAGCGTACAGATCTGTGAGGATGCGTGGGAATGCGAAAATTGGAAGCAGGAGGTCAGACATAGCCATGTTGACAATGAGATAGTTAATTGTTCTGCGCATCGATTTCGTCTTGAAGACTATGGCTGCGATGAAGCAGTTCCCTGTTAGCGCAACGACTATTATCATGCCGTACGCGAAGGTTTTAGCGATTCGTATGACATCAGGGTTCCCAGGGCAGTTCAGAGAAGGCAGGGTTCTGTTGTCAGTAAGGTTTGGCATCCTGGTAATCTGTTACTGAATATTGGAGAGTTTGCTCACGTTTCACTTTCATTAAGGGGATCCTAAGAGTATACGTCCAAGTTAAGTCTCATGCCAAGTTTCATGAATTTCGCTGCCTTCTCAGTAAAAAAATTAACATTTGATGTAACTATCTTTTCTAAAGGCTTCCGTTTTGTAAACTCCCTCTACAGAAAGACCATCGATAATCCCCATTGCTCAATTTGAAATGTTGACCAGGATGACTTCCCCCGCGTTTTGTTACCCATGATATTAAAAGGCAATCGCGCAATTTGTTACCCATGATATTAAAAGGCAATCAAACGACAAACTCATGAAATTAGAAAATAGTGCTGTCCAATTTGAATAATTTAAACGTGCTGTGAAATTATTAGAATTTGAAAACTAAAACAAGAAAACAAAGAGATGACTTATCACTCATCAAAAAAGATGACTTCCCCAGTAATGTGTTACTCATGATATTAAAAGGCAATAAATTGACATACTCGTGAAATTAGAAAATAGTTTTGTGTAAGTCTTAACAACTTAAATGCGCTGGGGAATTATTAGAATTTGAAAAAGACGACTCATCAAAAAGATGCGGGGGGGGGGGGGGGGTGGGGGTACTTGAGATATTTTTTGCTGGGTATGTGACGAATTATTTGCTTCTACCTTTAAAGCCTTTTAACTTGGTTATCCTGAAATGAACTAACACATTTGTTAATCTTTCTATTTTTAAATCCTTACATACCTGAATTTTCTGACCCTTAGAATCCTGAAAATGTGCGACCCCATTCTAGTAACTCTTATAAAAATGCAACCCTATAATAGTCAATCCAGTCGTGAAAATGCGACCCCATCCAGTGGCACGTACCATTGGAATGCTATTAGGAAGTACCCCCTCCCCCCGGAAAGGATGACTTCCTCCGCGTCTTTTGAGCGAAATTTGTTCAATTAATATCTGAAGCCATGAAGAGAGAAAAGCGGTAAAAATTAAACAATGTCATTAGAAATCACCAGAATAATTTGTTTTGTAAGGATTCTGTCCGACACCTTATGATTTATAAATGAATAGTTGACAGCTTTGAGCCAAAAAATGATAGAAAGTTCTAAATACGTTCTTTAGCGCACCTGCTAGGTTAAGCAGTATATACTGAATTTACACTCTTTCGAAGCTCCCAAACAAGAAAAAATATACACCAACACAGGCATGTTCTCTAAACCTTTGAGATATCGGCATATTTTTAAAGCCACATTTTTACTAAAATTGCAAATAACTTCGAAATCCCCTAATTTCCTAACTTCAGCAAATAAGCCTCAGAGCTCTTTAGTATACATCTGCAAGTATGAAGGCAATCCTGACCGTAGAACTCGCTGAACAAAGTGCTGATTAAATTTTACCTTAAAATGCTACGCTAACACATTTGTGAACGTTGACGCACGAAAGGAAGTAGAGTGCCGACAGACTATCTCCTATCTGAAAGGATATTCCTACCTAAAGCTTTATTGTAAGAAATAGAGTAATCAGAAACCTATGGCGAACATATATAGTTAGCACTACAAGAAGACTAACTTACAACTTTATGCAGCTGAGTGCTTGGTAATATTAAAGAACTTCTATTCATCAAACTTAAATTGTATTTGTCCCTCTTTTGGAAACAAATCTTAACAAAGCAAAATATAGCGTCTACGAAAACTGTCAAGAGTTTTTAGCGTTGCGGGTTCCTGTTTTGAAGAGAAAAAAGGCCGCCAACTCCAATACTTCTAACCATCCATTTATCAGCTGCAATGAAAACCCTTGTATTTGGTAATTTATTCAAGCTTTTTAGACTAATGCCATCACATTTCCACGGCCCCCGGGAAGTTTACCGCTTATTCTTCTCATTATCGCCAACAGCAAATTGCCCGTGCGAAAGTGATGGGAAGTCTTAAAGGCGTGAATAAATTACCAAATACAAGGGTTTTCATTGCAGCTGGAAATGGATGGTTAGAAGTACTGAAGTTGGTGGCCTTATTTCCCTTCAAAACGGCAACATGCGACACTAAAAACGTTTGACAGTTTTTCGTAGAAGCTATATTTGTTTCTAAAAGAGATCTTAGATGTGTTTCTAAAAGAGAGGGAAAAACACAAAGTAAGCTAAGTTTGATGAATAGAAGTTCTTTAATATCACCGCGCACTCAGCTTAAAATTGTTCTTCTTAAAGTGCTAACTGTATTCGCCGTAAGTTTCTGATTACTCTAGATCTGTTTCTTGCATTAAAGCTTTAGGTAGGAATATCCTTTCCGATAGTAGATAGTCTGTCGGCAGTCTTCCTCTATTTGTGCGTCAACTTTCACAAATGTATTAGCGCAGCATTTTAAAGTTAAATTTGACCAGCATTTTGTGTAGCGAGTTCTACGGTCACGATTACAGTTATGTAGGAGCTGCTCGGAAGGTCCCTCCTAATTGGTCACTGGAAACAATGACATGTCATTCTTCCCATTGTTTTAGCATTGTTTGGGGTTAGGGAAACGCACCATTGGGGACTTCTCTTCCGAGCAGCTGCTACATGACCCTTAAATTCAAACTTGCAGATGTAAAACTAGAGAGCTCTGAGGCTTTTTGGCTGAAGTTAGGGAAAAATCTGTCATTGGATTTCGAAGTTATTTATATTTTCATAAAAAATGCGGTTTTAAATACATGCCGATATCTCAAAGGTTTTTATACCTACAAGAAAATAGATAACATTTCCTTAAAGTTCCATTATTGTTCATTAAGGACGCCAAAAATCATAGAAATCGGTTAAATGTTTCATTCTGAAAAATGCAAATCAAAAACATAACCAAGACTCATTTAAATAGGTTGGGGCCACCTTAAGCTAAAAAACGTGATGTACGTGTTTTTTAACATCTTTATAATGATAATAATAATAATAATAATAATAATAATAATAATAATAATAATAATAATAATAATAATAATAACAATAATTCATTTAATTAAAAAAAATTATTCGAATTAGAAACATCTCATTTCAATTGAAACAATCCATTTCGGTAATAAAAACAAATTGGTATATACAAGGTAAAAGTAAGTAAAAGAAAAAAAATAAACTACCAAAACCTATATTTCAATAATAAGTTAAATTTGACCAGCATTTTGTGAACTACAAAAGATAACCTTGCTAGGTACAGCACACATTCTGAGGAGGGTGTTATCAAGCTAAAAATAATAAAGACTTCATTAACGTACCAAGATGCCTAGCTTACAAGCAGTGCTAACTAATTAATTGACCACCAAAAAAA
This sequence comes from Porites divaricata, assembly GCA_038088405.1. NCBI lineage: Eukaryota > Metazoa > Cnidaria > Anthozoa > Scleractinia > Poritidae > Porites > Porites divaricata. The sequence continues at coordinate 21,839,117 of JBBMOI010000005.1, read as the reverse complement.
ACCACAATAACATCCCATAATGCTCTTTGTTTGTCACCCCAAAAGTTTGCATAAGCATTGTTTTCAGTCTTTCTTGGTGCCATTTTAACTCCCTAGAGAAACTGAAGACAATAGACCCATTCGGCTAACTCAATATTAATGTTGTACCAAATTCAAACCCTTTGGGAATAAAACTTTTTGTTTCAGGGATTTCCATATCATTTAAATGTGAATGCCACTTTATAATGCAAATACAATACACAAAGAATCTTAACCCAGGGAGATTTGAATCGGGTTATGACTAGAATGGATACCTCAAAATCAGGTTGGACACCTTATGTTTATTACACAACTCTACAATCTACTCCACGCTATGCGAATTTAAAGAATAGACCTTTTTACCGATACGGCGGCCATATTGAGGAGTATTATAGGGTGCCCAGGGAGCATGAGCGCATTTCGTTTGTATTTTCGAGCACTTTTCGGGACATTTTTTCTTAAAATTTTCTTAGAATAAGATTGTAATGGGAAAAAAGATACTTGTGCCGTGTTTGGATGTGATAATGATCGCTTTTTTCTAGTTTAGTATTAAAAATATAATCTTTCACTGTATATTTCTCGGAAAAAGGGCGATCATTATATACATCAAAACACGGCACAGGATCTTTTGTCCCATTACAATCTTATTCTAAGAAAACTTTACGAAAGAATGTCCCGAAAAGCGCTCGAAAATACAAACGAAATGTGCTCATGCACCCTGGGCATCCTATAATACTCCTTAAATCGAATTAATTCAATATGGCCGCCGTATCGGTATGCAAAATTTTGGGGTGACAAACAAAGTCAGAGCATTATGGCATGTTATGGTAGGCCAGGAGGGTAGTGGGGTGCCGATTTTTTCCTTATAAGATGCCAATATACCTTAACATTGTAAAATTTTTAATTCCGAATACTACCTAATTTTGCCTTGAAACAGGAAATTATATTAAATAACATTTGTCAATTGTTACTGGAGATAACACATTCAGCAGATACAGTGTGAGTTTTCTGTCGGTCCCGAGTTTTCCCATACCCTCCCTAAATGCCAGCCCCTGGCGAACTTCTGGTGAGCATGTCGAGCTTTGCCTAATTTGTTTTCGCTACAACACCAAGTAAAACTTTGACTTTCAAAAAAGTCCTTCGTCGGATTCATATGGTCAACTTGTAGCAAGTAGACACAAAAATGGCGGGCAAACGACGTATTTTGGCGTTAAACGATATTCTACCCTCAATTGCTGCTCTTGCTGTAACCTTTCAGTGGTGCGGCTTTCACGTTTTATGATGCTAAGCCTCCGCTAAAAGCATTTGGCGCGAATTTGACGCGCACGCGAATCCGTTCTCGGCTAGGCGGGCTACCTCACCTTGAAATGGTTAGATGGCAAAATATGACCCTGGCTGAGAGGGTTACCCGATCTGGCAGACCAGGCAACCCGACTGGGCGGGTCAACCCACCTACCATGTAAACGTGATCAAATTACAATACCGTGTGGCACGAAATTTTTGCGGGTTCTAATTTTTGCGATTTTTGCGATTTTTCCAGTGATCCGCAGAAATAAGTTCCCGCAAATAAAAATTACCGCAAACAGTTTTCCCCAAAAATTTACTCCAGAGTAAATATTAACTTAAATTCGTTACACAAAAATACAGAAGTGAAAAATCGTGTCTGTTCAATTAAAGCTTGCCTCTTTCATTTTAGCCTGTGCCAGGCTCTCAGATAGTATAGTGTTGACGTATTAAAACGAGCAGAGCCAAAATGTTTACACCTTTTTACCGAACGACTTTTCACCACTATGCTGGTTTTATATAGGGTACACATCCCGCAGTACTGTTTAAAAATATGCATTTCTATTGCACGTACTTAACAAAAACGAAATATTATCAATGCTAGGTACTGGGTACTTTCTGAAATCGCAAAAATTAGTTCCCAGCGAGAAAAACCAATCCGTCCTAATCGAACTATGACCAACTGTATAATAGCTTGTTTATCAGGTAAAGATGCTCAGGAGGATTTGTATATTGTATTGGTCCAACACTGAGCGGAGATTTCAGACGATTTTTGTTAACCATCTACAATGCCAGTATTTACCGGATTATTATTCGGCGTAGAATTTAAAAAACTGGACGACACGCGACTTTTCCGTAAAATCATATACCGCCTTGAATGAACCTCTAGTCTGGTATGGTTTGAAAAGAGAGAGCTGATCGCGAAGCTTCGGTAAAAGCTACTCAATTTGTACTTTTTGTCATTTGGTCATAATTCTCCGCTCAGGCTGGCGACCGTTTTGTTCTCTGCAATTCTGAATGACCAAGTTAACTTTAGTTCTCAGTCTTTCACGGTCAGCGGCGGTCAGCGACAGCCATCTTATTGCCATTGAAGTGTGCAAGGAACAAACCTGGGACTGGGCCGATACAAGATATGAACTAAATTGATTTACCTGCAAGTGATACTGTAAGTAGTTCTGTTATGTTAGGGTATAGCCAACCTCTTCCCCAGGGCGCCTTTCCCTGGCTTTGGAGGTGGGGTGAAAAAAAAAAAAAAGGCCAGGGAAAAGAGCCCTGGGGACGAGTTTAGGGTATAGCAGCAATGGTTTTCTAACAGTGAGCCCCTACCGAAGGTTTTTAACTTGATGAAATGGCACGAGCATTTCGGAATAAATTTTATATATCTTTAATTGTTTTTGGATAAGTGGAGATACCAAGATTTTCGAGCCCACAAGATAACTGCGGCAAGAGGGTTAAACAAACTAATGACACAAATTGAAACATAATCACTGTTAACTTTGACTGCATATCACAAATATTTTAATCACCACGTAAGGGTTGTACTCGCTTTTGGATAGAACGAACAAAATGGGTTTGCTTCGTTTGGCGATCCTGCTCTGTATAGCAGCCTGTCTGACTATGGATTCTGTAGCTTTCACGGGCGTTGGTGAACATGGAGGAAAAGGTCATCACGTTCACGGCTTAAAGTCAAGACGTCTTTAGAGCAAGGTATTTTTGATCAGTACAATGGCTTTTTCCTAATTGTAGCCAGCGCCCACAACAATGGCATGCATATGTTTCGGACTTTTAGGCGTAGCATTCATTTACTCTACTGACGAAAAGAAAGACTTTGTACTTTGTATTATCAGTTTAAGCCTTCAGCTTCGGTAAGGATTTAGTCTAAAAATGAATAACTTATTCTGAACCGATCCGAGTTCCTTAAAAGATCAATATGCTAAATAAGATGTTTACAGTTTTTGAGACAGCGGTAGACTCGGCTTTGACTTAATTAAAATATTCCGTTCAATTCCAGTAATTCGGTTTACATTATGCATACTTTCCTACAGTGAATAGTCATGAAAACACAAAGCCTCTGCCTTGAAGTTTACTTAAACCATTGCCTTGAAGAAAACTGTTTATTTCAGTGTATTGCATTATCTGGAGGCCCAATTGCCCCCTCCCTCCGTGGCAATGCTTTAAAGAGTCATTTAAGTTCCCTTTTTTTAATGTTTAGTAGAAGACTTGATTTATCTGAGTTTGCAACCATGGATTTCGTTTTACGACCTGGATGAGTAAACTATTATCTTTTCACATCGTTTTGGTTGAGTAATTTCAAATAAGGTGTGAATTTCATTCGAAACTTTGGTGCAGTGAAGTCAAACAAAAGCAATCGGTTCCTTGCAAAATTTCATAATTAAATATTTGTGCACTACCCACCAATAATGAAACTTCAAGAGGAGGTATTTTTGCCTTACCCCCTCTCCTTGTATTCTCTCCAGGGATACTCCTCTGTATTCGCTATATTAGGTATGTACCTGTAGTCCAAAAGGGTATGGGTTCCAGTCATTTGAATCTGTCTTATCTAAGATGATCTGAATTTTCACTTAATCCGGGAAATTTTCATTGCGGAGTGCAGGATCCTGGGCTTTGAAGTCCGTAATCCAGCTCAGGAATCCGTTATCCCCTTTAGCGATTAAAATCCAAGTTCCACTGGCCCATAACCCTGAGCGAGCAACTTTTATGCGCTCGTGTCACGGCGTTTTCACGGACAAGTTTAAATGTTTTAAATTCCCAAAACAAGTCAGAAGCTACAGACCTAAAAATGATATTTTTTTCCTTTTAATAACGTTTAGTTTTTCTTTTTTGATATTTTATACTTCGAATGCGCTCATATGGTGGAGATTCTATTTTCGCGAGAAAGAGTGCCCTAAAATGTGACTGTCTAAAAATAAACTAGTCCGTAAAAACGCCGTAACATAGGCCTAGCATGGGAGTTGCTCGCTCCGGGTTATGGGCTCCTGACAGTTTCAAATCCAGAATCCAGTACTTGAAACCCGGAAGCTACAGCGCGGAATCATTATCCAAGACTCTCTTGGATTACCCCAGACGTAGTTATAAAAATCGATATCGGAAATCACTCGATGTCATCGATATTAATCGATGAATCCGCCGATTAGTATCGAATGATATCGGAAATCGATAGACATCGAAGTCACAGAAGAAATAATTTATCGATTATCATTGATTAACAAAATTGATAACAAACGATAGAAATCGACAGTAATCGACAAAAAATTATTATAGATTTCTATCGGAAAATCATCGATATTAATCGAAGTCACAACTCTTTTCCTTTATCGATTTCCATCGATTGATATCGGAAATCTATGTTAATCGATTACTATTGATTCATATCAATTGTCGGCTTATCGATTAACTATATGTGTGGATTACCTTAGTGAACGAGAGAATAAACAGGGTCCCCCAGATTCATCTATAATTTGCCTGTTTCCTCTTGCGTTTTAGCTTGGGAGCCAGCTCAGTCTTGACGAGCGAGTCCTGACTAAACCTTGTGTTGGTCCGCAAGCCCTGATGTGCAAAAGGAATATAAAGCGAAGAATGCCGAAAAGAGGAAGAAGGGTAGGAGGGAAGAAAAAATGCTCCTTAACGACTTCGACCTGATGCGCGTTTGGCTCCTTCTAGAAACGTCTGGCACTCAACTGCAAACATAGAGTCTTTACCTACGCTATAAAATGAATAACTATTAACTTACATTTATGGGATAGGTAATTCAGCTGTTTTGTCAGCCGAGTGTTTGTTTGATCATTTTTACGTTTTCGTTTCAGTATGTAAAATTTGAAGTACCAGTTAGTTCACTTAAATATTCTTTTCCACGAAGGTGGAAGATCTTCTCACACATGTAAACTCATTAGCTATACTGAACATAGAATAAATGAGGTTTTGTGTCTTGCAAAAACGAGTGATCAGAACTATAGCTAAAACCACTTTCGATGCACATACTGATCCAGTCTTTCAAAATCTTGGTATCTTAAAATTTTATGATATATACTTAATACAACTAGGCTTATTCATGTACTCCTATCAAAACCATGCTCTACCTTTAAAATTTCATTGAAAATTTACCTTACAAAGTCAAATTCATTCGTATAATACAAAAAAACTCGTGTAAATTTCGTCTGCCTTTCTGTCGTTGTCGAACCAAACAATTTTCCGTTTTTTATCAAGGAACTAAATTTTACAACACCTTAAACACCAATATCATCAACGCTTCCTCACCTTTTTCCTTTAAAAGAGCACTTAAGGCATTTATTTGTAATAATTATTAGTATACTCCAACAGAAATCCTACGAAAAAGCCTTTTAATATTCAACATTATTTGTAAACTTCCGTAATATTGATTAGTTTAATTTTCCACCTGATATTATTTTGTATCCGTCGCCGTAATTTTTGTGTTATCTTTGAAAAATTGTAATTGAGGAGGCCTAATAAATATAAGCTCTATGGTTTCCTTTAGGCCTCCTCGCCATTTCTTCCTACATTTTTTTGGGTATTTTTTTTGTAATTATTGTAATCGTGTGGCAAATAAATAAATACAAATACAAAAATATGTGGGGATATTATGCCAGAAAACAATTTTCCGTCCAGTTTATACATCTCACTTGGCAGAAAGTAGAGTTCGCGCCCCGTTCATGTTTTCCACTTGACGTTTATACGAAATAAAAAGAGAAAGAGGTACTATCACCTTTGGCTTAGAGGATGAAACAGCCTATGCTAAAAATCAGCCAAATGCACTAGTTCCCCTAGCATTTTCTTCTCGTCTATGCCCTTCACTTTAACTGCATCAACGAAAGGTTTGGTTCAGCAGAGTGTATAAAATAAGCTACACAAAAAAGACAAAAAGCTTTAGGTGTGATATAATAGCTTCCTTAGGACATGCTTGGTTCAATACCTGCTCTTCAACTGGACGCTTTCCATTCGTCACTGCTGCGAGAATCTGCAGCTGCTGGTCACGGTGTGCAATTCATTTTATTTTCCGTTCTGTGGCGGTTTTTCTATCCATACTTAAGACTTTGCTGTTTCTTTTCCCTTGTTGTCGTCAACACGAGCATGTTGTCTCTTTTCCGCGAAAGTTATTTCTGTTCGTTGATCTTATAGTGTTGTTTGACATTTGTAAGATATCTAAAACTAAAGAATGTGAACTAGGAAATTCAAAATACTTTTTTGGGGGTGCGTCAGTTTTACTTATAGGTATTTGGTCTTTTTTTGTTTATAATAAAAGACGAGTGTGCATCCCGGGTGCACTAGGATATGAAGTTTCTTGTTTAGAGTGATCGAAAGACGATTTCGATGCGGCCCATAGACAGACCCGATATTCATCTGTGGAGTTTGTCATAGGGCGCACGTTTTGTAAACATTTCAGGGGCCACACCTGGCTGTGAAATTAGGCAACAAATGAAAATTGAATTTCCGCTTGCGATTCAAATTATTCATAAGGGGTCCTTCAATAAACTAAGGAAGTCTTTTATTTGAATTAATGCAACAATTTCATTATTAGTTTGTTTACATAATCCATAAAGCAAATCACGGGTATCTACAGGGTGAATGCTATCGAACACACCAGAATTTCGGTTGCCTTGTCGATGTTGTCAAAATATCTTCATCTTTAATATTATTGTTGACAACAACATGATATCATATGTATAGATGATAAAGTTAATTTAAAGTGCGAGTCATTAGTGATCAGCCCTTATATTAATAGGGAATTCAAATCGGTAGTTCGGAAACCTGGTGCGGTTATAGTTGCCATCTGTTGTAGACCATGTACTCATACGGCAGCGAAACTCATAAGACATTTTGACATGCATGAGAGTTTTTAATTCAAAAGGATTGAACTTGGAAATATTATACCCTGAAAAATATCATGAGCAAACGTTTCAATGTTAAGAAATATCAGATTTCGAATTATATTGGAAAATTGAGATTATTTTATCGAGACAACCGCGTCAATCAAATTTATTTTCAGATTTGCTGGCAAGGAGAAAACGTATAGAGGATTCTAAAATGGAGGAGAATTACAATAGAAGTAACCATACACATGAATTTAAGGCCGGGAAAGGATGCTCGCCGCATGTGGTAACAACCGAAGAAAAAGTTGGTAAAGTTTCAGCTTATATAGTTCTGCTTTTAACTGCTTTGTTCGGGAATATAATCGTGATTTCTGTGGTCTTTAAATCCAAGCGTGTACAACGAAACGTTAACTTTCTGATCTTGAACATGGCAGCATCTGATTTATTCGTGCCGATTTTCGTGTATCCGAGGAAAATCATTGCAATTTTGGTGGATGCCGAATCGAAATGGCTCTTGACTGGTTTAGCGGGACAAATTTCATGTAAGGCGATCTTTTTCGTGCAAGATGTAGCCACGGCAGTTTCCATTCAAACACTCGTTCTGATAGCATTGGAGAGATTCATAGCTGTTTTCTTTCCCCTTCGCATCAGCATGTTAACATCTAGAATGCGAATTGCATTGATCGTGTTGACGTGGATTATCGGTTCTGCAGTGCATGCGCCATATTTTTACACCTTCAAACTGGTGGAGACGGGAATGGAAGCGCGCTGTGAACTAAGCTGGGCACCGGCGTTTGCCGAGCCCCGGAGCAGCAAAATTTATGCTACTTTCCTTTGTGTGTTTCTTATCTTTATCCCGTTTTCATTACTATCAGTGATATACTCCATCATAGTCTGGACCCTGGTGCGAGAGAGAAATACTTTAAGACATGCCGTTTGTGGCGGGGTCGTCCGCGACAGAATGAACCGCAACGTGCTGAAAATGGCACTGACAATCGTCACAGTATTTGCCATTTGCTGGGCTCCATTCAATGTTTACATGTTTATTTTGATATTCGTGTGGAATTGGAAAGTACCCTTCTGCAATACGAGCAATTTTCAATTTACAGCTCTCTTTCTCGCATACGCAAACACCGCCATTAACCCATTAGTGTATTTTGTATTCGTGGAACACTACCGGCGCATTCTGCGCAAAACGCTTTCCGCCTCGAAGTTGTATACAAGCGTTCGTGGCGTTGGAAACAGGTTAACAGCACGTCGAGAAACGTTTGAGCTGACAACGATTTCTTTGGATAGACTACACAAGACAACATCCAATACATCCGGAATCCAAGTGACCTCCAAACAATCAAGATGTGAAAGTCAAGCTACCATCGCCGAGAAGTGTTTTATCACTAGCCAGGTCTAGATGAAAAAGGATGGGCGGACGTCAACACAACTACGAATAGGGAAATAATACCACTTTCCGCTATCTTGGTAGTCAAAAGCACTGTTCGCTTATTGTCTTTTTGTCATTATGGACCTTAAGATACAGTATAGGGAGTCTTAGCAACGACGATGTCGACTAGCTCCTGTGAAAAGCAATTTATAGGTTTAGTAAGCAAAACAACAATTTTGCACGTGCAGCACAATTTTGGTACATTTCTTTGCCGTCACTGAGGCGATCACTACGTGAAAGTCCTTATGCGACGTGTTCTGAGAGACGCTGGTGAACACACGACGACGAATCACGTTCTAAACTTGCTTGCGATCCCCAAGAATTCAACTTCAGGAAATCAGCTGCAATTCACATTTTAAGCTACTACGGGATAACTTTACGCGTACATGATTACGGTGTATCTAAGGTTTTTACCATCACCGAATGGCGATCATGCAAAGTTAACATGCATAAACGCTGTGAAGCAACTGAATAAAGAAACAAAATCACACTGCACCAAATTACGGCAAAAAAACATGTCCGATATGTGACACTCCACTTTCGAGATCTGCAACGCGCAGCTTCGCTCGCCCTCACAGAAATTGCGCTGCTACAACCGTTCTTGTGTGTGAACAGAAGCCCTCTATGGTATGATTTTTTTCCTTTGCGTTGTTTATTGTTTTTAGAACGTAAAAACAGAACGAAAACATTGAAACGAACTCGTTAAAAGTGCTCGCTGCCCGGAGTACGTGAATGCAGAGTTTTAAAACAGCTTGTCGCTTACAAACGTTTCTGCCGTCAGGGGAGCTTGAAATGTAATGTAATTCATTTCGTATTTATACATATGGGCCCGGTTCCTAAATGGCCGATTAGCCCTAATCCAGGATTAAAATTTTGTTCCACTTTTGGTATTTACCTTTGTATGCATTGCTTAGAGTAACATTTTGTGTTATCATTTCTTTTTTTTTTCCGAAGTAAAGACACATCAGCATTTTGTAAGCTCGAGTTAAGTGTTCTTAGACAAGAAAACCGTGCTTATAATTTTGCTTAATCCTGGGTTAAACCTAAACAGCTAACTTGACTGGTATTTTCTCCGGCTGCAACATAAAACGGACAGAGGCGGAGTATATAGCCCAAACGCGTTTTTTGTTTTTCATTTTAATTCATTTTTTTAAAATTATTTACACTACCAATGCTCTTAGACGTTTGGATCTGGGTTCTTCGCGAGGACACTCTTTTACCGTTTGGGACGAAGCTGTTGCCGGCTAATATTGAAATACTGATATATGCATAGATTACCCCACTGCATAAGTATTTAATTTCACCTGGTTTAAAATGAGCAGGGATTTTAAAACTCAAAGAAACAGCTGAGGGTTCAGGTTTAAGACAAGAACTTTACGTTTACAGCGGAATGGCTTAAAATTCAGATTTTTTAATCACACCGCCTGATTTTTTGCGTGATTTGAGGAGTTTTGAAATGAAGGAATGATCGTCGCAGGGAAACGTAATTTATGCAATTGCGTAAAGAAGCCTGAAAAAATTCAGGACTTCAACGGGGTTTGAACCCGTGACCTCGCGATACCGGTGTGATGCTCTACCAACTGAGCTATATGAAGCCACTGACGTGGGGAGCAGGTCAACTGTGGGTTCATAATTATGTTCCCGTGAAAGAAATTAGTGTTTATGATAGTTGAAATGAATCAGGAGTTTTGTTTGTCCAGAGAAGAGCTCTGACTGGAAACTCCTCTTCTCAAATCCATTTAATATGCTCAGTAGCGGTTTTTAATGCTTCGTTTTAAAGCCAGTAACGACAATAACTAATTAAAAGAAACCTACACATTGCAATTGTTCAAAGGGTGAATAACGCTATCAGCAGTTTCCCTAAAAAAGGTGAAGTTTAGCCGATCCCCCCTTTGAATGTTACTTCACTGAGGTAATCCCCCTAATAACTTTTGATGACTTTCGCGATCCTCCCCCCTATGTCTTCATTTTCCAAGAAAATCCCCCCCCCCCCCCCCCCCCCCTCTGAATCCTTCCAAAGTTTTCAGCAATTCCCCCTTTTGGGTTCTCGGTTACGACTGATTCCCCCTAAAATCCTCCGCTTCCCCCAGGCGATAAATAAAGGCCGGTCCCTTATCTACCTGATAATAATTTAGATACTAGTGATTTGGTTGGCGCTAAACAATAACTGTTAGGTCCCCGAAACAGAGATAGCCATCATGATAAATCAATGATGATGGGACAAAGTACAATTTGGGGGACAAGAGGAGACGATCTTCAGAGGATTCAGGCTAAGGTTAACGATTCTCAGGGGATAAAATCGGATTTATCATGTTACAACAGTATGTAGCTAGTTTACTTGAATGTGAAGTTTGCAAAGGCTTTATTGTTCCGGTTCTCAGGAAATCCTCCGATGAGGTATTGTCCAAATAGACGCGTTTGATATTTAATTTTAAAAAATATGTTTCTTATTTGCTTTGAAACTGGGAGGCAATCTGATAATCGAACTGATATGATGGATATCAGTAAAGGTTAAGAGATTTCTACAATCAAATCTATATGTGAAATTATAATGCTTTTACTACAGTGAATAGAACGCTCAGTAGAAACAAAATGTCAAATATTGCGGTCAATGTTCGGTTATCAATCTTAGTAATCAGTCTTTATTGCTATTAGCACAAGATTGAGTTATAGATTAAAATTTGTCATCCCAGATTGTCTTAATGTATTCATGACCTTACTGAAACTCCAATATTTGCCGTGAATGAAAAAGGAAATTAATTTCTTTTTGTGAAAAGTGATCTTCGAAACTGCCAATAGCTTGCAATGTCGCGAATTTACCTCCCCTCGATTTACTTTTTTTGTTCAATTTTCCAACCAAGATTCCATTATTGTTTTAAGTTGCCCTAAGGCAGCATTCAGCACCGTACCGAACGATCTTTCGGCCGGTTGAAAATTCACCTGTTAAGATGTCCCGTTCACACCAGAGTGAAGGTATTGAACGGTTACGCCAAACAATTAAGACACAGTTATGACCATCATAATGGGGTTTTATGGCAAGGCATTGTTTAGATAATGGCTTGCAGGATAAGGCGACAGGTTACAAGCCTATCTTACTTCCAGCCAATCAAAATTTAGGGCGTTCCGGACGATATCGTTCTTAAGCACGCTTTTCCATGCGCTCGTCCCTTTTGATCGCTCACCATCACGTTGTTCACATCGCTTGTTTGAACCAATTTTTCAGCATTTTCCACCACCTCCCCTTCCGCCTGCCTGCAAATTAATTCCTAGCTTGTTTCTGTGTCTTGTCTTAGTGAGTGGCGGCTTTTCCCCCCCACCTTTGCTGAAGAGATACTAGTGCGCCGCCACGCAGAGCTCTTGGTCACGCAAAGTTTTCAGCGTCCTTCTTATCGTAAAAATGCCTTGATATAAAAAGATGTTTATTCAAAATTTGAAACCAGTGATCGCACAATGATTTTGACAGCATATTTGCATCCCCGCCCTGTGTATCAAGGCTTATACCTTTCATTATTTAATCATCGTTAAGCAAAACAGCGCACCACATCCGATTATATTACTTACAAAGAGGAAACAAACAATGTATTCCAAATAATTCATAAGCTGTCACAAGGAATGAAAATGGTTATACAGAAAGTGTCACCTGAACAAATCGCTTACGCAAATGGGAAACAACCTCAAAATGCTTCTGTCATTTAGGTGGATGTTTGCATTGTATGTTTGCAAAACGTACGTGCCTTAAAGTTATAACTCTATTTCTCATCATTTACGGGCAATGCTATACTTTTACAATTTACTAGCTGTTGCTTACGGAGCATCCATTAAATCTTTGTCTTTTTCGTGAAAAATATATTTGTGGAGGTAACTGGTATGAACATTCCGATGAAAACAATTATACCATCAATGTATTTGCTATAAAGACACATTGTCTATTTTGTATCTTGCTTTAAATGTATTTATATGATTTGTGCCTTATTGCAAGTTTGTATTCTCTCTCCGATCTTGGAGGTGATACGCTAAGCAAGGGAAGAAAGTGTGACATTTTGCCCATCTTCCTTTGAACTCAATGTCTGGACATCCCAAGACTGTCTACGCATGGAACCAAAACATCCACAATCACACTTGTTCGAGCAGCACTCAAAAAAGCTCCTGAAGCCTTTGCGATAATTGTCACTAAAGGTAAAGCAAATGCACGGGTTTATGGCGCAGTTTGCGTAGGCCATGAATAGAGCAAAAAAGCCGAAGGCTCTAAGACCACAACTTGGTGCAGCGTTTTTGTCCCACACAAAGAATGTTAAAAAAGCTTGGATGTTAAATGGTGCCCAGCATAAAGCAAACCCTAAAACAATGGCAATGACCATCTTGAGAACGTGTCTGTCCCTTCTCACTCGTTTTTCTTGTTCCTTAGCGCTCATTGATTCTCCACCTGGCATCTTTTGAGACCTAAGGCTACAAATGATGATGGAGTAAAGTATTGCCATGAGAGCGAATGGGATCACAGCCAGAATAATAAACAAGGCGATGTAGTAATTTTCCAGTGATGATGACATTCCAAAGGCGTCATTCCACAGCAACTTGCAGAACAGTTTTCCTTGAATCCTCACCAGTTTACGGGCAAAAAGGTAGGGACAATGTATGGCCATGGCAACGATCCAGGTGGAGAAAATGAAGTATGGACAAAGCTTTGAGCTGACGACTGGAGGCCTAAAGGGAAAAACAACAGCTCCAAATCGATCTACGGCTATCAAAACCAGGCTTTGGATCGAAACGGCAGTAGAAACATCCTGCAAAAAGTAGCACAGTTTGCAAAGTGCTAAGCCCAGGGCTCCATCTATGAGCCAATAACCAGCGTACAGATCTGTGAGGATGCGTGGGAATGCGAAAATTGGAAGCAGGAGGTCAGACATAGCCATGTTGACAATGAGATAGTTAATTGTTCTGCGCATCGATTTCGTCTTGAAGACTATGGCTGCGATGAAGCAGTTCCCTGTTAGCGCAACGACTATTATCATGCCGTACGCGAAGGTTTTAGCGATTCGTATGACATCAGGATTTCCAGGGCAGTTCAGAAACGGCAGGGTGCTGTTGTCGGTGAGGTTTGACATCCTGAACAAAAAGGAGTGTTGCTTTCAATAGCGTTGGCTGGCCAATTTAAGTTGTAGTCTGAATGACCACACAGAAGAGCATGAGGGAAATCAGCACATGTCAATGTGTTTACTTAACTAAGTCAATATTAGTTATACCGATTCCTTACAAATTGGATTTGTAATTGAAATTGTGTGTTAATGCAAAATTTATGAACGGTCTCCACTTTGAAGACTTCTTCTTAAATATCCTGCCTTTCTATTTTTGACTACTGATTTGAGGGTTTGTCCCTTTTTGGAAGCAAATAATATAGAAGGACATTTACATATAGCTTCTCTGTGTGAGGTTAAAGACCTCGTATTTCTGTAATCACAGCACACGCATATTTTAAATTATGTTTGCTCTTATGTAACAATTCCTTTGAAAAATATGACAAAAAATCATGTTTGTTTATCAAGAGAACAAAAAGCTTAAAATAGTGCTAGAACTACGCAAACGTTCCAAACTGAATGGGCAGTTCACAGTTTTATGCTAGTGCGCGAACTCAAAAATGTTGTTGACACTTTGTGTTTGGGTTTCTGGCGAGTTCATTTGTTTTCGTTAATTTGTTGGTCCCTTAATCTAGTCATTTATAAATGTAACAATATTTTTTGAATCAAGATTGTCTTTTTTTGGGATGGCGTTTTAATATCTGACAAGTGCACTCTGCACCTTTTCGTCCCCAATGATGATGAAGAGCTTGTGAGTCAACATCACACAGAACAAATGTTACAAATCAAATACTGGCAACTCTTCAGTAAGGTACATTTTTGAAGGCGGTCAAAAGGGATTTACTGGAGGCAACACAGGAGAGGCAGAAAGAGTTTATGTACGCTGTAAATGGCATAGGTATTCTAGCTCTCAAATGACGGTCTTCATCACGTTTTGATATTTCTTTGATGTAGTGTCCCACTATAAATATAATTCACGTGAGTTACATGTCACCAAACGCATCCTTTGACTGACAGATGTTAAAGCTGCTGTTTCTGAGCTGTCATTAACGTTTATTACAATCTACAACAAATTTATAACAACTTGCGATAGATTGTTTTATCAAAAATTAAGACAAAACGTTAATAGTAATCTTACAAATCACCACAGAGTATGCACCAAAACTTACGGACAACGCGCCGTGCTGACCTGGACACTACCGTCGCCAGTTTCAAAAGCGTTCACCTTAACCCGAAATCAAATGTACGCGTCGGATGCATCTAGAAATCCGCTTCAACCTTGTCTAGTTTTTTTTATTCGATCCTCGATCTTCTATTGCAAACCTCTTTATCAACAAACTTTTACTCATTCTATGACATTATTTTATCACATTTGGTTAAAAACATTATCCAAAGGAACATGAAAAGAAGAGGTGAGAAACGCGTAGGCACCGGCCCGGAGAAATCGCCTTCGATTACGAAAATAACAAGAGAATGAATCAATAACATTTCAGAGCAAATAATCGTTATATATATTTCGAAAATCGATGGAGAAAGGTTACATAATTGTATTTAGAAAATCAAGCTTTCTCGACCTTGAACTTTCGACAATGATTCAGACTTCGTGTTATTTCTCACCTCTACTGATTCTTCGAACTCGAAAGCATTCGTCGATGTTTGGCTTTACCTGGACAAACCCATCGATACATTCTCATGGTATATACAAATGAGTACTCTGAAATGGATTACGGTCTATATTACAGTACGACCTGGGCTTGTAATTAGATCAACGTTACAAGGCTTGTTTAGATTATTCCGTGGGGGGGGGGGGGGGGGGGGGGGACAGGGGGGTCACAATCTCCCGCCTCCCGTACCCCGTTCTCCCACCTCCCGTACCTTTTTGTCCCTTTGTCTCCCGACTCCCGCCCTTTATTGTGTTTCTCCCGTTATCGTGTAAATGACGCTGTTTGACTCCCTAGTCAGATTCTATTAGGAGTGCTTTGGTCTTGTTTAAAATAAAAAAAATGTGTTGTAAAAAATTGTGTTGTAATTCGAACACTCAGACGAACGTCAACTCTGGCCCTGTTACGACAGCGACTTTACCGTACATCAGAGGCACCTATATTATTACAATATACGTGTTGCACACAAACCCATAACCACCTTACGACGTCTGCTTACTAAGGTCAAGGACAAAGACAAACCGGAGGACAAACAGGGAGCAGTATACAAGATCAAATGCTGCGACTGCCAGGCTTCTTACATTGGCGAAACCGGCAGAAACCTTAGCACGCGACTGACCGAACACAAAAAAGTGACGAGGAATGGTGACGTCAACAATCACATTGCTGAGCATCATTTACAGACGAAACATCAAATTGACTGGTACTCAGGCTACTATCAACGTCTTACTTTAGAAAGCTGGTTTACTAACTTAGAACAAACGCCACTGAATCGTAGCCAACAGTTACCAGCGCCGTACAAACAACTTATTGACGAGATCAAGCAGAACTAACTACGAGAGAACGACTGGAGAACTGACATTTTGACTAACAACAGACGACTGTTTAACTGTGACAATAGACGGATCGAAACGCACCAATTATATCCTCGGAGACCCAGGGGCAGATAGTAGGGGCGAGGGAAAGTCTAAATGGACGGAAAATAACGGCACGAAGAAAAGTAAAGAACGGCGAGAAGAGCCCTGGGGACAATGTCTTACCAGTTCCAAACGGTCGCCGCCGTTCTGGCTTCTGATTGGTGCCAGAAAACACATTGTCCCCAGGGGCTCTTCTCGCCGTTCTTTACTTTTCTTCGTGCCATTATTTTCCGCCCGCTTAGACTTTCCCTCGCCCCTACTATCTGCCCCTAGGTCTCCGAGGATGCACCAATTACTGATTACGAGTCTTCATAGCCAATAACATCGTGACGTAATTGACCAATCAGATCAATAACCAGAGTATAATACCATCAACTGACGTGATACAACTCACTTTGACTCTGAAGATGACTACCGCACAGGTTGTCGTAGCCTGCGCGCAGACGATAACTAAACTCTGATTAGTACCGTCTGCGAAGCAGCGCAGAGATCCTTGTTCTGGACCCCCAACGGACTCAACGAATTACCGGAAGTGCGTTTCGAATTTCCTTTCAACCTGATTGGCGATCACGACAAACAAAACAAAGGCCTTTTTTAACTGGCCAATGGTGGCGCGTACTCAAATCTGGGTACACAGCTGGATGTCCAGAACAAGGATTTCGGCGCTGTTTCGCAGACGGAGTTAACCAGAGTTTAACTTCGTCTGCGCGCAGTCTAAGGTTGTCGAAACGTCAGTCACTGTCAACAACAACAGTCCTATTCAGGACTACGTTCACCCGGACGATCAAACTCAACCTACTTTTGAAATCGAACCACTCTTCACTTTCCAGCGCAATCAAATAATTGAAGCGCAATTCCTTCGACACAAGTTTACACCACGCGGCAAAATCTTCACTGACAGTGTTTTGTGAGCTACAGTCGTAAGGAGCGAGCTCCAAGGAAGGTCTTCCATGGAAGGATTTTTCCCCACCAAACCGAAAAATACTAAGACCGATCAAAATGGTCTTTAACGACATTTGACCTGACTCGCTTTGTCGTTCTTACGGAGAATTTCGACGGCTAGCGAGACAGACGAGACACTGACACGACTGACACAGTCGACACACGTGTACATATATCATGCTATCTCATTCATGTCCTATGATGTAAGCGACTTGGAAAGGTTTCCAATTTCACAGGAAGTAATGCCGTTTTTTTTTATTCCGAGCACGAATTTTCGTTTTTTGACTTTTCTCGTGTATAAAATTTTGCTTTAAGCCTCGGAAAACGTTAAATGGAAGTCAAGAAACGTTGTTGGGTTCGTTTCTTTGACTGGAAGTAAGCAGTAACAAAAAAAAAAAGCTTGACTTTTTGAATTTCTCTCCCGCTTCCCGCCATCGTAGAGATCCCGCCTCCCGCCCTTTCTTCTCCCGCCTCCCGTACCCCTCCCGCCCCCTGTTCTCCCGGGCTCCCGCCCCCCTGTCCCCCCCCCACTATTCCGGATGCACTTCTCACTTGCTGTTTACGCGCGTGTCTCGTGTCATTCAAATCAGCTAAGGAATGACATCTAATGCGCATGTGCATCTGCTCACAGTTAACTCACTCGAGAACAGAACCCTGCCGTTTCTGACCTGCCCTGGTAATCTTTGCGTACGGCGTGATAATTGTCGTTGCGCTTACAGGGAACTGCTTCATCGGAGCCATAGTCTTTAAGACGAAATCGATGCGCAGAGCAGTTAACTATCTCATTGTGAACATGGCTATGTCTGACTTCTTGCTTCCAATTTTCGCATTCCCATGCATCCCCACAGACCTGTGCGCTGGTTATTGGCTCATAGATGGCCCACTTTTTGCAAGTTGTTTCTACTGCCGTTTGGATCCAAGATACTTGCTTCTTTTTGTGGTCGAGATTCTTGTGGTTCATGTGGTCCTCCTGGTTCTTTTCATCCTCGGAGACCCAGGCGCGGTCGGTCGGGTAGGGATAAACGGCGGCGAAAGCTTTCAACATTCGAGAACGGGAGGGAGACAGCGCCTGGGATGCTACTCTTAACGAACCAGTGACACTACTCATTCGAAAGCTTGTCTCTGATTGAGCCCAATGGGAGGCCAGAATCTATGGCTCTGCTTTCATAATCTTCTTATCTTTTTTCTGGTTTCTGTGGTTTTCGAGGTTCTTGTAGTTTCAATGGTTCTTGTGGTCCCCATGGTTCGTGTGGTTACTGAGGTTGCCCTGCTTTACACATGGCTCTCCAGGTTCTTCCGTGGTTGGTTCTCCTTGGTCCAGTGGTTCTCGTGGTTCTCGATCCCTTGGGTGGCGTTGTTTTGGTTTTCGTTGTTCTTGTCGTTTCCGTGGTTCTTGCTGTTCTTGTGGTTTTCGTTGTTGGTGTGGTTACAATCGGATGAAGTTCCTTGTTATTTGATGATGACTATCACACGATTTGTTGAAACAACAACAACAACAACAACAACAACAACTTTATTCAAATTATTTATAACGAAAGATACATTGGCACTGGCCTGCATTTAGCGAGGCTATTCGAGGCAGGCCACTGGGCTACATAATTTACTACAGACTACAAAGAAATTAGACGTTAAATAAGTTTATATATTTTACAGTAAATAAAAACTATTTTACTTAAATACAAGGACAATATTAAAGTGAAAATTTTAAAAATAAAATGAGAATACAGGACAAGAGGATTACTTTTTCATTTTTACAATAATCGTATCCACATCAATATAGGAGTCTTCAGCTTGAAGGATATCGAGTAACATTGCTTTTAGTGATCTTTTAAAAGTTTTTTTCGGTCTTTCTTTAAGAACTTGAGGTATCCCATTCCAAATTTTGACCCCAACACGCGAAAAAGCATTTCGTTTGATATTGAGTCGAGATTCTTTAGTATAAAAATGTTCAGACGTTGAGGCACGTGTATTGTAAGTATGAACACTAGAAATTCGAGAGAAGAGTTTCAAAATATTATCCGGAGCAGTGTTTTTATTTACATCATACATAAGACTGTAAAAAGAATAAGACTGAAACGTCAGCTACTATCAGCAACAATCCTTTTCATGCGGCCACACTCACTTGGAAGATCATTTTCCACCTAGTTATGACCAGTAAGTAACGAACTAGTCAGTAGCGTTTCACGAATGTTCATGACTTTTGGTGGTTTCTAAATACGTACTTTCAGCCCTTACTACAAGAAACATAGGAATACACTTGACACAGACATTTACTTTCATCTTTCAGTACCCTGGTAACTTTAAAGTAACTTGATCCTGCTTTAAAAGCATTTCTTTCATGAAGAAAAAAAACCTTACACTGCTTTTAGAAAAACAATTAGTGGCTTGAAGATATCTTGCAATATATTCTGAGAGAATAGAAGAAGAGATATTTCGAGGGAACGTACTAAATAAAATGAAAGACGGGCTTCGCTTTTGAACAATATTGTTCTGTTGTACAGAAGTGTCTCAGTGAAGGGCCAAGAATCTGATGTCGAAGCTCAATAAAATAAATTTTTCCACGACAACAACAAAAATAACGTTATTTCCATTTCTCTCATTTTTTCTAGTTACATTGCGCATTTAGTTTTGCTTCAGAGAACTCGTAATTCTACGATATCTTGATGTTGCAGATTAACTGGGTGCCTTTTCTTTCGCTTCAAATTGGTGCCTTTAATCTCAGCGGGCTGTTGCTTGATTCTTAAGATCCTTAATCTATAACAGGATGGGAGGCCAAGGCATTGGCCAATCAGCTTTTTCAGACCGTTTTTATAATTTTCGCTGAACATGAAATAAATCACTGGATTTATGGATGGGTTAGCAAAAGCCAAATAAAAGGTGTATTTTCCGAAAATCATTAAAGGACAAGGTGGTACTAGTTTCTTGTCAAGCCAAGCATACAATACCACGAATGAGTAAATCAGGCAAGGAAACCAGCAGAAACCGTAAGCAAATAAGACTGTAAGCATCAAGCGAAGGACTTTTCTGTTACGAATTTGCCAACGCCTTTGTCCCATGGATCTTAAACTGTTGCTGGCATCGCATGGAACGCAGGTACGTCTGATTCGTACAAGCATCGCCGAGTAAAGGGCAATTATAACTACGAATGGAATGAAAACCAAAAGTGTAGTTCGCATTATAAGTTCGATTTTCGAGGCTTCAAAGTCATTTTTTACAAGAGGCTTCCAGCTTTGACGGCAGTAAGGACGTTCGTTTTCTACGAAGAAGTTGAAAGTGTAAAAATATGTTGAGTACATAACACAAGCTATCAGCCAAGTAGATACGATCATTGCTTTGCACCTTCCCCGAGGAGTAGTATCTGCTGGCAGCGGTGTAGAAATCGCGGTGTAGCGTTCGATGGCAATAAACAAGAGGCTTAGCAAAGACACGGCTACTGATGCGTCTTGTAAAAAGTAAACGGTTTTGCATGAGACGGCACCCAAGCTTCCTTCAATCAACCAAGCAAATTTATAGTAGAATATCTCCACGAAAAGTTTAGGAATTACAAGCGTGGAGGACAAGAAATCAGAAAGAGCCAAGTTGGTAATCAAAAAATTAACACTGGTTCTCATTCTGCGCTCTTTGTAAACCACAGAGACTACCAACGCATTGCCAAGAAGAGATGTTAGAAATATAAGCGCACAGACCATAGTTTCAGCGACCTGAGTTGCGGTTCGATCGGGAATAACACATGTGATTTGAGTGAGATTATTGCTGTGATCAGTTTTTGATAAAATGGTATCGTTCATTGCTGAATTAGGATCTGCCATTATTCCGAATACATGCAGGTTGTCCAATTGGGAAAAGTCATCAATACTTTCGGCTTTAGTAATTACCTTTTGTAATTACAGATTACTCATTTATTTCTTAAGCCAATGAGAGAGTGAGTTATGTATGAAAACTATTAATTAAAACTGATCACTTCTTTTTTGTCATTTATCTGTCAAGGAGTTTCTAATTTATTAGCTTTTCTGCTGTTTTCTTTGTTAGAAAAAATAAAGCCAATGACATTTTTCTCACGCAGATTTTTTTCAAATCTTAAAAACAGTTAATGCCTTTATATAAAAAAGATAATTTCAGATTGATAAATCAAAAGGAGAACCATTATTTGTATTTTAAGAGAATGCAGTTTTTTTATTGTACTTCGATGACATGAACACTTCGCGTGTTGAATTACAATCCGATTCAAATTTACCTGCACATCACAATCGAGTCAAACAAATAGGTCACAGGGAGATCTGCATAATTTTTCTAATCTGTCGATTGCGTTTGTTCAAAGCTAATGTCAAATTTCAACTCAAATCGATTTCTATCGTTTAGAAAAAGTGCGTTTTCCCCATCAAACTGTTAGTAAATTGAAAAGCTGTTAAGGGTTCGCCCAAAATTATCACAAGTATCAATATTGTTTTTGTTAGTATCATTATTGGCTTAGGTCTGTTCAATGGTGCCATAGTGTTTCTCTCTGCCTTATTGATTGCTATAAAACAAAATTCAATTTATTCAAACATTGCCACAGTTTTTTTTCGATTTAACTTAGCACATATTTTTTAATGTAGCTCCGCCGCGG
This sequence comes from Porites divaricata, assembly GCA_038088405.1. Lineage (NCBI taxonomy): Eukaryota > Metazoa > Cnidaria > Anthozoa > Scleractinia > Poritidae > Porites > Porites divaricata. The sequence goes on along the minus strand of JBBMOI010000005.1, from coordinate 21,817,333 downwards.
GTGTAAATGAAACTACTTGTGGTTAGTGAACCGGGAGAAAACTATGGGTCGCAATTTGTTTTCCTTGTAACGAATGTCATAGTTTTACGTGTCGTTTGCGTTTTTCATTGGTAAACCTGAACATTACTGAAGCTAGATGCACGAAAACGTTTCTATTTCAGCCTTGCAGGTTATGAAAAGACGTTGCTCATATGTTCTTTCTAGCGCAGAAACTTTCCTATTTTGTGCATATATAGGCCTATTTCTAATCTTCGTTTCATATCCAAAACTATTGAAAAATGTGTTGCTAAACAGCTGATTCAATACTTAGATATTAATTAATGACCTTGGCGAAACATTTCAATCAGCCTATAAGAGAAACCATATTACAGAGACGGCTCTTATTAAAGTCCACAGTGACATAGCCATGGCAATAAATCAGCATAATTCTGTTATCCTAGTACTTCTCGATCTTTCGGCTGCATTTGATACTGTCGATCATGATATCCTGATGTCCAATCGCTTTGGAATTACTGGAACTGTATTGGTCCAGAATGGTTTCGATCATATCTTTCTGATCGTACACAGTTTGTCCAGAGTGATAGCGCGTGCTCTGCTTCTCATGTCCTTGAGTTTGGTGTACCGCAGGGATCCGTTCTTGGTCCGTTGTTATATTCAAGCAATGTACACATCCCCTCTTGGCGAGATTGCTCAACGCCATCAAATGTTCTATCACTTTTATGCTGATGACACTCAGTTATGTATTACGTTCAGGACGTCGTCTGTTTCTGATATGAATCTGAGTAACGCCAAATTGGGAAATTGTGGTCTGGAAATGGACGCATGGATGCTTTCCAACAAGCTGAAATTAAACAAAGACAAGTCTGAAGTTCTCGTAATATCCTCTTCCTATCGACCTCGGCCACCACTATCTTCTGTCGATATATGTGATGAGACTGTATCCTGCTCCCCCAGTGCACGCAGTATTGGAGTTATCTTTGATGAGTCCCTTTGTATAGCTAGTACCTCATGTCAATGCAGTCTGTCAATCGTCCTTTTTCCATCTTCGTAACATTGGTTTCATATATAATATCTTACTTATGATGCTGCAAAGATCATTATTCATGCCTTCGTAGTTTCTAAACTTGATTATTGTAATGCTTTATTGTAAGGCCTGCCATCCTATCTTATACGAAAGCTTCAACATGTTCAAAATTCTGCCGCTCGCCTTGTCAACCAGTGTCCAAGATTTTGCCATATTACTCCAGTCCTGAGGGATCTTCACTGGCTCCCTGTCTCCTCTCGTATTGAATTCAAAATTATGTTAATTGCTTACAAAGTACCACATGATCGAGCTCCAATCTAAATACAGGAACTGCTTCAATTGAATACACCCAGTCGCAATCTTCGATCCTCTAATATAAATTTATTACTTAAACCCTATTTTAATCTCAATTCGTAGGGCAAACGAGCGTTTTCTGTTGCTGCTCCGGAACTTTGGAATAACTTGCCTGAGAATATTAAATCTGCAAACTCAATTGATGATTTTAAACGCAAACTTAATGCGACTTACGAATCGTGATATTTTAATCTATTGTGTACATTTATCTATTTAGTAGTTAGCGTCTAGTTTTCAATGTCACTTTCTTGTGATTGTTTTTACTTTTTAGTTTTGTCTATTTTTGTAAACAGCGCCTTTGAATCTTGTAGAAAAGGCGCTATATAAATGGATTATTATTATTATAATATTATTATCAGCTGTACAAGATTAGTGATGTAAACGTGTACGGATAAGGCGTCGCTGTAGACCTGTGTCGTCACATATTATCCCGACCGACATCTTCGGCGCCATGTTTGTGCAAGAATAACGCTACTATAGCAATGATAAAGTATGCTTCTCTGTGCTTCTTACGTTTGAAGATAAGTGCAGTTTTCTTGGAAAAACAGTTGTAACCTTCACGAAGTTCTAGCGATCTAACTGCCTTTGGGAAGGTGGAACCTCCGTTTGCTTTGGCCCGTGCGACAATCAGAATGCGGGCAACAGCATAGGAAAGTAACACACACACGCAGATATGTCAAAAACTGAGACTCCGGTTATCCGCAAGATTTTTAAAATTGTGTATGAGTTCGTACCGTGCATTCCTACCAAAATAGCCAGCGAAATGATCAAATGAATTACCCACGACATAAAAATGACTATTCCAGGGCTTCTTTGAAGTCATGCTGTTAGGATGTCTGAAGGGTAGACTGTTCACAGTCCTCTATTTTTCCGTAAGATCATCGAGATCGAGCGCCTTGCGTTACGGGCTGCCATCTTGCATAAGTGTCAAAACTACTTAGGGGACGGGGGCGGTTTGGGAGGAAGCGAGAAAAATAGAGGGACTGTAATAACATCACTGCAGCTCGCGTTCAGGAGGCGTGACAGGAATTTCACGCCTTTTACCATTCATTAATTAAGAAATTCCGCTGGTGATGAAAAACATGCCAGACACATTTAGCATCGATTACGCGTGTTTACAAATATTTCCTTTCGAAACAGTGATTTTATAATGTTTCTGGGCCATTCCTCGAAATAAAATCGGCAAACATGCACAAGAAAACATTTTCCTAATCAAAATACCAAAAATCCTTCGTGTGTCTGCGCAAAATGTGCCTTATGGTATGAAAGCGTACGTTTTATGGAAACGTCGTCTTGTCAACGACTTGTCAATGTCGGCAACTTAAACTAAACCCGTTGTCAACGCAAATTAATATCTATTGTCTAATGACCAATCAAACGCCTGCGTTGCTGGTACAACGCGCTCCGTGAACGCGAGCTGCAGTGATGTTATTACAGTCCCTCTATTTTTCTCGCTTCCTCCCAAACCGCCCCCGTCCCCTAAGTAGTTTTGACACTCATGCAAGATGGCAGCACGTAACGCAAAGCGCTCGATCTCGATGATCTTACGGAAAAATAGAGGACTGTGAACAGTCTATCTGAAGGGCTGAACAATGTTTATGTAGCGATCCGAGGTTAAAATGCACAAGTTCGTAACGGGAGAGTGAAGGAGAAACCAATGTAAGGTCACATACACGCTCTTATTGCATACAGTTAAGATGCTGCAAAGATGTCCCATGGGAAATATCGCAACTCCCACCCCAAAGTCAGCAACAGCTAAGGACAAAACGAACCAGTTGGCCGTGGAGTGTAGCCTGCGGTTTGTAACGATGAAAAGTACCAAAAAAGCCTTTCCTTTTTGAAGTATCTAATCCTGGAATTTCAGACCATCTGGCAGTAAAATGTAAACTACAATTTACCAAAGTGGCACCTCAAAAGAAAAAGGTTTCATATCGCAACTTACGATCTGTCTCCGTCGACAATTTCTGTGCTGAACTCCAAAACTCTGAGTTACTGAAATCTGATGATGCCCTGGGTCTCAATGAGCTACTTTCCCGTTATAATCGAACACTTGCGTCACTGCTGGACAAGCATGCTCCCTTAAGATGTCGGGTGGTCCCTTGTCGTCCTCGTATGCCGGGGTTTACTGCGGAAATTGGTCATGAAAAGAGAAAAAGAAGACAATTGGAGCGAAAATGGCGCAAGACGAGAGCAGAGGAAGATCACCGATTATATACTTCTCAGTGTCGGGTGGTCAACGAAATGATTAAGACTTCTAAAGAGAGCTATTTCTCCTCTGTAATTGAGGACAACAAAGGTGATCAGCGCGTTCTGTTTAATTCCATTGACACTTTTCTAAATCGCAAACCAGCACCTCGTTACCCTTCGTGTGTTTCTGATGAAATACTGGCAAATTGTTTTAATTCATTTTTTTTGGATAAGATAAATACAATCCGTTCTAGCATAGTTGGAGAATCCGATGCTGATATTCCGTTCGTATGTCCTCGTGCAGATGTGGTGTTTCACAAGTGTGAATTTTTGTTTTTTCAACCTGTTACACAAGATCAAGTGTCTAAATTAATCAATTCATCGACGATCAAGAGCTGTGATTTAGATCCTATTCCAGCCGTCATGTTGAAGAAATGCTGGCCCGTGATTGCTCCAGTTATTACTGAAGTTGTTAACCGTTCGTTAGATTGTGCCATAATGCCTGAGATGCTGAAAATCGCGCAGATCCGTCCTCTTCTAAAGAAGTCAAATCTTGATCATGAAGTCTTTAAGAACTTTAGACCGGTGTCTAAACTCGCTTTCATTTCAAAAGTAATTGAGAAAGCAGTCTCTTGTCAGCTTATTGAGTATATTGAGAGTAATGACCTAGGTGAACCATTACAATCGGCGTATAAGAGGCTGCACAACACTGAAACGGCTCTTCTAAAGGTTCATAACGATATCCTTAACGAAATCGACCAGCATCGAACAGTTGCTCTGCTGTTGTTGGATTTGTCTGCCGCGTTCGACACAGTAGACCACAAGCTATTGCTTCGCAGACTTCGTGTACGTTTCGGCATCGGAGGTAAGGCCCTTGCGTGGTTTACCTCCTACCTCACCGGACGCAGCCAGTATGTTACTATCAGAGAGGCGGATTCTTCTCATTGCAGTCTGCCATACGGTGTTCCTCAAGGTTCTGTACTTGGGCCGCTGTTATATCTTCTGTATACTTCCCCTTTAGGGGACATTGTTCGGAAGCATGGAATGATGTTCCACTTCTATGCTGACGATACACAAATTCATTTTTCATTTGACTCCAATACTCCAGAGCTGGTTACTGTTTCAAGATTAGAAGCGTGTGTTAAGGATGTCAGTGACTGGATGTCATCGAACAAATTGAAACTTAACTCTGACAAGACTGAGTTATTATTGATTGCATCTAGATTTCGTCCCAGGCCCCACTTTCCGCCGTTGAATATTTGTGGTGATCAGATCAGAGCTTCTGCTTCAGCTAGAAATATTGGTGTAATTTTCAATTCTTATATGAATTTTGAGTGTCAAGTGTCTAGTGTATGTAAAGCATCGTTCTTTCATATTCGTAATGTATCTTGCATTAGAGAGTATTTAAGCGTGGAGAGTGCCAAGATTTTAGTTCATGCGTTCGTCACGTGTAGGTTGGATAATGGGAACGCATTACTGTACGGACTTCCAAAATATCTTATTGAACGACTTCAAGCTGTCATGAATTGTGCTGCACGTCTAATTTTGCGTAAACAGAAGTATGATCATGTAACCCCTTTGTTGATCGAGCTTCATTGGTTCCCTGTTAGTCAACGTATTGTGTTTAAGATCCTATTATTAACATTCAAGGCCCTTAATGGACTGTCACCCAGTTACGTAGCAGATCTTCTGGACAGATATGTGCCAACACGGCCATTGCGATCTTCATCTAGGGGTCTCTTGAAGGTTCCTCGGTCCAATTCAAAGTATGGCGATCGATCCTTTTCTGTCTGTGCGCCGACACTTTGGAACGGCCTACCTGACAACCTGAGACTGGCAGTGGACTTAGATACTTTTAAGCGTGATCTTAAGACTTATTTATTTAGAAAATGTTTTTATTCGTCTTGTTAATTTGTAAGTTCTTAATTTTTAAGATTATAATTTTATTTTAATTAATTGTAAAGCGCCTTAGAACTTTAGCATATAAGAGCGCTATATAAGTTTTTATTTATTTATTATTATTATTATTATTATTATTATTATTCCCAGTTGCTGTTCACTGGGTTGTGTAAAGAGCAATAGCTATTGTTCACATACACGTCTAAGTCATTGAAGTTGCCGTCGCAAGTGCGGAGATAGATTGCTACCTTAATGATCGATCCAATTTGTAATAATAACAATAATTTAATCGCTTGTATTGCGCAGGTATTCATAAAAATGAAAAAAAAAAAAAAAAAAAAGAAAGAAAGAAAACTACAAACCTATTTACAATAAGTCAAACAGTAAGAATATATACACTTCCGCCATAAAAATCTAAAATATCGATATGTAACAATACAAATTCATTCAACCATAAGTAACTTAAAAAAGGTACATCTTTAAAAGATTGCTCTTAGAAAGTATGAAAATTTGGAGTATCGCGAATCTCACGCGGTAGAGCATTCCATAACTTGGGCGCAGCTACCTGGAAGGACCTATCGCCTAGTGCGACCTTAGTTCTAAATGTTAACGATGCTCGCAAACCCGCCCCCCCCCCCCCCCTCCCGACGATCTGAGGTTATATGTGCCTTGCGATTTCAAAGAAACTAAGTTCTGAATGTACTTAGGGGCTATACCATGGACAGCCTTGAATGCAAATAAAAAATCTTAAAGTGAATGCGCCGCTTTAACTGAGGCCAACGTAGCTCATACATCAGTGGTGTAATATGGCTGAAGCGCGGAGCGCAGCAAACAAGCCTTGCTGCAGTGTTTAAAACAAGCTGAACCTTGTTAAGCTGCAAAGCAGGTAGACCATACAAAAGGCTATTGCAGTAGTCAACGCGAGAAGTAACGAATGCATGCACCAAGGACTTTCCACGGGGCTTAGGAACTTGCGAGTACGACAGATGTTATGTAGACGAAAGAAAACTGAGTTACAGAGCTTGCTAATATGAGTAGACATACTAAGTTGCGAATCAAACTAGGAACCTAGATTCGTAACAACCGGCTTTGAGTTCACAACAGACTCACCAACAGTAATACTATTAATGCCGACCTTGGCTAGCTGTTGCTCCGTGCCAAGGAGCAAAAACTCAGTCTTAGGTCTCTAATCATCCACTTTCTTAAATCCATGATACAATCACACATAGCCTTTACCGCAATAGCGTCAACACCATGCACGTTTGGACTGAACGCCAAGTACATTTGCGTGTCATTGGCGTAGGAGTGCACGCTTGGCAAGTGTCGACCCAGTATATCGAATAGTTCGCTGGTATATACCGTGAACAAAAGCTGTCCAAGGCATGACCCTTGCGGCGCCCCTTGCGCGAGCTGCAAGGTATCTGACAGCCCTCCATTAACTGCAACACTCTGTGTACGGTCGGAAAGGTACGATGTAAACCAGTTGAGTGCCTGGTCAGTCACACCAAGTCTTGACCTCAACCGATCCAGCAAGATGTAGTGGCGTACAGTATCGAAAGCTGCGCTGAGATCTAAACGAACTAGCAAGGTCACCTCCTGCTCATCCATATTCAATAAGATATCGTTCTTCACTTTTAAAAGCGCTGATTCAGTACTATGATGTTTCTTGTAGGCCGACTGTAGCTCAAGATGCAGACCATTGATCGTCATATGATCAATCAATTGGTCAGTAGCTGCTCTTTCAAATAACTTGGAAACATACGGGAGATTGCTTGTACGCGATGTCTAGACCACACTTCTTTAACGTGGGTAATACGAGGGCCTGCCTCCATTCCTCTGCGAACAGACCAGATTCAAACGACATGTTGACCATACAGGTGATTACCGGTAACAGCACATCAAGAACCTGTAGAACCACAGATGTAGGATGGTGCAGCATCTAAAGGACAAGACTTCACGGCTGCCTTTCCAATAATCAAAGAAACCTGGTCTTGTGACAAGGTATTGAAGTTTGGGAACTCTGCACATTCGCGCGGATCAGGATCAACACAGTTTGCGCATGCGCCCATGTTATCTGCAGACACATCACCATCGCCAAGAGGCTCAGATGACTGAATAAGGGCCAAGTATAAATATCAAGAAGTGTTGCCCGTGAAAAACTGCCCCAAAAGATCATCACAATCATGTCATTTGTGTTTTGACCGATTGAATCATGAGAAATAGTCAGCTGTTCAAAGGAAGAGGTCAGTGTAAATGTTTACCGTGAAGATCATTATCAAATAGTTAATGGGTTCGTTTGGAGATAAAAAAGATGTTTGGAAGGCATTAATAATGTTTTCTTTGAAGGATACTATTACATTTATAAATTCTAACCGCGCCCTTTCATGTACATGTACACCTGTCCTTGCGTATAGTTTAAAACACCATAAAATATATACCTCTTATTAGCCGAGTTTTTGGTCCGTACTGTAAATTACGGACCGAGTTTTTTTCCATCGATTTATGGCCCAAGCGCGAAGCGCGCGGGCAATAAATCGATGGAAAAAAACGAGGATCCGTAATTTACAGTACGGACCGAAAAAACGAGGCTAATAAGATGTTTATTATATGGCTTCTTCCTGTTTGGGAGACCAGAAACAAGTGCAGGACGCACGATTTGACAGTCAGTTGACAGGTGTCAAAAAGAAAGTTTTTATTGGCGCACGAAAACAATAGCACGTAACAAAGGCTTTCCGAGAAAGTAAAAACAAATTCGCCATGTTAAAAAAAGTTTATTCGGCAAAACTAAGAGCACTGTAAGTTTTAGCTCTTTAATGTAACGCTGGAGTATTTTGGAAACCGGACATAGTGTCTGTCTAGAAGTCGTTTCCATCTTTCCTCCGTTTGTCCTTATGAAAAAACACTGCAAAAGGCAAAGAAGCTTTTCGAGGTAAGTTTGTTGTCATTGTCGAAGATTTAGCTCGTTCATTGCAGTAATTCTTTTTGGGAAAACCTCTCTTTCTGCCAGTTCATTCTCGTCTTCAATTGCAATCCGCGTTAAAATTTTCAAACACTGACTAGGATTCTCTTCCTCGGTAAGGTTACGATTCGATTTCTACAACAGCTTCGTTCTCATTAAAACTGAAGCTGGGTAACTGAAGCTGGGTTAAAATTTGGAAAGGCAAAGTCAACATCCCAGTCCTCAGGGTTTGCAGACATATTTGAAAGTTTATTCGGTGGAAACTAAGAGCACTGTAAGTATTTACCCGTTAATGTGACGCCGGAGTCTTTTGAAAACTGCAGATTATTGTTCTGGCTCGATCGACGAACTCGCTTCTATATTTCTTTCGTTGGTTTAATTATGAAAAAACACTGCAAGTGGCAAAGAAGCTTGTCAGGATGATTGGGTCCAGGTATGTTTGTTATCATATTTGTTGAAGGAATTACTCATTTTCTCTCTGCCAGTCGATTTTCGTCTTCGTAACTGTGTACTACGATAAAATTTTCAAACACTGACTAGAATCCTCTCCGATTAGATTACGAGTTAGTTTCTTCATCACCTTCGTTCACAAATAAATAAACACAGTTTAAAATGTTGAAGGCCAAAGTCAACATCCAAGTCCTCAAGGTTGACAGGCGTCTTATAACTTTATTTAAACACTTTTTTGCGAGGTAAAGAGATTTAGACCTCCAAAATGAGCATTTTCTTTAAAACGTTTGGTCCGTATAGCAAGTTACGGACCGCAAATTGGCCAATCGCACGGCGAAAATAGACTCAGCCATATAATAAGAAAAATTAGACGTAAGCTCATTTGTTTGCTATTTCCTCCATTCTTCGGAAGGATTGTTTAATTCTATTTCCTGTGTAAGCACTTGCATTATAAATAATTTCAAAAGTGAGAATTTCGCCGCTACATTTCGCCATTGTTGGAATCAATGAACTAGTATCCAAGCTACGCACATAATCGTTTAGCTATAGAAAGTGCCAATACCCGTTTTGAAAGAGCGGACGGACAATTTTAACACAATATATCTTGGGCCCTCTCAAATTAATTGTCAGATATGTTTTCGCCTGATGGTATCAGTGAACCAATCGATCAATACAGCAGATCAAATTACTACTCCAAAATCATCACAATCATGTCATTTGTGTTTTAACCGATTGAATCATGAGAAATAGTCAGCTGTTCAAAGGAAGAGGTCAGTGTAAATGTTTACCGTCAAGGTTATTATCAAGTAGTTAATGGGTTCGTTTGGAGATAAAAAAGATGTTTGGAAGGCACTAATAATGTTTTCTTTGAAGGATACTATTACATTATTTTATAAATTCTAATCGCACACGTTCATGTACATGTACACCTGTCCTTGCGTATAGTTTAAAACACCAAAAAATATGAAAAATTAGACGTAAGTTAATTTGTTTGCTATTTCCTCCATTCTTCGGAAGAACTGTTTAATTCAAAAGTGAAAACCATGGAGACCTTCTGGCAGATACTTAATACAGCAAATTTCCTGTGTATGCACTTGCATTATGAATAATTTCAAAAGTGAGAATTTCGTCGCTACGTTTCGCCATTGTTGAAATCAATGAACTAGTATCCCAGCTATGCACATGATCGTTTAGGCATAGAAAGTGCCAATACCGGTTTTGAAAGAGCGGACAATTTTAACACAACATATCTTGGGCCCTCTCAAACTAATTCATTTGTCAGCTATGTTTTCGCGTGATAGTATCAGTGAACCAATCGATCAATACAGCAGGTTAGTAGCGCTTCTCAATCAATACATCTAAACTCTAAATAGGAACGCAGTTGACTAGAAATAGAAATCAAACTTGAACTTGTCCTCGAACAGGAACTCAGATTCAACCAATAACTAACAACTAAATGAAAAATGAAACTGTAGTTATAAATATTAGAGAGTGCGCAGAATCTTCTTAAGGATCATAGTTGGGAGTGAATTGCATAGATTATCACATTATGTAGATAGCGATAACGACGGAATCCGATAAGTTTATTTTTCCCTTCAACTTTGTTCGTGAATATCGAAAACGTACGTATCTTGCTTCAAATCGTACTCAACGGTCGACCTCCTGGTCATGAAGAAACTGTTGGTGGTTTACTAATAAATAGAGACCTTACGATACGACAACGGCAGCGGCGACGGCGACGTCAACTCTTTCAAATGCACAACTGCGCATGCGTTGGCTGTCACGTTGGGGTTGTCGAGGGAAGGCGCGGACGTCAGTGAATGAGTTTTGCCGTTCTGTGAAAATGCGATCTCAACCTTTGATCTCGATGTCGAAGGAAAGCGAAATTCCAGCGAAGGAAATGACAAAGGGACCAAGTTAATGTGATGTTTGAGTTGTGCTTTAGTCTTCTGCTGGTCAGTAAGTGAGATTTAGAGGGTATCAGCGAATGATTTCAAAATACTTTTTATGATAACACATGCGGCTGAATTTAAGCTTAATCGAATCGCAAGGTTAGAGGTATAAAAAAATCTTGTAAGTCCCAAGACAGAAATAAAATCACCGTTATGTCTGTGTTGTCTTTCAATCTGTTTTCCGGGTGAGTCGTTGATCGGGTTGCGTTGGTAGCGACTGACCTTCCATTCATGAAATTATAAACAACTTTTAAGGCTTGAAAGAAACTCATGAAAATTTGTCGACTGGTTGAAATTTTATCACTGAAATGAATTTATATCATCTTAATGATGTTTTTAAATCGACCTTTCACTGATTACAATCAAAAAAAGTTTTGCCGGGTTTGGTAGTTGTTTGCCACTTTGTGACGATTTACTGCTATTTTTTCTGACTGAATTATATTGGGATTCCTCCAGTAAGGTAACCATGCTAGGAAAGGTAGCTTTTCAGTTGCATCTGTTATTTAGTTATACTTGACCAAAGTATTAATTCGATTTCTGGTATATGGTGATTTCTTACTAGGTCGTTTTCAGGTACTATAGAGGTAGAATTGCTTGTTGTAATCAGATTGATAGTAGGGAGGATTTTTTGCCATCTTTATCAGCACAGTTGAGTAAATCGTCCTCTCTTCGTTAGTGCTATGAAGGAAAATGTGTTTGACATAGGCCATCTTTAGTAATGGGGCTAGCAAAGGGGCAAAGGGTTCAAACATTATCCATTTTCCGAAATATCTTAATTCCCATTACACTCACAAGGTTTTAATCTTTCTCTGTAGCCAAGCCATGAAATGGACTGAGGCGCATGATATATTTTTTTTGAAGGAGATTTTTCAATTCCAACCTTGGCAACACAAAAAGGCTCTGTCGAGAGAGGTGAAGTTTGGGAAAGCCTTGCTTGTCACCTTGGAAGATTGAGTGACCCAAAGTTTCGTGTAACGCAGCGCGCAGTGCGTGATAGATACCTACTTCTTGAAAGGCGCTACAGAAAGAAAGTTTCCGAGGACGAAAAGGCCTCAGGAACGTCTCCCGAGCCAAGCGAAGTGGACACGATGATGGAGGACATTGTGTCCCTATTTGAGGAGGCAGACAAGCTTAATGATTCGAAAAAAGAGAAAAATTCCAGAAGAGGATCTTCAAGCAGAAAAAATGAGAAACACAAGTTTGGAAACATTTAAAGAAAGTCAGAAGAGGAACCAAAAGGGTAAGCCAAGACCGAAAAAAAAGAAAAGGGCAAGTGGAGCTGACTCACTGGCATTCCTAAAGGAAAGAGTTGGAACAGAATCTCAGCAAAAGAAGGAGGAGCTGGAGTTAAAAAAAGCAAAAGCTACAAATAGAGAAGGAGGCGAAAGAAGATGATTGGAAATTAAGAGCTAAAGAACACGAGGAAAGAGTAGAGCAACAGCGGAATGCCACACAATTGCAGCAACAGCAGCTACAACAGTTACAAAATATGAATATGGTTTTAATGCAACAGCAACAGCAGCAAGCCCAGTCCTTTATGTCCTTACTACAAAAGTTCCTGGAGAAATAGAACTATCTATTTTAGTTCTATAAGCATTTTCCGGTTGATAGACGATGCGTTCTTTATTTTAATCGTTTTTTTGAATCGCATTTTCAGACAGTTTAAGTAATGTGAACATTTGAATTAACACTTAAAAGTAAAGTTGGAAGTTTTGGAAATTTACTACTTAATTTACTACTCCTACAAAATTGTTAAGAAAATAAATTATTGAAGTATCGTCCACTTTATCAGTCACTGAAAGTACTCTTGGATTGTTGGGGGAGATATCTGAAAAAACTCTGAAGTTGTTGAGCCATATAAACATGCCCGGGCATTGTGCATTAGAGCACATGAAATGTACATTTTGCTAACGGCACTTAAACAAATCTTTAAATTTTTCTTAAAATCTAAGAATTTGAAATAATTTACGACATCGCCAAAAATCCATTCCACGGAAACCCGCACTTCGCTCATTGATTTGTTCCAAGCCCTCTGGTCGTCGGTTAGCCTGGCACCGCGAAATGGACTCTCAAGGTGCGGTTTGAGGGGATACGCTGGGTCACCATATATACATAAGATATCCCCGTGACGGTTGAACGAAAGACGTTGAAGTTGGTTCAACACTTGTGATTGCGCCAACATTGCGCTGTCGTGCCTTTTCCCTTCAACAGGCCCATAAAGGTTAGCGATAAGGCCGTTTGGTGTTGCAATAGATTGAAATTTAATAGCGTGTACTTTCTTATGTCCGTTGTACATGACACATTGGTTTCTACCAGGACGCGAGATGGGTCTTACAGTTTCGTCTATAAATCCCCAACAGTTTTGGAGAGCTGCTCCCTTTTCTTTGATAACTTCTGCGAACGTTTGCAAATGTGGGCGACTTAGCCATGGCTGATCCAAATCCGATAGCAAATGTCTCCAATTAGTGTAAATTGAATTCAGCACAGCATTTGGGATCATGCAAAGTTGAGGCTCAGGTCTCGCAAATCTCGGTATCAAATCCACATACCTGCAAGGGTAGGCAAACCGCTTGAGAAATATACAAAGTGCTTCTGTTCTCTCCACGTTGATGCAGTTGTAGCAAAAAACCCGGTCTGGAAGATTCAAAATTTCGCTGAGTTCCCATATATCGTTTTTGTAAAACCTGAACTCGGTCTTGCATTCATCATCTGTCATCAGGTCTAGATCGAATCGATCGTAGCTCCAATACGCTCTTCTCACATATGGTAATATGCCCGTCCAACCTCGTTTACGAGTAAAAATTCTTTTGAAATTCAAATACGAAAACATCGTCTGATTAGCATTTCAAAAGAACTTGTACTCAAAAACGAGGTTGGACGGGCATATTACCATACGTGAGAAGAGCGTATATGGAATATCGGGATTTTTGGGAAAATAAGCGTCATATAAAAGCAAGCATTCTGAAGCATCGATCAAATTGAAGGCATAAGATAAAAGAATGGTGTCTCTCACTTTTGGCATCATATCAGTGAGAACTCGACAACATTTGTAAGATAAACATAAACAGATTCACAAAGACCGGATGACTGGAAGTTTTCAAGGTCGTTTCGTAACGTAAACTTTTGGCGGGAACGCGGACGGCAACTGACTGCCTCGACCCAGTCCCTTTTCGTCGCCGTTGCCGTCGCCGTTTTCGCATCGTAAAGTCTCTAATATTACAAACACGACGACTTCAGTTCCCAGGGAAAAAGGCTAAAAACCTATAAAAGGCCTAACTCATCCTACTATTCGGCTTCAACGGTGAAAAAAATGTCCTCGCTAACGATGACAGCTGAAACATAACCATGACAAGTAAAATGTTGAATTTCACGTGACATTTAAAACTTTACGGGGAGTCGGGAGCGACACATAGCTTCGTCGCTTACACTTTTTCATATACTTTGTTAATAGTTTGTCATTTTCATCTACTGACATAAAATGCACTTCTACTTTCACAAAGACGTTTTTAGGACTTCTTCATGCATTCCTTCTACGAGACTGAGGAAGGACCGGGTGACAGAACTAGCACCCTAAACACGACTGCGTGCGTGAGGGTTAAGGAGGGACGGGTTAGGGTTGAAAAGTACCGGCTTGAAATAGAAAAAAAAGTTATACATTAGGAATTCCTGCATACGATAGAGGAAAATATGATTTTAAGGTGAACTATACTGGAGAAGAATTCCGGCTGACGTAAATTAAATTTAAATGCTTGTCAACTTCGATCAGCAGTTAAAGCTCAAGTAGTACGAGCCACGTTTCTGGTCAACTTCTTGCGCAATACAACCTCGTTCCCAGGGTTCTCTCATACCCGCCTTACGGAGCGAGAGAGAGAGATCAGGTCAGCTACACAGTTTCATGGCTACACTGACCTGTCTACGCTCTGTAAGGACAAATCTCACACTTACCTGTCCCTTCCCCGAATCGTTTGTTTGTAATCTCCCAGATTCTAGGAGACACGTGACCAGCGTTTTCCAGGGTCTCTCTCTCTCTCGTTCCGTAGGGTGGGTAGGAGAGAACCCTGGGAACGAGGTTGCACGCAATATTGTTGCATTGCAAGTTGGAGTTTATGGTTGTCCGTATAACCATTTGAGTGATCACTACGTCAAGCAACAAAATAGTTTTAGTGTTGCAAGTTGTGGCTCATCAAGAATATCAGTCTTGCTTCGTGATTGATCGATTTATTTTTGCATTCTGCTCTTTTGGGCCTAGAGAGAAGTCATTACGTCAGGTTTCCATTGTACAAAAATTTCTGATCTCAACAAATCGTGGTCCTGCAAATATAGAAAAATAAAACGAAACAATTGCATTGACATCTATGGCTTTCCTGTGCGTGATTGCCCTCAGAAACAAAACGGTAGCCCATTCTTTTCTTCCATCGTTCGAAAAGGCAAATGTCCTTCTCTCTCAAGAAAGATTTTTGTGACACAGCAAAGTTGCTACCATGGCAATGTGATATCACACTTGTCGTCTCTATTAGCCCTTTGCAGAACTTGGTTACACGCTTGGATACCACTTATCAATGGCTCGCTGAATGGCAAGCCATCGAAGAGTTCATTGACAACACAAAGCTTCGAGTGTAAGCGGCCGAAGCTTTCATAGGTTACTTAACACATCCCTTACATCTTCTAGTCTATACATTTTGGCCAATTTTCAACAGAATAATCAACGTCTTACTTTGGAAAGCTGGTTCACTAACTTAGAACAAACGCCACTGAATCGTAGCCAACAGTTACCAGCGCCGTACAAACGACTTATTGACGAGATGAAGCGAAACTAACTACGAGAGATCGACTGGAGAACTGACAATTTGACTAACAATAGACGACTGCTTAACTGTGACAATAGACGGATCGAAACGTACCAATTACTGATTAAGAGTCTTCATAGCCAATAACACCGCGGCTTAACTGACAGACGACCAATAACATCTTGACTTTATTGACCAATCAGATCAATAACCAGAGTATATAATACCATCTACTGACGTGATACAACTCACATTGACTCTGAAGATGACTACCACACAGGTTGTCGAAACGTCAGTCACTGTCAACAACAACAGTCCTATTCAGGACTACGTTCACCCGGACGATCAAACTCAACCTACTTTTGAAATGACTCCTGGGTTCAAACCTTTCACAGAATAATCAAACTCAGAATGCTTTGCTTGATTGAGCTCAAGGCTTTATGATCTGAATGATGAGCGCTTGAACAGCTCGCCATCCAGCGAGCCTTTGTTACATGTAAGTGGTATCCAAACACTTGACTAAATTCTGCAAATGGCCCATTTTAAATTCACTGTCTGGGGTGCCGCAATGGTCAACCTCTACCATGTTTACTTTATGTCTAAAGTTGCGAGTGGAGAAAAACCCTGGTATTTAAGTTGGTCCTCACTATAAAAAAAAATATGTATATATAATTCTTGCTTGCAATTGCCATTGGTATTCAGGAGCTTTATTCGGCGTATGTGGAAAGTCCGTTCCATCCTAGCTCTTGTTGTAGGACGGCCAAGCTAGAGTCATAGTTTACACGTTCAGAAAAACTTTCTTCCGTTCCAATATATTCTGCAGGTCAATACAGAGGAGAAGTGTGACGTCACGTTACCGTGTTAGCACTTTTTCTGGATGACAACAAAACCAACGACGACGGCGACGGCAAGGAGAACGGCAAACAATAATCTGTTTATATTAACAAACAACAACTTTGCACGTGCATCACGCTATTTTGTACATTCCGTTACCGTCTTGCACCACTAAGACATGAAACTTCCTAATTTTACGAGGCCATTTTATGGAGTAGGTGAACACAACCCAAAAATTGTCCCTTTCATTTTCTAAACTTAGATAACGTTAGATATAGTCCCAAAGAAAATTTCGCCAAGTTTTGCCAAATTAAATGAAATTGAATGAGATCGGTTAGTTTGAAGTAGTGCGAATAGACTTTTAAGGTAATTCCCTTGAAATTGTTCTACTATCAAACTTTTTTTGAAACTTGGCATATAATGAACATTCATGATATGAACATTAAAAAAATGCAATAAAAAGAGGGGGTTACCGTGCTTTACGCGTCAGCGGGCTCTTAAACTGGGGTATTTTTACTGGTTGCGTGTTAAAAATTCGAATCCCCTTCTTACGGAATTAAGTCTTTGTTACTTGAAACACACACAATTTTATCTTGAACATAAAGCTTCTTTTATTCAAAATAAGCACTATTGCTTCATTCAATTCGTTTTTGATTGCCTGGTTGTGGGGCATTGCACTTTTTCGGACAGTTCCGTGGTTAGCTTGAAGTCCTCGCCTTCACCCAAATTCAGCAAATACGAAACTATTTCCGCCAAAAAAGTCATGTTCTACTATCAAACTTTTTTTTCTTCTTCAAATATGCTTTTTATTAGACTATTCTTAGCAAATACCTGGGGAAAAATCGGGGGGTGACCGTGCTTGTTTCCTCACAAACTGCTGTGAAAGGTGGTCTAGATGGATAATTTGCTCGGCGGGGACTGGGGCGAGATACAAAATAACGCCCATCGTGTTCGAAGTATGCACTCGAAATCAACTTTGTTGTCGGTTGTTTTTATGTATTTGATATCGCCAGCACAGAAATTCAAACTTGAAAAGAGTACATTAAATGCCAAGGAAGGAGGTAAGTCAACATTTGAGGAGATTTTGGAGTTATGAATCTTAATTTTTGGCTATTCTGTAGCGCTGGCGGTATGTTTAATTTCAGTGAGCTAGGGTTCGATTTTTTTGCTTTTGCATAATAATACTCGACAAAGAAACTTGAAGAAAATACTATTGATTCCTATTCTTCATATGTTCGCTTGTTTGGTTTCTATACATAGCAAAAGTGAATTCAGCAGCAAACTTCGCGTTTACATCAAAGATTGGTCTACCTCGCGTGGTTCTGGTGCTACGGTGGGTCTTATTTGTTCCAGAAATATTCGTCTCTCCACTTTCGGAGTTTGAACAACATATGTACAGTAGCGATCATAGGCCAGATACTGGTTTGTTAATGCAGTTGGAGAGCCGTAGAGCCGTCCCACAGGCTTCACAGCACCCATAATCCAAACCCTCAGCCAGGACATTTTAATAACTCCACAACTCGACGGCTGCAAAGTGAAAAACCACTCCAGACTTCGGGATCACGCACATTTCTTTCATTTTCTTGTTTTTCGATAGCAAACCAGGAAGCTGTCAGCCGATCTGCGGCATTATTAGTGCGAATAAAAGCTTTAGCTCTGCAAAAGGGGCCCTTTTTTGTTCTTTTCGCGCTAGTGGGAAGAACCGCCGCCATCTTGGATGTCGCAATGTTATGCGCAGCAGCGGATGCGCAGTGCAAAACAAGGGAATTACCTTAAGTGACGTTTTCGGTTTGTTGGCATCCAAAAATTTTGCTACCATGGAAACGTGACATAACGACTTGTCCTCTCTATTGTTAAGATGCATATTATCACATTCAGTTCGTGATAAGAAAAGGCTAATAAGCATTCATGATGCATTTAGCCTAACAAGCAATTTAAAAAAGAAAAGCTTTTCTACTAAATGGCCAATTTGTCAAAACTTCGGGTTAGAAACAATCCGGAAAATTTGCTAATCGAGCAATGAATGCTCTTTTTTTCACATTAACGTCGAATCAATCATCACATTCAATTTCACATTTAATATCTTGCACGAAAGACAATGGGAACCGAATGGTGAATATTAATGTGAAGCGCCTTCTATTGTGTAAGAATGAAAGATTTTTTAAACCCAAAAGTAAAGGAAACCATAATAAAAGACTTAGGAAAGGAAGACGCATTTTGAAAGAATAACATTTACCGGTGGCAAGAGAGATGAGCGAAAGGTGGTTTTTGAACTCAGCTTTGTTTTCGATAATAAGAAAGAGCCAGGAACCGGCCGATCTTTTAAACAACTATACTTGTTGAACTAAGGCTGGATTCATTTGTAGTCTGTATAATACAATACCTTCCCACGGTACTAATGCTTCTCGCACTTAGACAGAAATAAATCAGTGTTAGTAAAAACAGTGCGTACCTTAAGAACCGAGCATGAGTTTACGCTAAAACAATTTAAACGAGGAAATATTTGGCAAAACTCGTCCTGTTAACTTCAAACTGTGGATACGATTTTTGATGCACGTGGTTTTGTCAGCTTAAAATTCCTGAATGTTGTGTCCGCGAGTCTTGAAAAACACGTTGAATATTTATGAGTATTCGATGAAGAAGAATGAATAAAGATATAGTCTATCATACATTCGCCCGTGCTACAATAGTTGTGTGCTTTTTGGATTACATTTAGTGACCCTTGATATTTTAAATTATAGTTGGTGGCATGGTGTTGTCGTCGATTGTTGCAGTTGTGATAAAACTACTTAGAAACTGCTATTTTGCTGCCAAAATTTTGATAATGAACATTTTCAACTAGTTTGCGAACATCTCCAAATTAAATGAACAATAACAGTCTTTTCGTCGACAGTGCACCACCTTCATATGTCTTCTGTTCAGTAATAACTTGTGTTTTTTTTTATCTGCTTTCCGACGCCCTAAATTTAAACTGATTAATAACGTAAGATTTAAAATTAAATGCCAAACAGTAAACATTCAAGACTTTCCTTATCAGACGAACGGAACTAAAGTTACTGAAAAACGGGCAACAAAAAAACATGCAACTTGTCTTACAACATTGCTGCAAAACAAGTCGCGTTGTTGCGCGTTTTAACACCCATATCAAACCCATCTTGTTCCAAATCAGGTTGTTAACAGGTCTGAACAACAAGTGGTAATGCCCGCAACATGGCTTTTCAACTCGTTTTGAAGCAATGTTGCAAAACAAGTTGCATGTTTTTGTTGCCAGTTTTATCGAAGCTTCAAAAAAAGTTATTAAAAAGAGTGGCAGACTAACATAACTTGTTAAACTCAAGCCTTCTTATCTACCATTGGCACGTCTCCCATAATACTCCTTATTTGCCCCTTCCCCCCCCCCCCCCCGGCCAAAAAAAATGAATACCCGTTGTGTTTCACTTCTCCAGGGTATTTCAGCCGTCCCAAAAGAAATTGAAGAGTATGCAGCTTATGCAACATGTTTTGGGGGAGAGTGAACAGGGTGTATTATCGGCAGCTGGGAGATGTGCAAATGGCGAAATAGGAAAGACCGTACCAAGCAGTCACTAGCGTCAGAAAAATCTTTTACTTCGGCTTAGATATAAACAACGGAAAGCTTAAGCGAAAAATATTGACACAGCTTGTTCGTAAAGATTTTCCAAGTTTCAGCCTTCGAAGGAATGGGTAAATAAAGTAACCTTGTCGAGTTTTGAACTCAAAAACTTTTTCAAATTTGTGTTTACGTGATTAGCCCGCGAAAAGCAAAACATCTTCAGTGACGTCACAACCATGTTGACATACTCTCATGCAAACACGACTCTCGGCCAATCGGAGCGTGCGCACTATCTTAGCTATTATATAATACGAAAATAAGTCAAAATAACAAAAAAAATTAACAAATAATAATTAAAAAAAGACAATATTAATTATGATAATGATTTTGAACAAAGAGTTTTTCGTGACTGGCAAAGACACTCTGCAAATTTCTTCAAGATTTACTTACTTATCATTATTGATCACGTTTCCTGAGCAGGAAAATAAACTTTCGAAACGAAAAGAGCCCATCATCTACTAGTAGTTTTTGGTGGTTTGAACATGGCTTAATTGTTCATTTAGTCATTTTGATAGATCAACCCCTAGTTTAACTTCAGGAAGTTAATCCAATTTCGGCCATCTGCAGGAGTATTGTGAAATATAATATATCATTTCATGATGTACTCAGACACGGAAAAGACGGCATTTACTTAATTATTGTCCAAAGTTGAAGGTAAAAAACAGTGATGGCATAAGAATTACGCTATAAATTAACAGCGTCTTCCTATTTTTGATAGTTACGCACCAAGAGTCTCTAAATCGTACATAATAGACTACCTTTCGTGGCATCAGGACTAATTCACAATGGAAGATTGGTTTTACTTTATTGGATGGATTCTTTCCATCGCAACAGCTGTAGGAAACGGCTTTATAGTTTTACTAATCTCCAAAAGGACACGGCTACGCTCTTCATCTAACTGGCTGGTTCTGTCATTGGCCTTGGCTGATTTTGGGGTAGGCGTCTGTCTTTTTCCTTCAGGATATCTGTGCGGTAAGATTGCTTGTAACATGAGGGTTTACATGGCGTTCTTCTGGTTCTTCACTCACTCTTCGGTCACAAATCTTTGCACTTTGACTTGGGATCGTTACATCGCCATCGTCCACCCGTTTAAGCATATTACCTGCATGACTGCAAGGCGTCCTGGAATAGCTATCGCCCTCGCATGGTCCATTCCCTTGGCGATTTCCTTGTCGCTTGCTTTAGGAATGTATGCTACATCCTCCCCTACTGCTTGGAAAATTCTCAGATTAACGGGAGTATCTGCTTTTGACATATCAGCGTGTGTACTGCTTTTCTATCTTATTGCTCGCCTCCTGTTTGTAGCAAGGGGGAAGGCCCAAGAGATGTCTGTCATCCGGAGAAATGCTGTCTTTATAGAACTACGAAATCCATCATCTGTTGAATGTATTTCTACCAGCAGACCCAAAAAAACGAAAACGAAGCTTTTTTTGACCACCATAGTAACTTTCTTTTTGGGTTGTCATGCAGTGATAAATTCTTTTGTTCTTTATATGACAATTTCATCGGACATTTCTAATTTCAGTTTATTCTCAGCGATTCTTGTTTTGATGTTGGTGATAAACTCGGCTGTGAATCCCTTGGTCTATGCGTTTCTGAAGCAAGACATTAAAAGGGAAGTGAAACTACTAGTATGTCGAGAAAAAGTAAGCAATTGAACGCCAAAAGTAATAACAAGAGATTGTCCATTATGTCGGCGGAGACATATTTCCTTTTAGCATCCAAACTTACACCTTTTAGGCATAATCAATTTATCTTTAGTTAGTTATTACGAAGCTCGTATTGAAAGTCTTTCTTCATCAAGTTTATAAAGCATTCTCATCTGTTGTTTGCGTCAGACTTCGAAGACATTGGACTGAAGGAAAATTTTATCTTATTTACTTTTACCCAATTTATCATTTTTTTTTTCAGCCAATTGTAATACGATTTGAGCAAATGTCATGAAAATAACCTCGAAAAAAAGAGCAAACAAAAGCGTGGAAACAAAAAAAGTCACAGTACGGTCAACTTTGCAAGTGAAACTATTGTCAACAACTGAGTTCATTAAACATCTGCAGAGTTACTCTGCAGAAGTTTAATGAACTTTTATCTTGCAATTCCTTTCGGAAACGGTTTCAAAGGCGGTCCTGAAATAGGGCCCATAGATACACAAACACCTGGTCGCCAAATACTCTCATGTTCATCCAAAGTAAATATCAATTAGCCTACTACCATTAACCATCGCAGCTACAATTTGAAAGTTTCAAACCGATTTCTTGGTGTTCATTGCTGAGTGTTTTCTTTTATTTTCTGTATTTTTAGTGTCTTATTACAGAAAAAATTTTCAAACACCAACGACAGCGACGACAACAACTTCGCCGGATCTTGAAGCTGAATTAAGAAAGAACAATTAAATCATGCACGGCCTGTCCCCAAGTTCGATTTTTCCTAGTATTTTTGAAAGCTATTTTAGTGATTTCTCTTTTGCAATTTTTGGCGAACGTCTCACCGGGCTATTTCTTAGTCTACAGTCAACCCTTTAAGGGTGAACTCATCATTTTCTGTTAATTGTGCATGATAATTTTAATTGAAAATTTAAAGATCCCGCTGAGTATTTGGAATAGAAATTTGTACATATATATGGTTGAATAGAAACCTCGACAAAAAGGTTGACTTTAAATTTGAACAGTGTAATAGTAAAGGACAGTAAATGGTATATAGAGTAGCTCGAAAAGAAATTATTTTCTTGGCGCGCTCTCTATAAAGAAATACGTTAAATGTAGTTCATTAAATGTTGATTTCATGGAAAGTGTTCATATATTATAGCTTTATAGTTCAACATAATACTCAGAACAATCGTTACTTCATGTAACTTCATTCAGTCTTAACTCCCTTGTAAAAAGAGTCAGTGAAATTTATAGGCAAGATGACTGTATCAATGATCAGAGGTAAACAAAAACTAGTGATAAAAGTCTTTTCAGTGTTTTTAAGAAAAGAAGGGGAGAATTTTCTTTGTCTTTCCCGTTTGTCGCATAAAATAAACTCGCCCCCAGCGCCTACAAATACAAATTCGCAAGGGCGAATTACATAGCTGATTTTGGGAATGAGAAAAACATCCCCCGAAGCAGCTGAGTTATACGGCGTCACCGAATTGGTAGGCCAAATGCCATGGCATCTGCAGCAAGTGACGAAGCTTTTTTATTGATGGAGTGTATTAAAAAATGCTCTGTTCAGGGGCTTGCTTAAGAAAAATTGTAAACTAACTTAAAAGACCTTGAAAGCATTTGTGGCCGAGAGTTTATTCTGTCTTCAGTGAGACGTTGCCTTACATGTCTCTCTATATGAAAACCTTTTTGAAAACGACTTTTGTTTTCTTATACGTGCGCCCGTGTGCACTTTCGCTTGTTATTGTCCAACTTGTGAAAAAAACTTGGTTCAACGCTAAATTTTCATTTCTACAGGTTCTTTGTTCCAATTTGTTAATAAAAAAATAATGCACAAATATTGTCTGCAATTCCCTTGATTTGCGTTCTCTTAAAAATTAAAGAATGCGGAATTCGGTCAGTTATAGGTCATATAATTGTTGTCGTTACAGAATAGGGGGAAAAACATCAAAGATTTTCCTTTTTAAAACAACGCAGATAAAATGAAAAAAAAAGTATTTTCGAAACCGTTGATTCTTTTTTTCTGAGAAGGAAGATGTGACTGTGGATGTCCATATTGGATATGTGGGAAGGAGCAACAATATTAAAGCAGTTGTTAAAACGGACTAAGACGTTCATAGAAGCAGATTTTATCATAACCATGATGAGCTGATCATATATATTAATGTCTCGCTTTTTTTTCATGTAAAATCACGACATATATAAGGCAACGTCTCACTGAAGACAGAATAAACTCTCGGCCATAAATGCTTTCAAGTTAGTTTACAGTTTTTCTTTAAAGCACGCCCCTGGAAAGCGCATTTTTTAATACACTCCATCAATAAAAATGCTTCGTCACTTGCTACAGATGCCATGGCATTTGGCCTACCATTCGGTGACCCCATATAACTCGGCTGCTTCGCTGGATGTTTTTCTCATTCCCAAAATCAGCTAGTATATAATTCGTCATTGAAAATTTGTATTTCAGGGCGCATGCATTTTTCTAAAAAAAAAAAGCGCAAAACGACATGTTCTTTTCAAATTGGAACAAAAAACCCGACGAAGAAAAAAATTATCGTTGAACCGAGTTTTTTCACAAGTTGGACAATGACAAGTGAAAAATGCACACGGGCGCACGTGCAAGAAAACAAAAGTATATATATATATATCTATATATCTCTCCATATGAAAACGTTTTTGAAAACGGCTGTATATATATATATATATATATATATATATATATATATTATCCAAGTTGAAGATTCACCGGTGATCCAATAAAGTGCTCTACAGTGAAGGAGCGGTATAATCCGTAAAGTAAAATCACTCAACTCTGATGACCATAAGTTTAATACAAACTTGTTTCGTAGGTGTTACCACCCACTCCTCAGTTAAACTTACAATGGTTGGTCCCTTGTTTGGCTACGTTATATGTATGACTTCGTAAGACGCACAAAACTATCCAACTGTTAAAATTGTGCGCGCGCCTAAAGAACATTTGCGCGCGCTACTTGTTTCGAAAGAACTTATTTTAGGCTATATCTTAAAATGTATTTACGTCTGTGCCTACATGTCGAAATGAGTTCATTTCTTCTATTAAGCGAAGCCATTTGCGGTTTAGTTAATATGAAATATTTTTCTGCAATACACAGGTTGCATCGTTTCGTTTGATTCGAATATGCCTTAGCTTTAGCTAGAATTTTCCAGGTGATGTCGTATTCCTGTTTACGATCCTTTAACTGCCATATGTGCTTGCTCAATTCTGTCTCGTTCTTTCTACTTTCCTTATTAAATGATATCTTATGGTTACGCCATCTAGTTTTAAATTCATTGGATGTTAAACCTACATATGTCTCTGTGCTTTCTTGTGACTTAACAGTGGCTTGATAAACTATTTCCTTAGTTAGACATTCTCTGTTTAATGGACACTCCTCTTTTTTTCTGCAATTACACGTTCTATCTAAATTATCTTGGTCTTGCTGCTCTGCTTTTTTCAGGATGGTTTTGTTGTGTCCATCTATGATTTGTTTAACGTTAGGCATACAACTATAGCTAAGTTTGAGCGTGTTCCTGTTAAATATTTTTCTTAATTTGTGGCCGCTTGTGAAACATTTATCTATTAACTTAAAGAACTCTTTACCTACATTAGTTTCAACGTTCTTATTGTATGGTGGGTTGAACCATATTACATTACGTCTCCGTGTACGCTGTTGTGTTGCCGCTCTTGGTGCTGGCGGTTTAAACTGGAGTCTGTAATCGTAACCGCTCTTCCGCAATGCCTCTTGGTATTCTGGTGCCGCCTCGTTGAATGTTTCTTCGTCGCACGATATTTCAGATAGCCTCCTGTTGATCGATTCTGGGATGTTTCTAATGATGTTGGGCGGGTGATTTGATTTGCTGTGTACGTAAAGCGGGTGGTTTGCTGGTTTGGAATATGGTTTGTACTTTCCAGTGTTCAAATCGAGCGTTACGTCGAGGAAATCAACCACTTTTTTGTTTGCTTCAATAGTGACTCGTAACCCATTTTCTGCGAAAACTTTGCAAATTTCCTTCTTTGCCTTCTCTATCTTTCTGGGTGTTTGAGACATTACCGCCAGACCGTCGTCCCTGTATAGGCCGATATTGATCCCCTGGATCTGTTTTAACTGTGCAAGTAGAAAACAGCCGACAAGTTCACATGTTTCTGCCCCGTCGTAGCTCCCCATTGTAACATCGAAAAGTGTGGTCGAAGATCTCTTCTCCCATGGGTCGCCTTTGTTGAACAGAAGTGAGTGCTTGGCGTTAATGATTACTTCGCGTTCGTCGGCTGTGATGGTTAGATGTCTAGATGCAAAGTCCAAGGCTCGCTGTAGGAGCTCTTCTGAAATGGAAGGGTAGAATTCAACAACATCAAAGCATATAAATGCCGAGCCAGTCTTATTCGTTAATTGTTTGTACCACTCTAGGACAGATGATGTATTTTTCCACTGGTTGACGGCAGTAGCATTTACAAGCTTTCGGTTGATCTTCTCAAGGATTTGTTTGCTTATTTTGCCAATTTCCGATTTCGAAGGATTTATCAAACGGCAAGCGGGCCTGTTTGCAAAATTTTCCTTGTGGTCCTTAAGTGTGATGAATGCATTCTTCGTAGCGATTAATTCCACACGATCGTCTAAGTCTAATTTGGTCGTGATATTTTTCGCTTCTTTATCGATTTTATCCAGCTTACTCTTGTCTGCTTTTTTGTATGTTTTAGTTACGTTAGCATTTAAAAGATGGTTATATTGATTAGTACTTAACTTGTAAAAATTCGTAGATTTGTCAGCTTTCACAAAGATACGGTCCTCGTTTCTCACAGTAGCAATGTCTTTCTTTAGGTCTTCCTGAAAGTGGCATCTGCTATTCTTGTAAGAAATACTTCTGATTATATTCGTCATACCTTCTTCAAATGATTTCATCTCGTCGACGATGGGCGGGCAGTTCTTTGTGCGTCTTACGAAGTCATACATATAACGTAGCCAAACAAGGGACCAACCATTGTAAGTTTAACTGAGGAGTGGGTGGTAACACCTACGAAACAAGTTTGTATTAAACTTATGGTCATCAGAGTTGAGTGATTTTACTTTACGGATTATATATATATATATATATAGGAAATAGGAAAAAGACTACACTTTCATCCCGACAAGCCTGTTTCATGATCGCTCACTTTCCCGGGGATTAAATGATAAGAATATTCAAAACCATCAGCTATATACTTTTAGATTACATCGTTGGGGAAAATTTAAATTTAAATGTTTAGTTGTTACGTAGCAACGCTTTGTTTCTGTGGCGGTAAGAAGATACAAGCTCGTTACGTTTGTTAAGTGATGATAGATCAGGACGACAGATAATTAGAAATTTCTCCTTCAGGCAAACTGCCTTCAATCATCAGTTATCTACCAATCAACCGTCAAACGTAACGACAATAACACTTCTGAAACATACATCGGACTCAGAAAACGCCTTCAAAACTAGGTACAGAAACCACACTGCGTCATTTCGTCACACAAAACACAGGAACTGCACGGAACTCAGCAAACATGTCTGGTCCCTGAAAGACAACAACATTGACTATTCTATTTCATGGCGTATCATTTCATCCAGCTCGCACTACAACAGTTCATGTAAAAGATGTAACCTTTGCCTCAAAGAGAAATAAGCAAACAAATCCTTGAGAAGATCAACCGAAAGCTTGTAAATGCTACTGCCGTAAACCAGAGGAAAAATACATCATCTGCCCTAGAGTGGTACAAGCAATAACAAGACTGGCTCGGCATTTATATGCTTTGATGTTGTTGAATTCTACCCTTCCATTTCCGAAGAGCTCCTACAGCGGGCCTTGGACTTTGCATCTAGACATCTAACCATCACAGCCGACGAACGTGAAGTAATCATTAATGCCAAGCACTCACTTCTGTTCAACAAAGGAGACCCATGGAAGAAGAGATCTTCGACCACACCTTTCGACGTTACAATGGGGAGCTACTCGCCTAGTCCCTGCATGTACGGCGTTTTCCCAGTCCCTCTCGGTCAATTCATTTCGGTGACGTATCCGAGGCGAACGGTCGGGAAACGCCTAGACAAAAACAGAATGCGCATGCGTGCGTTGCAATTCAAAGATGTACGTTAATGTTTTAAGCAACAGAAGATTTTGTTTCTTTAACAACCCTTGTGGATACTTGAGGGGATCGAATTTTGCCGACCGGCTTTGAAAAGTCATCAGAATGCTATTCATAGTCCTTTGAGGGTTGATACTGCTCCTTCAGTCTCATCATTCCAACTGAGCTATTGGAGTTTTTCAAGGTAAACAACATTCACCCTCTGTGTTCTATTAGACTTCAAATCTTGAATAATCTTCAGAAAAACCATACTTTCAAATAAAATACATAAGCTGCGTAGCAAAAAGTGCCCAGAGACTGAATCTAAAAGTAGAATCCTATAACTTAAAGAATTATTTGAAATTCGCCGACATTCAAAGAAGTGATCCGTGTATTTAGAATAATGTGAGAAGCATAAAATTCAACTTGCATGCGTTGTCTCAGGGTCGTGTTTTGAGCTATGTTATCAATAAAAGAACACACAACAACAGACAGAGAAATTATTTCTCGAAAAATGTTTATTCAAAGGCCCATAAATTAATCCTTAAAAGCAATTCGCGTAACACAAATTTGGCTGGTGGATCCGTTCACGCAAGTGAAATCGTCTGAGCACATGGCAAAAAATATACAACACAAATCTCAAATCAGGGCGCAAGCCGATCTGGAAATGTATAAAGTGTCCAAGATAAAATACCGGTATTCCCAAATACGTCACTTTCTTGACTACAGAAAACAAAATTTACCTGAAAATTCTTCAAAAACTTCGCTACAAGGTGTCGTTTCAAAACAGGCCAAGCGCTCCGATCAGCCGTGATGAAAATTTCATGTATTTTGAATTCCACGAAGGACAATTTTATAAAGAAAAGCCTCCCTTTGTCAACTTGAAGAAAACTAAACACTCTTTTGAAGTTTCCTTTCCCATCTTTGTGTTTTAGCGGTGTATTTTTAACCTTGAAATGCGAAACTCTTCTCTTGTTTACCATCGCCATTGAGCTGTCTCACCTTTGTCTCACTTTTTAGGATTTTGACTAG
The DNA here is from genome assembly GCA_038088405.1 of Porites divaricata. Classification (NCBI taxonomy): domain Eukaryota; kingdom Metazoa; phylum Cnidaria; class Anthozoa; order Scleractinia; family Poritidae; genus Porites; species Porites divaricata. Next base: position 21,788,483 of record JBBMOI010000005.1, on the reverse strand, counting down.
GCCTCACATTTTCGATCGGACCACGTGACCCAAAACGCTTTGGCCGCGCGGAATAATGAGGCCTAGGGACTAGGCAAGGGAGCTACGACGGGGTAGAAACATGTGAACTTGTTGGCTGTTTTCTACTTGCACAGTTAAAGCAGATCCAGGGGATCAATATCGGCCTATACAGGGACGACGGTCTGGCGGTAATGTCTCAAACACCCAGAAAGATAGAGAAGGCAAAGAAGGAAATTTGCAAAGTTTTCGCAGAAAATGGGTTACGAGTCACTATTGAAGCAAACAAGAAAGTGGCTGATTTCCTCGACGTGACGCTCGACTTGAACACTGGAAAGTACAAACCATACTCCAAACCAGCAAACCACCCGCTTTACGTACACAGCAAATCAAATCACTCGCCCAACATCATTAGAAACATCCCAGAATCGATCAACAGGAGGCTATCTGAAATATCGTGCGACGAAGAAATATTCCACGGAGACGTAATGTAATATGGTTCAACCCACCATACAATAAGAACGTTGGAACTAATGTAGGTAAAGAGTTGTTTAAGTCAATAGATAAATGTTTCACAAGCGGCCACAAATTAAGAAAAATAATTAACAGGAACACGCTCAAGCTTAGCTATAGTTGTATGCCTAACATTAAACAAATCATAGATGGACACAGCAAAACCATCCTAAAAAAAGCAGAGCAGCAAGACCAAGATAGTTTAGATAGAACGTGTAATTGCAGAAAAAGAGGAGTGTCCATTAAACAGAGAATGTCTAACTAAGGAAATAGTTTATTAAGCTACTGTTAAGTCACAAAAAAGCACAGAGACATATGTAGGTTTAACATCCAATGAATTTAAAACTAGATGGCGTAACCATAAGATATCATTCAATAAGGAAAGTAGAAAGAACGAGACAGAATTGAGCAAGCACATATGGCAGTTAAAGGGCCGTAAACAGGAATACGACATCACCTGGAAAATTCTAGCGAGAGCTAAAGCATATTTGAATCAAACGAAACGATGCAACCTGTGTATTGCAGAAAAATATTTCATATTAACTAAACCGCAAATGGCTTCGCTTAATAGAAGAAATGAACTCATTTCGACATGTAGGCACAGACGTAAATATATTTTAAGATATAGCCTAAAATAAGTTCTTTTTTCGAAAGAAGTAGCGCGCGCAAATGTTCTTTAGGCGCGCGCACAATTTTAACAGTTAGATAGTTTTGTGTGTCTTACTTGCGTCTTGGACCTAGGTATCGAATTGAGTGTTTCTGTGCGTAATTGTGTTAAAACTGGGTTGATAAAAATCTTTCTGCCGTAAATTGTAAGTGTGGCTGTTGGTCAGAAACATGTCACAAAATAGTCCGCCGGCACAAATTATGTGTAACCTTATACATGAGAATACATATGTCCTGTAGTCTCCTGTTGTACAATGACGGTAGCTTTGCTTTCACTAACAGCTGTTGGTAGTTAGACTGCTTGTCTTTAAATACAGGGCGCAGTCCAGGCTCCTGTACTCTCTCCAATCTACGGGTGTCCGAGGCTCTACAAAATACCACACTAAGTGGCAGTATGTTAAATGTGGGAGAATAGCTGCCTAAAGAGATGTAATTTGGCCTCGGTTGGTATTAGATTCCTTATCCTCATTATCACACATATTCTCTGGCTAGCTTTCTTACACACATTGCTAATATGTAAATTAAAATTCAGACCACAATCAATAGTTACGCCTAGGAGCTCTAAATTGTCTGATTCCATTATATCTTTGCAATTGACAGTTATACTTGTTTTGTCACCATAGTTCACACTTTTATTCCGAATGTTCATCGTTTGGTATTTTTTCAGGTTTCCCTGAAGAAAATTCGAATCATACCAACGAACTAATTAACTTTTAATTAGTTATCGTTCTCAGTTTCAAATGGACGATGTGATTGTAGAACCACAGGGTATGTTCTTCTTACTTGAGCGAGTTAAATGGAATTAAGCAATCGAGTTTGAGATGAATGTGTCCCGATCGTTATTGACATCAGGTGAATTGACGGGTATCATGGATGCTTCAAAAGGAGAATTTATTTTTTATGTATAGCTAATGAATCTACTTTTGGATGTTTAAAAATACCATGAAGCACCAAATATTTAACTGCTGTGGTGACCAAAGAGAAAAATACATATCTAGGTAGGTAACTAGCGCGTTTCAAGCATTTGACAGATATAGTCGAACTGTTTCGTCAAGAATTTAGTTTTACTACTGTACTGGCAGAAACACAGTCATCTTTTCAACAACTATTTTCCGAGTCTAGTTGCTCGTGAGACTTTGGATCTTCTTTAACCTGATATTCTTTTTTTTTTAATTCCACAAAAAGCGCGTGGCTAGGCTTCTTTAAATTTATCAATGATCAGAGGGAGCCAACAAAATCTGTTTGTGTAACCATATAAAATTTTCCCCTCCCGAAATAAGTATACAGCTATTTCGAGGAAGGTTGTTCGCAAAAATGCAGGCGACAATCCCGAAGGGTATTGTTGGTGGTTTTGAATTCACTGTTCTTCAAAGAAACTTAAAAGAATGGCACGAGAGAGGCCATGGACATATGTTTGTGAGGGCTAAAGGAAAGCAACAAAAGTAGGTTTGACAGCTGCAGTACTAGTGTCAGGAACAGTGTAACCTCATTCTCTCTTGATTGGTCATATGCCATATTACCTTTCGGGATTGTCGCTTGGGCAAATTTTCCGACAACCTTTCTCGGAATAGCTGTTTATAATTTACTACCGTTTGTTACAATAGAGATGGATGTCGTGAAATTATGGATAAATACCAAACTACCTTCAAAACACAGAAAAGAACAAAATATTAATCAAGGAAAAAGTTGAAAGGCAAATTCTGCGTAGCGCGTTAAAATTTTGTGACGTCACAAAATGTCACTTGACAATATTTTTGTTTCGCTGAAATTAGCAGTTTTGAATCAAGAAAAAAAATGATACGATTTTGGGAAACTAACTAATGTTACAGCAAAATCAGCTTATTGTAAACAGAAAAAAAACAACAACAACAACAACAACAAAAAGTATTAGAAAATCAAACGGATTCTTTTTAAGAAGTATGGTTCCGGGGCCGAGGTGTAATTAATTCGATTTCCATAACTCGAGTACTCTCCTTCAAAATGTCTTTCAGATTACATGATTTGCACTCGGAGATTTAAAAAAATTCACTTTATCCACGTTGGTCATGTAAGCCGAACAAACAAACAAAAGCGTAAAATTATCTGGTCAACAATCGTAGTCTATCTGAGGGTAAGTTTGGTGAAGAAATGAAAATAAAAAATTATATATAGGTAGCATAAAATGACATTAAAAAAAATATAACATAACTTTGGCTCCAATGACACTTTTAGGGCGTGTTTTGGCTCCACTGTGGTTTAAGTCTTACTTTGTAACTTAGACACAAATTCAATCACAGCTGTATGCAAAGAAGGTTTCAATTTCAATTG
>JBBMOI010000005.1:21610000-21780000 GCA_038088405.1 Porites divaricata | reverse complement strand
AGAAGCAGCACTATTCTGCGGCGAAATGTTTCTAATCACCAATAGAAGTAAAAATAAATAAATAAGTAAATAAATAAATAACAGTTATAATAATAAAAATAAACAAGATGGCCTATTCCGTGTACATTACGAAATTCTCTTGAATGCCTTTATTTTGGGTTTGTGACGAAAGGCCTTTTTCACAATAATTTTGCTTTCGCCTGTAAAACTACTAACATGGAGAAAAAGGAAATAAACTGCGTCTAGCTGGTTGCGAAAAAAGATATTTGATAATACATTCTGATCTTACATGGGCATGTCAACCCTGCTCCACTGACCACCGCACAACCAACAAGAAGAATGGCAACCAGAGTAATGTACTTCATCTTATCTTGTTTTACAGTTCTGAGGAATAAAAGGAAAACAAGTTGCTAGTTTTAAAGCGTTAATGAGTATGTGCGCAGTCTACATTATTATGAAGCATACCTTCAGCTCAGGTTTTTTTAAGGAAAGTTAAATATGGTGAGACTTTTCCCGAAGTTCCCGTCAACATTATTTTTGCTATTTCTACGCCTCTACATGGGGCGATCGTTCATTTTTGAGGGAGGGGCTGGCTCATTTCATCAGAGAAAACTGAATATCCTGCAAAGAACAGGGAAATAGTTAATTTTATGAAAACAAGAAAAAAAATCCGTGGGTTTTCTTCTTTTGGGAATTTGTACAGTTGGGCTCAAGTAAAATTTGAAAGGCGAATAGTTTCTGGAAAAGCTTAACTTTGCTTACGTACCCACGTAATTTTCAATTAGGATTTGGTCGATGGGAACGTTCCATTTGATTTAGAATACTGGGCCCAGTTATTCGAACGCCGGTTAGCGCTAACCCGGGGTTAAATTTTAACCCGGGTTACTTTATCTTTTTATGAAAAGCACACTCTCGGATAATTTTCTCTATTCTTATTAGAGTATCCAATCATCAAATTCTAGGCAAAGAGAATTAAACTGTATTCGCTTTCTAAGCAGTCATACCTGAATTCAAATTTTGCACTAACCCTGGGTTATCTTAACCCAGTTTTGAACAACCCGGCCCTGAACAATATTATTGTTCCATTACCATGAGGTCAATTCTTTCGGTTTATTGCATATTGAAACCCTTATCCTGACCGTTGGCCTTAAAGAGCTAACAACGCCTTAACTGCAATTGTCCATACTCCGTCAGCTAAGTATTTGCCCGCGTATTTACCGACAAGTATCAACATGGGTTTGTAGGGCTGTTTGATCATATGCGGGCTCTTTTTCATGTCTCAGTCAGCTTTCGAAAGTTAAAAGTGACCATATCTTATTGGGCTTTGTCAAGAGGCTGTGCATACCCCATGCGAATAGAACTAATACTGGTAAAAATGATGCCAGAAAACGAAAAAAGAAAACGCTGTAAGCGAAGTAAATCATAAGCTCGCTTAATAAGCGTGGCAATCCAAAAATTATAGCGTCGATTTGTATATGTTTTAGCACTATTTTACCTCAAAGTCACTAGAGATTTCTTGCTGTTCAACTTCTAGAAGCGATGACTTCCACAGTCTTGCGAGTTGTGACACGACTTGTGCGAGACCTTCGTACAAATAGTCTACAGCAGAGGCGGGGCTTAAACAAACGAGCAGTTCATCACGTCTTACTTGTTTTCAGTTCGCTTCAAGCTCTTCAAGTTTTACTGCTAATATCAACCGTGAATTTACTGAGAAGCACTTCAAGTTTCTTTGATCATATCAACCCGACAATTGAACTTAGGAGCACTTTAATCTCTTCAGCTCAAATCAACCGTAATTTGACCTGAGGGACACTCTATATTTTTTCCTGCTTAGCGCTGCACCAACTGGTGATTCTTAGGACAACTTTCAACAAGTTTCATTTAGTTAAATTTATCCATTGTTGCTTTTGAGGTCATTGCAGTAAATAGCGCCATGTATTATCCCTAGTTTTTCCTGTTTATAAAAATCGTTCGTTCATATGTGATTGTACGTGCGACAGAGCTAGGATACATGTAAAACATGTATTAAGGGGTCAGTTCTTATCTCGCCGAAGAAAGGACCTCTCCAAAAGTTTTATTTGGTTTTATCCATTATAGCGTTTGCTTTGGGACCATGGCATTGAATAGCTCGACAGATTATTTTTGGTTTTTCCTATCAGTGTATATAACGGTCATGTCCGTTGCATCAGATCAGCGCGACAACATCAAGCTATATGCTCAAGGGCCATTTCTGAACTCGCCGAGAAAAAAGGTGTTTCAAAAATCATTGCGATCTGTTTTTGTTGATAAAGGAGTGGCTTGAACAAGCGAGCGATGTATCACGTCCTATTTGTTATCAAAACAATTCAACCAATCCAAGCTCACCTGTTCAGTCAAAAAAGGCTAAAAGCACACCCATTTGATATAAAAACCTCTTTCTAAATGTTAAAGAGAAGTGAAAATGGTGAAATTAGGAGGTAGTCGTTCGGAAATATCAAAAGAGTTTAAAATATATTGTGCAAATGGTTTCAGAATTACTTTTGATAGATTGTCATGCAAGAAAGCGTATCTAGACAAACAAGCTAACAAAATGGCAACTAATATCAGTTGCGTGCAAAATAATGCTCTTTTTAAACGTCTAACTTATCATGTGCTGACTTTTACGAGTAGGTGAAGTATACTGATGGAAATAAAGGGAAATCATTTATTAGGTTTTTTAAAGGCTTTCGATAACGTATTCCGAAAAGACGCACTTTATGGTTGTTTTATTTTAATTCAACACCACGTAAACATTACTAGCTGAATTCCTGTCTCATCGTTTTATTCTTCTTGGGTAGGTAGAAGAAATGGATATTTTTACTTTCAAAACCAACATATGAAAGGGTTGAGCCTCGGGGCGGAACCTGCTGTATAAAACGTTGTAGAGAACCTCGAGGGTCACTCTGAGAATCAGACGGAATTTGATTTCACGGTAAACAAATAGACTTTCCAACTTCTAAGCAACGGCAGAGTTCAGGGGAGCTAGCATCTGCAATTTAATACTAAGTCAGTTGTGAATTCAATGTTGTGATTTATTATTTTAATTTCCTGTAATATTGTTCACTTCCTTGTCCGATTTCTAATGATAATCACGGGTAGAATCTTGCATAACAGTGAAACGCTGGCTAAAATTCTGGCTTTTAAGAACTGGTTATTTTTCGCAATCATCCTATGTTTACCGAGTGAGAGAAGCCCAAGCGTTGTTCGAGGCCTAGAAGCCGAGAGCAACTCTAGTTTTTTTTATATTGCTCTCCAAACTTCCGAAGAAATTTCACAACCTGACTCACACAGAGCTAAAAGCGGTATAACCTGGCCGCAGCTATTAGTTCTAAACTTTTGATCAGTTGCAAAATTATCTTTACGTGTGGCGAAGAACACATACGCTTTTATCGGCTGGTTACAAACATGCAGCAATCGTCCGGTCACGCCATGATTGTAGAATAACAAACGTTGGGAAAAAGAAACATAAATAGAGAAAAAGAAAAGATAGAGATGTGATGTTGAATTTTGAGTGCAGTGAATACATGTACATAAGAGAAAGATGATTTCAGTCAGTGACGCAGGACTCCCAACAGGAGTCGAATCTCTTTGAAATTTCCAACTTTTCGTCACGTAAAAGGCTCTATATAAGGAAGCCTGAAACTGGTATCAAAAGGGTGGGTTTGAAGACTTGAAATGCGTTTCAGGCGTTCCGTTTGTTTAGGAAATTTTCCAATGGAGTACTGTTCTACTAATTTTCTAACCGGATTTTCCGGAAGCTTTTTGTAAACGTTAAAAAAAACCTTTAAAATTATTGGACGTGTTCAACATGCTAGAGGTACGGATGTGTAGATGTTTCAAAGTTTGCCTTAAAAAAAGATAAAAACATCGTGGTTTATAAAATGAGAAATTGAGAAAGATGACACTGACAACAATATGTTATTTTTCATTGATGTGGTACATAAATTAAAAGTAATTTCCTTTTGATTAAAGGAAACACACCGATATTATTCATGTTAGATGTGTTGTTATAGAAAAGGATTAGTTTAATTATCCATGGGTATATATGATGAGAAGAGTATACCGTCCAGTGAGTAATGAAATATCCAATCTCCACTTTTACTCCCGCGCCATGAAAATATTTTACCTTGGGTTATAATACCTCATGTCTGGAGGAGATGATTCCAGGTGTACGTGATGGATTTCATTTTTTTCTTTTAGCACTGGAAGATAAATGAAGTATTCAAATCTTGAAGTATCATTGAAGTACTCACACATAACAGTTACTAATACTATCAAGTAATGTATTACTAAGTAAATAGTGAAGTGTACGAACCTATGATAGTGGTTCATAATGTTTATCATGCACGACTCTCCTGCATCTTGGTGTTTTGATCTTTTTCTAAGGAACTACCAACTTTTACTTTTGCCTTGATTTCATAACTGAGGGTAGAAACAATCACTAGAGAAATTCATTAGAGGAAAGTATATTTAAGTTCACTGGGAGACTGGGGGTCCAGCCACGTATTCAATATAGGCGTTCTAAATGGATGTGCTTACGTTTACGATACGATGAAATATTGGCCCCATTTAGTTTCTTTTACCGTTATCGGTTCTAAGGTTAGGGCACTGAATAGTTTGAAAGATTCTTCATAGTTATGGTACTTATGAAACTATTTGCGTCAAATGGTCTTGCGAAGAGACAATGAGACAACGTCTTTGTTATCTTGTCATTTTCATTTCCGAGTGTCGCCCGAACAGAGAAGTGTTTGAGTAACAATTGCAATCTTCTTTATATATAAAACGAACTTATATATATCATTGAATTTAGTAAACGAGCGGTGTATCATGTCTTAATTATTATTAATTCTCTTCAAGCACTTCAACCTCTCCGGCTCTTGAAATGATCAGCTGACTGAGAGAAGAAAGAAACTATACTGGCCAAGGTGTCACTCATGCGATCAGTAACATATCCTCTATAACCGTTAATACGTAAAGGAAAGTTAGAATAAGGTGCAAAACGTTTGAAAATATCACAGAAAGCTGTAATCTAAAAGAGTACGAAATATATTGGAGTTTTCAATATTACTGTCGATTACTTGATAAGAACCTATATCTTATCAGTCTATGCTATGAAGTTCTACAGAATAAAGAGAACTAGAAATTTCTACGTGAAAACAATTGTTACAAAAATTGCTTTGCAAGTTGTACTATCCAACATACCTGTTGTAAAACGTTTGCAGACAAGACACCTAGAATGGGGGGAGGTCAAAAGATCAGTCCTTAAGGTGTTAACTTTAATTTGGAAAATGATTCTTGCCCTTACCAATGCTTTTCTGTTTTTAATACTTTGAAAACAGTATTTCCCATCTTTCAAGAATATTACAGGTCCAGTATAGTATAGTCAGTATAGCCGTCTGTAGCCAACTGTAAAGGAATTTTTTATTATACGATGAAATAATGGCCACCCCAGACATAAATAAATTAATTTCGTTTTGCTTTTATTAGAATTAAGGCTATTACAGTGAATAGTGCACAGCAAACGAAACCTTTCGTATAAAACCTTTTTGTCTTTTTGCTTAATGACATGTTAGTGTATGCTGAAAGGACACCTCTGCTTCATACTTAAGAAAATGGTTTTTCTGTACCAGTTTTAACCTACTACAACTATTGTATACATGGCTTCATAAAACGAGCAGTGTAGCACGCTTTACTTGTAATCAGTGCACTAAAAGTACTTCAAGCTTTCCGGCTGATATTGTATCAACAGACGAGGAGGAAAATGAAGTCAACACCAGCTACAACCACTTTTTGTTTCGCTCCAAGAGTTAAAGAAGGAAAAATAAAGAAATTTTCAACTGAAGGGAAATACAAACATAAAAAAAGTATTAAATACAATGTCTAAATGCACTTTTATCACGACACGATGGGGATAAACTGAGCTAAGCTGGCCACTGATTATTTAGTCTTATGATCGTCGAGATCAAGCTCTTTGCTTTACGGGGCGGCCATCTTGGATGAATGCCCACACCGATAAGCGCTCTATAGGGCTCTGAGCAGTCTACTGTTTTTAGTCGCTTTGCCTTCTGGCGCACTAAAGAATTCTTAACCATGACATGTACTCACGGTGTGACAAAACCGTCTTGATATTAACTGAGGGTGGGTTCATTCGCGTGAATTCGAGAGTTCCTCACCAATTTACCTTCCCTTTTCCAAACATTGGCACTCTAAATTCTGCCTTTTCTAAACATCGGAATTTTAAACTATGCCTTTTTCCAAACACTGGAATTTAAAACTTTAGCTTTTTAAAAAACATTGAAACTCTCCTTTACCAAACGTTGGAATACTAACTAAACTTTTTCCTTTTGCCAAACATTGGACCTTGCAATTCTTAATTTTGCCTCTTCTAAACATTGAAATTCTAAATTTTGCCTTTTCTAAAATTTGGAATTGTAAAATTAAGCTTTTTCCAAGCATTGGAATTCTCAACTTTGGCTTTTTCCAAACATTGGAGTTCTTAATTTTGCCTTTTTCCAAACATTGGAATTCTAAGCTTTGGCTTTTTCAAAAACATTAGAATTCTAACTTCTGCCTTTTCCGAAAATTGGAATTCTAAAATTTAGCTTTTTCCAAACACTGGAATTCCCAACTTTGGCTTTTTCCAAACATTGCAGTTCTTAACTTTGCCTATTTCCAAACATTGGAGTTCTTATTATATAATTTTGCCTTTTTTCAAACATTGGAATTCTAAGCTTTGGCTTTTTCAAAAACATTAGAATTCTAACTTCTGCCTTTTCCAAACATTGGAATTCTAAATTTTGGCTTTTCCAAAGATTGAAATTCTTAATTCTACCTTTTCCGAACATTGGAATTCTAAACTTTGGCTTATTTTTCCAAACATTGCAGTTCTTAATTTTGTCTTTTTCTATACATTAGAAATCTACACTTTGGCTGTTTTCAAGACATTAGAATTCTGAATTCTGCCTTTTGCCAAACATTGGAATTCTTAATTTTGCCTTTCAAAACATTGGAATTCTAAATTTAGCCTTTTCCAAACATCGGAATTCTAAATTTTGCTTTTTCCAAACATTGAAATTCTAAATTCTGCCTTTTTCGACTTAGAAATTCTAAATTTTGCCTTTTCCAAACTTTGGAAATCTAAAATTTAGCTTTTCCCGAAACACTGGAATTCTAAACTTTGGCTTTTCTCCAAACAGTGGAATTCTAAATTTTGCCTTTTGCCAAACATTGGAATTCTTAATTTTGCCTTTTCAAAACACTGGAAATCTAAATTTAGCCTTTTCCAAACACTGGAAATCTAAATTTAGCCTTTTCCAAACACTGGAATTCTAAATTTTGCCTTTTGCTAAACAATGGATTTCTTTTAGTTCTTTTATTTCTTTCTTTCAGTTTTATATATTTTAATTATGCTACTGAAAAACAACATGAACAGATTAATGGATTTCTTAATTTTGCCTTTTCAAAACACTGAGATTTTAAATTTAGCCTTTTCCAAACATTGAAAACAAAAATTCTGCCTTTTCCGAACATTCGAATTCTTAATTTAACGTTTTTCCAAACATTGCAAATCTAAATTTGGGCTTCAACCAAACTTTGACTTTTTCCAAACATTGGAATTCTAAACTATGGCTTTTTCCAAACACTGGAATTCTAAATTTTGACTTTTCCAAACATTAGAATTCTTAATTTTTCCTTTTCCAAACACTGGAATTCTAAATCTGCCATTTCCATAAATTGGAATTCTAAACTTTGGGTTTTTTCAATTGGTCTGGAGCTAAGGAGTCAGGTGAGATATGCGCGCGAAGCCGGAGTGTTCACACTTTAACTAGTAAAGGGGACTGGCCAGTCCCCTCCACTAACCACGATCACATTTTCTCAACTTCCTTGCTGCTGCTGCTGCTTATCTCACACACTGGAAATTTTGAATAGGACTCAAAGGCGACAACGCTACTCGTTGACTGCTTGTTTTCACGCGACAGTTTTTTATTGTTCTGTCATTCACAAATGGGGCACCGATAAAAGAAAAGCTGTGATGGAGGAGTCACCATAGTGTAAACGTGGCGCGAACAGCTTCCAGAAAATGGAAGCTGAAATCTGATTGGATAATATGCGGAAAGGAATGTGTTTCGGTTCTTAACGGCCGTACATGTGGAGGAGCGTTGCGTGAGGACACAAAGAACGGCTGTGAAGCAGACTATTTGGTTGCCAGATTGATTTGTTGCTTTGATTGGTCGATAGTTTCTGGAGGCAAACATTGACAAGTTACTGCGTTTTTGTCTACCGACAGGTCCCAGAAATCTCTGTTCCAAAAGATTGTGTCCATTTTCCATGACATTTATGGAAAGGCGAATGGGTATCTTATACAACGTGAAACGGTTCACAAAATATCGTGAAGCCCAACGGAAACTCTGCATTTTCTTTTGGAAATTATTGTATTCACAGTGTGTTCAATCGCCCCCTATATATTGTTATACCTTTTACTACATACATACATACATATCCTTTATTTAAACAGGATACAGTTTAAAGCTCAAAGCTTGTGGGGTCGTGTAAAAATGATTACAAATGGATAAAACTGTATAAAAATAAGAATAATATCACTTAACATCACTTAGTTACCTCTAAGTAAATTGACTATAGCATTTAAAACAAAACAAAAAAATACTTAAAAGCATTTAAAATCTTGGTAGTGCCTGGGCAGCGACTGGACCGACTGTACATTAAAATCAAGTTTCTTAAAATAAGAGTCCTTCTTCACTTTGCGATAGAAAACAGTAAATTGGACTGTAAAATGACTCGAGACAGCGCTCCAAAGAATAGCGCCTCTATAGCTAATACAGTTTTTTTTAGAAACTGTGAGTTAATACGCAGGACGATTATGTTTTTACTCCTCCTCAAGTTGTATGCAGTGCAGGGTTTATTTGTCAAGTATGAAAGAGCCGTAGGTGCTTTACCTATAAACACGCTATGGAGTAGTTTAATTAATCGAAGTTTATAATAGAGGGTTAAAGTATTCCAGTTCGAATGTCGGTAAACTTCCGCGGTAGGCATATCTCGGGGCAAGTTGTATATAATTCTGGCTGCCCTACGGTGAAGTACTTCCAGAGAATGCAGAAGCTCTGCTTTAGGGCAGCCGCCCCAAATGACTAGTCCATATAGAACTGATGGTAGTATTATCTTGAAGTACAAGTTCAATAGGGCGTTTCTGCTCAAGAACGAACTCCTTTTCAGGAGGTTCAGTTTGTTTACGAAATTCTCTTTTACATCTGTAAGGTGACGTGACCAGGAAAGCCTCTCATCGATAGTAATGCCCAAAAGACGAGAGTGTTTCGCCCACTCGATCCGATCCTCTCCAATAGTCACAGAATTTAGCACTCTTCCTTGCTCAATTGTTGGTGTCAGAATTTTAAACGAGACACTCCTTTTTGCGTTTGATATATCGTAACTTGTGTTTCAGATATATCCAACAAGCCGGCAAGGAGGCGTGCGTTGTTAATTTTGTTCACACTTGAGCTGAGCGACGCCAGCAGGTCTTATAATGAATGAAGATGGATTAGAGCAAACACAAAATAAGAAATTATTATAATAGTCATAATCAAAAATTTTCTTTTATTTTTCTTCCAACATTAAAAAGGTCAGATATATGTTCAAATTTCTCTTTTTCCAGTTGTTTCAAGCAATTAATGCTAAAGCGAGCAAAAAGGAAGAGTAGTTCTTGCTGATTTGATAACGCAGATAAATAAAATGTAAAGTTTACTTTGCTGGCTTGCCTTGACTTAATAAGTTTTGCATAGATATTTTCCGCATTAATATGCCCGCGGTGAAACAGGAGAAAATTATAAGATACCATTTTTTGATACATCAAGGTAAAATACCGTTGTCATTACTCTTTCTTTTAAAACATTTAGTCTTCCCACATCAGATGCGCGAAAAACACTCAGGTAATTGTACACGCGCCCATCTCTACCCATATCCGTAACAAAACAGAGAACAATAGTAGGATGCGGTTTTGAAAAATTTTAAGAAACAAGCTGACACTTACGCTTTTTTTTTAAATATATATGTTTTGTTTTTAAATGACTTGCAATTATATGATAAATTAATTTTGGGTCTCGGATGTCACGTCACGGAAATTCAGCATTTAACACACAATATGTTGCCAAAAGCTCTTTTCGGTACAGAAATTATCTGTTTTTCCCTTTATCTTGCTCAGGCGAAAATATGGCACATAAGTGCAAATTGTAGCTTTGGTGAACTATAAATCTATAAATCTATTTCTACATTGCTGTATACTGATCGTTCGAAAAAATCAGTTCAATTTGAAATTTAGATGCCCCTTGGAAAAACGAATTTTGTTACGGAATCGGATTCAGGGTTTTATTACTTTTCAGGGCGAAATCTTGAAAAATGGTTTTTACCGGACGTCAGTCTAATTACTACACTTGGAATTTCCTTTAATTTCTTTTCTTTAGATAAGGCAATCATCTTCTTCGATTTCATCGGTCTTGTGACAGGCAAAACATAGCCATTACCAAAGGAAGTGGCGATGATTAAAAGACAAATCAACAACGATGGAAAAACACGTTCTCAATTTTTCCAAATTAAACCGGAGATTTCTATCGTGGTTTTAGAGAAAATTTCCCCAAAGTGGTGAAAAGGCTTCATATGATTCTATTGAAACAGCTGTTGACTGACACAAGTAATAAAGCCAGTTTTTTAGGTTTGTTTGCTAAAGAAAGCTATGGTTTTGATCATTGGTTCTCTGAGCTTATTATGCTACCTCAACTGACAATTATATCAGATAGCTTATCTTCAAGACAAGCGCGTATAATTGAACCATTTAAACTTCACCTAAAGCATTGCTCATCTGGGCGAAGAGGTATTACGGATTTGAAGAACAATAACGGTACTTAAAGGTTTAAAGAACTTCAAAGGAACATGAATACGAGCAACGGCACAAAAACACCGAACTCTGAGGATGACATAGAGTGCGATGGTGTGGATCGCGAAACAAGGGAGATTGGCGGGACTGCCATCTGCGCATTAATTTTCATTACATCCACCTTAGGAAACGCTTCGGTAATCATGGTGGTTTATAAGGAGCGTCGAATGAGGACAATTGTAAACCTGCTGATCGTCAATGTAGCCGTTTCCGATTTTGTGTACACCCTGTTTGTCATCCCAAGGGTAATCACCGAGACATTCACCCATCGACTTGCTTGGCTTATTGGAGGAAGTTTAGGTGACGCCTTATGCAAGGTTGTTTACTTTTTCCAAGACGTAACCTTGGCTGTTTCACTACTGAGCCTTCTGATAATTGCAAGCGAGCGATACTACGCTATTGAGCGTCCAGCTATCCAAAATACTTATCAAAAGACGCGATGCATATTGCTTATTGTAATCTCTTGGCTTGTGGCGTGTGTCATCCATTCAGTGAATTTGTTCACCTTCAAGTTAGAAGAAAGAAAATTTTGTGTGCACACCTGGGAGCCCCTTTTCAAAGATGGGTTTCAAGCCTCGAAAATTCAATTTCTTGTCCATACGATTATATTTGTGTTCATTCCATTTTTCGTCATAGCCGCCCTATACGTTACAATTATTTTTCGAATTAGACAAATGACCGTACCAGAGGATGCAAGCTTGAGCAGACGTAGTCTTTGTCTTAGTCGAAATAGGAAGGTGCTTCGTATGTTGATTGCGCTGGTTACTGCCTTCGGCGTTTGTTGGTTTCCCTTCTTAATTTATCAATACGTAGCGACTTTCACCTGGTTTAACAAAAACCTAGAACCCCCCTGTAGCGTGAAATTTATTGGAGAATGTACCTTATATTTAACATACATTAATTCCTCGATAAATCCAGCAATATACTTTATGTTCAGTAAAAATTATCGCTACGGCCTTAAAAATATTATGTGTTCATTTTTCACGCCGTTCTTTAGAAGATCAAGGAAAAGGGTTTCAAGAAATATTGAGACTGCACGTCTCAAGCCACCACCTCAAGACAATGGTGGAGTTATTCAGTGCGAAGATATCGAATTGCAGGTTTGTTCTTTTCCACAACGTGAAATTTAATGGGAGTGTCACCAAGCTCTGGAACAACTCGTGCTACTTAAAATGAACAACAACGGGAGAGTTTGATTGACATCCGCTTCTAAGACTGTCCTGTTTTCACCAAACGTGCTATCCAAGAATATAAAAGATTTTCAGTGACATATAATCGTAAAAACCTTCTTCCAAACCAAGGGCGGAGAGGAAAGAAATAAACTAGATCCTGCATTAAGTTAATAAGAGTCGGTCTCCTGTGATCACAGGGATTAATTTGACTGCGAAGTTACCAGTTGCTCACTCCGAGATTATTAATTTTGGTTTGATTACGTAGAAAATAAGGTTTTACCTTTTTCTAGCCGTATAGTGAGCTGGAAAGGTCTGTTTCATACAGCTCCTAGAGAAGATGGGATGTCCCCCTTCTCCGAATGACTCTCTCCTACCACGAAAGCATGAGGGGCACCGTGTCCCTTGATAGATCTACTTCAGACCGTTTCCCTGTCAAGGGGGTCGTGAAATAGAGCTGTGTCTTCTAAACTCTTCAGAATAGTCGTTTATCTCCTCTTGTCCCATGCCTTTGTCTCTTCCACTGACGGTGTGTTCCTCCATATTTGCACCGACGGTAAACCCTTAAACTTGGCTCGCCTCCGCGCCAAGAACAAAGTCAAAACTGTACTTGGGCGTGACGTGCTCTTCGCTGACGATATTTGCCCTCACTCCAAGGCAACAATGCAGAGGCACATCAAAAAATTCTCCAGCGCATGTGAAAACTTTGGCATTACAGTCAGCCTCCAAAAAAAATGTTAGTGTCCTGGATGTTAGCCAAGCCCTTGAAATTAAAATGGGCGACCCACTCTCGAGACAGTCGACGTATTCCCCTATTTCGGTATACCATCTCCATGCACGTGCGCCTTGACTTAGAAATCTCCCAAAGAAACCAAAACCACTGCCATAAAAGCGGGTGGTGCACTTCGTATTTATACGAGAGACACTTTGAAAGTTGGGTACATCGAAAACCTTTCTTCAGTGGCCAGCGATAGCTTTCAGCAATTATGGCTTAAAGTACAAACTCGATCTCGTAAATCGTTTTTATTAAATACTGTCTATCGACCACTTAGCGCTCATGTGAAGTTCATTCACAATCTTACAGGGATTTTTATCGATTCACTTTTAAGTGGTCTGAATATCTTTGTCATCGGTGATCTCAACTGCCACTTGCTCAGCGATGACTATGAAGCTAGAGCTCTTTTGGAGTTTTGTACAACATTTGGTTTAACTCAGTTGATTAACTCGCCAACCAGAATCACAGAGAGTAGCCAGTCTTTGATAGATGTTGTTCAGTACAAACAAGGAGATTGTTACATCCAGCGGGGTCCTTACTTCATCTATAAACGACCACAACCTTATTTATTTACTAATGAATTGAATTTAAAGTTTCCCAGAGCAAAACCTTCTTAAATATGTGCCTATTAGGAGCTACAAAAACTATAACCCTACAAAATTCCTTCAGGATCTTCAATTCGCTCGTTTTCACAAACCCGTTCGTCACGCCAGAAATCTTACAACTGATGAAAACACGTGATAGTTGGTACAAGAGTGCGATAAAAAACAAATGACAAACTGCACTGGAATTCGTATCAGTTTTTCAGGCAGGAAGTGAGGCGTGAAATCCGTTTGGCTAAAAGGATTTATGTGACATCGCAGATTATAAATAGCAAAGGTAACACAAAATCCATGTGGAAGGTGATTAATAGGTGTTTGCCGAAAAACTCTCCCAGTTTACCACAGTTTAATGATAGCCATGAGAACTTGGCCAACAGTTTCATTAAGTATTTCGCATCGGTTGGACGTTTCACAGCTCTTAAAGCCAATCAGTTAGCCAAGGACCAAAACTGGACGTTGGATTCAAACGTCTATGCAACCCCTAACATTCCTGCGCTGAGTGAGCAGTTTGAATTTCAGCCTGTACAAGAGAACGATGTGGCGAATGTTATTCTAAATTTGCCTTCTAATAAAGCACCAGGCTTTGACAAAATTCCAGCAAGAATACTTAAGGATAGTTTACCAGCTTCTTTGCTTATAATCACATCCCTGATGAACAATTCCTTTAATTCTAATACGTTCGCACGTGTGTGGAAAAATTGCAGAAGTGTCTTGCGTAACTAAAGATGGCGATGATGGAAATCCATGTAACAATCGGCCCATTTCAATGCTACCGGTATTATCCAAAGTAAATGAAAGGTTGGCTCACAGACAATTTGTCAAGTTCTTTGACCATAACAACAAGATATCACAATTCCAAAGTGGCAATAGTAAACACCATTTCACTGAAACGGCTCCTCTGTCTGTCACTGATGACCTATTAAAAGCTATGGATGAAAAGAAAATCTCAATATTGGTGTTAAAGGACATGTCAAAAGCTTTTGACAGTATAAACCACGACATGTTGTTATCTAAACTTCGTAGCCTTGGTGTGTCTCCAACGGCGCTTGAATGGTTCAAAAGTTATCTAAAAGGAAGGTACCAGTATGTTCGTACTGGGGATGTGGTTTCGCAGTCTCTCCCAGTTGATTATGGAGTTCCACAGGGGTCCATTCGTGGCCCTATTTTGTTTACTTCTTATATCAATGATTTATTAACTGTACCTAAACTTTGTCAAACTGCTTGTTACGTTGATGATTCTAAACTTTACTTGAAATTTAAAACTAATGAGCTATGTAACGCAGTCTCCGCAGTTAACTTTGCTTTAAACGAAATCTGCAGGTGGTGCTGCCACAATTCACTGCTTATGAATCCAGATAAAACATAGACTTCTTGCGAAAGCCGTGCCACAATTGCTATTACCAATATCATCGACACCTCTAGCAAAGGATCGTGGAGTGTTTTTAGATCAGTTTCTCTCATATGATGAACACATACGTAAAACTGTTGCTAGTTGTGTATACAAACTGATCCAGATCAATAGAATTAAGCATTTACTTGATAAGGAAACACTTTTGTTAATCATTAATAGCTTTGTTTTTAGTAGGCTGTTTTATTGTTTCTCAGTTTGGACCAATACCTCGGCGACTAACATCCATAAGCTTCAGCTTGTTCAAAATTTTGCAGCCAGGATTATCTTGGGACTTCGCAAATATGACCATATCTCTGCAATGATGCAATGATGCAGTTATGATGCAGTTATGATGCATAAATGTCGCAAAGGCCTGTCACCTAGCTACTTGTCAGATAAATTTTCAAATCGAGCTAGTTTTCATGGTAGACAAGATATAGAGATGGTCTCAATATTCCATCTTGTAGAATGAGTGCTGGCCAACACGCTTTTTGTTACCGTGGTGTGAAAATATGGGATAATTTAAGTAAAGACTTAAGGGAAATCATAAGTACTAAAGCTTTTAAGAGACGTCTAATTAATGAACTGATTTCTAACACGAACTATAGATTAGATGTTGAAATTTTGTACAATGTTACTTTTTAGTAATTGTTGTACATAGTTTATTAAGTTATTTAATTAAATAACTAATTTATTCATCCATTTAATTTTAGTATTGACGCTGAAAAGCCCTCTTTAGGGATGCTCAATAAAGTGTATGTATGTATGTAAGTTGACTAAGAGAGCCTGGGAAAACAAAAACCGAAAACACCAAGATGCATATCTACCAGGCATTCCTTATAAGCAGGTTGCTTTGCGGCAGTGAAACTTGAACCACCCACATGAGCCAGGAATGCCGCTTGCACTCCTTCCTTCTTTGATGGAATCTCCAGAATGTACTTCCTCTCATTCAGGGCTTCCTGAGATAGCTCGGTCCTGCTCATCGCATGGATGATGGACACGCCTTAAAGTTTTATGCGGATAATTAAAGACAGGCGTTAGGAAATTCCCGGCTCTGCTCTGCGGTTCAAGGACGCATGCAATGAGTGTCCTTAAGGGATGCGTAATCGATTCAAACAAGTGGAAAGATTCTGCCATTGACCGTGCCTTCTGGAGAGTCGGACAGTGAAAAAAGGTACATTAAATTAGAATTGAAACGTCCTTAAACTGAAGAGAAGCGCCTCCACTGTGCCTTCCTCGGACTTCATCTGCGCCGTGTACAGCAGGGACTGTCACTCGCACATTAGCTTATACAGCCACCCAATACATTGCACCACCAGCACGGATTGAAAAGGGTGCTCAAGCTGTCTCTCGAGACTTCACCTGCTAATAACAGTGTATAAGCCAGAATTTCTGCTTATTTTAACTTCAAAGCTTCAGTTATTTTGGTGCCCATTAAGCAGAGACCAAGGAGGGGCTCGACTCAAGTGCCTACCTATACTACAGTTTTGTTACTAAGAAGTAGGAAGCAAGACAGTTCGCTTCGATTGGTAATGAAAAAGGAAAAAAAATGTAACTAGTGTATAATTAGTTTCCAATAAATGTTTCTTAAAACCATAAATGAAATATCAAAGGGAAAAATAATTTAGAACCAAAACATCAACAAGGACAAATAGACAGAAAAGCTATTGATCCCAGACTCGTTCCTAGTCGCTCCTGAGGCGGTTTTGTCTAGAACGCATTGCATCAAGGGAAGGCCGCACGAAAATCGGGGAGCGACTGGCAGAAAAAATCCAATTTCTTGGCCAGTTTGCCAATATCTTGGACAGGGCTATTTTTTTGACAATTTAGGCGTGTTATAATGCGGAGTTTTATTTCTACGTGTAGATGTAGGTTTCCTTGAACGTTAAGTCAATCGACAACAATGGAAAGTGATTTATCGAATTTGAATGAGTCCTTTGAAGACATCACTCTTGATGGTACGAAACTTTTAAACTTTCTTTCGTCTTTTGTTATTGCTTCAACGGCATAGAAATGATTGTTTCCTTTCATTTTTTTTGTGTTTATAGACAATCGACCCTCCTGCTCAACACCAAGGAGGTCTCTTTCTTTCAAACATGATTTAACTCCCACATCCAAAGCAAAAGGGCAACCTGCCCATAAAACTGTTCGAATAGGTTAGTTTCATCCTGTTGATCTTTTATATCATTATATTTTGTATAAATGCAGTTTGATTTTGGCTGCTTGCTAGTGGAACTGGTGTTGTTATTAAAGTGTTATTAAAGTATTTTGCTATTTGTATCCTTTTTAACTGGTTAAGCTTACAATAAAATATATTGGAAACCTGCACATGTGTAGTTTATTTATCTTCCCTGAAAACTTGAAAATGTATTTTATTAGAGGCCCCAGTGATCTTAAAAGTGAATTGCTACAATGTCTTGAGGAAGTCGATGGTGAGGTAGTGGAGCAGGAAGAGCTTCTGTATGTGCTGGGTGTAGGAAAGGAGCTTAAGAGTTTAGTATCTAGGCAGGTAGGACAGTTATTCCCTACTAGTGTGAAAACTAGGATTCGGCGTGGGAATGGAAGCCGGATGTATCCTCAAATAGTGAGCCTTGCATATTATATATTTTTTTATAAACTAATAATATAAATGATAATAAATTATTACATAATACATTTTACAGGGTGAGGTAAGGTGTGATTTTTATAGTCAATATTTCAATTTACCTATGGTATTACTTTTTCACTGACATTTTCACTGATATTTATTATTTATGTACACTGGGTCTGAAAAGCCCTCACTGAGAGACTCAATTAAGTATTATTATTATTATTTTTGTTATTATTATAATTGCCTTTCCCCTGATTAGTAAGGCACAGCAGATTGTGTATGGTGTTTGAGTTCTGCTTGCAGGATGGGCTCTTTGATGTTATTACTTCACCCTGTAGCTGTTTATTATATTCAGGATACAGAGAATTCCTGGAAATGTTTTCATACCTACAAAGTTAGCTTTTCAGATCCATAGCCCAGGGGTGTGTGTGTGTGTGGGGGGGGGGGGGGGGGGGGGTACTCAGGATTTCAAGTGGTGGGATTGATAGTAGGATTTTTTTGTGTTTGAAGTTTTCGATTCCAGGATTTTTTTGGGTAGGAAAATTTGGAAATAATTTTTTTGGTGGTATGATTTAAGATATTTTTGGGTTTTCCTGATTGCGTAGTTCTGCGATTAAAGTACAATCAAAGGAAGTGTTCTTGGGAGTCTCTAGTGTTGTTAAAATAACTACCAGATTCAATTTCTAATGTATTAATGTTTAAAATTTTAAGGGTCAGAAATTTGGCTTGGGATTTTTTGGGGGTTAATTTTTGATCCAGGGATTTTTTGGGGTCTTGTTGGAAGCCTTTGGGATTTTTTTGGTCTTGACCTTTTGCTCCCATTCGATCATCCCCATCACTTGAAATCCTGAGTACCCCCCTGGGATCCATAGCTTATGCTTCCGCCGAAGAACGATGGTTTGAAAAAGAATAGAAAAAAAGTTTAAAATTGAGGGTTCAAAAATGAACATTTTAGGATAGATATGAGATGTTGCCACTGGAAAAGTTAACAATGTATATGTGAAAAGATCCTTAATAAAGACAGAACTGTATACTCTGGTTTGGCAATGAAGTCCAAAACCTGGTTTTAACAACTGGCGATTCAACAAGTATCGCTCTTGGTTGGTTGGCTTTCTCATAGGGATAGAGACTTCCTTTGTGATACAAATACACAGCAAGCAACTTAGCAGCCTCCTCAGCATTAATACTCCAAACGGTTTCTTTGATATCGTGGTAAACAACTGAAAATTTACCCATCCGAGGATCATTCTACACAACATCAAATTATCGTATAGGTTAATATTTCTTGAAATCATTGAAATTCTTGCAGGTAAAAGTTTAAAGAAAAGATCAAAAAATCAACAAAAAAGCAACAATAAAACCAATGGAAACATTTTAACGTGCCTATTTATTAAAATGCTATAAGTAATACTGATTAATCGGTTTCTGAAAAAGTGAAACTTTCAAATCTTACAGCCATCTCAGAGGTCTTTCTGATCCACGCTAAAGTTTCCGCTGAATGCTTGACTCGCAACAGAGTTTTTGCTTCTTCTACATCTCGCATAGTCGACGGTCGACCATGAATAGTGCGAAAATGATGGTCCAAACCGTCCGGCAGATAAAAACAGTTTTTATTCATGCATTGGCTGTGCGGACATGGTAACTTTTTCTGTTGAAAGGCTTGGTGGAATGGCCTTTCCGCTGCTCTCGTACTTCCAGATCCGCCATCTTGAAAACATTATCTCCCAGTCCCTACTTTTCTTCCCCCCTTCCCAGCCTGCCCCGCGACCTTGACATCATTTCTTCCCGGTCTTTCATCGCCTTTCAGGCCTGATCGCCTTTGAAGAACAAATGAGTAGGGACTGGGAACGAGTCTGTATTGATCCAGAGACTAAAGAGTTGAATGAAACGAAAATGCTTTCTGAAAATATCTTGAAATTAGTATAGGTAATAGCATGATTTGTAGTGATATTAGCCATAAACGCCACGAGTGACATTTCGAAATTGTTATCGGTAATTTCACGAGCCGGTAGGCGAGTGAAATTTGAGACAAATTTGAAATATTACGAGTGGTACATGTATTTATGCCAAATATCACGTACAAATCATGCTATTATTTGTTTATACTACTACCCACAAATCGCGTAGAATTCCAGGTCTATTGAGGTCAACCAAAAATTTCCCGTCCGGGTAGGGGTTAGTATTTTGCTGTTTTTAGCCGTGACACTTCTGAATGAAGCATACATGAGGTAAAAACAATAAAACGGTCAAAGAGTACTGGAAACAAGTTTGAAAAATAAAAAGATGGCTTCCGAAACGCGGATAATCTTTTTCTGGCTTTCAAAGACGTTTTCTGGAAATTTTCTTCGCGCTGGCTACCCCTCACGGGTTCAGGTCAAATTCAAAAGAAAACAAAAAACCCAGTTTTTATCACAATCCTTGGTTTAAAAGACTGGGGTGGTTTTAAAGGCAGACAAGAGATGTCACGATATCAGGTGGTACCGTTCACGATTTCTGCAAACTTTGGTTGTAATAGGCCACTTGCACTAAGAGGTCACGTGACCAATGCTTCCTTTAAACAATGAGTTGGAATCTTGCTGATGCCAAAAATTGTTAGAGCACACAAAAATTATCTTACACCCGAAATTTGAGAGGAAACGCATTTAAGGGAGATATTTTATGGCACTTTGATTTTTCAGCAAAGTCGTGTGGTTTGTATTGGCCGCCATGTTGGAGGGCATGCTCTTGCCCTCCAACATGGCGGCCAAAATTACTTCTTGCTTATATCTTGTTCAACGTTTCATAGTTACGCTCAGATGTGCTGTAAACGTTATCACATCATCTTTTCAACATTTTCCTTGAAGTTTAAGAGCAAAATTTGTGTTCAGAGAGAGGTAATTCATAATTTCAAAAATCACATTTTGGTCACGTGACCATTTACGAACTTATTCATTTTAAGAAAATGGTGCGGGTCTGAAAAACCAAATCACCATTATCTTGTTTAAGATATGAACCACTAATCGTTTTTCGAAGGCAAAATCATATAACTTTCATTTTCATAAAAATGATGTCACATGCCTCTTATTGCAAATGGCCTATCTTTCCGCGAAAGTCTGCGCAGGTGAAAACCCATACAAAATGGCGATTTTTTGGTTGGTTTTTAGCGCGAAAAACCCAGTCAAATCCGATAAGCTGGCATTAATCGAAGGTAAGATCTTGAATTTGATGTTTCTTGATATAAATATTCCGGTGGTACCCATTGAGATTTGGTTTCGAGTAACTCACAATCAGAGACAAAAAACTCCGAAAGTCGCTTCAGTCTTATTATTCAGTCATATTTCAAAGACCAAATCCTGGCTCGAATGCGGCCCTAAGTAGTTATAATAGGATGCTTTGGATCTCAACTCACCCATACTTTTTTCCATCATTTTCCCGATTAATCCTGTCATTTACCCCAAATTTTCAATGACAGAAATTAATCAGGAAACTTTTTCTGTCATTTTTCAAAAATTTCAAAAATCCAATTATTTCCCATCATTTTCCCGATTATTCCTTACAAATATCCCTAAATTATTTCCATCATTGAAATTTGGGAAACTTGACAAACTTAATGGCTCGCTCCCCAAGGGTCGCTAGAGGAAAATGATGGAAAAAAGTATGGGTGAGTTGAGATCCAAATTATCCTATTATAACTACTACTAATGGAGTAGTTGAGTCAGAAAAATAAAATTGAATTATGGTTCAAAGAATAAAAAAATAATATATAGTACAATGGGATTCACGTCAGAAAACAATTCAAATGTAAAACATAACAATGAAAATTATGAAATTGGTGGTTTGGTTTTTCCATCATATGATTTATATGATGTTCTTGAAAATACACCCGTTTTCAGAAACGTTTTCATATGGAGAGATATATAGATAGATATATACTTTTGTTTTCTTGCACGTGCGCCCGTGTGCATTTTTCACTTGCTATTGTCCAACTTGTGAAAAAACTCGGTTCAACGATAATTTTTTTATTCGTCGGGTTTTTTGTTCCAATTTGAAAAGAACATGTCGTTTTGAGTTTTTTTTTTTTTTTTTTTTTTTAACGCACGCGCCCTGCAATACAAATTTGCAAGGGCGAATTACATAGCTGGTTTTGGGAATGAGAAAAACATCCCGCCAAGCAACTGAGTTATACGGCGTCACCGAATTGGTAGGCCAAATGCCATGGCATCTGCAGCAAGTGACGAAGCATTTTTATTGATGGAGTGTATTAAGAAATGCGCTGTTCAGGAGCGTGCTTAAGGAAAATTGTAAACTAACTTAAAAGACCTTGAAAGCATTTGTGGCCGAGAATTTATTCTGTCTTCAGTGAGACGTTGCATTACATGTCTCTCTATATGAAAACCTTTTTGAGAACGACTTTTGTTTTCTTACACGTGCGCCCGTGAGCACTTTCGCTTGTTATTGTCCAACTTGTGATAAAAACTTGGTTCAACGATAAATTTTCTTTTCTTCAGGTTCTTTGTTCAAATTTGTAAATAAAAAAATAATGCACGAATATTGTCTGCAATTCCCTTGATTTGCATTCTCTTGAAAATTAAAGAATGTGGAATTCGGTCAGTTATAGGTCATATAATTGTTGTCGTTACAGAATAGGAGGAAAAACATCAAAGATTTTCCTTTTTAAAGCAACGCAGATAAAATGAAAAAAAAAAAAGTATTTTCGAAACCGTTGATTTTTTTTTTTCCGGAGAAGGAAGATGTGACTGTGGATGTCCATATTGGATATGTGGGAAGGAGCAACAATATTAAAGCAGCTGGTTAAAACGGACTAAGGCGTTCATAGAAGCAGACTTTATCATAACCATGATGAGCTGGTAATATATATTAATGTCTCACTTTTTTTGATGTAAAATCACGACATGTATAAGGCAACGTCCCACTGAAGACAAAATAAACTCTCGGCCACAAATGCTTTCAAGTTAGTTTACAGTTTTTCTTTAAAGCACGCCCCTGGACAGCGCATTTTTTAATACGCTCCACCAATAAAAATGCTTCGTCACTTGCTACAGATTCCATGGCATTTGGCCTACCATTCGGTGACCCCATATAACTCGGCTGCTTCGCGGGATGTTTTTCTCATTCCCAAAATCAGCTATATAATTCGTCATTGCAAATTGGTATTGCAGGGCGCATGCATTTTTCTAAAAAAAACCGCAAAACTACATGTTCTTTTCAAATTGGAAGAAAAAACCCGACGAAGAAATAATTTATCGTTGAACCGAGTTTTTTCACAAGTTGGACAATGACAAGTGAAAAATGCACACGGGCGCACGTGCAAGAAAACAAAAGTATATATATATATCTATATATCTCTCCATATGAAAACGTTTTTGAAAACGGCTGTATTAATAGAAATCTTAGTTACTTTTATACTGAAGGTGGAGAAGAACGTGATTATGAACCAATATTTGATTCTCAAACAAGACATAGTGATGATTTTGATGATATATATGATAATATTAAGTATTATATTTCTGTTTTTAAAGGAATTTGTAAATATGATGATAGAGTAGATGATTTTTTATATAATAATCACTTATCAGATGAATTTCCTTCACTTTTTGGTTCAATTTATGATGCTTTTATTGAAGCAATGTATAGTGGAAATAATTTTGATAATGTAATAAAAAAAAAATGCAAACTAAAAAAAGGAAGAAAATTGTAAGAAAATTATCTTATTATGAGGTTGATCCTTTTACCCCACATGTAATTTAGCAGCCCAAACACAACTTATATATATATATTTTTATTCTATCAAATTCATTTTTAATTATTGCAGAAGAATGAGCCACCTGCAAAAATAATCTAATCAAATACTAAAATGGAGGAATATAGCGGCGATGTTTGTACTGATGAAGATAGGGATTTTATAGATGATGAAGATGAAGATCCTACATATGTTCCTGATGAAGAGGAATCTTTTGAAGATAAATATGTTGTTACAGGTAAAGATTTTAAAATACTAAACAAAAAGGCTAAAAAACTCGGTGCTGAATCTCTTGGTTATTCAAAGCGAAAGAATAACAAATACGTAGTCACACTTCCAAATGGAAAGAATTTGCATTTTGGTTCGTCTAAATATCCAGACTTTTTAATACACGAAGATAAAGAGCGAAAAGATAAATATCTAGCTCGAGCAAAGAAGATTAAAAACAAAAAGGGTGAGTTAACTTATGAAAATCCTGAATCGGCTAATTATTGGAGTGTTAACTTACTTTGGTCAGGAAAATAAAAAAATATTTAAAAAATAAAAACATATTATAAAAATGTATTTGTCAAGTTACGATCAGATTACTCAAGAAAATATTATTTTTAATGAATCCAAAGAATTCAAAGTAAAAGATAGCAATATCAAATACAAACGTATCCCAATTGAAGTCAAAGATCCATATGGAAAGAAAGGACCTTTAGTGATTGAAACTCCGTTTCTTTTCTCTTTTGGGGTAAATGAGAAAAAAAAAGCAAGAAACAGGGAAGTTAGTTGGTTATTCTTTACCAGTCTGTCTCTGGAGCAAAGACTCATCTCCAAACGCAAAAGAAAAAGCATTTT
Source organism: Porites divaricata (assembly GCA_038088405.1). Lineage (NCBI taxonomy): Eukaryota > Metazoa > Cnidaria > Anthozoa > Scleractinia > Poritidae > Porites > Porites divaricata. The sequence continues at coordinate 21,755,931 of JBBMOI010000005.1, read as the reverse complement.
TTGATGTTATAAATGATGTTATGGAAATATGCAGAATTTATTTAGAGAGTGAATACGGTGCCGATATGGCATCATTTCTGTCTTCTCCATTCTATTATAAACAGATTGAATATAATGATAAGAAAGGAAAAAAGAAAACAAAAATAGATTCCTCATCTGCGCCAGTTCTATATCCAAAACTTATTTACTCTGAGAAATCAAAGAAAATTCTTTCCCTATTCAAAACAAAGGGAAACAAGGATTTAAATCCTTTTAAATATATTGATCAGTATTGTAATGTGAAAATGGCATTGATAATCGAAGGAATATACATTAGTAAGACTGTTGTATCTCTGCAGATAAAAGCGCATGAGTGCTTTGTCAAACAATTAAAACCTCGAGAATCTTTACTAACAATTGATGAAGAAAGTGACGAAGATGAGCAAAGCGAGATTCAAGATGATATTATTGAAGGGACTGAGTAATATAGGATTTATGTTTTTAATACAATATTTGTATTAAAAATCAACCAGATCCTTGAAGCTCAACCATGAATTAAATTTGTCTGGGTATCCATTCCATTTCACTAATGCCATTTTTTTCTTGTTATCTCGTCTGATAACTTTTTCTATTCTAAATGTCTGCTGTTTTGATTTCTGTAATTCTTGCTCTTAAAAAGAGCCCTTAATTGGTTCTCCCATCAGATCAATAATAGAATATGTGATAGGTTTTGTTGGAATAATTTTATCAATAACAAATATCTCCTCTGTCCAGTTTGGTGTGTAACCTTTATCAAATACTTTTCTCTTATACTTTGAAATTCTAACTTTATCTCCAACAGTAAACTTTGGTTTACCCGGTTTCAAGTAAATCGAATCACCGTACAAATTAGACCAAACTTTTTTTTCATTTTTCTTTTTACTTGCTTCAACAGGAGTCATTTTCACACTAGAATGTCGCGTATTATTGTAATCATTAACTAGTTTATCTATCTTATCAAAGTAAACAGTGTTGTTATTCACAGTAAAGATCTTCCACATCCTGTTTTTCATTGTTTTATTCCATCTCTCAACAACACTAGATTTTTCTTCATTTTCAGTGTGATACAGTTTAATTCCTTTACTTTTCAGAAAATCTTTGAAATGTTTACTGATAAACTCAGAACCTTTATCTGTCCATAACATCCTTGGTTTACGTTTACTCTTAAATATTTCATCAAATGCTTTACTAACGGTTTCAGTTTTCTTGTCTTTCAAACCCTTTATCCATCTATACTTGCTAAATACGTCTATAACCATCAAAAGATATTTAATCCTTTTGTTCCACTTACTAAAGTTTTGCATTTCAACCAAATCAGCAGCCCAGATTTCATCAATCCCATTTGAGATTACCGTTCTTTTTGAAAAGTTTCTTGTGATTGGTTTGTGAAGTTCATCGGCTAATTGTTGAGTCCAATCATTACTCAACGCCGTATCGCGTTTTTTTGAAGTCCAAGTCCAAGTTTTTGCTTTGTATTAATCATTGCTTTAGCCAAAGCATGTCCCCACTGCCTCTGTTTCCAAGGAATTGCGTCTAATGATTTTACCATTTTTCTATCAGCTTCATTTTTACATTTCAATGGTTCGTTTTTTGGTTTGTTACCACAGACAGAGTAATCAACATCGTGTTGCATACTTACAGCATCTGTTCGTCCAGTTGGTTGTTCATAGATTTCTAGTATCTCACCAGTCTGAGGATCATATTTTAATTGAGATTCCAGTGGATTACCGGGGCCTGTATAATTATGCCCAGGAAGTGTAAATCCTTTGCGTGGTGCTACTTTTAAAATGGCTTTATGAATATCAACTCCACTTCCAAAACTTTGCAGAGGATTATTTTCCCAAAAGTGTTCATCAACAATAATTCCATACTTTTGTCTTAATATCTGTGGCCATGTATCTTGATTAGAAGAAATAATGTTATTCATATCCGTCAAAGCTTCTGGGTTTTTTTCAAAAAATGTTGTTTTATACATTCTTCTATATGGTTTTTCAAATTTAAAAAATAATTCGGGATTACTACCTTGGCGTATTATTCCCATCTTGGACTCTTCAGCCGCTGTTGGTCTTCTCCAAAATTTACTAGAAGTAATACCATGGTCAGAACTAAAAGCTGACTTCATAATATCCCCAGATTTATATCTATCATAAGCTGGTTTCAAAGATGGAATCAATTCTTGTGTAGTGGACATTGCGATATCTGGTGCTTTTTTTTACAACAGTCATTGGATCAATTCCAGCTCCCCGTTTGCCCGCCTTCTCAGACGGGCTAACTAGTTTTTTGTTTTTACATATCTGACTTTTTTATTTCCACAAACTGCGCATATACAATAAAATTGAGTCCTTCCTCTTTTATCTGTTTGGTAACCACTTGGCTCAGTGCAAGGAGTTACTCTTTTATCTACAATGCAATATGATTCATTCATTTAGTACTATAATGATTATATAAAAATGGAAGCTAAATTCTTTTCTGAGATAAAGAAAAATATGGATATTAATACACTCAAGGAATTTGAGAAAGAAGTAAGGTCAAAAATAATTGATGAGCTTGAGATTCTTAGAAATAAAAATAGTGATCTTTCTAGAGTGCTAATGGTTGGTGAATGTGAGATGGGGAGAAAAATAAGAGAAGAGAATTATTCTTGGTTGAAATTAAAGTCTTCTCAAAAGAGAAAAACTTTTTATATTTACATGAAATTTGATGATATCATTGATACTGTTAAAGTATTAAACGAAAAAGTTGAGCAGATTAAAGAACTGCAGAAAGAAGATTAAATATATTATTATATTTAATGTAATTTTTTTGTTTTAACCTCCAAAGTAAGCTTTTATAAAATCGCTGTTGTCATTATCAAAATGAGGATTATGTATTACATCTAAAATACTTTTCCCCATTTGTCTTTCTAGTAGATAGTATAAGCACCAATATCCACATAAAACACTACTTCTATTTTGTATTTCATCTATCGAATACACTATTTGTTTTCCAGAAGTATTAAAATAATTCAAAGCCTCACTTGGCATTATTAAACCAAATGGATCAAAGTACTCAACTACCGAATCCAAGTTTCTATAACAAACCCAATGTGTGCCAGGACCTTGAATATCATCAAGATTGATTATTCCGCATTCTTTTTTAATCTTTTGTGGTAGACGGTCTCTACTATAAATCCCTCTGAGATGTCTTATACCAAGTTTTTTTACCCATTCCATCAAGTCAAAGTTTGATAATGATTTAATCACAAAATGTCTCCTATTATGGGAATTGAGTTGAATGGGCTGTTTTTTCCCAGTAGCAAACCTTTGCCTTTGGACTTTTTTTTTTAACTCCCATTCCTATTGGGTTTCCCCAATTACCATAAAAGGGTGGTGGGTAATACCCTTTACCATGTGATGGAACATAAACATTTCTCGTATTACTTGATGATCCCCTATCAACCTGTAAACCAGAGCCAAACATCGCCATTGGAATTCCAATAGATGCAAGTGTTCCCAGAAATCCTCCTTCTTTTTGTTGTTGAGTTGGTTTAATAACAAGTCGACCTCCTGTTTTAAAAATTTTGTTAATCTCGTTTATTTGTGCTTGGGTGAACTCTCTAGCAATAGGAGGTAAAAATGGGAAAAACTCTTTTGGAATTGTAATACCTCGACCAAATAGTTTTTTTATTCCTAGGTCTCCCAATGCAGTTGCGGCTCCAGTAGCAAGTGCAGGAGCAACTTTGGAAATTCCCTTTACTGCATAAGGAAGAACTTTTGAACCGAGACTTCTCAAACTAGTGAATAAGTTTCCACCATGTTTTACTGATCTACTAATCTGTGTTTTACTTATTGTTATATCTGATCCTGTTCCATTTGCTAGTGATTTTTGTATCTTCGCAATCTGTCTTTGAGTTAACATTAACTCATCAGTCCCTTGAAGATTAGAATGTTTTAATCGTAACATTAGTGGTGATTTATTTTTAATTGCGCTTAACAGTTTTGACTTTTGGTCATCTGAAAGCGTCACACCATATTCAATATAAGTTGTCATTTTATATATTATATTATATTAAATTCTTTTTTTTATGCGCGAAGAAGTAGTTTTCCACTTTGCTGTTCTATTTCTGCAGTTCGTTCGTGAAGTATTAAGGCGTAAATATTATAATCAGCGTTTGGATTGGCGCTTAGTTCGTAATGAAAAGATAGTTTTGTAACCCCATCTTTGATATCAATTTTTTTGTTTTGTTAAGTCAAAGTAAACAAATGGGAAAAGAGTTTCAAAATTTAATCTATTGAGAAGAGTGCCTCCTTGAAAGTCATTATTTGCATAAACATAAGCCATTACTTCCCTGAAAACTCTTGCTGGATCTGTAGCTGGTTTAAAGTGAATATCGAAGTATTCATTTCCATTTCCAACCTCGAGATAGCAGCGTGATACATTAGCATTGTTTGGTAAACTAAAAGTGTTGTATAAAAATGGATTTGCTGTTTGTGCATCAACATTGGCTGTGTTAATTGCCCAAACAAAGACATGCCGTGGTTTTGAGATACCATTTGTAATCCTGAATTGCCCTGTTTGTTGTTGACCATTATTTGATCTTTCAACTACTTCATTTAAGTAAGTCCATTTGTAAGGTTTAAGGTAATTATCAATATATAGTTTTTGTCCTTCTGAGTTGAATGTTAACCTTGGAACAAATAGTTGTAGTCTTGTCAAAATAACTCTGCAGTTATTTCCTCCAGCTCTCCAGATGAGATTGTTATCCGATTCTATTTCAATATTTAACTCAATTTTTGTATTTGGAAGCAGCTTATCCTCGAGTGCTTCAAAGAAAGAGTATCTGTTCAGAGGAATTTCACATCGCACTGTTGCTGAGTCATCCAGTAAAGCTTTTCTTAAGGAAAAACCTTTGTTGTAATTAGCTACAAAATTATCAACAAAATCTCTTGCTTCATAATTATTATCTGCATCATTCCGGCCGTGTTGAACTTGCCTTCTTGTGAATTTACTTCTTTCAGCATGTCGTGATGTGTCAAGATAATAAAATTCATTTGTTGCAACACTCTCAACATAGGAGGGATTATACTCAAGCAAATTCTTAATATTTACTACATGATTTGCGTAATTACAACTATAAACATCTCGACCATTTGCCAGGATAGTTAACTTTTCTATAAAAGAACTAGAACCATTTACAATTCCCATATTACCTCCATCTGCATCAAGATCAGCTCCAGTTGCCAGTTGTTTAACTTTAAAATCTACTGAAAGTCTCGCATTATACCAATCAAATGGAGTAGCCTCTCCTGTGTTATCAGCTACAAATCTAAGACCTGTTTTGTTTTGGTGGGCGTTATTTGCTGGCGCTACATCTAAAGCTTGTTCGAGGTCAAAAACAACATCTTCGTATCGTTCAAGATATTTTGGATTTCTAAAAGACTTCATTTTATATTAATAATTATATTATTTTTTTCTACCAGATCCAGAAATAATTTGTAGCACTCTATTATTGATTTCTTGCTGTGTCATATTTTTTTTACTTGATGATGGATTTTTACCAGAAAGTAATTTTACTATTTTATCACCAGCATTTTTAGTTGCACTGGCAGGGTTGGTTTGGGTGGTGGAGGTACTGCAAATTTTCCTTTTTTTTTGCCTAAAAAAGATTTTACTGAATCCATTATTCCTTCTCCATATATATGTTTTCTTGTATACTTCCCCATTTCTGGGTTGTATTTTTTTTTAAACTCTGACTGTCGCATCATTTTATCTATAGAATTATACAACATTATTATCTTCAGTATGACGAAGAAGCAGTGTCATAAACCAATCAATACCGTTGAGGTCAATAGGCTGCCCGAGTGAATAATTTACTGTTATTCTCATTTCAGAAATAATATTAGAACTTACAGGACAGTACAATGTCCTCCTTGGTTCAAAAGTAAATGGATAACTCCTCGTAAGATTATCTGTTGGAATAACAGCAATTATGTTTGTATTTACACCATTTACAACAGAGTCTTTTATAGCACTTGTGTTTATGTTTAATGAGTCAATACATTTTGTAATATTTGGTAGTTTTGTTCCATACTCAGTTTTAGTCACCAGTTTCTTTTCAAATCCGATGAGGTCTCCAAAATCTGTTCCTCTTAAATCAAGTTGATAATCACCATCAAGTGATACCAGTACTTGATAGGTAGATAGAATAAAAGTCAGATTTATTGAGTAATTCTTTTTTCCTTTGGAGTCTGTTGTGTGATGAGACTTTTGATCCATGTATTGATGAATGTAATCATTTATATCTGAATAGGAATACAGTCCATCTGAAAAGGTAATAGTATCCCAGTTGGTTCCATCATGGGTGTATTTGATTGTATTGTTGCCATAACTACTTCTGAAGTTGTACCAAGAGTAAGTCATCGATAACCTGTCCAAGGCGAGAAAATGGTTAAATTCTGGGTCAAGTTTTAAAGGAGGATTAAATTTAACTATAAAATCATGGGGTTTGTTTACTCCTATTTTTTCTCTTTTAACAGAGGAAATATGAATAGCGCTTTCATTCATTTTATCTTAAGTTTATATAATTTCTTAACATTGTATTAAGTTGTTTATTAGTAACAACCCCGAGATCTTTGAGTCGATGAGCTATTTGAGTGTATTCAGGTATAACACCATTGTTTCCTGCAGCGAGTGATCCATTGAGTAATTCATGTCCATGAAGTAGTTCCTGGGGACAGGAGTAAAGACCTTGCCCTACTTTATATTCAAGTGATTTAAAATAATCAATAATTATATTTTTATATTTCTTTAGTGTTACTTTTTGTTCTTCTTTTCGATTAGTTTCAGATACATAATCTGGACTTGAATATTTGAAATTTTTTCTACCATTAATCTTAGCAGTTAATTTTTTTATATCACTTTTTACATCTTCTAAATATTTTTTTAAATCTTCAATATTAGAATCATAAAAATCATTTGGTCTTATATATTTAATTTCTCTTAATATAGCAAGATCGTTGCCATCCAAGTTTTTTTCTAAGTCTAATCTAATATCTCTTTTTGGTTCTTCATCACTTTGACCATCTTCTACTTCTGGGATTACTGGCTCCCTATCTATCTCCCAGGCAACTCTTTCATATCAGCCAAACGTTCAAACTGACTAAATCCATCTGTAATGGCTTTTTGATTTGCTTTAAGACCTTCCGTAAGAGCCAACTGATTTCGTAGCATTTCTTGGTTTTGAGTGAAAATATTTTTTGTTTTGGGATCCTCAGGTTTTTGAAACTGAAAAATCAGAGGTTTAAATGTCTCAGTAAATCCTTCTCTCTGATTTTGTTTTTCCCAAACAGTTTCTTTTATTCGACGTCTCACCTGTTTGGTAAGATCATCAGCTTCAATCTTTAATATTTTTAGAATATTTAATAATTTCTTCAATATCCATTTATATAATAATTATATAAATGGAGATACCTAATTATGATAGCACCGGCGAAGCTGAAGATAAAAAATTCAAACAGCTTTATCCTTTTATGCCATCGGACACATTTCGAATGTTAATTTGTGGAAATAGTGGAAGTGGTAAAACTAATTTGCTGTATCATATGCTAATGAAACCTTTACTACATTATGATGAGATTTATCTTTATGCTCGCAATTTGGAGCAGGATAAATACAAGAGTTTGATAAAAAAGAAAAAAAAATGAGAGATTTGTCGTATAAAATCGGCTATGAAATACTTAATACTAGTAATGATGAAATAACCCCAGTAACAGAAATGGATTATGAAGACAATCAAAAAATTGTGATATTTGATGATTATGTCTGTGATAAAAACCAGAGACAAATAATAGATTATTTCATTCAAGGTCGACATAAGAATTGCTCAGTAATATATTTGAGTCAATCATTTTACAAAACTCCAAAAGATATTCGAATGAATTGTTCTCACTACTGTTTATGCGAATTTCCATCATCGAGGTAATCCAGCAGAATATCATCTGAATTGGGAGTTGATAAAAAGGTTTATAAAGCTGCAACTCGAGAACCTTATACGTTTTTGTATGTTGATAAACCAAAGAAGAGCATTGCAAAAAACTCTATTGGTGGTATTCAAAATTGTATAAACAAAGAATAAAATGGGAATATTTAACGAACATTCTTCTGGACAACATCAATTTTCAAAAGGAATTCAAGGTGCTCCAGGTGCTGGATTTAATCTCACTTCAGATGGTAATTATGATATGCTTGGAAAAAAAACTACAAATGTTGGTAATCCAGCATCAAACACTGATGCAGCAACCAAGAAATATGTTGACGATAATTCCAGTGGTGGAAAAACATCATTATTAACAGTAGATTCCAACATTGATATGAAGGGCTCCTTCCGTATTTTGAACCTTAAATCACCATCTGATGCATATGAGCCAGTTACAAAAAATTACGCAGAAAGTAATTTCTTTTACAGAGATGGAAGTCAACCAATGACTGGAAATCTAAACATGAATAACAATCGAATATACAATATTCCAAATCCAAGTGGTCCTCAACAGCCAACACCATTAGCTTATACTGATTTAGCTTATCTCCACGTTGATGGATCAAATAAGATGACTAATCATCTAAACATGAACAATAAAAAAATAATCCACTTACAAACACCAACAAATAACTCAGACGCTGCCACTAAATTATATGTGGATAATAAATCAACTAATCCCCAAGATCTTAGTCCTTACCTAAAGAAAAATGGGAGTGACCCAATGACAGGAAGTTTAAACATGAGTTGGTATAAAATAATTAATCTTGAAGATCCCGCTTCGGATAGTGATGCAGTAAATAAAAAATATATTGATGATCATTTACATACGGCTCAAGTTCAACCAAGCCATTACAAAGATGAGTTTAGTTATCTCATGTTAGACGCAAGTCAATGGACTGATGAAATAACTACACGTACTAGTTTTAATATTAAAAAGATAGCAGACTTAGCACCTATTAAAGGTAACTTTCATGACTACAATCATAAAGTTATTTATATGGAAATAGTTAAAAATTCACAGGGAGGATATAAGTACAAGATGGGAATTAATTTTTTCAGGTTACCTAAAAATGTTGACTGTACACTTTGTTTAGAGATACTTAACACTGATTATGAACTATGGCATAAATCCCAGATAAGTGTTGACAGGGGTACATCACGAGGTTTAGCAATTGAAAATGTTGGTTTAAAAAAACTTAGCCATAGATTCACCAATTCAAGGGGACAAACAGAATTTATGTATTACCATAGAATAATAGTTAATTTTAAGAAGTTGCTAGCTGGTAACCCATTTTTTCTTCATATTTTGGTCAATATTCCTCAGGATGGAAGCGACCTAGCTATTTACCCAAAAAATTTCACAGGAGTTTACATGATTGCTTATGGTATTATGGGTAAAGTTAGCAATATCGACCCAGATAAAGTTTATGACTATCACACAGCATTTAACATCAAACTAACACAAGTAGTTTACAATGTTGACATTAACGCAAATAATAAAAAGATATTAAACATTACTCTCGATAAAGGTCAGAATACTAGTGCTGCAACAGTTGGAATGGTAAAAGAGTTGTTTCACTTTAATAAAAACCTTGTTTATAGACAATACTTTGAAAAATCTATGACTTTACAGATGCAAATAATTATGGAATAAGTAAGACTTCATCTGGTATTATAATTAATTACATAAATCGTTATAATCACATTAATAATACATTTAATATTACCATACCCAATAGAACCATAAAAGATATAAAAAAAAGATGGTTTAAATATTAGTGATTATATTATTAATTTTTCTGCTCCTATTGGTACTTCAAATTATACTTTATGTATTGTTTTTTATCATTGGGTAAATAGGGATTTTAGTTTAGTTAAAAAAAATCCAGATAATGGTCTAACTTTAATGTCATTAAGTTATAATGTTGCAACAAAAAAAGTAGAATTAGTTAACATTTCAAGTAATCCTACTAATTTTTCAATGCCAAGATATTTTGATGGAAAAAATATTGTTTTATGGTTGACAGAAAATACAAACGTTACAAAAGTTAGTATTAGTAACTTCAGCTCAACTTTAACTTTAACAAGTAGTGATAATGCCAATAAACACATTTTTGACTTTAGAACTGAAGATGGAGTTTTGAGTAAAATTATGTTTTCTCCAAATTTTTACGACTTTGACTCTGAGCAATTTCACAGAGTAATGTTACAAGAGAAACTAAATGGAAGTTATATAGTGTAAATAAAAAAATAAATGAAGGACGTGTTTGAATTTAATCACATTGATAACTCTCTGTCAGAATCAGAGGTCACAACTCTCAAAGATTTCTATAAACATTACCACAAGAAATACTGGTGTTTTAAGAAATCTTACAAAAGATATAAAATTCTTGATGAAACACTTACTCTGTCTGGAGGAGTATTAGTTATTATTGGCACGATAACAGGGGGAATAACACTAAATCCAATAATACTCGGTGTTATCAATGGCGCTGGGGTTATTGTGAGTTCTGTTTCAAAGATTAAGAATTACAAGGAAAATATTGAAATGACACAAATTGCATTTACAACATATGAAAAAGTATTGGTTGAACTGCGCTCAGCTCTGCGGGGGGATGAGTTTAATAAAAAAAGAGTTTATTGATCGAATGAAACTAATAGATGAAATGATAATTGATCAGACTCCTATTGCAGATAGATTTGTTAAGATTTATAATAAGAAATTTATGTAAAAAAGTTTGGGGGGTGGCAAGCGCACCATTTCTATCTATTCATAAGATAGAAATGATAAAAACAATTGTCGCATATGTAAATTTTTACTTTACAACCTATAAAACACAATTTTACCCTGATAATTTTATTAAAGCCTATCTTGTTTACCAGTTTCTCTATGCAAAGTATTTCACACAAAAAATAGACATAAACCAAATTATTTATAGACTATCAGATTATAAACATAGTGGCAGATCAAACTCATCAATACTAGCCAATCATTTAATATTTGCTCTCGCTTTTCGAGAATTTTGGAAACATTATCACATTGGCCGAGGATTTATTTATACTTTCAACACTCCGTTTAAAGAGTTTGAAGTACTCGGCTATCTAACTGGGATTGCTTACTGGTGCTTTCACAGAGGAGTCATAGAGTGATTTGTAACTTTCCCACCACTTTTCATAATTCTCCAAAGTTTGTCCAGAAATTTTTAGATAAACAAGTTTGTACTTTTCATTTCCCATTTCTTTCAGTATTTTTTTGATTATATAAAAAATACTACGCAATTGTATCCCTTCTTAACGCCTTCGATTTTAAATATCTAAAAAAGGCCAAGCACAGAAGTAATACATTAAACGGCATTAACATTATAAAACCGGTAAAATAATTGAAGACACACGAAAAAGTGTTGCCGTTTGAAGAACAAGCTTTTTCAGCCGATGGAGGTTACGTGACCTAAGTTGCATAATTTTAAAGCACAAAATTGACACAAACTAAAAATGTGGTTAGCTGGCAAAGTTTTATATCTCTTCACCTAAAGCTCTTAGATATAGACCACCCCCCCCTCCCCCCCCCCCCCCCCCACTTTTGAAGAGAGCAAATTAAGCGAAGTGGAGGCCCATGCCTTAATTTACCAGAGTACTTTTGCAATCTTAGAGACAAATATTTCAGAAACATTATCAGTACTTTTTTTTTTGTATAAATGATAGGTTTAAAAGTTATATTATTATTTATTTCCTTAATATAAAAACAAAATCCTGATGGTTCATGCTTTTGATAATTATAATTATATGAATCCTCTGGATTAGGACTGCAAGTATTCATTGGTTTAGTAAAGCATTCAAAATCTGCATAAACTGCAAAAGGAATTGGAAACTATTTGTGATAATTTTGAAAAAATAACATTCGGTCTTTAGGTGGCATTTTTACTGCAACTTTTTCATTGGTTGAACAATATTGGATATGTTTCTGAAATAATTCTTCTTTTGAAAAGTGTGTGAAACATTTTTTGCAAATGTATATTTTACCATTTGTTCTTGAAGTTATTTGAGACCTAAACAAACGTGAAAAATTCTTAATTAATGAATAATGATATTTAGAATTTTCTTCATAAAGAAATAGGTCAATTGTTTCTTGAGGATTTCGCTGAGCCATCCGGAGGGGGTAAAACTTCTTTTTCTCATTAACCGAAAACACATTTATTCCTGGAATATCTGGATTAAGTGATTCAAACTTTTTAATGTCTTTTAATTTGATAGGAAATTTAATTCCCTTTGTATTTAAGGTATTTTCATATTGCTTCAAATCCGTTAATCGAGTATCATTTTTGTCTTTTGGATGAAGATATCTAAGAACACACCAGAGAAAGCATTTCTCATCATTGTTTAGAATATTTACTATCGCCCTCTTTCGAATTATCCAATCTGGAAGAGGAATATAAGAAGATCCTCTCATTGGATTGTAATCAGCAGTATGAATTTCAAGATGAATAACTTCTTTAAAATACCACCCACTGCCATTCTTTTGATAGATATTAATCTTTTCAAGGATGGTACGAATAACTTGCGCAAGTATTTCTTTTACATCAGTTGATTCAAGATTAATATGTGTAACTGAATTAAAATATGCCCTATCCTGAACAGTATAACTTAAACTAGCATCACCTGTCTTTTGTTCCATTAAACAAACTAAAACAAATCTAAATTTAATATTTCGATGATTTCGTAAAAATTCTTTTAAATAAGTGGATTTAGATTTGAAGAACTCAAAAGGTAAAATACCAGATTCTCCCTCAACAATGTATTTGTTAGCAAATCATCCAGAGCTGACTTATCTTTGATAATTCCCTGATCGTATTCTTTAATAGCTCTTTCCAAAGCTTTTCGAAGATAAGATGGTGTATCTGGTGGAATTTTTTTATTCTTTATACGTACACTCCTGGAAATGCTCATCAAATGTTTTGATTTTTTTGGGTTTGTTTTTTATTCTTTCTCTCATTTTTCTTATTTTCTTTATATCAGCAATCAACTTTTTTTTCTTATATCGTAAATACTCCTTCTTAAGTTTTTGTTGGTTGAGTCTTTTTATCTTTTTTAATTCTTTTATAGAAAGGTTTTTTAAATCGGTAGGCATCTTGTTATATAATTATTTAATATTATTTTTTTAAATTTCAATTATTTTCTGACTCAAATATTACATAATCTTCTTAATAATTCATGCATCTAATTAGTTTATATCTAGGTATTCTAAATAACCATAGCCATAACACGATACTAAAAACGCGAATTAGACGAATTTATAATAAGAGACTTAAAAATATTTTTTAATATAATAAAATGGCTTCGCAGTTTTCAGAAAAAAGAAAAAAGTTTATTAATCTATTTAATACTAAATGGGATACAGAATATCATTTTTTCAAGAATACAGGAAGAATGATTAATTATTTTTATAAAGATGGTCATTTTGATGAAGAAGATTATTTTAATAAAGTAAAAATAACAAATGAAGAAGATCTTAATTCTTTTTTAAATTACGTATTAATAACAAGAATATTATATTTATTTAAATATAATTATTACGGTAATATAAGTGAAGATGATCTTATTACCTTAAAATTTCTATGCAAAAAATTCAAGTATTGCCCAAATATCCCAGATATTGATTATTTTTATAATATTTTAAGAAAAATAAATGATGAAAATTATGAAAAACTGGTTGCAAACAATGTTATAGAGATAAGAGTAAAAGACGCTATTATGCCTTTTTTAAAAGAGTTAGGAAAAGGAGAGTATGATGATATTACTAAAATTGATTGGCATGATGAACAAATACCTTCAACTGATGAAGAAGATGGAAATGAAGAAGATGTAAAACTGGTTGTAAAAAATTTTATAAATAGATTAGTAAAAGAGACATTAAAAGAGATAGAAAAAGCAGAGTATGATATTACTAAAATTGATTGTTCTGATAAAGAACTACCTTTACTTAATGATAAAAATTAAATACAATTTTGTTTTTCTGACTCAACTACTCCATTAGTAGTAGTTATAATAGGATGATTTGGATGTCAACTCACCCATACTTTTTTCCATCATTTTCCGCGAGCGACCCTTGGGGAGCGAGCCATTAAGTTTGTCAAGTTTCCCAAATTTCAATGATGGAAATAATTTAGGGATATTTGTAAGGAATAATCGGGAAAATGATGGGAAATAATTGGATTTTTGAAATTCTTGAAATTTTTGAAAAATGACAGAAAAAGTTTCCTGATTAATTTCTGCCATTGAAAATTTGGGGTAAATGACAGGATTAATCGGGAAAATGATGGAAAAAAGTATGGGTGAGTTGAGATCCAAAGCATCCTATTATAACTACTGCCCTAGCTACCGCCTAGCACGTGCACGTGGCAAGGATAGGGGTAAGGAAGGGCTGACAATTTAGACAAAAGTATAACCTCTTTTAGGAGAGTAAAAAAGTTACAGAACTTTTGAACTTCATTTCTCCTCTCTTAGAACCCCCCTCCTTCATCCCAACCCTCCCCCCCCCCCATCGCCCATCAGTCTCGTAGAAAAAGAAACAATTTTGCCACAAGATGACTAGCCAACAAGTCATAGAATTCCTAACTAAACTTGTAGTTTGCAGTCAGCAATTTACTCAAACTAATTATGTGTTTTGAATCGATTTATTTCTTAATTTTTTCCTCAGATTATTATTATTTTTTTTTATTAACAGCTCTTGCTTTCGCTGAAATTTTGCCTTTTATCTTAAAGGGCCATGTTGCAAGCAGTTTCTGAAGATGCAAACTCTTTTTTCCTGGGGTCAGCATCTGTCCGTTTCGTTCCACCGCACCCAAGATTCCTCGCCGCTTGACAGACACTCCTGGCTGCTGCCTGCACCTGTGAACGGAAAGACACAAGATTTAACAAGTAAGATACGTTTTGGCTAGTGCTGGCAATGCCGGCGATACCACCACACTTAAACAGGCTATGTCACGCTCTGACCTTTTTCTTAAAGATCTACAACTCATCTTTGCATTTATTTATTTTTGCTTTTAATTAAATCCCCCAAAATTACACTCCAGGTTTGTTCTTTAAGGCTATATTTAATCACTGAAGCTGTTTCCTGTCGTTTGTTGCAGAGAATAGCCGGCCGGGATGGAGATGGATTAAAACTTGAAAAGTTGGACCATTTGTTTCAAGGTTTCAATGCCTTACCTACAAAAATCACCAAACAAATTCTGTTATCTGATGGTTAGTGCTCCCCGATAATTTTTTTTATTTATCTTCTTCATATACCGTAAAAATCCGAAAATAAGCCCCGAGGCTTATATTTTTCAAAGGCCCTTTTTGAGGGGTTACAAGTAAATTTACCGTTTTTGCTTTGTTTTACTTTGTATTTGAGGGCAATGTTCCAAGTACAAGCCCCCGGGGGACTTATATTTGGAGGGGCGATTTAACGGAGGGTTTTTTGCGTTACCGTTTTGGGAGCTTATATTTGGAGGGGCTTATACATGGAAGAGCTTATTTTTGGAATTTTACGGTAACTCTACACGAGCAGAGAGAAAAACACTCTCCAAACCTTTTCTTGGAGTTGTCTTTTACGGCCCTGGCCGAAAGGTCCAGCAAATGATTCTCCCTCTGCAAATAGCATGGCTATTACCAGAAAAGCTATAGCAAGTACTTGCGTCTTCATCGTTTTAAAGCAAGGGGGACCTAGAACAGTCAGCAACTCGGTTCGTTTTGGGTGTGCTTGCTAAACGCTTATGGGTGCAACATTGCCGTGCTTATTTATTTTTTTGATGAATTACCGAATTGTGAAATTGAACTCCCTGCAAAACTTCAGAGGTTACCGCTTTTTTCACAGCCCTAATAGGCCTTAATAGGTGGCGGATTTTGCTCCTTAGACCCACAGGTGATGAAAACAGTACACTGTTAATGTAACCAACAACGACAGGCTAGTATATTACGCCACCGGTCATTTGACAGTCTCGAGATTATTGAGACAAGTAAGCTGCATGAGAAGAATTCTAGAAGCTCTTGCATAAGTTAATTTTGTCGGCGTTAATTCATTGTCTGGGCAAGATAATACCTTTTTATGTAATATGATACCTGCCTACCTAAGACGCCCGTTCTTAGGGAAAAAAAACAACCTTGTTTGCTAATGGTGAGTACCTGAGTATTTTCAAATGTGGTTTTACACAGGCGGGGACAACATTTTTGCATTCTTGGATGTTTTATTCAGTTCTTAGTTAAGGGCTACCCATCTAAATCACATTGACCCAAAATTGTTCCAATGCCGAAACAAAACAAAAGCAGTAGGACTGTCGTCGTCGAAGACCCCGTCAACCAGAATCGGAAGAGAAGGCTGAGTCGACTAACTGACGACACATGACGTCATCGACATTTCTTTTATCCTTTAATTGTTTTTACTTCCTGCGACCCGGAAGGGAGCTCCGAACCCCCCCCCCCCCCCCCCCCTTTTTAAACTTAAAAACCGTTTATAATACGGCCAGCAAAATTAATAATGTACCCATCATTTTCAACAATGACTGCATTTCATTTCCCCACATGGGTCTAAGTGTCTCGTTCGTGCCGTTCCCTTTTGGGCTTTAATTTTTTCTTTCTATACTTTCTTATCATGTTTGTGTATTTCATTCTGCCTTGAACTCGCTCAAAAAAGCTTAAAACAAAAGAAGTGTTGCACCGAGATACCATGATAGCTATTCAGTTTATTACCGGGCGATCGAATTATTACAAATTAGGACAGTTTAGTTTGTTACAAAGTGCGATGTATTCTTATAATTCATTTAGAAACTGCGACCAACGGATTTTTAGCAAAGTGCGACAGACGTCATGGATTTGTTACAAATTGCGGTGACAGGGATTCAAAATACGATGAATTTAACAAATTTCGATAATACAACATTTAAAAAAAAAAAAAACAGCGTAAGATTTACACCGCAGGAGCAATAAGGCACCCATGATCGCGATCGAGAGAATTTTAAGTCATCTAAAAGGCATACAAATGTATAAAAGCAAAGAGGCAATTACTACTTCAGCGACGGTCTATATATAAAAAAAGGGCCTCGTGTAAGCAAACCATCGTGGGTATTTTACCCTTGCAACTCGTTTCCTTTAGAAGAAGCTTTAGTGGGAAAAGTATTGCCAATAAAATGATCCCTGGTAGCGAGGGGATCCGACTTCTTGTATTACCGAATGGGCAGTGAGGTATATGCTATTATACTACTACATGATAAATTTCTGCAATTTTATTTTGCTTAGAGCAGTAGTATTTCAGCTTAATTTGAAATATCTACTTGTGAAAATTACAAAACCTTTATCGCGTGCTACGACGTCTGACAATTTAGACTACCTTGTTAAACATCTTAACAAAAATATTTGAAATTAGTATCACCAACATTCCTTAGAAGTTTGGTTTGGTTTTTGTCGTGGTGTAAGACATCCTTTCATTTTTCTTTCTGTTATAGAATTGACGATTGATCCAACTAAGTAAAGACTAATTTTTGAAAACAATAACATGCTACACGATAGCAAATTTACATCAGCTTAATAGCTGAGTTCACTAATCGTTGCTTCTGCCTCCGCCTCCTTCTCCACCCAGCACATGACGCAGCAGAAACCGCTCCCCACTATCTGTATTGTACTGGGCCTGGAACGACCCACTGTGGTGCATGAGGTACTATAGGAGACAGCCTTATACTGGGGTTAGTGGTCTTGCGTACAGGTTGTTGCGATATAAAGTGGTAAGATTAGAAGGGAAATGATTATGCAACGTTGCGATCGTGCACCAAATTTGGGGCGTCAAATAAAGTAAATCAATAATCAGTGGCGATATATTATCTGGGGCAAAAAGGCCGGCAGTCGAGCCTTTTTAACAACATGGATGTAACATTACCGTTTTTCTTATAAATTTAAAAGAACAAAGTTTTTACGGTGCATTTTATAAAGGAAAAGCTATCACATAAATGTACATTATAAGGATCAAATTTACCAACTGCTGTCCAGATGTTAGCCCTATCAGGTCTCATCATTGACAGCGTAACTTTTCCTTTTCGTGTGAGAATTAGGGAATATTTTTCCTTCTTTCTCTTTGTATCAGTTGGTGCAGAGTCTGTTTCCTTCAAAAAGAAATTTGAAAGGAAATAAACCAAAACATGGCAAACAAACAAACAAAATAAATCCTTTAAAAATCAAATAAATTGTCGACAATGTAACAAAAAACTGGCAGGTGATTAGAAGTGTAGATTAGGTACGTACGCTGTTCAGTATTATTTTTAATTCCCTTGAAAGTAAAAATTGCCAAATCCCACAGGAAGTTAAGTTAGCGTGTATCGCTGAACACTGAAGGCCCACAAAAAATAAAGTGCATTTTTTTAGGGATTTAGCAGAAACCCAAGAAAAAACAGAACTCTTAAATTAATTACCCCTTTGGGAGGTAAATACTGAATACTCTCACCATGATACGTGTTATTGTTCTGTCAGAATTTTACTAGTTAAAGAGGGCTATCAAAGACAAAATTTGCGATGGACGATTCAATTTCTTGCGTCAACGTTAGAAGGACTGAATACCCAACTAACGTGTTTCTTTTTCATTTTTTTCACTTTTTAACCTTTCTTGTTTCTAGATTGCTATTGTTCCTCATTTGACAGGTGTCAAAAAGGAAAGTTTTTATTGGCTCTCGAGAACAATAGCACATAACGAAGGGTCTCCGAGAAAGTGAAAACAAATTCGCCATGCTGAAAACGTGTATTCGGTCAAAACTAAGAGCACTGTAAGTTTTAGCTCTTTTTGGCTCCGGAGTATTTTGGAAACTGGACACTGTGTCGAAGTTGTTTCCATCTTTCCTCCCTTGGTCCTTGTAAAAAAAAAAAAAAAAAAAAAAAAAAAACACTGTAAAAGGCAAAGAAGCTTTTGAAGGTAAGTTTGTTGTCATTGTTCGAAGGACTCGCTGGTAAATTTTTTTTGGGGAAAACCTTTCTAATTTCTCCCAGTCCATTCTCTTCTTCAGTTGTGATCTGCGTTAAAATTTTCAACCACTGACTAAAATTCTCTTCCTCGGTAAAGTTACAATTTCTACATCAGCTTCGTTCTCATTAAACTGAACGAAGCTAGGGTAAAATTTGGAAAGGCAAAGTCAACATCCCAGTCCTCAGCGCTTACAGATATATTTTAAAGTTTATTCGGTCAAAACTAAGAGCACTAAGTATTTACTCCCCAATGTCACGCTGGAGTCACATTATGTCTGGCTCTAAGTCGCTTCTATATTTCTTTCGTTGGTTTTTGAAAAAACACTGCAACTGGCAAAGAAGCTCGTCAAGATGATCAGGTGCAGGTATGTTGGTTCATATTTGTCGAAGGAATTGCTCATTTTCTCTTGGGCAAAACATCTCGAATCTCTGTCGATTCTCGTCCTCTTAACTGTGTACTACGATAAAATTTTCGTCATTGTAGTTTCCTCATCGCCTTCGTTCACAAATAAACACAGTTTAAAATGTTGAAGGACAAAGGCAACATCCAAGTCCTCAAGGTTGACAGACGTCTCATAACTTTATTTAAACCTTTTTCCTGAGGTAGAGGGAGTTAGAGCTGTGAAATGAGCATGTTCTTTGAAATTTTGGCCGGTATAGCATGCTACGGACCGCAAATTGTCCAATCGCTTGGCGAAAACAGACTCAGCCATATAATGATAGGTATTATCTTGCCCAGAAAATGAATAACGACCAAAACAAACTTACGGAAAAGTTTCCAGAATTCTTTGCATACAGCTCAATTGTCTCAATAAACTCGCGCCTGTCAAATGAAAGGTGGTGTCATATACTGTAGCCTGTCGTTGTTGGTTACATTAACACTGTACAGCTGTTTTCATCATCTTTGGTTCTAATGTAACAAAATCCACCACCTAAAGGCCTATTAAGGCTGTGAAAAAAGCGGTGGCCTTTGATGCTTTGAAGGGGATTCGATTTCACAATTAGTTACTTCATCAAGGGAATAAATAAGCACGACAATGTTGCGCTCATAAGCTTTTAGCAAACACACACAAAACTAACCGAGTTGCTGACTGTTTTAGGTCCCCCTTGCTTTAAAACGATGAAGGCGCAAGTACTTGTTATAGCTTTTCTAGTAATCGCCATGCTATTTGCAGAGAGTGAATCATTTACTGGACCTTTCGGCAATGGTTTCGAACAGGGCCGTAAAAGACAACTCCGAGAAAAGGTTTGGAAAGTGTTTTTCTCTCCCCAGTATAATTTTGACCAACTTAAAAAGGGACTACATGTATGTCACAAAGATCTTACTTTTTCGGGTCAATTCTGTGAAAACGACTTTACTTAGTACCTTTGCCCAAACACAAAATGCTCTTGTAGAGATATATGAAGAAGATATATCTTTAAAATATCTATATAATATAAATAATATCTTTAAATTTTATCAGGGAGCACTAGCTAACCATCGGATAATAAAGTCTGTTTGGTGATTTTCGAAGGTGAGGAATTGAAACATTGAAAAAAATGGTCCAACTTTTCAAGTTTTAATCCATCTCCATCCCGGCCGGCTATTCTCTGCAACAAACGACAGGAAACAGCTTCAGTGCTTAAATAACATCTCGCAAAGAAAGAACTACCATCTCCTGCATTGAGGCCAACGGTGTTCGATACTGTAGCAATAAATCTATCGCCAAGATTCTCAATGAACACTTTTCAACAATTGGAACTAAATTGGCGCAAAAGCTCAAGTCTTGTAGATCCCACATCTGCTCGGCGCCTGCGGTAAACTCGAATCTACCCCGTGAATTTGCTTTCGAGCCAATTACGGAAGACTTCGTTCTTCGTCAGCTTAAGCAGCTCAAAACCAATAAAGTCATTGGCCTAGATAATATCAGTGCTCATCTGCTGAAAGATTCAGCCTCAGTAACCAGTGCCAGTCTTACTAGATTATTTAACCTTTCCCTGGAAAGTCGCACCTTTTATTGAGAGTACGAGGCTTTTTTTTTTTTAACAAACAACAAAAAAACTGTCACAAGATTGCTTGGATTGCTGAGATCACAGCTTCACAAACAGTTGTACTCGAACGCTTTAAATCTATTTTCTGGGGAATAATTACATAAAATCTTACAAATTAAAGAAATATTCGGGAAAGTGTTATAGCCGATTAGCCGATGAAACGCGAAGGACACGAGTGAAAGGTAAGCTTGCAGTTTCTCGATTAAGCGGAGGACTTGGAGCTAATTTGCATCTGATTTACTGATCCTTGCCTATTAAGGGATTTTTTAATACCCAAGCTCCAACTGTAACATCTTGAAGCAATAACTTTTGATGTTTTAGAATTGACTTTTGTTTGACTATAAAATGTTCGGTCAGATCGATCATACGGCAGAAATAGCAACATGCGCATACTTCTTCGGTTTTCAAAAAACTGACAAGATAAATGGAAATTATTTTTCGTCTGCTAAAAAACGACGCATTTTTTCCACAAGAAATAAGTAGAACCTCCCAGACTTACAGGAGACAAAACCATTCCGCGTGTCCTGCGTGTTGCGCATTTCTTTCGCGTCGCGCGCGACTACCTTGGCATGCGCGGAAAATATGCGCAGTAACAATAGTGGGCACCGTCCTTAAGTGGTTTTGAACGATACTCTCGTTGGCTGCCCCTGACTATTTGATTAGTCAAATCTGTATTGTTGGAAGAAACATTATAAGCTCTGTTATTCAAGAAAGATGATCGCTGTGATGCTAACAATTACAGACCCATAACCGTGCTGCCAACGATCAGTAAAATTCTAGAAACAGCCGTGCACACCCAACTGTACGCTTATCTTAAGAACAATGGTATTCTTACATCTAAGCAATTTGGGTTCAGACCGATCGAAGTTATCAACTGGAACAACCTTAGCTCATTTCACAGACAATATCCTCCAGAATATGGATGCTGGTTCCTTTACAGGTGCTCTTTTTCTGGGCCTGTCTAAGGCCTTCGATACAGTGGATCATGCCCTGCTGCTGCAGAATTGACGAACATCGGTCTTACCACCTCTACCACCCAGTGGTTTAGATCGTACCTCACAAACAGATCACAAATTACATCAGCTGGAGATGCTCACTCTGCATCTACCAAAATGCCTATTGGGGTACCCCAAGGCAGTATATTGGGACCTTTATTGTTTTTAATTTTCGTGAATGATCTTCCGGACTGTCATCTGGCAAGCGATATTATTCTTTATGCGAACGATACTGTACTCTATTACTCATCCAAAAGCGTCAGTGATCTTGGCCATCACATCAATGCTGACTTGGGGACAGTGTCTGAGTGGTTCTCTAGAAATCTCCTGGCACTAAATATATCCAAATGTAATTTTGTTATCTTTGGAAGTCCTCAGAAACTGAATCGTATTCAAGGCATTTCGGTTAAAGTAGAGGGCACTAGCATTGAAAGAACACAATCATTCAAATACCTAGGCGTAACGCTTCAATAGACGTCTATGTCGACGTCCTGGGCAGATCATGTCGATGCGATATATCAGCATGAAGATTAATCAGAGAATAGGCCTAATTAGTAGAATCAGGAATCTATTGCCGCTACAAGCTAGAGTTGCCTTGTAAAATGCCCTAATCCTCCCTCTTTTTGATTACGGAGACGTTATATGCGGGGACAAGAACAATATCACCATTATGTCAGAATTACAGATTCTACAGAATAAAGCTGCTAAAGTTATGCTGGGGTAACCACCCCGAAGCTCGTCCACTGAAGCACTGAAGACTCTAGATCTGAAGTCACTGTCCACAAGAAGGTTTTTTCATCGCTGCATTGCAATCCACAAGTGTCTTGTTGGAGAAACCGATTTCAACTTTAATTTTACTAAAACTCAAGCTGTCCATTCATATAATACAAGACGCTCTAATGATATTCGCTTACCCCTACCCAGAACAAACTGGGGTAAACAAACTTTTATTTTTCACCCCGTGAAAGACTGGAACAGCCTTCCAAATGATTTAAAAGAGTGTAATATTTTATCTAATATTTTTAAATCCAAATTAAAAACTTTTTTAAAAGATCTCAGCTAATTTTAACCTTGATATTTTTTGTATAATCGATTTTAAGATTTTAAATTATTAAATTTCTTTTGCTTGTAAACATATTTTATTTTTTTCGTAATAATTAATTAACTGGTTAGATTAATGCATGAGGGCCCCACTGAAAACCGCCTTGGCGAGTTGGGCTCCCTCTATAAATATTGTTATTATTATCATGACTATTTATCTGCTAATTTTGGTCAAGTTGCACAAGCTCCTGATGAAAGCCTGATTAGGAAAGACGAAGGCAAATCTAAAAATGATCTGAAGAGATCTCTCAAAGTCTTGAAGCAGTCTGCTAACGCCGACATCACAGAAATAAATTTCGTATCTCGCTTATTGCGTGACATACTACAAGACAACACGTTGTGTCAAGTCAACGCTGACCTGATGAATCATTCCATCTCTAAAAATTTCTGGGGATATGTCAAAAAGATCTTCAACAAAAAAGATGAAATCCTCCCTTCGTTTTCCATGAATGAGTGTTTTGGTTACGTTGCAAGAACTCTTTCGTCAGTAAATCCGACTAAAGTATTCAACCTTCCAAGCTGGATACCAACTTTATCAGATCCTGTAATTCCGTTTAACCTTGAACCTACAACATACCAACAGATCTCAAATGTGATTAGAAAAATGAAGGCGTCTGGTTCTCCTTGTCCCCTAGATCAACTCTCTATAATTTGTTTCAAACGATGTCCTTTTCTTCGCACCTATTTATCTGAAATTATACGCACTGCTTGGTTAACTGGAACTGTCCCAAGCGAGTAGAAGCGAGCCTACACAATCCTCATCCATAAAAAGGAAAACGCTAATGACCCTGCTAACTTCCGTCCTATTACTTTACAATCTGTGCCTTTAAAGGTTTTTACCTCGTGTCTTCGTAATGCCATTTTCAACTTCCTCGCCGCTAACAACTACATTGAACAGGAAATTCAAAAAGGCTTTACACCAGGTCTTTCTGGAACTTTTGAGCACACTGCTCAAATGGCTGAGATCATTAGCAAAGCTCGTACCAAACAGCGTTCACTCGTCATTATACTCTTTTGGACCTTAAAAACGCCTTAGGTGAAGTGCATCACAACTTGATTCAAACCGCTCTTGATTATCACCACATTCCCGATCATATCAAATCACTGGTGAAAAGAAACGCCTTTACACTGACTTCAAAACCTCTATTCTTACAAATGAATTTCGCACTCCGTTTATATCTGTTGGTCGTGGTGTACTCCAAGATGATTGCCTAAGCCCACTTATCTTCAACTTGTGTTTTAACACGCTTCTACAGCATATTAAATCTGAACAATATCGTCAATTTGGCTTTTCCCTCAAGTTCTTAAATCCCATCCACTGGTTCCAGTTCGCTGACGATGCCGCTGTCATAAGCGGTCAGGAATCAGAAAATCAACATTTAATCAACCGCTTTATAATCTAGTGTAATTGGTCGAACATGATAAAATTTTGATGCGAATATCAGTTGTAGCTTTTTAAAAATATAGTATACATATAGCCTGTTTAAGTGTCGTAGTATCGCTGACACTGCCAGCACTAGCCAAAAACGTGTCTTACTTGTTAAATTTTGTATCTTTCCGCTTACAGGTACAGGTAGCAGCCAGAAGTGTTTGTGAAGCGGCGAGAAATCTTGGGTGCGGAGGAATGAAACGGAGAGATGCCGACGAACCGATGGAAGAAGAGTTTGCATCTTAAAAAACTGCTTGCAATATGGCTGTTTAAGATAAAAGCCAAAATGTAAATGCAAGAGCTCTAAATGAAGTAATCTGAGGATATAATTAAGAAATAAATCGATTCAAAACGCGCAATCTAAGTGTGAGTAAATTGCTGACTGCAAACTAAAAGTTTAGTTGAGAATTCTACATGTATGACTTCTTAGCCAGTCATGTTGTGGCAAAACTTTTTGCTTCTTCTACGAGAGTGATGGGCGGTGACGGGGGGGAAGGGGGTAGAGTTGGGATGAAGGGGGGGGGGGTTTCAAAGAGAGGAGAAATGAATTGCAAAAGTTTTGTAACTTTTTGACTCTCCTAAAAATAGAGGTTACACCTTAGTCTAAAATGTCAGCCGTCTCCAACCCCTTTCCCTACGACGTGTTAGGCGCTGGTGAGACGGCTAAAAATTTAGGCTACCTTGTTACACGTCTTAGATAAAGTATTTGAAATTATTATCACCAAAATTCATTAGAAGTTTGGTTTTTGTCCTGGTGTGAGACATTTCCATTTTTTCTTTCCGTTATGGAATTGACGACTGATCCAACTAAGTAAAGACTAACTTATAAAAACAATAACATGCTACACGATAGCAAATTTACATCAGCTTAATAGCTGAGTTTACTAATCGTTGCTTCTGCCTCCGTCCCCGCCTCCACCCAGCACAGAACGCAGCAGGAACCGCTCCCCACTATCTGTATTGTACTGGGTCTGGAACGCCCACGGCGGTACATGAGGTACTATAGGAGCCAGCATTATACTGGGGTTAGTGGTCTTGCACAGGTTTTTGCGATATAAAGTGGTAAGAACAGAAGGGAAATAATTTAATGGAACCTTGCGATCGTGCACCAAATTTGGGGCGTCAAATAAAGGAAATCGATAATCAGTGGCGATATATTATCTGAGTCAAGAAGGCAGCTCTTTTAACAACATGGATGTAACATTACCGTTTTTCTTATAAATTTAAAAGAACAAAGTTTTTATGGTGCATTTTATAAAGGAAAAGCTATCACATAAATGTACATTATGAGGATCAAATTTACCAACTGCTGTCCAGATGTTAGCCCTATCAGGTCTCATCATTGGCCGTTTTTATACTAGAGGACGCATTATCCGTCCAGACGGATAATGCGTCTATGGCCGTTTTTATACTAAGGACGTATTATCCGACTGGACGAACTTGGGCAAACATTTGTAGTTCGTCTGGTTATGCGTCTCAAGTATAAAGACGGGCACGAGACGCATTATGCGTCTGGACGAACTTTCCTTTGAAATAAGTCTTGAACGACGCACTATAGTTCGTCTGGACGCATAATGCGTCTCGTGCCCGTCTTTATACTAGAGACGCATAACCCAGACGAACTACAAAGCATTTGCCCAAGTTCGTCCAGACGGACAATGCGTCCTTAGTATAAAAACGTTCATTGGGAGCGTAACTTTTCCTTTTCGTGTGGGAATTAGGGAATATTTTTCCTTCTTTCACCTTTTTATCAGTTGGTGCAGAGACTCTGTTTCCTTCATAAATAAAATTCAAGAGGAAATAAACCAAAGCATAAACAAACGAACAATTAAAGGACAAATCAAAGCTTCTTTAATTTTCTATGCTCAAAAGAAAGAGGTCAGTGATCAACGAAGCTAGGCATCTATTGGTTAAACCACAATGGCATAATCATACTGCAGGGTAGTAGCAAGGTATGTTGGATCAGGGATCAAAGGTCTGAAACAGGGTGGGATCAGGGATCACATCCTTAGGATCAGGGATCACGGCCTTGGGATCGGGATCAGCGCCGTTGTTCATAGAATCAGGGATCAGACTGATAGTGTGATAATGATTAAAATCACAAAAAATTTGGATTTTGGATTTTTTTAAATTTTCTTTTTTTTTTTTTTTTTTGCATCTAGAACGGCTTATTACATGTTATTTAGCGCTATCCTCCGTTCTGGCTTGTCACGCAGTCGTTGATAATATTCGAATTTCCGGCATTCGATTTCATAATTGTCTCTGTTGTCTCGTCTGTGCCCTGGATAACATCATTTGTACCATGGCACACATAGTGATCACGTTGGTCCATTTATAGATGTTGACCTTTTGTCTCACCGGTTTTGGCCGTCGAGAACATTGTGGCAACTTGTTCGCTATACTTGTGTGTATTTCGTTGACAAACAATGGGGAAAAAAGAAGGACGATCGCTCACGTCGAGGGTAAAGTGATCTTAATTTTGACTTACCGCTTTGGTACGTACTTGCTGAAAATCTGCCGCATTTTTCGCTAAATTTAATTTCACGAACTTTAATTTTAAGTCACCCTACCAACGAAGTTCGAGGAGGTCATCAAGTAGGTTAGTACAATATTTTATTTTTCCTTAATATCGATTTTTTTCTTTTTGGCAATATTACAATATTTTAAAAGACACAAGTACGCAGAGGATCGCTCGAGAATTTCTGGCCATAGCTCTGCATACTCTGGAATACTAGTTCATACTGAGAACAGATCCTAACAATTGATCATGAATTGATCGCATCGGGAGTGATGCATTATCTCTTTGACCTATCATTAAACAGTACCCTTTCCTCAAAGAATATAAACTATACAGATTTTTTAAATACAGGTGAATACTGCGGCGGTTAGGATTGCTTCGAAATGACGATATTAACGTCCTGGCATACTGGCGAACCACGCTAAACTCAAACCCCCAAGGAAGGATAAAAAACAGTTCGGACCAGTAGGGGAACTGGAGGGAATTCCAGTTATCAGGGTAAAAATTACTGAAATATGGACAGAAGGCAAATGAAATTTAGTTCGAATTAGCGTGGATTTAGAGTCAAGCGAGTTAGAGTTATGGAAGTACTACTTTAAATGCTTCAATAACAGTTCACAGTTCAAACCAAATGTTAACTGGGTCACGTGTCATGTTTGGTGTCGTTCCGAGCTGATTTATCTGTGATTTAGGCGTCATTTTGCGAGATGATTTCTCGAGTTTAAGCAGGCCGTCGAGAAAGGCAATTATGATCTCGCGAAAGAAGATGGATACAGCAATTAAATCTGGCTTTGTAAAACAATAAATCCGCCTCGAATTCCAGAATTTTACACCCTCACTAAGATACACAAGCCGACCCCGGTTGGCAGACCGATAGCATCAGGGTGTGATGGCCCAACAGAGAAATTATCATCATTCGTCGACAGGCTATAGTGCAACAAAGTCCCAGAGGACGCCGTACTTATCTCAATGGACGTAACGAGCCTTTACACAAATATACCTCAAGAGGAGGGAATACACACGGTATGCAGAGCATAATAATAATAATAATAATAATAATAATAATAACTTTATTAACGTGTCAAAAGGAGTAGCTGAGGAGAAAAGTCCCCTCTACTAATTGTGGACACCTAACTAACCTAATTGAAACCATTCCCTTACTACAAATACTACAAGAAAACTAAAAAATGTGTTGACTTAACTAAAAAAAACCTACAAATATATTAAAATTGTGTATCCTAAGCTACATTAAACTATTAAAATTCTTCAAATCATTTGTAAAAATTATCTATAAACGGCCAGTCATTCTAGGCATAAGTTGCAGCCTCGACAGTCACTGACATTTGCAGCTAGGGCAAACAAACCTCCTATCCCTACACAATTACTAGAACAATCGCTAAGGCTAATTCTTGAAGAAAACTCATTCCAGTTTTATGGAACAACTGCCTTCAAACACATGGTACAGCCATAGGCACGACAATGGCAGTCGCCTTTTCTAATTATATTGATTCATGAATAAGGTAGAGAGCGAAATCCTAAGCCAAAGCGAACTAAAACCGCTCGTTTGGAAACGTTTTATAGACGACATATTCTCGCTCTGAACTATAAACAGAGACAGAATAGAGCAGTTCATTGAACATGCGAACAATCATCATCCTACGATCAAATTTACGGCTGAAATTTCCGATAAGGAGACAACATTCCTGGTCACCTGCATCTACAAAGGTGCTAGATTCGAAAGAGACCCAATCCTTGATGTGCGGATTCATTTTAAACCACCTGAGACATTTCAATATTAATACGCATTTTAAATCCTGCCCCTCAAGGAAATAAAAAAGGCTTCATTAGTTCATTATTATTCAAAGAGACCCTAAGACTTCTCACAACAAACTCTTCTAAATAATGTTTGAAGAGAAAATTACAAACTTCAAATCACATCTGCTACAGAGAGGTTACCCAGAGGATCTTATTAATACAATCCTTTCAGAGGTTAATTTCAAAGACAGGAAACTAGCCCTTCAACAGAAGCAAAAGAGAAAACTACGAATCTTGCCTTCTGTCACACAATATCAACCACCAGTGCTAGACCTAAAGCAAATTCTCATGAAAAACTGGCATTTAATAGAACAACAACCATTACTGAGCGAAATCTACAAAAATCCGCCCCTCATATCGTACAAAAGAGGGAGGCGCTCAAAGACATACTTATGAGAGCCAAACTATGAAAAAGGATATTTTAAACACGCGCTGGGGAGTTGTGTAGGCCTGTCAACCCCATTTTATGTAAAATTATATAGGGAAACTTGTGGGATCAAGTATTTTTACAGGATCAGGGATCAAAATTTACAGCAATTTTGGGATCAGGGATAAAAAAATTAGGTCAAAAAACGGGATCAGTTTGAAAAAAATATACCTTGCTACTACCCTGATACTGTGTCGGGTTGTTTCACTTCTGGTAGGTTTCCCCTCCACTCTAAATGAACTTAGACAATCATGAGTTACACTTTCTTATGGCTGCAGCTGTGATCGAATGTGCATCTATTTACCAGTTTCTTAGCAGTTTCCCTTTTTTTTTTTCCCAAGAATCGCTGTTTAGAATAGATTTCTTTTAGATCCTATTATCTGTGCTCTAAAGCCGTCTTTCACGTTGCATTGTCAAGGATTGTTTTTTTTTTTTTTTTCGTTTGTGTGTTACATGATACATAATAACTCTAACAAACAAATAAAAATGAAAATACACTGTCGTTCTTAGCCTACAGACGTCCCCCTTCCCTCGAACGTCTGTACATAGGGTATGTCGTTCTCTGTTAAACCGTACTAGGTTAATTGACATTTGTCACACTTCTGCTGCCAATTGCGTCACATGACAGAATCGCGAGCTCAAGTGACCTAATTTTGTAGTAATCCGCAGACCAGTTGATGTTTTCTAAACTGGATTTGTGATCTCTACGTTTCTTTGTTCATTAATGTTATTGGGATTTTGTGTCTTTTGTTTTAGAATTCGTAATCCTTGGAACCTGAACGCATAAGTAGCCGATGTCGACAGTTGCCTGGATTTCTCGATCATACACCTTATTCCAAAATGGGGATGACCTTATTATTCTTTTATATTTATGTTTCTTAGCCCTTGATGCCTCGATTCTAGCTAGAAATTCTTTTGAATTCTGAGGATGTGATCGAGGCATCGAGGGCCAATCAACAAAATTATAAAAGAATAGTAAGTTTTTTGCCATTTATGAAGAAGGTGTATACCCATGAGTGTGAACTTAACTCGAGCAAGCGCGTTGCGGTGCTTCCGGGCGCTCTTAATGGTAGTTTTCTTGGAGTTTCAGTTTAATATGATCACAACATGACTTAAGTCAAAAGATTGTAAAGGTATTGAAAAATACCCACACCTCAACAGAATACATAACCAACAATGATTTCCAAAATACCGAGAAGCACTCATTTTAACTTGATGAAAGATGTGGCCATAAGCACAAACCCATGGCAGTAACATTATTATCCGTGTTTACGCAAATTCATCTATTCATAAGATCCAACCTCAAAACTTGGCTACTCATCAGGAGTGAATATAAGTAGTAAGATTTTGCATTAAAGCGAAAAATTGATGACGACAACGGCGACGAAGACAACGACGACGATAATGACGATATTTTTTTTTAGCCATTCGCATCAAATCTAGCCCGCGTGCAGACGATAACTAAACTCTGATTAGTACCGTCTGCGAAGCAGTACAGAGATCGTTATTCTGGACCCCCAACGGACTCAACGAATTACCGGAAGTGCGTTTCGAATTTCCCTTCAACCTGATTGGCGATCACGACAAACAAAACAAAGGCCTTTTTTAACTGGCCAATCGTGGCGCGTACTCAAATCTGGATACACAGCTGGAAGTCTAGAACAAGGATTTCGGCGCTTTTTCGCAGACGGAGTTAACCAGAGTTTATTTTCGTCTGCGCGCAGGCTACATCAAATCAAGACTCGTCTTTTTCTCTCCTTTTCTGTAGGCAGAGGAGATAGTCAAGCATCTCACGATAAGTTATCAGCGATCCTAGCACACAGAAAATGTATTTAACAACAACTTTCACCTAACAGTAAGGTATAGCCGCACGGAGTGTTTTTGAAAAAGTACAAGACGCTGGTTGCAGTCGAATTGGTGCTGGCCACCTGAATAATCGTGCAAATGCATGTAAGTAACAATCGATCCTCGGACGTACACTCAAATTCACACCCCCGCCAAGGAGGGGGCTGGGAGTTGATGGTACCCTTACTCAGAGTTTTTGATATGTTGCAGTAATTGGAAACGATTTCGCCTTCAGAAGAAAGCCTTTGATCTTCTCAACAAGGTGAGGTATATTTTATGGGTGGTGGCGCTGCCTGTGACGTCACCAAAAATGGTTGACATCTTTGATTTTACCAAGAATTAGAAATCAGATTAAGACCACGATAAATGGTAATTGTTTGCTTAAATAAGCACTTTGCATCATTTCATCCACAAGCTTTACTTTCATTGTTGAAAGAAGTTGAAAAAACTTGTATTTTAACTGAAAAATTGGTTGACCACCTAATACTTATGACGTCATATCTCGTTACCATAGAAACTGACCATCACTAAATTTGTCTCAAAATACGCGCGAGGGATGAAAAAAAGCAGCTACTGAAAAGGCCAGGTGCTGATGTTTTATCGTCTTGGGAAAAAAAAATAAATAAAAAGAACCCTTACCTCTTGTACGTCCGAGTGTTTATTTATTTAAATATTTAACAATTAGTCGCCTCAGGCGACTAATTGTTTTAGTATAATTACATTGATGATTATTCGAGAAAATAACATTATTGATCAATTTCCGACCCCGAAACGTCAAAAAATCTGGCTGCCATTTTGAAAACTGCTAGCCTTCAATGCTATAATCACCGCGCGGTGATTATAGCGGGATAGAGCGAAGCTCCTAGCCAATCACAGCGCTCTATTTTCGATAGTCATCAATGCAATAATACTAATATTAAATAAAGGAACTGGCATACGCGTTGACAATCACAGGTTTTGAATATATGTCTTTAATAAAGGTTACGAAACAGCTTTAGCGTATTTCTGCAGTTCTTTCAGCTTTGACTCCGTTTTAACATTGAAGCAGTTGTTAGTAGTTTAATTTCTTTGTAATGTTCACTATTTTTAAGATAAGAAATCGAAGTTCCGAACGATTAGCCCTATTTGATTTCATGCATCTTAAGGTAAGCCTCGAGCACATAATTGATCTTCATGTTTTCCCATATTTGCAAATAGATGTTGAAAGAAAGAGACAAGTAATAACTTAAGGAAATTATACGCCAGTCGCCTCCACACAAAGTTATTGCTATAGCTAAAAATCATTGTGGAAATTAAAATTAACGTTATGAAATCTCATATTGTTGAAAATCAGCTTAACGTAATAACGGATATGTGCTTTCCAAACGTCAATGCTGAATTGAGTACATTATTTGTAATATTCGCCGGATACATTGGTACAACTTAAGTAGCAAAAACATTCTTCGTGAAATATGGATAGCAAAAAGGCTGCAACTATCCTTGCCCTATATATTTTATCGTCATTTTTTCATCTAGATGAATGTTACATCGGCATTTTGGATGCAACAACCTACAGAACAGTGACAGGATTTGCAGACGAATGCGTTCATTTATTTAAGAACAGGAAATTAAGGAAAAGAGTTAAAAAGGTAAACTATTGTAACTTGTCGGTTGTAAAAGATTTAAATGCCCAGACGAAAAGGGAGAAAAAAAGGAAAGAAAAAAAAAGGGAAAAACGTCTTTCATCAAAAAATAAAGTAAAATAGAAATAATGATACAAATTAACAGAATAAAAATAAGAGAGACTAGCAGATAAAGGATGACTTAATTATATAATGGATACTTTTCAAAACTGATTTTTCTATGAGAGTTTTATCAAAATTATACCAGTTATTATAATTACTCTCTCGAATAACTGTTTCCTTTGGTGAGCAAGACATAGAAGCAAAAACAGCATGTTGCATATGTGCGTCTTTGCATTGTTAGCGTTAAGAAAATGGGTAATTGAAAATGGCTGAGTTTACTCGAAGTGATGATGATACTTTCTTATCTTGACTACAGCTTTAACAAAATGTGTAATTCAGTCTTTCTTGGGATATTTATGCGATTATCTAAACTTTGGAGTAATTCAATTTCAAACATATGTACAAGTCAATTATTTTTTCAAGTAACTAACTGAACCCTTCTTCTCTCACTTGTAACAGTTTGCAGGATTTCAAGATCGAGTTTGCTTGAAGCTCCAAAAGATGTACTGCTCAACCGAGGCTAAGAGACCAGAATGGCCATGGTTAAATTACCAACCTTAAGTCATAGGATGGCTTACATCTGCGGCTTACTTGAAGACTTAAATATGTTTACAATTTTTCTTTCCTTCAGGGCAAGGCAAAATGGAAAACAAGAAGAGAGATTGTATGTTTTGAAATGTATACTTAATAAACGAAACCAAAAAATTCATGTTTTTTTTTATACATACTCGATAAGATAAGTTGCCAATATAATACGAATCTTCGAATACTGTTTAACACACCCTCCCATTTTCATCACGGCCGGCTAATTTAAAGTCACTGCGAGTTTTGCTAATAAATGTCCCCTTACTAAAGAGGCAGTATCACAAAAAATAAACACACTCATCAATAAATAACAGTCACTGTCATTTTCATTATAATCAATACTTAGTGTTATCTATCATCAATGTTGATGGCTATACGAAGGAAAAAACCAAACGAACTAAAAAGAGACCAAAGAAAGAAATAATAAAAAGCGTTTTGACTTTTGCTGGAGCACTTTACTATCAAAGATAGTGAAGGCTATTTTGGCTTATCATTAACTTAAAGACAAAAATTGAGTTCTTAAATGTAAACATTTGGCCCTCTCGGTCCCTTTGAATGTTTATTCTCCGTTTATTAATCCTCATCAGTAATGGAGTATGTAACCCATAACTTCAATTTATTTGACCATAACAAACGACGAAAGTTTGAAAATTTGACGAAGCAAAGGTTACTAAGATGCCTGGGAGGTTCTTTACTTTGATTCTATTCCTGACTCTGTGGGAAAGAGCAAAGTCTTATATTGGTTCCGTTCCTTGGAAAGATGACGAGATAAACCACCTAAGTGAGTTGAAAAGGAGCATGCCCTTTATAGAAAGCAGCGGGTATGATTTAAAAGAATACACACAGAGGTTTCGAAAAAAGCAGGTATATGATAATAGATTTCTTTTTGAAATATCAGAAGTCATTAATTTTTTGGCGTTGTGAACATGGCAGATGTCTTTTTCGAAGAATCCTTGTTTTAAATTTCATCAACGACCTTGAATAAAAAAAGGGTCTGCACAATCTAATCTAAACAGTAACTTTAAAGGAACGAATTGTTTAAAAACATTCAAATCTTTGTTCTTAGTTTTCAAAGCCGGTAAAATGGAGTTTATAAATATAGAGAAACTCATTTTCTATGGAATTTAGCAGCTGTGCGCTGTTTACTGGCAATGTTTGGTAGTAATAGGTTCCTGAGCTTACAAGTGCCATTGGACCCAAGCCATTTTGGATGAAAATGCAGAAAAGCATACCAGATCAATGCTGAAGTGTACTATGCGAATTTGAATCTGAATTTTCAGCCATTTGAGGTCTCTCTAGACAACACCGCACAACGTCAATAGGCTTCAATATGTATGTATAAATTGAGGAGCCCGTCAAACCTTTAATCTATCAAAAATGCCATAACACATGCAGAAAAAAAAAGCAAGAAGTAAGGCTGCAGAGACCTTCCCTTGTATGCGATTGTCTATAAGGGTATGGATTTACGAGTATGTTTCGTGGGATAGGCTAGTGGCCTCCCAAAAAGAAGATTTCGACCCATAAACATAATTTTTTATCAATATACCATCGTCAACTTGATCTAAACACGAACGTTGACGAAATTAGCCTGCAGCGCATGTTGGGTTGTGTTGAGTTGAGTTGTGTTTAGTAGACCTCACAAAGTTATCCACAAACCCGTACCCCAATAGTGGCATCTAATACTTACATGATTTAAGAGTGACTTTTGTGGAAGCTATCTTCTAGTGTTTATACCACCAGCAATGCTTTATTTAGCTTGTTCTTTACAGTTGGAAGAGAGAGGTATTAACGTACAGACAAATGTCAATGATGTTATTCTTTTTTGTGTCTTTAACAGGACAGCGAAGATTTACGCACGTGATTTTGTTCCAGTCAGTGGTCCTTGAAACAGAAGCTAGTGGAAAATATATATGTCATAAATGTTCATTTGGTATCAAATAAATTAAAACAACTTGATCAAAATTAGTGTTGGCCTTGTTTAAAAACAGTTTATGAAGCAATCCATTGTTTAGGTATTGGCTGAGAGGTGCAGTTTAAAGTTTCTGTTGGTGGCCAACTGAATTTTCACCACGGATAATTTACAAGGCAATTTGTAGTGCATCGACAGAGTAGAGAGGTGTGAATCAATGTAAAAAAAGTGACTTTGTAAAATGATGGGATTGACTGCAGAGATATGTAGGAAGAACTAGAGGAATACTTTCCATTTGCTAAAAATTGAGCCGGTTAGAGCATATTGGAAGTGATATCTAAGCAATGTGCGGTTATACTATCACTGATGACTTAATACATGTCGTTCTAGAATTAACCTGGATCGTAAAAGGTGCGTCGTGAGCCAATTTTAGTCGGAAGGATTTTTCTGGAATCATGACGTTGCTTAGAATACAAGTATATCTCACCGCCAATTGGCTGTGCATGTAACAAGATTAATGTTGTTAATGATATATGAAATGAATCATATATGAACTGCGGAAATGGAATGAAATGAAGGTATGATCGTCGCAGTGAAACGCAATTTAAGCAATTGCGTAAAGAAGCCTGAAAAAAATTCAGGACTTCAACGGGGTTTGAACCCGTGACCTCGCGATACCGGTGCGATGCTCTACCAACTGAGCTATGAAGCCACTGACGTTGGGAGCAGGTCAATTATGGGTTCATATGTTCCCGTGAAAGAAATGAGTGTTAATGATATATGAAATGAATCATATATGAACTGCGGAAATGGAATGAAATGAAGGTATGATCGTCGCAGTGAAACGCAATTTAAGCAATTGCGTAAAGAAGCCTGAAAAAAAAAATTCAGGACTTCAACGGGGTTTGAACCCGTGACCTCGCGATACCGGTGCGATGCTCTACCAACTGAGCTATGAAGCCACTGACGTTGGGAGCAGGTCAATTATGGGTTCATATGTTCCCGTGAAAGAAATGAGTGTTAATGATATATGAAATCACGGGAACATATGAACCCATAATTGACCTGCTCCCAACGTCAGTGGCTTCATAGCTCAGTTGGTAGAGCATCGCACCGGTATCGCGAGGTCACGGGTTCAAACCCCGTTGAAGTCCTGAATTTTTTTCAGGCTTCTTTACGCAATTGCTTAAATTGCGTTTCACTGCGACGATCATACCTTCATTTCATTCCATTTCCGCAGTTCATATATGATTCATTTCATATATCATTAACACTCATTTCTTTCACGGGAACATATGAACCCATAATTGACCTGCTCCCAACGTCAGTGGCTTCATAGCTCAGTTGGTAGAGCATCGCACCGGTATCGCGAGGTCACGGGTTCAAACCCCGTTGAAGTCCTGAATTTTTTTTTTCAGGCTTCTTTACGCAATTGCTTAAATTGCGTTTCACTGCGACGATCATACCTTCATTTCAAGATTAATGTTGTAAACCGAAACGCTTTTTTTGATCTTGCTCTTTCTAATTATTCCACCCGATCTGATAATTTCTTTAATTTAACTGACGTCATCTTTTCTTCTATACTCTATTATCGATAAATTTATGACTGATCGATGTCAGTTTCTTTGTAGATGAGGCAAAGAGTAAATTGTTATGGAACTAAAATAGGTTGAAAAATACCATGCAACAATTAGCAAAATTGCCTAGTTTCTTACTATCGACATTTAATTGGCCATTGGGAAAAAAGTATTGAGCAGTCTTTGTATAGGAAGATTTTTTGGCATTAAAACCATCATTATTACTTACTTTTAAGTGTTGATGGGCTTTGTCGCTTGATAATTTTGTGAAGCAATATCCCTTTTGTGAGATCACTATGGGCTAGGGTTCATGATATCTTGTAGTTATGTACAGTTACTTTATTTCGTCTTATAATATTACTGCGCTTTTCAAATATATGCAAACTCTGAATTTCAGAAGTCAACTGACGTTTGCGTTTTTCGCTACCATCAATCATTTTAGCGGACCTGTTAGGAAACAGGAGCTTACTTCAGCGAGCTCAAAAGGTCATGGTTTGTGATTGCCGGGTTTCGATCCGTTTTGTGTGTTTCTATGCTTCAAGGTTCAATGCTGGCGATCGTAATTGTGTTGATATTGCACAGTAACATTTTATGGTTGCTAAGTAACATTAGGGACATGCGCAGGTGGTCTTTAGACGTTCTTAATAAGGGCTTTTGCCAAATGGCTAACTTTTTACTTTGAGTTTGCTTGTTCATAAATAAATCTTGTTGAGATTTCAAGGCAGTAATTATGATTGACATTCGCGAAAGACACAATTGTGAAGGCGGCTGGTAAACTTTAGAGTCGGCGTGTTTGTGAAAAGTGCTGTAAACAGATCTAAAAACAACATGAGAAATGATACTTTTTCCCCAGAGATTGTTGCATAAATATTCATGGTTTCTGGTCTCGTGAATGTAAGGACTAAAAAGATTCAAAACTTCAAAATGGTTCATAAAAGTTTTAACTACGTAAAAAGCTTGGAATTAAAAATGTAAGGAAAAGAAATTGAAACTCTCATCCGAGAATGATTGCCAAAGTTATTCTTGTGGCAACACAGTTGATGACGACAAAGAATTACATTTTTGATAATGCACAGTATTAATCAAAAGAATTAGAAATACCAAAGAGTTAATATTTAAGACAAACAAATTGTGTTTGAGTTTCACTCATCTTTCTTCCGATTAGGTTAAATAAGATATATTGGCAGTATTCCATGAATATCTCAAAGAATCGATTGAGAAAATTCGTGGCCTATTCCAGCGATCTACCTCAGCACCATTCAAACTGAATGGGAATACAAAAATAGCAATAAAAATAGCGTAGCTTCTGTCAATTCATTTGACATGATATTTAGATAAATAAGACCGGATAAGATACATATATCACATTTAACGTTAAACAGTTTGCCCAAGCCCTATAAAAGCTTCTCAGTTTGTCCGTTCTCTGTTTCCTCTCGTCAGATTTTTTTTTTTTTCAGACTGAAACGGAAAAATGTATTTTGTGTGGAGGAAACGTGGCTAACAAATGGTAACATTTGACATTTCTAGGGCAAGAGTTTTAAACCTTTTTTCTGGCAGTCATCATAAGGAGAAAAGGGTTTATTAGTAAGATCCATGAATATATCAGGTAATTCGTTTATTTATTACATCCACTTTGAAATCACTGGCGATCCGTGCAATCTGATTGGCTTTCAGCAGTGTGATTTATTCCCAAATCGCACCATTTTTTGCTCTAAATCGCATCTGTTCCAAATCACGTCATTTATGTTCTAAATCGCATCATTTCTGTTTTAAATCGCACCATTTTTGTTCTATATCGCATCATTTCTGTTTCGAATGCAAAATGAGATGTAAAAGCCTTTTTGTTTCGGCTTTTTAACAAACCAGCTACTTGATCAATAAATATTAGTATTGACTAAATTCTGTGATTTCAAAATGGATGTAATAAAGTGGTAATTGAACTTCGTGTCATGCAATTTTGGTCTGAAATCATACTTGTGATTTCAAATCGAACTCGCGCTGCGCGCTCATTTGATTTTGAAATCACACGTATGATTTCAGACCAAATTGCACTCCACTCAGTTCAATTACCATTATATATCTTAAGCTATATTCTTTTCCTATAATGAAAATCATGGCCAAAGGCAATGAAATTCACTGCTATCAATATATAAGTTATGACACCATTTAAGGTGGCTCGACTGGATTTTTTTGGGGGGATACCTCCCAAATTTGAGAATTAACTACGTCTCCATGAGTAAAGATATGGAAAAAAGGTTACCACAACTGCATTATATAAAGATGAAAATTTCTTATGATCTGGGGTTTATTGCAATCGGAGTCGCCATGGCAACGTAACGACGCCATTATGTTTTTTATTTATCTTTTTGTTTCTATGTACCAGGAGTTTTTTTAAGACATGGCTCAAGGGAGCTTGTACCTGCCATAATTGCCTCAATTATTGCAAAGTTTTAACAAATTCTATGAGAGTGTTTTCGCAATATTTTAAAAAGAAGTTTTAAGCATCATAAAAATGATGCGTATCGGAAAAATAGGTCGAGGGAGCTTATGCATCAGTCTCTCTGTTAAGCCCTGAGGTCTGAGCCAGATTAAATTTCCTTTGGCAATGAGTAATCCATTTTGTTATTTCTGTTTGCACAAGCTGAAGAGTTTTATTCACTCTATGAAAAACTCCGGAAATATGAAACGAAAAACTAGTGAAATTCGTAATCAACATGTCTAAACCTCTCAGAGCATCATTGTTTCAATTATTAGTTCAACGCATCTATTTGCTTTATCAAAAAGTTACTAATTTTAAAAATTAGCATACTGTCCCGGAGACAAAAAAAATATTATTATTAGTTCTGCCCATCTGTTTGAATACAAATGTAAAGTGCGGGTGGGCGCAAATCAGCACGGTACACGCAAAACGATGACTCCAAGTCTTTCTCGTGCTATCACAACGATTTTCCTTGTTTTGTTACTGGTGGTCCATATTTCGGCCTATTTGACGTTGATAGAAGGTCGGCTGGCATATTGCAGGCAAACAAGTGAACGTTCAGACGTTAATGACGCGACCATTGCAGAACGCGTACGAAGATTTGGAATTTGGTGGCAGCGACCGTCTCATCCTTCTCAGGTTAGTTTGAGATAAAAAAAAAAAAAAAAAAAGGGTTATTAACCTACTTTTCAAATACCAGGGGAACAATTTGTAATTCAAGAATTAGTCTTTGCATGAGCGGATTTATCTAGTCTAGATTTATCTAATCTAGATTCTCTCCCTTCGACAAGAAAACATGGAGAGCCGTAAAAATCTAATAGAGCAAAAACAAAAAAACAAAAAAACCCTCTTTCAAACCGGCAGTCTATACCATCAATATTATGATGCACCTTCCATTAAGTTTATTTATTTACATGCTTTGTCCTTTTCTTTGTTATTTTTCTTAGCTTGTTTGTTTTACTGCTGATCTTTTACATTTACATTTCAATAAATAGTATCGATTTTAGTTTCACTGATGTTCAAAACGTCGATTGTAATACTGATGTATATAAGACCATCTTGACGCCTCAGTGCTTGAAGTTTGTAATACAAGAGGCGGACCATTTAGTTTAGGATGCGGGAGAGTGATGGGTGGGTGCGTTGGCTCACACGGAAGAAATTGCTCACCGCATTATTTCCTATCAAAATTTAAAAATGGTTGGTCTCTTACAGGAAGATGAGAAATGATTCACGCCCCTTACTTTAGTTAATGATTATCTAGAGCTGCAAAGTAACGCATTATTGACGTTGTTTGTACTGTGAAATAACAATTCCTGCTCTACAGGAGTTTCTCTATCTTCAGAACTTTATATTGAGATAGAATATAGGAATGAGAAGACTTGAAGACCGGGGTCATAGTTTTTCAAGCCTCCCAGAGTTCGCCTCATGTAAGGGAATCCAAGACAGTCTTGAATTCTAGATCCTACGCCGTGGATTCCGGATTCCAGGTACTGTAATCCCGATTCTTGTGCGGATTCCGGTTGCTAGTGGGATCCGGAATCCTTGAGCTGCATTCCGGATGTCAAAGCCCATGATTCCGGATTCCCTTATATGGCGCGACAGAATCAGTGACCTTAAGGGCGCATTTTGGTGATCCATCTCCAGCTGCAGTGGAACCTCGATTTAACGAAGTGGCAAGAGACTGACAAATTTTTTTCTTTAGGTGGAGGATTCGTTATATCGGAACCTCCACTTTAACGAATTTTCGAGAAAACTACCAAAATGTTCGTTTTATCGAAGTATAGTTAATAATTAATTTACAAAACTCAGCATTACCGGATCTGAAAAATTACTGTAAATTTAGTACCGAGCTGTACATAGCTACGGCACTAGAAAGTCAAGAACAGGCAAACAAAACTGCTTAAAACTACTACAACGGAACTTTTATCCTTGTTGGTCTGTTTGGCATTCATCTTTTATCACATGCTTTCATTTGTTCGTTTTCGAGGCAAATTTAACGTTTGCGCTTGTGGATTGTGTTTGTTATAAAGAGGATTTCGTTAAATCGAGGTTCTGTTCCATACATTTTACTGCAATTTTGGCCGGGCTGAAGAAAATCGTTTGTTATACCGAGGACTTCGTTATTTAGAGGTTCGTTAAATCGAGGTTGCACTGTAGCTTGAGTTGCCTCTAACCAAAATGTGGGAACATTTTCCATTTCAAAACTGGATTCAAAGGCCACCCCATTTATGTCATAAGCCCAGCCAATGAATTTAGGGAAACAATAGAGCAACCCTTGAGTTCTTTGAAACTGGTATAACAGCAATAATTTGAACAGTATCAATAAATTTCAAACCCTTCATTTATATAAACATCAGTAAGTATATTATTTCGACTACACCTTACCATATTAACAGATCACGCTACTATATGTTTATATATCTGGGTAGTTCAAAATTTTGCAAACAGCTATATATAAGATAGCACGCGCGCTCTGATTGGCCGAAAGGTGTGTTTGCATGAGAGTATGTAAACATGGTTGTGACGTCAAGATGCTTTGCTTTTCGCGCGCTAATCACGCAAGGACGAACTTGAAAAAGTTGTTTACCCGTTCCCTCGTCGGCTGAACTTGGAAAATCTTCGCAAACAAGCTGTGTCAATTTTGTTTTCTCTTAAGCTGACATTTTAAGCGAGAAAAATCCGTATTTTAGAAATCATCTTTTTGCAAAACAAGAACTGATTAGGCGTGCAAGACTTCTCGTAAAAGACTTTGCGACTTGTAAGGAATTTCTCTTTTAATCAGTGCCTTAACAAAGAGTTTTGCGTTTTTCTCGGGGAAGCTATGCAAACCCTCGACTTCGTCTCAGGTTTGCATAACTGTCTCGACTCCTCCCAACCCCTCTCGTGTTTATATCAGGCTATGCAAACACGGGAAACGTTTTCTATTGCTTAAATATATCTAGCTGGATTTATGAAAACCGCACCAGCGGGCTCCTAGAGGCCAAACACCTTAAACTGACTCAAATAAAGGAAATATTGCCAAGAAGCTCAGCTCTTACCCATGGTTCTCT
Source organism: Porites divaricata (assembly GCA_038088405.1). Taxonomy (NCBI): domain Eukaryota; kingdom Metazoa; phylum Cnidaria; class Anthozoa; order Scleractinia; family Poritidae; genus Porites; species Porites divaricata. Next base: position 21,713,434 of record JBBMOI010000005.1, on the reverse strand, counting down.
TAAAGTGACTCTCTTCTTGGTTTCTGGTTAGCAAAAGAATCATTCAAGTCCATCAAAAAGACACTCTGGAGTTGGCCATACACTCTGGCCACTTGAAGGCTCTAGATGACAGAGGATGCTTGAGACTTAACCAAGTTTTAAGCAGATAATTCAAAGTTAAATCACCCCTCTGACTCCCCGCCCCCCCCCCCCCCCCCCCACCCAGCCTAGCACATGCTTGAGGGGAATGCTTTCATTGGCCAATGGGCTTCAAACATTAAAAGAATTTGACATGACAAACTAAAGGCAGACATGACCAGTGCACTGACTCTCCCAGAGCAAGACTAACGGACAGTACCACACTTCAGCAGCACCCTCTCCCCTCGGGATTGACATGGAGGCCCCTTCCCAACCCATGGCGAGTTAGCTCAGGCACTGAGCTTGACAGTGAGATCAACCAGGACAGCAAGCCCCCTTTGTTTTTCCTCACCACAGTGACCAGAAACCTGGCTATCGCCAGGTTCCTGTGCGAATATTCTGGTCCGTTTTGAGGCATGTTTTCAAAAATTTGGCTAGATATATATATTTAACTTTTGTGGCGTCTAAAATGGTGGAAACGAAGATAAAAATGGAGGTGGGTGGGGATCCCTTTCCTTTCGTGTGCCCCCGCCCCTACCCTACCCTTTTTTTGTGCCTGACACGAAGGCTAAGGTCGGGCATAACTGGCGAGACGTTCTATGCTTTAGAACTAAATGATTGAAACTATTTTTCACCTTTCATTGTTTTTTTCGCAGCGTCAATGCAACACTTATCGCAGTATTCTCTGCAATGCACCAACCACTCCTCTGTCGACACCTCCACCGCTTCCACCTTCTCTACCATCGTCAAGAAAACGATCCCAGTTTAGGAAGAAAGTGATGACTTTTTGATAGCAAACCTCAAAGTGGATGCACATGCTGCTGAAAACTGAACCATGTATTAAACAAACACAGACACGGGAAATAAATTAAAGCACTTAATTTACTGTGAATTTACTGCATCTTCTGATGTCCTTGCGCCTGATTGTCTACTTCTTTCTTCACTGGCATAATAGAGTTAGTAGTCGTTATGCAATACTACTAGTATTTAAATATTTGCAATTATATTATTATTAGTATTATTATTATTACTTTTATATTATTATTAGTAGTAGTGGTAGTGGTAGTGGTAGTGGTAGTGGTAGTAGTAGTAGCAGTAGTAGTAGTAGTAGCAGTACTACTACTACTACTACTAGGGAGTTTACGCAAATCGCTACGGCTGGCGCTGCTACGGCTTTCGCGGTTGATGAGGTCTGGGGAGAGTACGTCGCCGTAGCCCGCCAAAATTCATCTTTAAGCAACGCGAAATACAAACAGTACGGCGAAGAAGTTTTAAAACTAATAAGCGTCTTCGAGGAAGTTTTCGTACGTCTAAAAACTCTAAATGACTTCGTTCAAAGACACAAGGGATTTTATTTTACTTTGCTACGACCAAGGGATTCTCATAAACGACGAAGAACTCATGGTTTTGTACGAACAGTACAAGTCTCCAAACTTAGACCTACCGTACAGTTCATATCCACTCTTCGATCTATATGATATGGAAGATGATGAATGCCTTGCGGGATTTCGAGTGAAGACGAGAGTTCCTAGAATTGGGTCTCAGAAATGGTGAAGTTTTTCCCCAAATGAGAAATGGAACATGAACTCAACTGTCAAATGTACATGTATGTTTCACAGCCAAAGTCCTTTTGTATCGTAAGTTCCATACATTAACTTACTGGAAGTAGAATTAAAGTTACTGTAATAACATTTTTGCGTTTAATCTTTGAGTAGAACTTTGATGAACTGCCAAATTCTTCCAACCTGTGTCATTTGCTATTTATTTCTTGGGGCCTAAGCCTGTTTCTGGTTTGAAATTTTATTTAACAGTTTATTTTTATTTTCCTTTTCTTTTAGTTTTAATAAAATAGAAAAACCAAACTGGTTTAAATTTTTTCAACCAAAAACAAGTTTAAACCAAAATATAAACCTGCCTTCTTCTAATTCTGAACTGAGCTAATTGGGTTGTAACTATCAAATAATGAACGTCAACTCTGGCCCTGTTACGACAGCTACTGTACCGTACATCAGAGGTACCTCTGAAACTATTGCACGTATATTACAACCTTACAATATACGTGTTGCACACAAACCCATAACCACTTTACGACGCCTGCTTACTAATGTCAAGGACAAAGATAAACCGGAGGACAGACAGGGAGCAGTATACAAGATCAAATGCTGCGACTGCCAGGCTTCTTACATTGGTGAAACCGGCAGAAACCTTAGCACGCGACTGACCGAACACAAACGAGCAACGAGGAATGGTGACGTCAACAATCACATTGCTGAGCATCATTTACAGACGAAACATCAAATTGACTGGGACTCTGCGACATGTATAACGTATTCTACAGACTACCATCAACGTCTTACTTTGGAAAGCTGGTTCACTAACTTAGAACAGACGCCACTGAATCGTAGCCAACAGTTACCAGCGCCGTACAAACGACTTATTGACGGGATGAAGCGAAACTAACTACGAGAGATCGACTGGAGAACTGACAATTTGACTAACAATAGACGACTGCTTAACTGTGACAATAGACGGATCGAAACGCGCCAATTACTGATTACGAGTCTTCATAGCCAATGACATCGCGGCTTCACTGACAGACGACCAATAACATCTTGACTTTATTGACCAATCAGATCAATAACCAGAGTATATAATACCATCTACTGACGTGATACAACTCACTTTGACTCTGAAGATGACTACCGCACAGGTTGTCGAAACGTCAGTCACTGTCAACGACAACAGTCCTATTCAGGACTACGTTAACCCGGACGATCAAACTCAACCTACTTTTGAAATGACTCCTGGGTTCAAACCTTTCACAATGACAACCCCAGTTAACACAAAAAAACCTGCAAAGGGTAACATCAACAATGCAAAAAGGCAGAGATCTTGAACCGTGTTTTAAGACTTCTTTGGAAGGAATGTTTCGATAAGGGTCATCATTGCTGCTGTCTGTTGTTGTTACTGCTGCATTATAGCTAAAATTTGACCCTGTCTGGCAGCTTCTTGTTGTTGGTATTGTTTCTTTAAGGCAAATTCTTCCGCTCGAAACTCATTTTCCTTCTCTACTTTTTCCTTCAAAAACTCCACTGCATCATTTTCACTCTGCCTTCGTTTGGTCTGCCTCCCTTGATCACCCCCAGCTTCAGATCTTTTTTTTGTCTGTCCAAATCGCTCCATGGCCTCTTTGCGCATTTTCTCTGCAGTTTGTTTGTCTGCCTCAATTTTCTTTAGGGCTCCCTCAGAATCGCTGGATTCTTCTGCCAATTTTTCTCGGTCTATTACTTTATCAATTAAAGTTTCAAGTTCAGTTAGATCATCTACTGTGATGCCACTAGCTGATTCTTCCTCTTTCTTTTTTTCCAAGTGCTTCTTCTGAAGCCGTTCCATCCTTTCTCGAACAATTTCACCTCTTCACTCTTACTCAAGGCTTCAGCTATTTCAGTCCACTTTTTACCTTTTTCATTACTTCCTTTCTTATACTTGTAAGGTTCTTCTAGAAGTACCTCACGGCATAACAAAGTATCATGTACTTCTGTTCACTCCATAGTCCTGGATAGGAAATCACAAAGATTATTCAACACACAGTTCAACTAAATTTAGTTGTGGCTCGACAATGTCATTGCATGAGAGAAAATGTATTTTTTGCTGCTTTTTGTTTCTAACCACCACCAACTTACATATCATCCAGAAGAATTTCATTGAGAAAGATTCCTGAAGAAATTTATATATGTTTGTAACCCCTTTATATTCAATTTTTTTAAGTACAAAAGGTACTTGTAAATACGCTACAAGAAGATTCATCCCAGTAGAGAAATCAAATTGTGACACCATATGGTAAATTTGACTTTAAAAAAATAAAAACGAGTTGTAAATGTCATTTTCATTTTCGAAAACAGGGATGAGACGCGCTCACAAAAAACATGTGAGCAAATTTTCCACTAGCATAATTTTAAATGCAAGCCACATCCAAAATTGGCCAGTGCAAACAAAACAGATTGTAATTGAATGCCTTTCTGTCTGACAAGCTGTTAATAGATTCCCAACGTTTGGAAAAAAACTGTAAGCAATCACCAAGGAATAATAATAATAATAATAATAATAATAATAGTTTATTGACACTTCTAGCAGATAATATAACTGAATAAACAGTGAAATTTACAAAAATTTACAAGATAATACTAATAACCATTTACAAGCCCAATGATCAATAATACAGTAATTGCATAATTTATCCAAATCTAAATGTAAAAAAGTCATTTGCTCTCTTAGTCTTTTTCATTGTTCTTGTTGGTATTGTATTCCCTGATCTTAATTGATAAGGTATTGTTCTTATTTTCTCTTGCGGAGCCAGGAAAGATATTGGGTGGCTCACATCCCTCATATCAGCCACTAGCTTTTGACATAAAAGTTCCCTACGACTAGCTAAAGATGTAAGATTAGCCTGATACAGCGCTTGCTGGTAGCTAGAGTTAGGAAATATTATTCCCAAGGCTCTTCTTTGTATTGATTCAATAGCGTCAAACAGGTATGCAGGGATATCCTGCCACACCTGCACAGCATATTCTAATACTGACCTAACTTAACATAGTTATACTTTTAGTATGTCTTTTGGCATTACTCCTGCGCGCTTCAATAAAATAAGTGCATATAATTATGCCTAGACAGATTGTGCTCGCAAAATCATGAAAAGTTGCTCTTTTTAAAGCCAAAAAGTTGCTAAAATGTTGCCCAAAAACCCAAGAAGTTGCTACTGAAACTTCAAAAGTTGCTACTTTAATATATCAATATTTCATACGAATATTATTAAATATCATCGATCATTGTTCTTTTTGGATAATTGGAACTTAAGAAAGTTCAATATATTAATCTGAAGTGTATATCTTGGGCACATGTATATTGTAAAAGGTTTGCACAGTTGCAGAACAAAATGTAATATATTAAATGCTCTTGCATCTTATTGAGCAATGTCAACAAATTAAAGAAAATAACAGAAATAGATGTTTCCTTTTCAAAATTTCAACCACATGTTACCCTTGCGCCAAAAGCCTGGTTAAACCAGGGTTTACCAGGGTGCAAGCCTGGTTGAATAACCAGGCTTCTCTGGTTTTCAAACCAGGCTAACCAGACTTTACCCAATGTGCAAAAAGCCTGGTTAACCACGGTTTTCCTGGTAAGTCTGGCAAGTCTGGTTTACCTGAGAACCAGGAAAACCAGGCTTTACCAGACTATCAAAGTGGCTGATTGAACCAGGCTAACCAGACTTGAACCCAATGTGCAAAAAGCCTGGTTAACCATGGTGTTCCTGGTAGGTCTGGTAAGTCTGGTTTACCTGAGAACCAGGAAAACCAGGCTTTACCAGACTTGAACCATATGTGCAAAAAGCCTGGTTAACCATGGTGTTCCTGGTAAGTCTGGTTTACCTAAGAACCAGGAAAACCAGACTTGAACCATATGTGCAAAAAACCTGGTTAACCATGGTATTCCTGGTTGGCTTGGCAAGACTGGTAAACCGGGCTTTACCAGGCTCTTTAAGTAAGTCAATAACCCAGGTTACCTTGGTATACCAGGGTTTTTCTGGCTAGCCTGGTTTCTCATTCAATAACCAGAACAACCAGAAAAACCAGGCTAAACCTGGCTCTTGAAGAACTGAATTAACATGGGTTTAACCAGGCTTGAACCAATTGAGAAAAATTAGTGTCATTAAAATACAAAATTTAGACATTTAGACATTTATTTTATTTGCCACACACACGATTACAATAATTACAAAAAAGTATACCAAAAAAAGAAATGTAGGAAGAAATGGCGAGGAGGCCTAAAGGAAACTATAGAGCTTATATTAATTAGGCCTCCTCAGTTACAATTTTTAGAAGATGGCACAAAAATTACGGCGACGGATACAAAATAATATCAGGTGGAAAATTAAACTAATAAATGTTACGGAATTTTACAAGTAATGTTGAATATTAAAAAGCATATTCGTAAGATTTCAGTTGGAGTATACTAATAATTATTACAAATAAATGCCTTGAGTGCTCTTTTAAAGGAAGAAGGTGAGGAAGCGTTGATGATATAATTCTAAGTTTATGATAGCCTGAAATTTATCAGATTGCTTCAAGTCATTTTTCTCCTCTCAACAACTTCTGAATCGACCGGCCATTAATGCCGTCCAGTGACATCACTCAGTACCCGAAAACCGGTTGATTGCATTCACATATGTATAATTATAAAAGATTTTAGTGGGATTGTCACTTGATATTCAGCAGATCGCATCCCTGGCATTCTTTCATGTAGTTCAAACATTTCGATAAGCTTAATCTTTATCTTAAAAAGCCAAATTGCCCTTGTCCTTGAAACTGAAATGCTAAATTGAACTGCGAATGAAGAATCATAGCGGATAGTCAGTAGGTTTTTCATTTGGAGCCACTTTGTGATTTCAGCGGCCGGTGATTTTGTTTACGTGAAGCTTTCTGAGATCAATATTATAATTTGACCGTCTTACTTTTTTTTACCGTCAAGTGTAATGTTTCTGTTAGCTTTTCTTTCCTGTTTCCTTGTTTCTTTTTCATGAAGGACCAAATAGCTTCTTTTCAATTAAAGCAAATCATTGTGTTTTTGAACTAAGTGTTCCATGTGTGTGTTTATTTCATTGCATGATTGCGACCGAGTTTGATTATAGAATTCAGTACAACCAGTTCAGAGTTGTATTGCATGCAGTTGATAGTTTGAACATTAAACATGAACTGTGATCGAAAAAAATAAAGCAATTCTGTCTCATGCAGACATTTCCAAACGATATTTCTCTGTTTGCCACTTGAAAATCGTGTTTTACTTTTTGCATGAATTAAAGCAAAGGTCAAGGAGTAGTGATGTCACTGGACGGCACTAACAGCCGGTCGATTCAGACAATACTGAGGGAGTAATAACAACTCAAAGTAATCGGATGAAATTCAGGCTAGGTTTATGAAGTGGGACATCAACAATACATACAAGACATCTGGAATACATGTACATACAAGTGGTACTGTATCTCCTATTCAGGCTGCAATCAGAATGTTCCAAATTTCACCATTGAAAATGAACAACCAATTTCAAGGGTTTCATCCTACATGTGTTTAGTTTGGACAAGCTTCAATGGAATGAAAAAAGCCTATTTTCAAGATCAATATAGATCTTTATTTTAGCTGCAGTAATAGCAAATGAGCAGCACACAAATCAGAGTAAACTAACGATGTTGTGTTACAAAACAAAAAAATGTAAATCTTATCTTTGGCCACTACTGTTGCTTCAGCCATCCTATCCATCTTGTAAGTACAATAACTGAAATGCAGCAACATCTAAACAAAGAAAACAACAGAATACATGTCAAGATTACATTGTACATGTAGAATATTTGATCCGTCCTTAAAGAATAAACCATTAGTCAATGATGCAAACCACACAAAAGGATTCATTTTTTTAAGTAACTGATTCATTAATAAAATATATGGGGGTATGGAAACCGGTCATTTTGATTCAAAGTCGTTCAGTACAAGTCGTTTTGATACAAACTCAAGCAGTGAAATTTCGCAAAAAGTTTGATCACTTCAAGAAAAGTTTCCATTTGAACAAGAAAAACACTTTGGGTGAATATTTTTCACTCTTTAAGTCTAGTATGTGAAACTATTTACTGGTACATAAATTATTTGATAACTGAAAAAAGTGTAACTGTTGATGTTGGTACACCTCAAAGGAACGAAATTGTATCAAAACAACTTGTATTGAAAGGACTTTGTACCAAAACGGCCGGTAACCATAGGGGTACACTTACCCAGGGATGAAGCTAAGGAAAAGATAAGCAGGCTTTTATGTACAGGTAGTCAAGCTCACTTTTTTATTCAACTGCATTGGGAAGGGGGAGGGGGGGGAGGGGTCCCAATGATGATTTCCTCCTAAATGCATTGAAAACACTTTTTATATGTAGGTTATCCTGAACACTTTTAGATAACTAGAAATGTATTCTAAGTGATGCAAACAAAAATTTTAATCTGTTCAGTCATCCCAGGGCAACTTGAGTCTTTCCAAAATTATAAGGGGATCAGTAGTATTTTCCTGAAAATTTTAGCTGCAATTTAAAGTTTTACAAAAGTGAGAATTTTTCTGATTCCTCTCTGCATCATATTTTTGATTTAAAAAATTTAGGTTTCCTTTCTAGCTCTTTCTCTACGAAAAATAGCAACCTGGGGAGACTGAAATGGGAAAATTAAAGTTCAGAAAATCTTAGGGAATTTATTAGACAAACTTCAAAAATTGGGTCTTTCTGCAGGTACCGGAAAGCTTTGTATTTTTGGTCACTTGGGATTAGTCTTTATTTGGAGTTGCTTTGTTTCCTGTCTTTTATTTCTTTTGTATTACATCATCTGTGCTCCGGTACTCACAGAAGGAACCCAAAAATTGTACTATTAACAGTCCTGGAGACATCCTTGCTTACCCTGGCATGATAGTAATCAATCTGTTTTAATACATAATATTTATGAATTATTTTCCATAACTGTTGTCAGGTTTGTTGAAATGAATTTTGAACAGTTCCATCAGCAGAGCCAACCATGCATTTAGGGTCCCGGAAAAATTTAGTACACTGTAATTCAACTTCTTTCCCTATATAAAAAAACTAATTGCCTACTTTGAGGGAAAATAATATGCTCTAGTGCTTATTGATTAGAACATGGGACTATTAAACAATTTCAAGGCTGGAATAGTGAGACTTCCTGTGACAAACACTACTCTCATTTTGGCCACATGCACATGTTCTGTTCAAGGGTCAAATGACCCTTACTGCTTTTTCCCAGTGAATCCGTTCGTCGACGAGACTGATTTGTCGTTTGAAAAAAAAAGAGATTTTCATGCCCAAACATCATTTCGGTAAAAGTGAATGCCACATGCGTACCGGAAAGCTTGTATTTCGCACATCAACTGCAATCGCGGCAAGCTCTGACTGTCCCGGTGCACAACAACCAAAATATAATTATTTTGCTTTACTAGCAAGTAATCTAACATAAACAAGTACTACTTAGGAATGATTAAAAACAGAACTCACCTAAAATCGTTTCCCGAATCCAGCCGGATGATCTGATATCAGCGGTGCGAAGTTTTCGTTACATGTTATAAAAAAGAAAAGCGATCGATTGTGCTGCCAAACAGTCGCTCAACAAGTGACGTTACTTAAACTTTTGCGTTAGAGGTTGAACATGTTTTGAATACGAAAATTCTTCCTACAAAAAATAACTACGTATACAGTCAGCTAACATGCATAAACCTTGCCAAGATAAAAAAGCGCCGTTATTTCAATTGAACCGCCCAGAGCTCCTACTGAAACCGGTTTGAGCGGTTTGCCTTGCGACCGCGCCTGTAATTCGAACATCACTGCTGTCCATTTTTACAGCGTGCGCGCCTAACAACAATCGAACTTTTGATCTAGTGATCAATTCAACCAACAGTGTGATCCACGTTTCAAGGCGAGTTTTTGCGGACTTAGTTGAATTTTCGTCGGCTAAATTAAAGGAGAAGATGGACCAGTAAGATTGAGGTACGATATTTATCTGTAGCGAAGCGTTATAAAAGATTAAAGCTAACAAGAAACTCACATACTGCACAGTACGTGGTAAGCTAAGATTTCCGTGCAGCCATATTCAGATCATATAAGCTTAAGTCATCTGTTGATTCCCCTCACATTAACTATTTGTGTGAAATAGTATGAAATGACTGCTGCAAGCCTTATATATGAATGGGGCCGTGCGGAAATCTTATAACAAACTGGATCCAAAGTTCAACGTAAGCTTACGTTTTATTCGTGTGTTTATTCTTATGCCGCGGTTAAGGCCATCCTCACCATTGCATGATCTCTTTTGCTATATATGCATACGCGTCTCTGTTTAGGATCATGCTATGCTTATGCTTGCATCGCTAAAACTGCACTTGCATGTCCATTTCTGTTCATGTTCTTTCTGGAGTCTAACGTATATCATATGAATTTACATTCACTTCGTTTACTGTGTATTGTTCTATAGTGTGCTTGATTACACTTTACTTCTTTAAGAGAGCGCATCGCACTCAATAAAGGCTAATTATATCACTGAGTTTTATTCGGGTCCTTTTTTGACTGTGTAGAGGGCTCTTTTTTGCATGAGCTTGCATGACCATTGAACAAGCATCATGCATGGAGGCTCACCACAGGGCCTGCCCTCATCAAAATGGCATGTCTCAAAGTTATCATCGCAATTATTTTGCTCGTTGGTCTTGGCGAATGTGCTCGTGATTTAACAAAATGTGTAGTTTGGAAAAAACTCTAATTATTGACAGAAATCCTCTGTGGCATCAAGAAACTAATTTAAATCCAATATATAGACCATTTTCTCAATAGTTCCCCATCAGCAATGTATTCTTTGCCAAACTTTGCGGTTCTTGAAGGGGAATCAAGACACAAGTCGAGTGCCAAGCAACAACAATCAGCCATGTTCGTGTCAGACATCCTTGAGAAACTTTCTCTTTCACCTCGTTCAGCGCATCACCAGACCTTTAATTCCCTTTTGGACAACGAATATCTTTCCTAAGTTCCTGCTACCATTTGAATCTCAAGCAAGCTTTTAAAGTGAAGAATTTGGTTCCTATGACTATGTACCACTGTCTCTGTCACCGGTCACATGCTCTTTATCAAGTCAAGTGCACATGCTCATGCAAAAAAAGACTGCTGTTGACTGTTTATAACTCTCTCACACACTGTAGAATTCCTATGATTTAGTTCTGTTGTGGTTTATAAATTTAGAGCTTCATTTGAGGTTTTGAGTGGGCTTATAAAATGGTTTGGCTCAATGGTAATGAAGATGTGTGGACTGTGTGTTTCAAAGAGACATTGATCACAACATTCAGTATTGTCAACATGGCATTAGTCTGTTGCAATGTAAAATAATATTGATACCAAAATTTAACTCTCCAATTTTTTTTATTTTCTTGACTATCTTGTACAGCAATAACCACAATGTGCGATGTACTTGATTTTTATGTTCTTTAAACATTAGCAAGCAATGATATTATCTACAGTGTGTAGTCACAATATTTATACAAAAGCAATGGCTCATATATACAACTGTCCATGTGTTGACCTTTTTCTCTTAGATCAGTGTGTGATTAATGTGGTTTATGTTTGTTTGTCATGCCTTAAAGTAATTGGGCAGCATGCAACACGGCGTAATGTGCCCACTCTTGAATGATTATTTTTTTCACTGCCAGCAAATTTAAGCTGTCTGATTATCTTGTTTTTTAATTATTTTAAAGAAATGCTTTAGCATCAAACTTTGTGAAAGTTATGATTAATATTATTAGTCTAACAGAACTTCACGTCCTCTAATTCAGCCAGTAATCTTACTTGCGATGAAACAAATTGGACTCCCGGTACACAGTTGTCTGGTTTTGTTAGACACCTGTACATGTATGATTGCAGACTGAATTGGACTCCGCTCAGTCTTACTGAAATAGTGAACCTACATGTTATTTGCAGAACCCGTAATTTAGAGCAAATTTTCAGTTGTTGATTGATTATTATTCTTTGACAGGTTCAGTCAAAAAATGGAAACCAAGTTCAAGCAGTGCCATAGGAGGCAACAAATGCAGCTAAGGATTTACACATTGTAGTCTGTAAACTGGATTTACAGTGTACTTAAACCTTCCACACTGCATTATATGCCTGTGATTTTCATAAATGTCTTGCTAGTCTCCTAAATGCATGTTTACAACAAGTACCGGTACATGACTGTATTTCTACATGTTAAATGGATTGAAATTCAGGGTATTATACCATAAACTATTAATAATGTTCAAGATGTATACTCACTGTTGTTCCTAATTTTTAGCTGCCTTTTTTCAATAAAATTTTATTACATTGGCTTATGAAGATACCTCTTTATTGAAACATTATTACAGTACCTCCAAAAATGTAGCATGTACTTTTCAGTCCAGCTCTTGCTTCTTGACAGGATATTTTTAACTTTATCACAAAAGCCAGGAAAAAACCTTGTTATTGTTTTGTCCTTTGTTCACCTAATTATGATTTGTCATTGTCAACGAGGCTTACCAAGCTTTTAAGGTTTAATTGAACCAGATTACTAGAAAAAGGTCTGGGAGAACCAGGCTTACCATGCTTTTGAGATGGGAGATTTTTACCGGGCACACCAGGAAACCCTGGTTAAACCAGGCTTACCATGCTTCTGAGCTAGGGGTTTTTAACCAGGCCTACCAGGAAACTCTGGTTAAACCAGGCTTACCAAGCTTTTAAGGTGAAAATTTTAAACCAGATTTACCAGAAAAGCCTGGTTAAACCAGGCTTATGAGGTGGAAAATTTCAACCAGGTCACCAGGAAAGCCTGGTAATACCAGACTAACCAAGCATTTCTGGTTAGGCTTTTGAAGTCGAGACCTGAGTTACCAGACTTTCATGGTAAATTATAACCAGGCTTACCTTGAAAGCCTGGTAAAACCAGGCTCAACCAGGCTTTCAATTTTAGTTGATAATTGTCAAAAGCCTGGTAAGTCTGGTTCAACCAGGGTTTACCAGGCTCACCAGGCTTTTAACCAGACTTTTGGTGCAAGGGTAATTTTTGTGATTCTTATTAGACATATCAATACAAACTTGCTCAAAAGTTGCTAAGAAAGCCAAAAGTTGCTCAAGGTTGCTAAAATTGGAAAAAGTTTAAAAGTTGCTCAAAAGTTGCCGAGCACAATCTGTCTGGGCCTACATACAATCTCTTAGCTGCTTTGGCAATTACGTATTCAGCATGCGCATTCCATTTAAGGTCATCACTAATTATAACTCCTAAAAGCTTATACGTTCGTACACGTTCTACTTCTTTGTTTCCAATAGATATAGGTGGTAAAGTTGTGATTGAATTTTTACATTTCTTTAGATTTAGCTTCATCTTATGTTCAATACAATAATCATGAATTTCTCGGACAACTATATCTAGTACACTAATGGAGTTCCTTGGGATAATCTCGAATGCAGTAGTGTCGTCAACATACTTAGTACGCATATGCCAGTTCTTGAGCAACTTGTTTATCATGATGGCAAAGAGTGTTAATCCTAGTTTTGTCCCTTGTGACACACCTCCGTTGACCTGTTTCCATGGTGACAGGGACGAACTTACGCGCACAGCTTGAATTCGATTGGTTAAAAAGGACCGTACCCAGAAAAGCAAAGTTTGATCGATATTAAAGTATTTGAGCTCATCTAATAATACTGAATGGTCTATGAGGTCGAAACCTTTAGTAAAGTCTGCAAAAAAGATTCGGACTGAGCAGTTTCCCAAATCGATAGCCTCATGTATTGCTTGCATTAAGTAGATGAGTGCGTGCACAGTTGAGTGTCCATGGCGTGCGTATTGGCGTGGGTCAATAGTGTCTGACACCTGTCCCAAAAGCCTTTTGTTAGTAAAACCTTCTGATATCTTAGATCAGACTCGAACTCAACCAATGAAGGCAAAAGATGGAAATCTCGAACGAACAAGTAGAGATATTTTAACTCTAATGATTCGTAGAAGGCAAGTTTGAAAGAATGATAGTTGTAGAGGAAACCGTGAACAAAGTTGTGACGTCTTAACAAGCTGACGTGTCAACTCTAAAACATCTGCATTCAAAACGGACGCAAAACTCCCTACATGCAAACGGACGCAACATCCCCCAACATTGTTGCGCCATTAATGTTGGGAGTTGTTGCTTCCGTGTTGGCAGTGGTGTGCAAACGGGTGCAACAACTCCCACCATTGTTGCGCCATTAATGTTGGGAGTTGTTGCGTCCGTGTTGGCAGTGGTGTGCAAACGGGTGCAACAACTCCCAGCAATGTTGGGACCTAAAGTGGATCGTGGGAAGGATACAACCCATAAGTGTTTGTAAAGCATGCGTAATGAGCGAGCGTGGCCCCGACAATGTTGGAAGAGCTGTGCAAACGGATTTAACATTGTTGTGCTGCCCTTCGGCGATTACGGAACAAAAGAAATGTTGGGAGTTGTTGGCTGAAAAGTTTGATCGGTTTAAAACTTTGCATAACAACATCCAACAAAATGCAACAGGGTGTGCAAACGGACGCAACATGTAACATCCAACAATGTTGGTAGTTGTTGGTCGACAATGTTGCGTCCATTTGCACACATCCTAATACTACAACCAGGGGGAAGCCTTCATGTACGTGCCAACGAGGCGAATTCGTTTATCTTTAGTGATGATCTTTGCGATTTATACCGTGATTTTAGAGGTTTACAATGGATTTTGCTATAGAAAAGGATGGCACTCAACTTTTAAAAAAAAAAACTTTGGTACATTCTAGGCTTTCACTTCTATTAAACTCGAACTAGAAGTAAGCATGAGTATAAAATAAGGCCTAAAGTTGCCCGTGCAAATTATTTTAAATATTCATTTTTTCATAGATATATTAATGATTGGAACTCTTTGCCTTCTGAAGTAATGTCATCTCCTAGCCTTCAGTCTTTTAAAGTTTCACTGATTAAGTACCTTCGCTCATAATTTGCCTTAAAATACTAGGCATAGTGTCTTTAATATAAGTTATGCATTATTGTTAGTCATCTAGGTTTATAATTTATAGCCTAATTTATGGTCTTTTAATATAAGTTTATATATTAATTAATTAACTTTTTTCGTTCTTTTTTCTTTTTGGAGGATATGTCTTAGCATGGGAATTTGGTTTCCCCCTGCTACCGTCCTGTTAACCATTTTTGCATTTCTGTTTGATTGTATATATTAGTATTAGTTCATTTGTATCACTTATGTATGGTTACGTACTGTGATTAAAGATTAAAGATTAAAGATTAAAAATAACAACGTAGCTTGAAGCTTTGTTGGTAAATTGGAGCAAGTTAGCACTAATATTTTATGGAAATTCAAAACTATAAACTTTAGAAAGTAAAATATAGTTCAGGTGGGGCCTTTGGCCGCTAAAATTAAAAACTAGAATTAAATTCCGAGCTTTCGCCGATCTACGGCATCATCAGGGGCTCATCCTCGGTGTAAGAACCTGTTAAACTCACCGGTGACGTAAAACAAAGAAAACAAAGAAATCAATACAATAAAACCTAGAAAAATAAAAGGTACAAAACAAAGAAAAAGTTCACAGGTTCTTACACAGAGCTAAACCTTCATCAGGGATAAGAAAAATATTTCGCATGGAAATATACATATGAAAAAATTCGTGTAAGCAAAATGTGTGAAAAGCGCAAGAATGGGGCGCGGGAGGAATGTATCAGAGGTATAATAATATAAACTTGAATAAAATACAAAGATCTAATGATCGAGAGGCACAGGACAAAGAGTCTCTCGAAAGGCAAAATGATTCATAATGGTGGTCTTTAAAACAAAAGGTCTGCAAATTCGTTGCATTCCTCATAGGAGTCAGGAGTGTCGTCAATGTAAATCGACAAAAACTTCTAAAAAACAAAAAGTCCTGAAATGCGTTGCATCCCTAACGGGAGGACTGGTTCGATGTAAATCAACTGCGAAGAACACGCTTGTTCTGATAAACGTTTTGAGAATACAACCCTATTCCTTGATTAGCTACTGCATAAAATTTAATTTACAAAGAAAAAGATAACACTGAAACCCCTGGTTATGAATCGAGAGACGAACACGTACCTCAATATAAATCGAGCTGCGAAGAACAAGCTGGTTGTGACAAAAATTGGAGCGAAAATAAAAACCCTATTCCTTGATCAGCTGCGGCTTTAAACGCAATTTATAAAGCAATCCAGAGCACTAATAGCCCTTTTTAAACTAGAAATCGTATTAAAGCTTGGTCACCTGTTAGGGCCTCTTAAACCCAAAACAAACAGCTGCATACGGGATCACCCAATTTCGAACCACGGAATTGTAAATACAAGATCATGACGTCACTTCCCAAATATGGGGTCTTACTTACACCCAAGTGTGGTCAAAAATGCAAATTTTAGAGGGTTACGCTGAATTTGAGAGTTTTTGTCTACATTGTTTGGGATTATGAATTTACCGCCGAGGCAACCGAGCTAAGAAGCGAGGTTGCCTCGTTGGAAATTAAGTAAGGCTTTGCGGTTAGTGTTGCACAAGTTTAGTAGTAGCTATAGAGGTACCCTGCGGAGCGCATCGTTAGGAGGATGAAACGCAGAAAGAAAGTAAGCTATCTGCTCTCGTAATCCACCATATTTGGAGGCAACAAGGCTCAGACTGATAGTGTTGTCTCTGGTTCTGCAAATTCTAAGGAAGGCATTTGTCTCTTTCTTTTTGGAATTCAACTTTCGACCTTTTGTTGCTTGGCTTAAGTTTAATTTTGTCAACCTTGTAATCTGACATCATTTAACAAAAAAGCCAAAGAAAGCATTACATTATTAATTTGCTGACACTTCTTTTCCGACAGCTCATTTCCTTTTTATATCGCAATCACACCTGCTTTTTTGACAACTACGAAGAGCATGAAGAAAAGAATGAAAAAAAATGATACTAAATTATAATTCCGCGGAGGCAAACTTATCATGAATTGGAACTGTTGATACGTCACGTACAAGAATACCATACCTGTGTATGGTAACCAAGACGTTCAAGATGTCAAGCAACGAAACACTAGGACCAGTGTTGGCCGGATACTGTTGTTGGCAGTATCCTTTTCATTTTAATTTGTTCTCAAGGGACATTATCAGTTTCATTTGTTCTGAAGGGTAATTATCAGTATTTGTCTTAAAAGACAAAGCGAGCGCATAATAAAAGTGGTTGAACTCCATTTACCTTTTTTTTTTTACTCTTAAAACCATTAGTGAGCAAAGTAAAAAAAACTACATGAACATACGTCTTTACTGCTTTTATTATTGATGGCTATTTAGTTTCAATCATTGCCCGATGGATTATACTGCATCAGAATTAGCTCAGATTAGAATTAGTCGACTGTAGAGCGACAGGTCGCTTTTGGGAATCTTAGGGATTGATCATAACTCAATGATCGATATTTAACTTTTCTGAATCTATTTTTCGCACGTTCCGAGGTAAACTATGACTGAACCACTAGACATTTAGTAGTTTTTGTGAAATATGTCGTATGCCAAAGGTGAGATCACATGGGATCTAGATCTCATGATCAAGTGTTTGTTATAACGCTATTCCATCAGTAGGAGGGGCTTCCTTAAAATGATGCATTAGATGGACTAACAAAGTGAAATGACAACTTTCCTCGCATAGGGGAAATTGTACCATTTAACTAGAATCGAATGGGCCTTTTACCGTTAAATAAATATCTGGTGTTTGATTTTAAATTTGGCCTACGCAAAACAGTAAAAAACCAGTTGAAAACAATTTTAAAGGAGAATGAAAATAAATAGCGGTTCAGCATTTTACCTCTACAAATATTTAATCACACGCACATAAGTCTTCATTTCTGTTTTGAAGTTCAATTTAAGCTAGTGCAGGTGGGGTTTTAAAAGGTTATAAAGTGGAACAGTAAGCTGTCTTTGGCCAGTGCTGCCTGAATTTACTATAGGCATTTGACAGAAGTGTAAATCATGTTTCTTAGCCTGGGAGTAGCAATGGCAGTTTTATGTTTTGTTATCGACCTTCAAAGCTTTCCTTGCACAGAAGCATGGACAGGGCCCCCTTCTGCAGAATACAGAAGGCGAAGAAGATACGGAAAGAGGACCACGGTGAATCTAGAGGTACTCGAACTCATTATTTCCCCTACTCCTTATCAGCTTGGTTATACGTTTCAATGCAGAGTGAGAAAAAAGGGGCTTGTGACGGCGAGTCCTAACGCTTAAACGAATTGTAAATATACAGCTATTTCGAGAAAGGTTGTCGGACAAAATGTGCACGCGACAATCCCGAAAGGCAATATAGGATATGATCAATACACTTTTCCTGACGTCTCTAGCTGCCGAACTTACTTTTGTTGCTTTCCTTTAGCACTAGAAAACACATTTCCAGGGCCTTTCGTGCCAATTCTTTCAAATTTCTTTGAAGAACGGAGAACTCAAAACCACCCACAATGCCTTTTGGGATTGTCGCGTGCACTTTTTCCGACAACCTTTCTCGAAACAGCTGTATGTTCTCTGTCATATTTTGTCGTACTTGCAACTCTAAAAAGATGATATTTAGTGATTCTATCGAAAGGCAAGCAATAAGCATTATTTTTTTATGGATTATGAGACACATTTTTCGATAACGGAGGGATACTACCTTCAAATAGTTAGCCAATTTTTTCAAAGCTGCAATCCATTTCCATCCAGGCTATCGAACGTTTAACCCTATTCAGACCGGAGGGGCTTTTCGAGTCCCTCTCGTGAAAAAGTTGAATCACTTCAAAACCTTTCAAGCTATGACCACCATAGTTAGCTACCGTTCCTTTTCCAAAAAATTATCTGGGAACACCTTAAAGTCGTCGCGAAGTATGCGTCAACAATGATGTTACCATGGCAACTGCGTTTTGGCAGCGATGTTTTTTTTTTAATTTCCTTTTTTTTCTTTAAAATAGGTTTTCGTTCTATTTTTAACTATGGAATTATTATATTACACTTAAATTGGCATTAATTTATCAAATTAACGTTATTGTCGCTGTTGAAGAAATCCAGGATTTTAGGTGACTAGTTTGAGAAAAAATCATGAGGCAACATTAGCTAATGGCAGATGCTGAGGTGAATTTTCAACAGTGTCCATTTCTCTCGGAAGTGCATGTTACGCCCATTTTTTGTTGTTGTTTCCTAAACATTTTATACTCAGATCAAGCTTGTCATTAAAAATTCCTTGATTTATACGGGTTTTAAGTAAAATGGAATACATTTAATCATTCAAACTGGCGAGGGATCCAAGATGGCGGATGCTTCCAGTTCTTTTTAGTAATAAATGACGTAATCTTGACGTCACTACTATTGTTAAAGGTTAGTTATACGCTGTATGTTAGCTAACTTCTTGATTTAGCAAACAACTTACTATTTAAGTATTTTCGCTTAATGTGACCGCTTTGTTTGCAAAAAAAAAAACTTGGCTACTATGTCTATGAAGTATTTCAACTTAAAGATTTTATTCCAGAAAACAAAAGCATGGGAAATAGAGATTTCTATTTATGACTTTTAACTAATACTACCTGTTTATTTGATTATTTTAAATATTATTTAAATTAAAATTGTCATATTTTAAAAGCAATACCACTTCTGTACATCGGACTGCTAAGAAAATGTTGTGTTATATTATGCTTAATACGCAATTGGAGTGAAATTTGGATTCTGCCAATAAATTCGACAATATGACGTTACAATGACGTCAGATTACATCATTTCAAATGAAGAGTCGGTTTTGAAGGAGCCCCCCACACGGTCGAAAAAATTCCAGGTTGGGATATTTGATACCTAGCATTAGGGTAATTAAGATAGTGATTCAGCTAATGATTCACGATCCTTAAAAAGCATTTATTTAGTAATGGTTTTTAAGGATTGTGAGTACCCAAAAAATTGTCATAGCTCCTTTGACGAGAAACAACTACGACACTGTAAATTGGTTCAAACTACTACCTAAAAAGTAATAATAATGATGATGAATAATAATAATAATAATAATAAAATGCACATTGTTATTTTCCTTTCCTTTATAATTCTCTCTTAAGTGCTATCATTCAAGGCAAGAGAGGTCCTCTCTTGTTCAAAGCGACTAGTTAATTGTTCCTTACACCGAACTTACAAAACAAAATGAAGAAAAAGCAAAACAATCTCAAACGCTGTAACCCGCTATTGACACTGCCGCTAAAATGGTGCCATCCATCTACCTGTACCACTGCTCTGTGGAGTAACGTTCTATTTATTTGTTTGGTTATGATGCTTGTGCATCATCATATTCTCGTTATGTTAGATAACTGATCTGTTATATAGGTACCAAGCATGCCAGCATAAAAGTGGTCACACATCTTCTTAATGTACGTTTATCATTGTCACTCTTACAGAAAACGCGGCATCAGCTACAGCCTATAAGGGGACCAGATTTTGACGATTCACATAGACGACGGAAAAGCAAGTGGATGCCAGTTACCAAATAACGTTATAGAACGAGCCTTCCAAAGTAATGTTGTGAAACTTGGGTACAATAATGATTATGGAATAAATGCCGCTTCTTCGATAACTCTCACGTAGCAAGTTTCTTTTTGTATCGCAGGTGCAAAATTGTTTCACGCACTTCTAAGAACAAAACTAAGGGGCTGCTCACACTTGGAGCCCAGGAACCAGTGCCTGGGTACCGGCACACGCTTGGAAATTTTTGCTTCAATTCGGGCCAACTTTTTTCGGGACCGTGCGAAGACTGGTTCCTAACAAAGACAAATTCAAGATGGCGACCTGAAGCCAGACGAACTACGGCTGATTATAACGGCATTGAAGAGCCGTGAAAACATTAGGAATTGCAATTTCAAACCAATAAATGAAATGAACACAAGTTAAACTATTCATACAGTAATATTTCAGCTCAGGAGACATCATGTCATTTAGAGCAGCAGCTCTGTTATGTATATCGATTGTCGTCCTAATTATCGATCTCTTTAGTAACAACTAAGTTTCAAAATGCCTTCTTTAAGAACTTCGCTTCGATAAGTTTAACTTACCTTCATTAAGAAATTTGAAGGGACACCTTTTTTGTTTGGTGGGGGTGTTTTAATGTCAAAGAAGAGACCTCAAATACACTTGAACGTGGCTGAACTGGTGTTGTTTGACGATGACATGATGTATTATTGTAACTTCCCACTTTTCAACGAACAAAATTCCTCGCTGTTTATTATTATCTGCCACGAAGGTTAGCATTTTGTCTTGACAATTCACGAAGTAGAAATCGCTTTACTGAGAATAGGACAACCTCGGAGCGGAGGAGTGATTTTCTTGCTTCTCGCAAGTCATCCAAAACCTGTTAGTTCATCCATTAACAAGCGTGATGTGAACCTGATTGACCTAAAAATGGTATTTTTTGTAAGAAAAATTCACGTGCGTAAGCTCCAAACTTAAGCAACTAAAGCATCAAAACAAAGGATAAATACCTTCTTCATGTTTTCCTTGTTTCCGTTTTTGAGATATGGGCACCAAACAGCAGATATAAAACCTTTTCCAAAGCTTACTTCAACCAGACTTTTCTCTCAAGAACCTCGCAAGAAACTCTCTCTTCGCCGACATAAAGCTAGTCTCAAAATATTCGAAGACAAGGCATGCAAGGTACCGATAAAAAGCTCTTTCTTCGTAGCTTTTATCGCGCTCGTCAAAACATTGTTTATTAGTACCAGTTCTCTCTCACATGGCGATAAAGCCTGACCGATTTTCGCTCTTGGCGGGCTGCCGATATGGCCGCGCAGAATTTCAAAGAAGAGGACTGGGGAATCGGGGACACGAAACTTGGCCAAAATTGGCACAAAAATTTCCAAGCGTGGCACAGAAAGGTGGCTGTGTTCATGCCTTGATATGTGACGTGTACAATATAGCCATTCAAGGGCTCGACCTTATACTCGTACAAGTACAGTTTACTCACGACCTTAAATATGCCTCTTTATTTGTCTCCTTCTCTTTTCAGACGGAAAAACACACGCCACGCGAGCGCAAGTACCCCTCTTTTGGCTTCTTTTTTTTAATGTTATTTGGGAGTTGGAGGAATTTAAGTGTACCAAAACGTAACCTCTTGCCTTCATTTTACGGAACATAAATCCAGGTCGCGTGATACAGAAGTGGAAATCAACTGTTACTGTGGTGGGATTAAGCTATGACTTCATTGGTTGTTTTAATTTTCATTTCGTTTGGCAAAATATAAGCCCAAAACGTTTCTAACACAAAATTGAACAAAAATAATAAAAAAAGGAACAAAACAAGTTAATTAAATATGTTTTTCAGAAGGTTTTTACGTCACGCATGCGCAGTCACGATCAGAATTGAACTTGAGAAGCACTGAGCTCGCAGGTGTTTGCCTGCGTCAATGAAAGAACGTGGCTGTGGCAAACTCCGAACACACAAAGTAATATATAATTTTTAAATTGGTATTTTTTAATTCACCTAAGGAAACATTAATTTAATTCAAGATGTGTAGGAGGAAATAAGAAAAAAAGCTAAAAACGATACCGCCTGCCAAAATATGGTAAATTAATTTCCTTACCTTTCGAGTTTAAGAAAAGGAATATTGACAGATTTCACTGAAGTTATGAAGAAGGGACCGAAAATAAAACAAAAGAGATTTGTCGCTTATTTTCTTGCATCGACATTATGTCCCTGCTTAAAGAAATTATTGATAATAAACCCACAACTGATTATTAGAAGTATGTTGCTTGCTTAGGAGAAAAGGAAAACCGAATAACGTCGTTGGAAATTAGCTTTCCAGCCAGACAAACTATGGTAAACTCCAGTAAGCACGTTGTTGTTAACAACTTGACATGTCGTCAAATCAAATTTAGATACAACAAAATTGATTACTTTTGTTCTACCATTTAATTTCCAAGATATAAAGCAATAGAAAAGTATCATCAAATTTGTGAAAGGTGATCTTATGTATTTTAAACTAGGTACAATTGTCACCATTTGAAGTTCTCTAAAATCTACCGACTCACTGAAGTGATTCCCAATTTATAGTCGAATTTAATAATCATTTCCCTGGAGTTAAACAATTAAACCAGATGCTGAAAGGAGCAAGACTACTGAAAGTCTTTAGTTTAATAATGACATAAAAGAAAAATGTGACATTGACTTTACTATTGTAGAACGAATAGCTTAGAAGCACAGAATTGTCATCTACCCGAGACTTTGAGCTTAAACACGTATTTCCCTTGCGTGTATCGAGTGAGCGTTAAAGTAAGCGCTCATTTACTTTCAGATCGTGTGTACTTGTCACACGAGCATCCGTGATTATTTTAAGCCCCATTGTTCTAAATAAGTGTTTACTCTTATTTATCGACTCTTTTCTTGATTGTCATATTATTCCAACGAAACATTTCACGTTCTTTGCATACATAGACTAAGCTGAAATAAACGCTTCAATTAATAATCTGTTATTAGATCTTTTATCTACAACTACAAGAGGTTACCCCCTGTTTCCCCCGCTTGGGAAAGATAAAGGAACAAAAGAATGATAAACAGCGGCGACTGGGAGAAGTCAAATGTCATTATTACACGCCACCGGATCGGAAACAGTAAAAAATACATAAAAAGAATCATCCATAGCTCTTTCACGCAAGAGTTACTTTTCTACCACCTGAAAATGGCATCTAAGGCTTTTTGTAATTATTGGTTTATCTATCTTTTAATCATAAACGTTTATACCTCTGGAATAGCTTCTAGAGACTATGAAAATGAAACAAATGCACACAAAAGAGCGCTCGGTGTAGGGAATTGGAAGCAATCGGCGTTGCCCAAAGGTGAGAGCGTTTTTTTATTATTTTTTTCCCGGCGAGTTTTCAGTTGTGAAAAGAAAAGAAAGAAAGCCTTATCCTTTGTCACCAAAGGAAATTTGTGAATGGTTCGTATAGTATCCATTTCTCTACATTTCACTGTCGTCTATGTAGCTGCTACACTACCGGCCACTATTTTGCCCCGACGGACACTCAGTCCATACATTGACTCTGGTTTAAGCCTCGCTACAACGGTCACCTCTCTACTATGGCAACGGCCACTAAAGCGTGTCCCCAACTGCCAAATTAGGGACCTTACAGTGACCTTACGATCCAACAACGGTGACGTCCATGAAAACGTCGCTGAAGACTAGATTTTCAAACCATTTCGTGGTTATCCCAAGTCACCCAGTTACTTAAAAGAAGGGAATTTATGTTATAAGAGCTGAAGAAAGGGGACCGCGCCCGAGTTCAGACAAAAATGGTAGAATAGATCGCCTGGCCGTTCCCGTTTTCTGGTAAACATAAAATTTGGTAATTTTGCGTCGTTAAGGTGTACAGGAACGGCAAAGAAATGTGCTAAAAAGCGTGATGCACGTGCAGAGTTATTGTTTGCTAATCGAAAAAGATTAACTTTTTGACGTTGCCGTTGCCGTTGCCGTTGCCGTTGCCGTTAAGTTTCGTAAGGTCCCTAATTCTCGACAACGGCCAGTTTTTTTCGGCGACTGATGAAGAAGTCAAGAACGGTCATGAATTTGATTTGTACTCCCTACAAAAAAAATGTCATATTAACCACTAGTACCTCCCCATTACGGCCATCTTTAGACAAAGGCTACTTTCTTTTGCCTCCAAAATGGCCGTCGTGGACAGGTTCGACTGTATTGTAGGTGAGGAATTTATAATAAATAAATGCGAGTTTTAAAACCGTTTTTACCCATGTTGCTTTCAGAAAGAGAACAAATAGGCAATGTTCTCTTGTTTTCAGTTAAAGGTGATTAAATAAGTACTCTTGTTACCGGTCTCTCAGAGTTTAATAATTAAGCTTCGGTTAGTTGGCCAGAAATTCCCCTTTCACCGAAATGAAATACTGACCCTCTATTTATTGATAACTGTCAGAGTGAACATTAACTGAATGTAGATAATTATATAATTTATAACCTTAAAACATTCTAGAAATATAGAAATCAAAGCAAGTGGCATGGCAAGAATTTTCAAGAAGGTTGGGTAGTTGAATCCCTAAGAAGATAATTTTCTTCACGATATAA
This sequence comes from Porites divaricata, assembly GCA_038088405.1. NCBI lineage: Eukaryota > Metazoa > Cnidaria > Anthozoa > Scleractinia > Poritidae > Porites > Porites divaricata. Next base: position 21,688,668 of record JBBMOI010000005.1, on the reverse strand, counting down.
CCTTTTGTTTTCTATTTTCTTTTTCTTTTTCTTTTTTTTTTTTCCTTGAAGTTTCCGAAAAATATAGACCTCACCATTAATTTCTGTCCAGAATTTTGAAAATTTCTGGCTAATCGATAAGCACCCAAGGTGACACCTCATCGGATGTCGTTTAGTTAATGACGGAATAACGACTAAACAAGTAAAACGTCTAGTATTTAAGGGTCGAAACAGGTATTTTACGCAATAGGTCCTTTGCAGCTGGTAGTTCAAGTAGTACAAAACCGCCATGTTAAAGAGCAAAGGACAAACTGTGTCAAAACAAACAAAAGGACCACATCATTGAAAATTGTAATTTTCTTTGTTTGTGTTCTTCCAGTGAATCTCTTTCTCTCTAGCATGGAGGTTTTTTGTACCAAGAGAATGAATAGGTAGCTGCAAAGGACCTATGTGTCCAGACCCAGACTGGGTGGTTCACCAAAGACTATCATATTTCAGATTCAACCAATACAGACTTCAATCTCGCTAATGCAGTTTTGAAGCGATTTGCAGCTAGACGTTGGTTTCCTCCATCTTGTACAAGATGGGGTTGTAATGGTAAGCGAGATGAGGCCACGGATTCGTACAGACGTTTCAAATCCACCATACTTCCTTTACAGCGAGCCTTGGATAAAGCTGTGTCCGTGACGAGTCACAGGATGAGACTGGCCAAGACAAATAAAATCAAATGAACTATTCTCAGGTAGGTGTTTATTTAATCCTAATCCGTAAACAAAAAGTTATGCAGTTGAAACTGAATGCTATATGCTCAAAGAAAACCAATGGAATGGCTGTACATGTCTTGCGCTTGGCAACTTAAAGCTTTTACCAGGTGATCTGTGACGTCACTGCGGGGGCCTGGGGAAAGAAATTTTAATGCCGTATCCCATAAACCAAAGCTGACGGGAACAGATTGAATTGAATTGAATTGGTGCGCGCCTTGGTTTATGGGATACGGCATTAAAATTTCTTTCCCCAGGCCCCCGCAATGACGTCACAGATCACCTGGTATGTGTTGGGGGGTGAGGCGGGGGATAAACTGTGGCGTTAGCCTTTCACCCTGTTGAAGGTAAACTTGCCCAATAGCATTCTTTTGGCTCTTTCACTTAAGATGGCTACGTTGCGGTGACATCTACGAATGGGTCAGTATTATGCCTAATTGCCGTAAGGGAGTGCTTTGGAGATGATCTAGCTTAATTGTTAAAATAGTTCTTTTCACACATTGCTTGAAATTTCTCAAAAAGTTTCCACTAATTTCTCAAAACGTTGCTCAAACGTTGCTTAAACAAACGAATTCAATTTTTTTTTTGTAACGAAAGCTTCTCAAAAGTTGCTCTAAAAATATTTTTTGTTGCTGTCTTCCTTTATTTGGTCTGATGCGAAAGTATGCAAATTGTACAACAAAAGTAAGCTTTGTAAGTAGTTTTGTTCAACTTTGCTGCGTAACCAGTGTTGTTAAATAACTTTGTCCTTAAAATAAGTAAAGGGTGTAGGGGAAGACTACGCATGAAGAGTTAAGTTAATTATAAAAATTATAGTATGAGCCAATAAAATTGTTTTTGCTGTTGTCAAGACTTGAATGGCCATCTTCACCTGAGACACTTGGGTCAGTCGGATCTGAATCTTCGTCCGCCATTTTGACATTTTCCTTAAGAAAACCGCTAACCTACATTGTAGCATCCCAGCTGCATGTTATCTTGTACCCAAGATCTGCTCCCGGCGGGGGGGAGGGGTATAGCTCCTTTTTACAGTCAAAGCAGGTCAAGCGTTTCCGTCGCTAACGAACTAATGAATTCATTGATGGAAAAATGATTTGGTTTGTTGATTCAATAATCCATTCATAAAATGAACAATCCAATATTCATATCCAGCCTAGATTCAATAATCGAATGTTAATTTGATTACTCTTTTTTGAAAAGCTACACTTAACTTAAGTCGACCTCAAAATTTTGTTTTTACTTGTTTTTTCTAAGAGCCGAGCGCGGGCGAGTTATGAATTGCAAACCCCAAAAAACTGTTACATGTACGCTATTTTGCCGCAGTAACCCGACCTCTAAGAAAACTCAAAGGTCAAACTGAGGTCAGTGTATGCGCGGTGATCGGTGGATTTCGATCCTCGGCTTTTGTCAGTTCCCTTGCGTTTGCGGTCTGTCTATTCTAGCTGTTATTTGATTAAAGGCAATTAAAAACGCAATCGTAAATGGTAGGAAAAGGGAAGCAAATACGTTTGAACACAACAGACAAGAATAAAGAACAGATAGATTTTGCTCGCTAACTGACTTACGAGAGGTCGACTTAAAGCAAGTCCATGAATCGAGATCCAATTTGACTATTGCCTTTTTGGATTATTCATTTTATGAATGGATTATTGAAACAACCAACGAAATCATTTTGCCATTAATGAATTCATTAGTTCGTTAGCGACGGAAACGCTTGACCTGCTTTGACTGTATGAGGAAATTCATAGCGGAGCTCCTCGCGCGCGCGAAGCGCGCGCGTGGACGTAGCCCCATAGCTAACGTAATCTACCCATCCCAGAAAATTTGGTAATCACGTGACCGTACACCACCCGCCCGCCGTCCGTCCGCACCACAGGAAAACCAATGTTTACTTTCACACTTTCTAACTACTTTGGGAACCCAGGAAGCCCTGGAGGAAACTGATTGCACATAAATATTGTGATCAATTGACAGCTGTCAAAACAAGGTATCCGCTGACCAGTATCACCTGACCATATCGCGGGCTCAGGTGTCAACCCATCGAGGTCGAGCACTTTTTTGAAGTTATCCGCTGACAAGTTACTAGTTTTCAGATGATCGCAGGCTCAAGTTTATTATTTTTTTAAATTTATATGAAATATGCCGTGTTTATATCATGATGACCCCGCAATATTAAGAGTTTGATTTCAAACTAACCATGGTCGCGAAAATTCAGCAAGTTATGTAACAATACAGGCTAGGAAGACCTCTTCTCACCAAGGTCACGCGTTGGTCACGCTCTACGCCCAATTTTTATGCTCTGATTGGTCAAAATTTGACAGGTGAGTTCATGCGGAAAATTTATGCAGCATCTTGAAACTTGTTTACTTTAATTTGACAGCTGAAGCTGACAGAGTTTTGTGTGAACTTGTGATGTTTTTAACTGTTTTTTTCCAATGGAGGTACAAAATGAAATACAGCTGCTATCAAGTCTGTTATTCATGGCTAGTTTGTTCATTGGTTTTTTGGCTGAGAGATGCATCGCTTGTCAAAGTCGGAAATCCGATTTCGGATGGCATCGTTTTCGTTTTTCACCTTGCTTGATGCGTATTAAAGAGGATTCCAAATTCTCAAGCGACTCTCGCGTTACTTGATAGCTTTTACGAACCGCATCTCGAAAGGTAAGCCTGAGTAATGATTGCATTTGAAGTTTTTTTTTATATCTAATTTTATGTAGTCGAGCACAATTTATGCGGCAAGTTTATGCACGTTTCACTGACGTTTGTAAGATTTGAGACAATAAACCGACCTAATATCAGGTTTGATATAAGCTTACAGGACTTAAAAGAGCCTTTAGATATATTTTCTCACCGCAAATAGAAGAACACGTTCCGAAGAATATTTAGTTATAAATTTGGCTGTAGAAAGAAAACTTTGAGCGATTTTCTTGCCTCGAGTTCATCTTTGAGAAAAGCAAACACCGCGAGGCCGGCTTAAAACATAAAGTTATTAAGCTTTAAGACTCAGGATTTTTCGAAACGCTTAATACTTATCTTCGTGAATGAAAATTGTTGTCTCTGTAAATGTTTAACCGAATTATATTTCTTTTAGTGATTGTTAGTAGTTTCTCTTGCAATTTAAATCACTGTGCTGTTTGTTTTCAGTCGTTCATGAACATCGCTTGCAGGAGTTATCTTTTTGCCGCGCGTATCAAACGCTTTTCAAGATTACACATCGTTATAAAACCCTTAAATAAAAAAAAAAACAATAAATTATTTATGTTGAAGCATAACTTTTTTAATGTTCACTGCGCTCGAGGTCTGTATGATAAATAGTACGGTTTCACCTCAGATGTGATGTGTAAAAAGTATAAAAGGTTGGTTTACATATCCCCGGATTTGTTGGCAAGATTTTATAAAGTAAACTTGTCGAAAGCAAAAAATTCGGCCTGATTTGTTTTCCAAGAATTTGTTTTCCAGGTATAATCCACTGTGATCAAGAACCATTACGGCTCTTGAATGTGATCGAAGATGATTGCTATGTTTTGTTTTGTTTTTGTTTCTATTTTTTTACTCCATCCTTTAATACATTAGTTGTACAATAATAATACATTAATTGTACAGTAATACAGTAATTGTATTCAATAATACAATAGTTGCTTAACCTACGTGCACATAATAATAATAATAATAATAATAAAAGAAGAAAATTAGAATGGAGAAGGGCACATTATAGTGAACTAATGGCCCTTTAACAAGATTGACTTTATTCTTTTGTAGTTTTGTTTTTCAAAAAAAACACACACACACACACAAGTCAATACTGAGCAAGATAATATATTTTAAGTGCCTTTTTGAACAGGATTTTTGATGATTTATTGCGAATATGAAGGGGGGGATCATTCCAATAGTATTTACCAATGACGGTGGGGCAGAACTTTCGAATATTAATTCTTGAGTGGGGAATCTGTAATTGCTGGGCAGATGCACTTCGTGTAAAATAATCATGTTGCTCAGATACAAGTAATAATGGAAAATTACACGGCTTATTATCAGAGACATAGTCATATAAAAACAAACAATTGTATAAGAGTTCATCTATAGTTTTAGTTTTTTTCAGACAAAAAATAAGATATAAGTTGATTATAAATACATTTTTCAAAAACTTTACTTAATACTGGAAGAAGTGATATTGGTCTATAATTATCGCACAGTCAGGGAACGGGATCCCTGTTTAAAGATAGGAATCACTTTACCGATTTTTAGCGGAGCTCCTCGCGCGCGCGAAGCGCGCGCGTGGACGCAGCCCCATAGCTAAAGTAATCTACCCATCCCAGAAAATTTGGTAATCACGTGACCGACCGACCGAGCGAGCGACCGACCGACCGTCCGTCCGCACCACAGGGAAACCAATGCTCAATCTCACACTTTCTAGCTAGTTTGGCAGCCCAGGGAGCCTAGGAGAAAACTATCAATGTTGTGATCAATTGACAGCTGTCAAGACAAGGTATCCGCTGACCAGTATCACCTGGCCGTATCGCGGGCTCAGGTGTCGACTCATCCAGGGCGAGTATTTTTTTGAGGTTATCCGCTTACAAGTTACTAGTTTTCAGATGATCGCAGGCTCAATTTTTTACAAAAAAAATTCATATGAAATATGCTGTGTTTATGCCATTATGGCCCAGCACTATTAACATTTTGATTTCAAACTGACTTCGGAAGCCAAAATTCAGCCAGTTATTTAAAAATGCAAGAAGGGAAAGCAGATGGTTTTCACTTTTCTCAGGATAGTCACGCTTTGGTCACGCTCCACGTCCAATTTTTATGCCCTGATTGGTCAAAATTTGACAGGTGAGTTCATGCGGAAAATATTCATACAACATCTTGAAACTTGTTTGCTTCAACAGCTGACGGAAGCTGACAGAGTTTTGTGTCAACTTGTAATGTTTTTAATAACTGTCTTTTTTCACTGAATGTACAAAATGAAATACAGCTGCTACCAAGAGTCTTCTGTTAACGTTATTCATGGCTGGTTTGTTTATTGAATTTTTGGTTGAGAAATGCGCTGCTTGTCAAAGTGGGAAATCTGATTTCGGATGGCATCGTTTTTGTTTTTCACCTTGCTGGATGCGTAAGCGATTCAGGCCTTACTTGATAGCTTTCAGGAGCTGCATCTCGAAATATGGTAAGCCTGAGTTATCATTGTATTTATATCTGTTTTCGTGAAGTCGAGCGCAGTTTATGAGGCTAGTTTATGCACGTTTGTATTTAGATTTGAGACACTGATCTGACCTAGTATGAGGTTTGACATAAGCTTATAGAACTTTGAAAAGCCTTTAGTCGATATTTCACCGCACATAACAAGAAAAACCGTTCCGAAGAATATTTAGATATTATTTTGGCTGTAGAAAGAAACCTTTGAGCGATTTACTTGTCGCGAGTTCATCGAGGAAAACAGCAAACACCGGGAAGCCGGCGGCTTAAAATTAAACTTAATTTTTAAGCTTAAAGACTCTAGGATTCTTATAGACACTGAAATTCTTGTTTTCGTGAATGAAACTTGTTGTCTCTGTAAATGTTCTACCGAATTATATTTCTGATCTTTTATTTATTGTTAGTTGTCTTTTGCAATTTTCATCGCTTTGCCGTTATTTGTTTACAGTCGTTCATAAACATCGCTTGCAGGAGTACTCAACGTACCGCGCATATTACACATCGCCGTGACGGTCATAAAACTATCAATAAAAAATAAACACAATAAATTCTTTATTTATTATGTTGAAGCGTAACTCTGTTAAAATTTCTTTGCAAACTTGGTAGGTGATTTTGGAATTTTTTTGAACGGTTTCGCTAAAAGCCAACGCGTGCTTCGATGGTCCTGAATATTGAATGAATGGAATTAGTCTTGAAAAATTGTGAAACTGACTGCTAATTGTCTGAGGTCAGGCGGTCTGTATGATAAAAACAGCGCCTCATAGTACTCTTTCACCTCAGATGTGATGTATAAAAAGTATAAAAGGTTGATTTGCACGCACCCAGATTTGTTGGCAAGATTTTCTAAAGTAAACTTGTCGAACGTAAAAATTCTGCCTGATTTTTTTTCCAAGAATTTGTTTTCCACGCCTAATCTACCGTGATCAAGAGCCATTATTGCTCTAAAATGTGACCGAAGATGATTGCCAGTGCTATTTTTTGGGTGTACATATAAGGCTATCAAACTCGATGCAAGATTTGTTTCACTCTAAAATCACTTAGCCTGTCCCTCAAAAGTCACACGAATGTGCCCTTAATTTAACTGATTTGTGGATTACAAGTTTATTGTTTGTTTTAAATTATAAATTTATTAATGGAGCTTCGCGTTTAGCCCTCGCTAAATCTATATATTAGATCATCAGGAAAAGTTCTTTGCTTGATGGACAGATTAATTATATACGTTATATACGTTATAGGCCAACTCGATGTAAGATGTTTCACTCTAAAATCACTTAGCCTTTCCCATATGAATTTCCCCTTAAGTTAACTGATTTGTGGATTACAAGTTTATTGTTTGATTTAAATAATAAATTTATTAATGGGAGCTTCGCTTTTAGCCCTGGCTAAATCTATGTTAATTTTCTACTAAAACATTCTGAAATATGGAAGCAAGGCCAAGTTAAATACTAAAATTTGCTCCAAGAAAACTAGAAATTGCTCAAAATACAAAGAGTTGCTCGAAATACGAGGAGTGGCCAAAAAGTTCTCGAGCAACCAAGTGGAAAGCCCTAGCTTATTTCCTTGGCTATTACAAGGCTGCGCTGCAGGAAGTCCCATAATGCAATTCGATGAAAGACTGCCCAGTCTCAAGCGCAAACACAAAACAACGAATTATTGCTGTTTGCTTTTTTATTACCTTTTTTTCGTTTACTTATTTTTACTTCTTCTTATTGTTATTATTATTTATATTGTTATTATTTTTTTTGTTTTTACAGAAGGCCAGATGAATGAAAATCATCCTAGAAATATAAGGAACAGATTATTTTAATGTAATAAAAATGTTTAAGAAATAAGTTAAAGCTAAAAGCAATATAGATAAATTTTCAACTTGTAAAACTGTTACAATAAACATCAATTCTTCTTTTCCCTTGAGAAACAGTAAATATTTGTTCAGAAGATTTTCGGTATTCAAAATGTTTTTCACAACTTCTGCTTGTCCGATCGAGGTGAGAAGCAGTAGCAGTATTAACATAAAACTTGTTGGTAAAATATGCCCCATTCACATCAGATCTTAATATACTTTCTTCAATACAAAGGAAAAAAAAAACATCCTTAACAATGAACCTAACCCTGGCAATAGTCCATAAAAAAAAAGAAAACGAATAAACTATATTACACCGGGGATGACCCTAATATTTATTTTTTGATTCAGTTGTTCATTTCTTTTACAATTTAAAAGGGCACCTTTTCGCGGTAAATGCACGTAATGCAAGGCTTTTAAGAAAAATTGTAAGAAAGCTGTAAATTAAATTGTAAAAGTAAACTGTAAAAAAAAGGAAAACTTTATCTTTGGTCTTGAGTAACCTTCCTTTTGGAGAAATGGAGAAAAAACAGATTTAACGAGCGCCGGTAAACAGTTTGCATTACAGGTTACTCCGATTGAGAAATTTCGTAGCTTTCGTAGGTGAGATAAAAGCGGAAAAAAAAGATAATGATAATAATGATAATAATAATAACAATTTATAAACTTGCTTATATTGCGCCTTTAATTAAAAACATATAAATGATCAAAAGTGCTTTACAGTCATACTAATTACAATTTATAAAATGAATCTATGAAAGATAAAACGGATAAAAAGTAAAAATGCTGATAAAAATACATAAATTAGGATGTTCTAAAACAATAGAGTTAAGTGCCATCTTAATGAATATGAAGACCAGGACCTAATACTAACTAAATCGCTGATGTAGCTAGGTGATATGCCTTGAATGGCCTTTAAAATTTAAAAAAAAGATACCATAAGACACTGGCAACCAAAGAACAGTAGAGAGAACTGGCGAAATACTTTTGTACTTCCTAGTGTTTGAAGTTTTGCCGTGGTGTTCTGGACTCGTTGTAGCTTGCAAATCCGATATTTTTTTGCGGCAGCCCATAAAGTAAACTGTTACTAACAGTAATCTAGTCTTGACGTCACATAAGCATGAACTAACGTCTGAAAGCATTCCTTTGACAAAAATTGTGAAATTCGACGGTCGTTATGAATATGATAGAAACAGGCCAGACTTTACATATTTGATCATACTTAGCGAATTGTCAGTAACGGCTCCGAAGTAGCTAGCCTTTGACGAAGGATCAAAATTATGATCACCAACTTGCAAACTCAATGGGCCAAGTTTATTGAGCTGCTGTCTAGTTCCGATGACGAGAAATTCCGTTTTATCGTTATTTGGTCGCAACCTTCCGTCAATCAGCCCTGTCCGTAAGTTTGACGTATGCCTTCCTCCATATCACGCATGCAGCGCCTCATCTTATGCGTTATTGCCACCTGCTCTGAAACTGAGGTTCAGCTGCGTGCCGTCCGCGAAACGGTGAACTTGCGGGAAGTGACACTCGATAACCTTAAACAGCGAGGAAGTGTAAATGACGAACAGTAACGGTCCGAGTACAAGAATCCTGAGGTACGCCACATTCAAGTGAGAACTGTCTAGAAAGCTATCCATCGATGGAGACTTGCTGGCTCCAATTCAACAGATATAAGGTGAACCAGTCACGCACTTTGCCACGTATGTTGGCATCCCTGCGCCGAAGCTTCAACAAGATACCGTAAAATTCCGAAGATAAGACCTGGTGATAATACTTTTCAAAGGTTGCCATTTTTTGACAGGCTTATGTACGGAGGGAAATTAGCGTTTGAAAATCTGCTAGACTTATAATGGGAGAGAAATGTTCGTCTCAAAATAAATCGGGCTAGCTTATAGTTGGAAGGAAATTTATATCAGTAATTTGACGCAAGTTTTTACTGAAACTTCCCTTGAGAACATTGATCTTTCTTAACCTCAGCCATTCAGTCGTACTTTGTCTATATGGACCAAGAAAATCCAAGTTAAGGTGATTCTCCGGTTTTGCACTACGCATCTCTTACTGCGCATAACAAGATGGCCCCGTAAAAAAAGAGCATGTGAAGTAACATTATTAAAATAAAGCTGACTGAAGAAAAACGCTATTGGAAGTTTTGCTTGCGGTTGTTTCTTGCCGAGGTGAGACTCAATGTGTTGGGAATGTGCATAACGTAAGCAGTACGCGTGTTGCTGAGTTCGACTTCCTCACGGAGAACTTCGATAGTGGATGTTTAACTTGTGCTTACTCACTTTGATTTTCATTCAAAGGCTTTCTTTACCACATATTGTCCTAAATGTGATATCTCGATGTAAATTCTGTAAAAACGGATTTTTTAATACTTTCTTGCCCCTTTCACGTACATTCCATTTTGAAACTCTTCCCAGTCCTCTCTCAAATATCGGAGATGATGCATTTGGTGCGCACTTTCTGCAGCTCTACCGCAAAAACGAGTACGGTGACCCCCATTTTTATTTCATGATTTTAATAAGGACAAGGCTTCCTTTCGATGAGAAAAAAATTGGCACAAATCTATGTTCAGATTTTTGGCAGTTTTACTAAATTGAGCTATCACGGGTTGAATAACGCGTGTCCAATATAATTCTACTTTGGAGCGTAAAGTAAAAACAAGGGCATTAAAAATAATTATTCTGGTACGTAAGTGGATAAACAATACATTAAAGTCAAATTCTGTGCGATACCACATGCATCATCGAAAAAATCTCTCCTTTTTTGTCTAGTTTTGGGCTGCGCGCGGTTTTTGTCGAAGGGTCCTAAATAGCCGTATTTGTCAACATTGTGACGTCAAAACGAGTACGGTGACCCCACTATTTATAACTTAGTTATTATCTTCTTGACTTGTTACATCAGTGTACCAAGATCTACAATCTATGTTAGGTTCTTTTACTAAGGGATGATCTTAAGACTGACGAGGACGTCGTCCATAGCTATCCATGCAGTGATTTATGTAGTTTGATGCAGACAAATTCAGTTTACAGAACGTTTCTTAACACCACGGCAAGAGAAAAAGGAATTGTCTGATTTGAATTGGAGTTATTATATTTAAGCAATAGAAAACGTTTTCCGAGTTTGCATAACCTGATATAAGCACGAGAGGGGTTGGGAGAATTCGAGATAGTTATGCAAACCCTCGACTTCGTCTCAGGTTTGCATAACTGTCGAGAATTCTCCCAACCCCTCGCGTCATTATATCAGGCTATGCAAACACTGGAAAAGAGGTTTCTATTGGTTTTATAAAATAACTTTACCAAGAAAAAAAACTCAAAGACTCTTTGTTATGGCACTGATTAAAACAGAAATTCTTACCAGTCCCAAAGTCTTGTACACGAAGTCTTGCACGCGTAATCAGTTCTTGTTTTGCAAAAAGATGCTTTCCAAAATAAGAATTTTTCTCGCTTAAAATGTCAGCTTCGGCGAAAAAAATACACACGTCTTGTTTGTAAAGATTTTCCAAGTTTCAGCCGACGAAGGAATGGGAAAATAAAGTAACCTTGTCGAGTTTTGAACTCAAAAACTTTTTCAAATTCGTGCTTACGTGTTTACCGCGGGAAAAGCAAAACATCTTGACGTCACAACCATGTTTACATACTCTCATGTAAACACGCCTCTCGGCCAATCAGAGCGCGCGTACTATCTTAGTTAGCTACTTTATAATCACCTTTCGAGTACGTATATAAACAATCCTGCAATCCTGAAAATTACCTGGGCCTAGGATTTTAGCTAAAAGCAGAGTGGGTTCCCTTACGTCAAACAAGAATCAGAATGAAAAAGGCGCCGTGATCGTGAGGCAGGGCCTTCGATTTTTCCGCCTTATCTGAGAAGACTAGAATTTCTCACCATTTTTAGATGCCAGAACAATAGCAGATCGACATTCTCCTCAGTCTGTGGACAGATACCGAAGAAAGTTTCTCTTTTCACCTCTATATAAGCACCAGTACATATGGTTCGTTCACACCAATTCTAAAGGAAATGTAAATGTCGTTGTCATTTTTTATTACTACCTATATAACTCTTAGTCTTCTAGGTGTGAAATAACTGTGACATGTTACTTTAAGTGCTTACAAAGTGTAACTGGAGTTACATCAAGTTAAATATTCTGATTAATCATTGTCACAACTACATTGCTCACACCAAACATAAAGAGAAATATGTAAATTTTGCTTTGTTTGATGAAGCCTCTAGACCCCTAGGAAATTCAGTCAAAAATTGAAAATTCATTCTACCAGCTTTCATGCGATTCACTAAACCTTAAACAGGACCTCCTACAGCATAGCGCCCTGTTTTAGCAATTGCGGAGTAGGTGTGAACAATGGCAATTGCCCCTTTAGCATGAACTGATGTCGCAATGAATTAAAGTTGGTCCTAAAAAATAAATATTTCGGATAATAATCAAGAACCAATAGCTATACTAACACTGAACTAGTAAGTTGAGTTGAAAGTTTAAGCTAAATTAGGTTTGGCTGCGTGAGTCAGTTAGTCAGTATGTTTTGACTGATTTGTCTTTTTCCTTACTTTCGCGCCCGTACAGAGATACATTTATAAATATATATAACTTACTGAAACTGATCTAGAATTCGAAAGCGCTTTGTTCAGGACACCTTGAAGGTGTCCATTTCTAATAAAAAATGCGGTTATCTCAACTTAAGTTAACTGTTAGTAAATATTTCTTAGTAGTTTTGCGAAGTGTAAGCAGTTTGCTTCAGTTGTATGAAAATCCTATTTTTTCTTATCATAGTCTTTTCCTCAGTTTAGAGTTTTTTTCTTCCGTCTTGTGTTTTCAAAGTGGTGAGACTGACAGCATATGAACGAGTTCCACGTCGGGTAGAAAGGCGGTTGCTTCGGAAAGAACCTGCTCGTTCGCGATGGAAAAATACATGCCTAAATCCTTGACGGAAGTTTTCATTAAAAATGAAATATAAAAATGGCGTTATGCACGCGTTAGAATAAGCCAGTAAGATTACCCAGAAAAACAAAGTTCCGATGTAGCAAGGCGCAGTATATCCCCATTGGAATAGTGTAAGGTAAATCGAAACGTTTACAGGCAGCCAGCAGCATATAAACACCACCACAACAGCGACAACCATCTTCAAAACTCTCCGATTGCGTTTGGAGATTCTCTTTTTATCTTTTAATGACTGGATGCCGGGGAATTTCTTTCTCCAGAGGGTAATGACGATCATACCGTAAACAACTACGATTATTGTGGCTGGGAAGAAAAACAAGGTCACTGACAATACCACAAAATACGCCTTCGCCGCTTGTATTTCATCCACGTTAGGACCCCAGTTGTATTGGCATAAGGAGTCATTAGAGAGCTTGTACACGTAAAAGTAAGGCAGATGTAACAAGGCAGCTAAAAACCACGTGCAAGCTAAAACCAAACCGCATATTTTACCACGGCTGAAAAGACCAGAATTCATGGCATAAACCACTCCGTAGAATCTGTCGAAGGCGATGGCTACCAGGCTAAGAATTGAAACGGCTGTTGCGATATCCTGGACAAAATAATCCAATTTGCACAGCAAGGAGCCGAATATTCCACTTACAAACCACCTGTGTGGGGCCGAGTAGAGCTCCACGATCAAACGTGGTATCACAAATACAGTGAATAAAATGTCCGAAGACGCCATGTTTATTATCAGGTAGTTTATAGGAGATCGCATTTTGCGATTCTTGAGAATGACCAAAATTACCAGGGAATTTCCAAGTAAAGAACCGATCGCGATTAAGCAATAAGCGAAGGCCTTCAAATTTACCTCGGCAGATGTATCTTCAAGAAGAGCACATATTGCCCCCGGTTTTGATTCATTCTTCGCTGTACTATTGTCAGACATTTTTGATTGCGGCAGACAGCCTCTCGATTTGGAGCTTTCCTCGTTAAATGAAAGTTCTAATGGCGGCAGAATGAGATTTCCTCAATGTTGCATCCACGACTTACAAAATTGGCAACTGTCGCGGAAGCGACTTTATTTCCTAGCCAGTAAAAAAAAAATAAAACAAAATAAAAAAGGAGTTTCGTTAGTGCCAAAATTAGTACTCAAAATCTTCGGTCTAATGCTACTCTCCATTAAACATTATTTGCAAACTAATAACATTTTGAAAGATCACAGAGGTATGCATCTGGTGAATTTCACTAGCTAGACGACAAACGAATCACGGTGGTTTGAAACTTGAACTCACAATTACCAATATTCGTGTGGAAAGAAGGCATCAAATGTGTTACTGCGAATTAACATCTCACACGCGCAAAGAACAATACTTAGTTACATTGTTTGTATTTTGAAAGGACAAATGTGACATTTGTATTAGGCAGTTTAAACAAAAAGCCAGGCGAATGCGCAATAAACAGTTCAACAAAATATTGTGAACAAATCATTAGGATACCTATGATGTGTTCGATGACTACTGAAGCACCCATGCTCCATTAATTTTTTATGCTTAAAATCCCTCAAATACGAATTTTTGCACTTTCTTTGAATTTTCTCTTTCCTGTTATTCCGTGAGGTAATTGGTTTAAATTATTAATTTCCTTGCAGCTAGAAAATATGGTTCTATTAGTAAAGCAAACCAAAAGAAAACAAAAACCGCTTAATTTGTAAACGTAATTTTGTATTGCTTTAAACAAAACATTCCATGGAAATTGGAATTGAAAATCGAGACGTCAATTTTTATCACTCTGTTTGTTCTAAAGAGCTTAATACTGTAATTTTCACACCACCATTCTTTAAGTTTGTTGTTATATTAATCCCGTTGGACTTGAAATCATTTAACTTTCGGCTCACAACACGCCTCCATGGTGACTTGAACGACTGGCGGCGCCACCCACAAAGATACAAAAAGGTAACGCAGGTAAAAGGTTTTTTTTTTTTTTTGGCGTCACTTTTCTTTGAATATTTTCATATCCAAACAAAATATGTATTAATTTGGCTAATTAAAAATGTGCATATTCACCACAACTTAAGTAGTAGATTGTTTAGTTTTATCCTTTTTATAAAGCCCAGTTATAAGGTCGGTTAGACTACGATCCGTAGTTCCTTGTGAAGGAGTCCTTGGATATTAAGGCCGATAATTTGTTGAAAGTGAGGCCGATTCTGACAAACTGTGAGTGCACCTGTATTGATTATTTGCCAGAAGATGATCTCAATATACCGAACACTGTCACGCTCACTGTGTTAGTTTTGAAAATTTTCCAGCGCTAAAGGATCGAATGGATAAACTATATTCTTTTTTTCCGGCTGTTCATATTTACTTATTATTTGCTTTATCAAAAAAAACTGACTCTTGTCCGCAAGAGAGCTGGGATGTAAAAGCGGTCTTATACATTAGCCAATCTAGCCTGCCATTTAAAACTTCCTTGCTACTTACCGAAGAGAGAAGATACTGCCAATAAAATAGAACTGCAAGCAAGAATCTTCCTTCCGTTTGTGTTGAGAAAAGTTGTCCTCCGGGGTAGGACGGTCAGTCAACTACCTGAGCTACCCTGTGCAGGCCAATTTTTCATTTATTTATTTATTTTTTTTTTTTTTTCAATGCAAAATTTGACGAACCCTTTACATCAGAAACGAAAAGTTGGCTCCCCTGGTAGGGTCACCCAGTTTCGATGTTAAGGTCACAAGCCGGCCAACTTTTCTTCATATAAACACTTTGGCTCGCCCCGCCCAGTCAACTCGATCAAGGCAAGACAACCAAAGCATGTGCGAGCTTTGCTGTAGACAATGAGAGCATGCGTGAGCCCCTAGCTCCAGCAAAGGGGTCAACGTATTTTTCTCATGTAAACCTTCGCTAAAGTTAACTCGGCTGGGAGGGTGACCCTCTTTGCCGGCATAACTTTTCTTCATACAAATGGGCCTTATTCACAATGCAACCATATTGTCCCGAGAGGCTAAAAAAAGCTTTGTTTTACCACCCTCCACCTCCCAGTGAAAACCTTGGGAGCGAGGCTAGACAGGTAAAACAAAGCTACTTTAATCTCTCGGGACAAAATGGCCGCCGTGTAACAAAGGCCCATGGAAAAATGGAAACAGAATTCTGTTTTAAGTACTACCGATATATATCTTTTCAGAATTTCATAACTTGCAGATTATTTTGCTTGCTAAGTAGCCTTTTATACACAGATACAATTTTTTACCACGATTGTTCATACGGGTTCTAAGTAAAGTGGAATTCATTTAATTGACCTTAAAAGGTACCAATAAAATGGCCATAAAACGGCTCGAGAACCACACACTCGGGAAGGAAGAAACACAACTTTCGTGAGGTTAGACGATTTTTATTAAATAAATGGTCATAATTCGAGTTTAGGCCACCTGCGGCCTAACTATGAAGGATTTACAGAGGCGTAAATTATGAAACTATAACTATTGAATACAAATTTGATTATCCACAAGTCTAAGACAACAATTTGTTTTGTTTGGTTCAGTTGTTTGTGTTTAGTTTGATTGCATTTTTTCGCCAAAAAGTCGATTGGGGTTATCGTAGTTATTCAATGGCAGGATGTAACAGTTCTGACGTTTGTAACGGCAAGAATGAGACCATGCCACAAGGTGCCCATTTCAAGCGATGCATCGGCGAATGTTGCCCTACTAGTGTCTGCAATCTGGGCTTCTATCCAGTATTTCCTGTTGTGTCACTAGAACCTGCCAGCAGCTACGCAAGTGCTATGGCAACCGGTTCAGTGAATCTGACCAGCGGGACGAACAACAAGAAACCAGGACCCACTTCCAGAGCTGCAACCATAGTGGTTCGTTATCACTGGCTGATTTTTGCAGTATCGGTTTCGTGTCTGCCTTTTTTGAGAAAACAAAAGTCAAGATTTAATGTAACGAAACCCACTCTCACGATATGTACGTGTAGGCACAAGCGTTTTGGTAGACTGTTAATTAAAAATTCTGGTGCAAAATTATCTGATTAGGGCTTTTTACAGTGTAAAAATGAGCATTATACAATTATTTCCTTTTTCTAGAATAACAACCATGTGGTCCCACAGTCATAATTTCAGTAGAACAACTTTAAGTGAGTGTTTATTTTTCGAAGTGCTGCTTGCAGTTACTCACTGATGAAAATGAAAAATAAAATGAAGTTACGAATCTCTATCTGATAAAGCACATGGCTTGGGTGTCGCGTAGTATCTGGATCTCTGTTCCGAAAAAAGGGAAGCTGAAAGAGGGGAATCTAGGCTCGATTACCAGCCGCTGTTCGGGAAATGAGCCCACGTTCTTATTGGAGGAGCAAGACCGGTTCCCTAGTTACTCTCAATAAATTATGCATACAAAAAATTTCAGCTCAATGTTCATTGGCTGAGACCAATTGAGTAGATACGGGAACAAAAATCTTGATACGCCTCATGGTTTCTTTACCCGCGATACCTTCTTACAGGTCATACTAACTTGACAGACCCAGCTAAGTGTTTACTGACCGTTTTTTTTTTAATTAATTAATTTATTATTTAAGGTAATTCCCTTGTTTTGCACTGCGCACCCGCTACTGCGCATAACATTGCCACATCCAAGATGGCGGCGGTTCTTCCCACTAGCGCGAAAAGAACAAAAAAGGGCCGCTTTTGCAGAGCTAAAACTTTTATTCGCCCTAATAATGCCGCAGATCGGCTGACAGCTTCCTGGTTTGCTATCGAAAAACAAGAAAATGAAAGAAATGTGCGTGATCCCGAAGTCTGCAGTGGTTTTTCACTTCGCGGCCGTCGAGTTGTGGAATTATTAAAATGTCCTGGCTGAGGCTTTGGATTATGGGGGCTGTGAAGCCTGTGCGACAGATCTACGGCTCTCCAACTGCATTAATGAGCCAGTATCTGGCCTAGGATCGCTACTGTACATATTTTGTTCAAACTCCGACAGTGGAGAGACGATACGAATATTTCTGGAGCAAATAAGACCCACCGTAGCACCAGAACCACGCGAGGTAGACCAATCATCTTTGATGTAAACGCGAAGTTTGCTGCTGAATTCACATTTTGCTGTTTATAGAAACCAAACAAGCGAACATATGAAGAATAGGAATCAATAGCCTTTTCTTCAAGTTTCTTTGTCAAGCATTATTATGCAAAAGCAAAAAAATCGAACCCTAGCTCACTGGAATTAAACAGAACGCCAGCGCTACAAAATAGCCCAAAATTAAGATTCAAAGCTCCAAAATCTCCTCAAATCTTGACTTACCTCCTTCCTTGGTATTTAATGTACTCTTTTCAAGTTTGAATTTCTGTGTTGGCGATATCAAACACATAAAAACAACCGAAAACAAGCTTGATCTCGAGTGCATACTTCGAACACGATGGACGTTATTTTGTATCTCGCCCCAGTCCCCGCCGAGCAAATTATCCTTCCAGACCACCTTTCACAGCAGTTTGTGAGGAAACGAACACGGTGACCCCAAATTTTTTTCCCAGGTATTTGCTAAGAACAGTCTAAGAAAAAACATATTTGAAGAAGAAAAAAAATTTGATAGTAGAACATGATTTCTTGGGGGAAAGTAGTCTCGTATTTGCTGTATTTGGGTCAAGGCGAGAACTTCAAGCTAACCACGGAACTGTCCGAAAAAGTGGAATGCCCCACAACCAGGCATTCAAAAACGAATTAAATGAAGCAATAGTGCTTATTTGAATAAAAGAAGCTTTATTTACAAGTTAAAATTTTGTGTGTTTCAAGTAGCAAAGACTTTATTCTGTAAGAAGGGGATTCGAATTTTTAACACGCAACCAGTAAAAATACCCTAGTTTAAGAACTTGAAAGACTGCAAAAGCCGTGAACGAGGATCCTACTTGCTTGTACGTTGGATCTCACAGGAGATCTAATCAGCCAAACTTGAAAAATAGACGACGAGAAGTCCAAAGACTACTGCAAGGCTGACACAACGTAATATATTTGAACAACAATATTTCGGCTGGCCAAACCAGCCTTCTTCAGGTTTAGATGTTACTAAATTATGAAGTTATTCATGGTAAATATCGTGCGTAAAAGGTCGCAAAGTGTCTCAGTAGGAATGTGTTTGTCAGTACGAGTACCAAGGAAATGACGGCAGGCATCAATTCCTTCACATTTAATCAGGAACACTATCTTCAGGTCCATGGTACTGCTATGGGCATAAGATGGCTCCTTCATTTGCTAACCTTTATCTCGGCATTTTCGAAATTAACGCTCTCTCTAATGCCCCTTTCCATGTTCATACCTGGTGGAGATTTCTCGATGATGTTTTTATGATTTGGACTGAAGGTCTAGATCATCTTAAAATATTCATCGATTATCTCAATAATATTCATCCTACTATCAAGTTCACAAGTAGTCACTCATTAACTAACGTTCCTTTCCTTGACGTCATGGTATCTCTACATAACGGCACTATACAAACTGACCTGTACACTAAACCTACAGATAAACACCAAAATCTTCTTAGTTCATTGTGCCATCCTCAACATACTAAAACATCTATCCCATTTAGCTTAGCTCTTCGCATACGCCGCATCTGTTCTACTGACGCTGCATTCAAACTCCGAATTAATAAATTAAAAACTTATCTCCTCGCAAGAGGATATCATAACACTTTCCTTGACTCACAATTCCTACGAGCTGCTAATATTTCTCGCATCGACGCTCTGCAAACTAACCGTCACGACTCCATTAACCGCATACCTTTTGTCGTTACATATAACCCAGCACTTCCTCACTTTTCTAATATATTACGCAAACATTTTAATATATTACTTTCCTCTGATCGTTGCAGGGACGTTTTTAAACAACCACCTATCGTTGCTTACAGACGCACTTCTAACCTTCGCGACATTTTAGTTAAAGCGCAACTACCCGCTGTCACAGCTCCTAACAGCACTAATTTACCACCAGGCTCTTTCCGCTGTGGACAAGATTGCGCCAGTTGTCCTTACATTACTAACGGTCTTAAACACTATACATTTTCTTCCACAGGCGAAACACGTAACATCATCTCACACATAACATGTAACACCAAAAATTTAATCTACATGGTACAATGTAACCGCTGTAATCTACAATACATAGGTGAAACTAAGCGACGTCTCAAAGACAGATTTAACGAACATAGACGCTCAGTTGACAAAACTGAAATTAAATCCAAACCTACCACTGTTTCTGAACATTTTCTTTTTCAACCTAACCACTGCCACACTGACATGCAGCTAATCCCACTTGAACTCATCCACTCCTCGCGTGATTCAATCAGGAAAGCCAGAGAGTCGACTCTTATAGATTTAGCAGGGACCTTAGAGCCCCACGGTTTAAATAGACGTGATGAATTGTAATTTTATTTTATTTTATTTTTATTTATTTATTTATTTTTTTGCTTATTATCTTTTTGAAATACCTTGTATACGTCATTTCCGCCCCTCCTATGTATTGCGACATTCTCCATAATATAATATTGTAAAATCATTTACATAATTTAGTAACATCTAAACCTGAAGAAGGCTGGTTTGGCCAGCCGAAATATTGTTGTTCAAATATATTACGTTGTGTCAGCCTTGCAGTAGTCTTTGGACTTCTCGTCGCCTAGTTTAAGAGCCTGCTGACGCGTAAACAAGCACGGTGACCCCATCTTTTTATTGCATTTTTTTAATGTTCATATCATGAATGTTCATTATGCCAAGTTTCAAAAAAAGTTTGATAGTAGAACAATTTAAAGGGAATTACTTTAAGCTAAATTTACATTACACAAAACGAAACAAACATAAAAATAGCTGAGCTTACATTTATGCTTGAATTCGCTTAGCTACTTACAATAAAAGGAAAGGACGGTGAACGGTGGACGGTGGATGGCTCAACTTTGCAGGACACATGGCTAAGTCAAAACGATTAGCTAGAGGGTACCAAGTGCAAGCAACAAATTTAAATAAGAAAAAATTTCCATTTGTTGGAAAAGACGGTGAAAGAATTACAGCGGAGTGCTTCTTGTTTTTCCAAGCATAAAACATAAGTCTGCCGTCTTAATGTCTAAAATGATAAAACGACCATCTGGGTCTGCGTAATCCTTGTTTAAAACGAAATCGAAATTATTTTTAAACAGAATGGCCACATCCGCCCTTCGACTATTTTCACAGCTAAAAAAGGCTTTGTAACCCCATTCATTTTGCCATAAATCACAGGTTTCCTTCGTAAAGTGTACCTCTTGTAAAAAAAAAAAAAAAAACATGGACATTTTTCTCCCTGAGCCAATTAAACATTTCTCTTCGTTTAATTAGCTTGCACTGATCTGATAAGCCTCTAACATTCAATGAACATATATTTAACAATTATAATCGTGGTGAAAACCAATTATTATTATTCTGCATTGAAAAACCATCCCCGTAACAAATATCTATAAAGCCAAGCAAGGATGTAACGAAAACTATACAGACGGCACACACGATAAAAGAAAAAAAAAAGGAAAACCCTATTGCGGCGACCTCTACAAAACGGACATTATACTACTACAGAGAGAGCATAAACAATATACTACTAGCATACACGAGCTCTTTCACTAGGAATGGAAAGTTATGAGCTGGTGCGAACTAAGACCTTTAGGTAGTGCTCCTAATTGTTTGTACGATCCGGAAGACTATTTGGTAGGAGCTCCGCCATAAACACATTTTTTTAAGATGCAAAGCGATTATTCCTTTTCTAGTTCCATAGGTAACCACCATTTCCCTTGAGCTTTAAATCATAAAACATCTGCAAGTTAATTTTACAAATTGCAGCCAACAAAGACAAAAGAAAAGGCGTAGACCTATTGTAAAAGCGTGCACTAGGTGACACAAGGCGCCACAAAATACAATGAAAATTACCACAGCAAAAATCTCCATATTAACCCACATGAATATTGGAAGAAAGAAGGAAAAACATTATTAAATTAATTACGAGGAACGTAGTTACTGTCAATGAATAATTTGTCCAGATACTTTCTGCTGAAATAGACTGCGCTGCCATTATGTTTTGCGTTTTGAAGCTTCTTCATTTGGACCTTTCTTAGCTGATAAAGTTCCTTCCGCATGTCCTCAAAAACACCATAATCTTTCCCTTTGAGTGACGTCGTTGCACGTGGTAGGACTTCTTCCCGATCGGAATATCGGAGAAATATTGCAATAATAGGACGGGGCTTCTTACCTGATCTTTTCCCCACTCGATGAATCCGCTGAAATTCGAATCTACATACGGCATTCTCTAAGCTAAGCTCTTTCTGCAGAAAATATAAATCACCTCTTTTGTATTCTCCACGTTATTATTCTCCGTATCGCTTTCGGCGGGGTTTTACCTCGATGTAAGAACCTGTGAACTTTTTCTTTGTTTCGCACCTTTTGTTTTTCTAGGTTCTATTGTACTGACTTCTTTGTTGTCTTTGTTTTACGTCAGCCGTGAGCTCAACAGGTTCTTACACCGAGGATGAGCCTTTCGGCGTCGGTCGGCGCATCATTTTCCTGGATTCCAAGAAACATAAGATTCTCCCTTCTACTGTAATTTTCCTGGTATAGGAGTTTCATGATGAGACTATTGTAAAATTTGCGTCCTCTGGGAAACACATTGTAATCATGGGGGACTTCAACATTGACCTTCTAAAATGCTCATCATCTTCGTATAGTCACGACTTTTTGTCATCCCTTCAAAGTTGTTTTCTCTTTCCCTCAATCGACAAACCAACACGTGTTCGCTCTACCTCCGCCACCTTAATTGATAACATCTTTAATCCAGATCAAGTTGTGGCTTGTGGAAATATAATCTCTGATATAAGTGATCATTTCTCGCAATTCTGTATTTTGAAATCTATAAGGGATAAAATTAAGATAAAAAAGTCGAAAGTCCGGGACTTTTCTAGATTCTCTAGGGACAGTTTTAACGCTGATATCTCTAATGTGGACTGGAATGCACTCTTAAATAAAAAACCGTGTGATGCGGACAATTTATTTTCTTCTTTTTATAACAAGTTTAACAAATTAATAAATAAACATGCACCTATGAAAACAATTTCAAACCGCAAAGCAAAACAACTCTCTAAACCATGGATCACCAAAGGTATAAGAACCTCCATTAAAGTTAAAAATAAGTTATATGCATCTGGTGACACCGCCAATTATAAAATCTATAGAAACAAAATTTGTACCTTAACGCGTTTAAATAAACAGCAATATTATTCCAAATTTTTTAATGACAACTTAACTAATATGAAAAAAAAAAACATTGGAGGGAATAAACAATGTACTTGCTCGTAAATTAAAGAATACAAAACCTATTACTTTTATTAAGGACCCTAATGACAATGATTCTGTCACCAATGACCCAAGTAGAATTACCAACGTTCTTAATGACCACTTCGTTTCTGTTGGACCTAAACTGGCAAATAAGTTACCAACCGTTCAGCGTAAATATTTTGACTTTTTGAACAGATCTAACTCTCCTGCTTCTTCGTTTGCTTTTAACGTAGTTACCCCAGCTGAAGTGGAATTGGAAATTTTGCGCATACCAATTAACAAATCTCATGGTTTATATTCATGTCCTACTCAATTGTTGAAGTACTCGTCAAATGTCATCAGTAGTATACTCGCGGAAATAATTAATCTTTCTATTTCGACTGGGATGTATCCCATTGAATTAAAAATGGCAAAAATTATTCCTATCTTTAAAGCTGAAGATAATACTAACGCAAACAACTATAGGCCTATTTCTTTGCTGTCTAACTTTAATAGGATCTTCGAAAAATTGGTCTTCTCTAGAATGGAATCTTTCATTGAGCAAAAGGACATACTTTCTCCATCTCAATATGGCTTCCGCAAAGCGCACTCAACTCAGCATGCAATTCTTGACATGGTAAGTACCATCCAGGATAACATGGGCAAGCGCTTGCTCTCATGTGGTGTTTTTATTGATCTGAAAAAGGCTTTTGATACAGTCGATCACAAAATTCTTTTGCATAAGTTAGATCACTATGGTTTTCGTGGTGTTATAAATAAGTGGTTCTCGTCTTACTTAGAAGGTCGAACTCAAACGACGCAAATTGGTTCCTCTATATCTAGAAGAAAAAAATATCTCTTGCGGTGTGCCGCAAGGCTCAGTCCCAGGCCCATTACTCTTCCTAATCTATGTCAATGACATCCAAGAATCCTCCGACAAACTTAATTTTTTTTTATTCGCTGATGACACGAATGCCGTATATGCTCACAAAAATCTCAAGTCCCTTGAGTCGACTGTAGATCAAGAACTCTGCAAGTTGTTCGATTGGTTAACGGCAAATAAACTAACCTTGAATATTAAAAAAACAAACTTTGTCACCTTTAGACCGGCTCAGAGAAAACTTACCTATCACCCTAAAATAATGATATTCGACAATGATCAAAATAAGAATGTGGCTCTAGAATGTAAAGAATTTGTGAGATATCTAGGTATAAAAATTGACAATAATCTTTCTTGGAAACATCATATTGACCCCGTAGCTATTAAAACGAGCCGAACTGTAGGATTGATCTGTAAACTACGGCATTTTCTGCCAAGACATACTCTTCTAACTATTTATCGATCTCTTGTTGCTCCTTATTTAACTTATGGTTTGACGGCCTGGGGCCAGGCATATAAATCGTACCTTGAAAAGCTTCTCAAGCTTCAAAAGCGAGCTCTTCGCTTTATCTATTTTTCTGAGCGAAATCAGCATGCAATTCCTTTATTTACTGACGCCGGTGTCTTACCGTTAAAATTTTGTATTATGAGCATTTAGTTAACCTTATGTTTGAAATAAGAAACAATAATGCTCCTAAAACATTCAAGATCTCTTTCAAGATATTTCTGATATTCATTCTTATAATACTCGATCCTCTGCCTCTAATAACTTTTACACACAAAGTTCCAGACTCTCAATTCAAGTGAATTCATTTTCTAGAATCGGAACAAAACTATGGAATGAAATGCCTGTATCTTTAAGAAAACTTCCAAAAAATGCCTTTAAGAGGAAAATAAAACAAACACTTTTTGAGATCCTAGCTTCAGAAGATTGTTATATTGATCTCCCAGAAATCGTTCAAAAAGTTAAGTTGAATTTATTTTCTTCTTAGTTGATATGTAATCTTTAATATCGTTTTAGCCTCTTGTCATTACTTGTTATAACTGTTGTCATTAATTTTATTATTAGTAATACCATTAGTTTATCAGCAGTCTCTAGTCATTGTTGTCAATTTTAGTTTCTTTTATTAGTTCTCGTATTACTTTTATCTGTATTTAGTTGTACTTATTTTCTGTAAACATGACCCGCCTAGATTAGCTTAGCTACCCGCGGGCATGTTATTGTACTTTTACTTCAAGCACAATAAATGTATGTATGTATGTATGTATGTATGTATGTATGTCTTTTCACTGAAGCTCGTCTACCTTCGTCCTCGTTTTTTCCGTCTTGTCTTTCAGATTCTGTACGTCCTTCTCCAAAAGGGCAAAAGATTCTTCGAGAGATGCTATTGATTTGTGTAAATTATCCAGACGCGCTTCAATATTGTCTAGCTTTTGCAATTTGCTTAATGTCATGTCTACTTTCTTCCCAAGATCGTCAGCCATTGACAGCGCTGTTAGTACCTCGTCCTCTGCTTGGCTTGTGCTCGTAGAACGATTGGCTTCTTTACTTTTTTTTCCTCGGGCGAAAAGGCGTCCGAGGAAGAAGATGTGGGTCGATCTTTCCTTTTTGGAGGCATCGAATTGCAAAGAATAACACGCCAAAAGGCGGAGCACCGAAGTACACGTCCTTACACCTCGACCATTCCCAGCACCCCCTCGTGTTTGCTGACTTATCTGAACCCCTTGGAATTTCTGTGCACTGGTTTGTAACATATGGTGATTATTTGCCACAACGGTATGTGCGCTCACCGAACAAGAGTTTTGATTTAGACGGGTAAATTTGAAGTTTTTTTTTTTTTTTTTATGAGCCCCTTGAAGATTTGGTTTTCATCCCGGTGCTTGCATGGTTGATGTCAGTGGTTGATGTTAGACTGTCAGAAAAATCTTTAATTTACATGGGGAGCAAAAGTGGACTTAGAATTGAGCGCTGCAGTTACTCCACAATATATGATATTACAGCCGGAAAAAAAAAACGTTTCAACGAATTCATCGATAAACCAGAGGAAACGGTACATGCCAGTCCGGGTTGTCCGAAAACTCGGACTCTTACCTGGAAAAGTGTTTGCAACTGGAGATAAAAGGCGCCCCGTTGCAATATTCAAAGAGTTAATGTGGCGTTGTCCTCCCAAGATAGTTACATGCAGTCGACTTTATCTGTCTATCGCTGTCCTAGTAAGTTTGGTATATTATTCGGCGCCGGCCGCTGATGGGAGTTAACAAGATTAATAACTAGTAGATGAAGTCTCACCAAAGGCATAGCCCTGGAAGACTCAGTGAAACCTTTTCGAACAACAGCTTCAGGAAAGCAGTCGTAAAGAAATTGGCCAGTAGGCATGTCACTAGAGAGCTAAGAGGAGGAACTAAAAGAGGATAGCGACGGCTTAAATCCACAACACCAGCTGCACTAGTAACATTGACAGCCATTTCATACCTTACACTGCTTCACTGCGGTTAAAAGTATAGCATAAACAGCCTCAGCAGTATTTTTACCCGTTTTAGTCCGATCACGCTCAATCCAGCATCAACTCCAACTAACCAGTTCTTTGGTTTTAGATGCCAAGTGATATATCTGGTCAGAATAATATCACTCCGTTAAAGTAAAAAACATCCATTCGCCTTGCTGTATCGCTTTAATCCATTTCTTATTTCGGAAAGAACCTTGTCAAAGGGAAGATAATCAACTCTCGTTTCTGCTGGAGTTAAGTCTCCTCTTTGATGGCTCTTAAGCACCTAAAAGCTCGAAGAAAAGCATATTAATCGACTCAATCGCTAAGATGCGCAGGCAAAACAATTCTCTTGAGGTCTCACCAACCACGCTTTCACGCAACTAGACCCAAGCCGGCCGAGAGGTCCGCCATTTTTGCATTCGGTGTATTGTACAAAACCATGTGATTAATTACCTGTTATTGCATGTTTACGAAAATATGCTGGAGCATGCGCACTAGCAGGATAATTGATTTGTAAAATTAGTCTCACATACAGTGTGAGTCTCTGTGATCGAAAACATTTACTTGCAGAATTGCAATCATAGTCTCGGTTACATTACCGCAGCCAATCCACCATTTTCACATAGATCAAAACGCACCTTCTTTAACCCCCCCCCCCCCCCCCCCCAAAAAAAAAAAAGAAGAAGAAGAAGAAATAAAAGAAATGCATAACCATTGTCTTCGATGACCGTAATACCCAGGAGAAATTGGAAACAATGGTTATACAAATTATGGTATATGTGAAAATGATGAATAACTACTGATTAGGATGGGTGTCTTTATAGATACTGAATGGTGGGGGGCAGGGGTGGCGGGGTCAAATAGAACAAAGACAACAGGAGGGGGCGAAAACCACGAAAAAAACGAACGAAAGTCAAAACGCAAAAACCGAAACCTGACTAAAGACAAACAAAGACATGCATCCCTACAGAAGAAGTGCACTTAAATACATCTTAGCCAGACAATTTTGCGATGAGATGAAGCTTGTGGTGTTGACATTATGACCTTTATTGTTTGATGATGGCAAGTCTTGATAATATTGGTGTGTTCTAAAAAAAATCGACTCAAGGGTTAAAAAGAAAGAGAGAGAAAAAAAACAAAAACAACAACAACAATAGCAAGACAGCAAAGTTATATATATTGAATCTATCTTTTCTGACGATTTCAACATTTTCTCATGACCAGGATTTATGCCTTTCAATACTTTCTTCTAAATCTCTACCATTCACTACTATGACCCTCGAAGAGGCAGACAAGTTTTGTTTTCGGTACCTGTTTTGTTTCACCTTTGTAATGAAATATATTGTTCTGCCTCTGCCTATGTAAATGTTGTTTGGAACCATCATACTCCTCGGTTTCTATTTAATCTAGAATGCAATTATCACCGACAATATACATCAGTCAAGAATTAATTAAACGCCGTACAAGTAGGGTAAGATCTGGGCAGCAGCGATTATTGCAATAAAATACACAAAATAACATTATTTCCGCAATGTTATAGGATGGAATCACAATGTACAAATGGTTTTGATAAAGTCGAATTACAAAGATTTTTTATATTGCAGACGCCGCAAAAGGCGGAAAAACCAATATGTGGTTTAATTGTACTCTGAGAGTACAATCAAAATAAGGATATCCTACTTCCTACGTGTTTACCGGTGACAGATAACGACGTGAATGAATGTTTAAAGGCTAATAATGTACTTGTACCCCTTTCACCCGTTACTTTATATTCATTTTCTCTGGTTTGATCATTATTTTTTTCCATTAAACATTGCGTTTGGTTAGGGTAATAGAGTGGGAAAAAGAGTTTCTTAAAATAAATTCATTTATTTATTTTTTTAATTTTACGGAAATTTCTCATAATCTATTATCCGTGGAGGCGGATTTTATTCCGCTACAGTTT
The DNA here is from genome assembly GCA_038088405.1 of Porites divaricata. NCBI lineage: Eukaryota > Metazoa > Cnidaria > Anthozoa > Scleractinia > Poritidae > Porites > Porites divaricata. Next base: position 21,660,350 of record JBBMOI010000005.1, on the reverse strand, counting down.
ATATCCAAAACAAACACCAATAACCTTGTTTGAACAATCAATTGGAAAACGAAATTACCAGACTCTCACAAAATTAACATTTTCCTATTAGAGCGGACGCTATTACAGAGTTCATTTGTTGCGACAGGATGCTGTTTTTAGCTTGCTAGCAAGACCGCCTTACAGTTGTATCTTTTATTTGAAAGCAAATTAATTTTTAGTAAAAAGCAAAATGCACTTTGACTGCCTCAATGCGATGCGTGGCACTGCGATTAAAACCAATGTGTTTCTTCAGTAAACAAAACGAATAGAGCGTGAGTGTTACAACATACGTTATGTACGTGTCAATTAGATACAACTTCCCGACATGCAACGCACCTCTTATAAAAAGGAAGAACCCAAATTGATACCAAAGCACTTTTTACTTGTAAAAACGCTTGAGCACAAGCTAAGATGCAAGACAAGACCTGTTCAATACTGCTATGCGCTTTGATTCTCTTGTGGAGCACACAGGTGATTTATGGTTATACGGGGCCGTATATCCACGGCAACAACCAGGGAAAAAGAAAGAGAGAGGATATCGTGCAAAAGGTATTTACACTGAAAAGTCTACTGCATGGTCAGGGTTGTATCTAGGATTTGTCGTTAGGGGGAGAAGTCCCGAGTGGGCGAAGGGGGTCCAGGTGCATGATCCTCGGAAATGTTTTGAAAGCAATATGAAATATGCGTTGAGATGCAATCTGGTGCATTTTGAGACAATTTTGAGAAATGTTACAGTGTGTGCACTGACCTTGTCGCGTCTGGATGATTTTTCCGATATAGTTACTCACATACTGTGATGATAACAATATTTTTTGGTGGGGGAAGCTGGGCATTTTGGGGGAAAGCTTCTACCTCTAGCTCAAATATCCGAGATAGAACCTTGCTGGTAGTGCAGATGTTTCGTATTTGAACACCAAAAGGGTGAATAGTCTTTCAGCTTTAGAGCTCCTAATCTGCTCATCTTCTTTACATGTAAAGCTTATTTTACCAATGATTTAAAGAATAGACCATTTCATAAAGATTCAAATATTGATAATGACAAGATTAATGAGTTGGTTTCTGACGTGACTTAACAGCTAAGTAGGGTAAATATCTTCTGAGTTGTGTGATATCCTATTATTGCTAGTAACAGACTATGCAATACAGTAAGCAACGATGGAAAATAACCAGTAGCCTGAATGCCTTTGGGCTGGATTATATGAAGGCTGTAAGATTACAGAGAAAAAAAAAAGCATATCACTTTCGTGAGGCTTCATTCGATGATGGTACTCAAGTGGAAAAAGCTGGTGACCTGGAAAACAAAACAAATACTATGAGGAGACGTCTAGTCTGAAGGCAGGCGAGAAAAAGCTGACCATGCATTTGAATTTACTTGATACGATACTTTTACTTGTTTTAAAGACATCGGATAAATAACAAATAATAATAATAACACTGAATACTACTACTACTATTACTACTACTACTACTACCACTAATAATAATGATAACAATAATGAGGATTACGGGTTTCATTTTATGCAATTTGACTGTCAGTAGAATATAAATTTCAATTGCTGGTTTTCAGTGTCACGCAATTTCAAAATGAAAATCAAAACCGTTTAATAGTCTAGAAAAGACTCTCGCCAAGACTCTGGTCAGTGCAATTTTTCATATGCGAGATATCAGGAGAAATTCTTAGTGTTTATCCGTATGGGCACCTGAACATGGCGGCCGGAACCAACAGAAACATCTGTCGCTGAATTTTGCTACGAAAGTGCGAATTCAACTACCGAGGAACATTAAAGTAATACTTTTTCTAGTACAAGAACTGTTCCGATAGCAAAATCCCCCAAGATAAGTGACTTTTTTAACCAATGTGACAGCTCTTTTGGCCAAAAGGTAAATGCCGCGTCACGCAAAATTTTAGAAATTTCAAATGTACTAGATCACGAAAAAAAAAGAACCCTTTCGAAGTGAATATCGGTATAAATATTAGTTTTTAGCTGCTCTAAGACTTCAAGAAAGTAAAGGATCGACAGTTTCTTTCGTTTGAATTTTGGTGACGTCATGTGAAAACCCGCAGTACATCTTGATCATGCTTGCCACATTTGTTTCCATTTTCGTATAAAAACTGGACCTTAATTCAAAATGAAGAGATAAATACTAAACTCAGGAAAAAAGTGCGTGTAGCAAGTTTTTTTTTTTCAGAGAATTCGCAAGTTTGTTGGTTTTTGCCTCCAAGGACCTTCAAAATTTTTGATTACCTCAACTAAGGCAAGGCGGACCCACCTTAAAAAGAACAGTATAAGGGTAAAAACAAACAAACAAAAGAACAACCAAATCACACTAAACGGAAGAGAAAACTAACGAAAAGATGTAACTTTTGTTTTTTCTACACTGAATCATATCATACTTGAACATTAGAAGTCTGTCTATCAAAAATAGAAAGATGTTAAGGGTGCAACCAATTGAAATTGCCTTTTTTTAACATCTTTTTTCAAAACTTAAAATCTGTCTAACTTGTGTTTAATTTAGTATCAATATCATTATCGTTATCATAACATTTACATTTAGCCATTCCTTTACGGACCATCGAGTTACTTCCATTTAATCCCTCTTGGTTTTCCCCTACATTGTACTTTGGGTAGCTTGCTTATCATGGGAAATAGTTTATTTCTTAACCGAGGGTGGATTCATTTGTAACATACGCGTATAGCTGTCGAATTTTCCCGCTGGAATTTTTTTATTGTTTTTAAGCCTAAAAACACGCGTATGTTGCAAATGAAATTTGATTTTATGAATCATAAAGTAATTTTAAAATGATACATTTATTAACTAATTATTGCTTTGGCTATTTTTCAGGACAATATTCTTAATGGGGTTTTACTGGTTTGTGAAGCAGCAAGGATTATGGGCTGTGGAAATCTCAGACCAGAAGAAACCATGAGAGAAGAGCGTTAACTTTACTTTTTTTATTCCATTTTCCCGAATAATTTAAAACCGGACGTATCATTTTACCATGAAAAAATAAATGTATATAAAGTAAATAAAACAACAACAGCAACAACAAATAGTTCCGTTTACTTTTACTTGGGAACACAAGGCCTTGCTTAACTGTATGATCCGTAATATGTATAATCACAATCCATTTTTGCACAAAAGTAAAAGGTTGTTGACTAAAAAGATGCTAATTTGTTAGGACATGCATAATAAGAGCAACTGAGTTTGTTAACCCATAGAGGTTTAAGGTAAAGGAGGTAATCCCTGTTTATTTTGCTATCCTTTCAAGTCATTCAGTTCTAGACTCAAGAAAAAAATTGAGAACTTATTCAAATAGAAATAGTTTCGATACAGTTTTTTTGAGGCCATACCGATATTTTCCAATCGCCTTAAAAGTGATTTTATCCTTTTATCCAGTGATTGGCTATGGACTGAAGTTTGTGAAAATGTAGTTAAAGTAAAATCGATATTACTATGACAACAATAAACAAAAAACTTTCAAACTCATAAAAGCCGAATTTTGTGAGATCTAGACCAGCTACTGAAAATCCAACACGCTACTTAAGAATAATTTGACTCATTTATAACGTTTTTGTTAAATAATCTATCACGGCTATCGAAAATTTAACGTTTGAAATATATTTTCGTTTTAGTCGAATTCAAGCATACAGTTTTTTTTACTTCTTATGGAGATTTTTTGCTGAACATCAAATTTTATGTTCCTAGTGTTGGATTTTCAGTAACTGGTCTAGATCGCGCAAAATTAGGCGTTTATCAATTTTAAGTTTTTTTGTTTATTGTTGTCATACATTGTAGTAGTATCGATTTTACTAAAACTTACACTTTGACAAATTTCAGTCCATAGTCAATCACTGGTGAAAATTTTATAGCGATCAGACAAGACTAAAATCACTTTTAAAGCGACTGAAAAAAATCGGTATATACATGAGGAGTGATATTAATATACTTTTTCTTCTCGTCTACTGATAGTGAATATTGTTTCTTGCTTTTTGGGTTTAAACAACAGTACAAAATTAAAAAGAAAGTCCCGATAAATTCCTGAAAACCGCAACTTTTAAGTTAAAACTTATTTTGGGATGACTTACGCGTCCGCTGCCTGCGCGCGCATGTCATCCCTGCGTACACCAGTTACTCACGTCGCAATTGTGTCATATAACTGGGTAGCGCGGTAAGGTACAAATCTAAACAAGCAATTCGTTGGTACTCTGTAAATTTCAGCTGAAGTTGACTTTTGAAATATTCGGCAAACTTTATTTCCCCTTTAGGTCTTCAGACGACTTTAAGACCACTTTTTAAATCGGTGAATAAGACAGATGCGTTAAGCGTGAGGTGATTTACTTAATAGACGTTTTCCGTTGCCTCGTCCAGTTGCACTTACTAAAACTTAATGTCTAGCACATTAACTGCGTCTAGTAACGCAACGCTCCAAAACGGGACTCATTGTGTTCAAATCGTTCAAAGGAGACTGTAACGAGTCAAAGTTTAATGTGTAATCCAGATTATGTTCTGTTCATGGCTTTCAATAATGACAGAAAAATAGATCAGCTATTATCCTCCAACCTATCATTATCTCACAGTAATACACATACGAATATCTTGGGCCATAAAGATGATAACAACAGCTTTTTTTTTTCCTTTTCGATAGACACAACAATAACACGCACAATGGCGCTTCCCTTCATTTTTATTTTTTTTTTGTCTTCATAGCAATCAAATAAGCATATTAAACAAGAAGGAGAATTTATATATCATATATATCCATAAATAACTGAAACCACCCGCAAGTATTGCCTATGATATGTAGCTAATATGTTTTTTATTCAAAAATTAAACGGCCTATAGTACCACTTTGTATACTAGTATATATTAATAACATCAATAGAGACAACGGAATCGAAATTCCTGAAGCATGGATGCCTACGATCAGAAAGCATAACAGCCGTTCAACTACAAAGCGAACCCGTGAGGGAACATCATCTGCTAATTGGAATAATAAGGATCGAAATACACCAATCACAGCGAACCAACGTGCATAAATAGCTACACGTAAACAATCGACCTCATCGCCTGATGAAGACTAGCAGTATTGCAGTCGAAACGTCGCGATCAATATCTCAAAGCGATTCTATCGTGAGACAAACGAATAAACGTTCATTCCTAGTATATATTACTTATTCATATTATACTTTTTCATTATTCATTACTGTTTTCATATTAATATCTGTGTGTTCTTATTGCCCCGTCGACAAAAAATAAACTTCTTCAGATATTCCATCGCATACGCGTAAATGGTGGACACAATTCTCGTTCGAAGTTAGAAAGTTGCACGGTGAACCACATCCATGTGAAAGAATTATGACTGCAAATTTAGTGGTGGAAAAAGCATTCAAAATTAAACTTGAGCGATGCCTATGTTAAAACTGGAAACTAAGGTTCATATGCGAGCCTTTATGAATTTGATATGTCTGTGTCCACTTTATTAATGTCCTCGCCGGGTCTCAGGCGTACCCACTCACTTACCACCGTTACTACATTATTGAATGAACAACGAAGAGAGTCTCTTACATAGTGTGGTTATCTGGCTGCGATCGGTAGACAAAACTGTTAACACAGAGAATTTTTAGCGACGTCAAGCATGCTAAAAATTGAGGATATTAAAAGACATCTAGAAATGGCTTTATTGCACAATTAATACACTTACACTCAACCCACAACCCTCAGGCTGACATTAAATTTTTACGATGTGCAAAGTATTTTTTTGAAAAATTGGTTCATGACGCTGAAAAGCACATTTGAAACACTTTCGCTGTGGATTTTTGTAGGGAAATGCGTTCAATGGAAGGCACCCATAATAATTGTTACAGTAAAGGTTATGATAAAAGTTAACAACTTTGATGAGAAGATGCCATTTACAGGCGTCCTTTTTGTCAGTTGCTCAGTAAATAAGAAGTATTCATTTTTCAATTTGCAAAATCAAACTTGTAATAACAGCACTGAACCAAGTAATAACCACTCTATATTCTAAGTACAAGTGATAGCATGATTTGTAGTGACATTTGCCATGAATACCACGTGTGATATTTCGAAATAGTTATACGAAATTTCACGAGCCATTATAGGCGAGTGAGATTGAGACAATTAATTTTGAAATATCACGAGTGGTATTTATGCCAAATATCACGTATAAATCATACTATTATTCGTCTATACTACTACCCGAAAAAGGTTTGTAATTTTCACATGTGGGTATTTCAAATTGAGTTGAAATACCGCTGCTCTAAGCCAATCAAAGTGCAGAAATTTCTCATGTAGTAGTATAATGTCCAAAATATTATTGGACATTGCTTATTTAAGTTCGGTCGAATAAAATTGTTTGGCCACTATACAGTGTACCCTGCAGCAGCGACATAACACTACACTAAGCTATGGAAATCAGAGCCAGTTGCATCCTTTTTGCCCTTGTTGTACTAATAACATTTTCAATTCAAAGTGAAGCTGTCGTAAACGGAGGTCTGAAGGGCATTAGGTTGAGAAGGAGAAGACCTGGAAAGAGGACATTTTCTACAGGGAGTGTAATGGTGAGATAAAAGAGACCAAATTAGATTCTAAGACGAGAAGGACTACGCGTAAGAGATTTGCTCAAAACCGTGTATATAGTGCGCGCGCGTGAGCCAGCGTCATCGTTGCGGGAAAAGGTGAGTTTTTGCGAGAATGTTGTAGTGGCAAAACGTACAAGGTATCAAATGTTAAAAGTTTTATCATTTTACGATCCGGAGAGGGCTTGACCTCCTGAAATATAGATACGATGCCAGCTAACGTCTCCGGTGAATCAAAAGTACAATGAAGCCTTCCAGGGTGTCTATTACATGTAATGAGAATACGCGAAAAAACCTTTCAATCACTACAAATCTCCTCCTTGTAGTCGTTTTTCGTCTTAGAATCTAAAGGTGTCTATTGATATATTTATTTTTATTTCCCTACTGTGTTCTTCAGTGAGAATTTTCAGAGAACCAAACTTATTCCTAAAGCATTGAATTTGTGTTCGAAAGTAATAGCCTTTTTACTGCATGGTCAGCAATTAAAAATCTGGTCATGATATTCTTTCAGAATAAAAGAGGAGATTGGGCTAGAAAAGAAGTGAAGAATTTTGCCAGTCGCTTCATGGGAGAAAGCATCCAGCCTCTGATACAGTTTTAGTTCCATTTTAACGACATAATCCCGGCCGGTACAACAAGCAGATAGTAATAATACAGTTGTATTTCTAAAAAAAGTGCATTGGAACTTAACTAGAAGCACTGGAATTTAAAAGTTACAATATTCTCAAAATGTACTGCTTTGTTGCCTGTGTTGTCTGTTAGTTCAATTTTCAGTCAGGGATTAATGAATGTGTAAGTGACATTTTAGTTAACTCGGATCGGATTGACACTAAACTCTGAATTATGTATTAATTATCTAAAGCAATAAAGTTTCTCCATTGATGCTGTGCTCAAGAGTTGTGTAATTTATCTATATTATATCTGTATTATTATCTCAAAGAGCCTGTTCATAACCAAAGCCCTCAAAAGACATTTACAAGGAATATACCGAGTCTTGATATTCCAAGTTTTATCCATTATTTATATCTAATACATGTATTTTTCTATACTACAGTTGTAGGGGGGTAGTAATTAAGGTTATGAAACCCTTTCTGTTTTGTTAATATAAATGGTAATATTCTTTAAGCTGCACACCTGACAAAATATAACGTCCCAAAATTGGCGGAGTAGTCATAAAAAAAATATGTCCCTTTTGATACGAATAGCACACGAGATAGAAGGCTAAAGATTCAATACTCTGGGCTATTGATCTATGCAAGGTGATCGTGTCAGTTAGATAAATCCAGACAACATTGTAAAGTTGGCAGTGCTTCGGAAAGGGCTTTAGAAATGCAAAGCAGGTGTGAAAAATTGATTTCTCATTGTTACTGATTAACGTCTAGGCAGAAACACATCTAATAAACTTTCTTTTAATTATTAATGACAATATTTTAATATTACTAAGACTTGATGCTGAGTTACGGTGTTCATTCTTTTGCTAGGATTGTTATTAAATAAAGTTTTGTGGTTCACGAAGCGTGTCTTAAAAGTGTTTTCAGTGAGTCCAACGCAAGTCTCGTCAGGTTTGCGGTCCTCTGTTGTAACAGTCGCTTGATATACAATGGATTTTCTGAGTTATAACAGCGTACTGTTGTAATCTACCATTACGCTATTTGACCTGAAGAGTGCTACACCATCGTGTAGTAAGAAACTATATTATAAGTAGTAATAAAATGCCTTTTTGATATCTTATTGCCGCAATACAACTGCTTCTGTTACTCAGCTCGTCAGGACGACAAGTTTCGTTCCTTGGAATAAATAATACGGCTTTTCCAAAGCAAGTCAAGCAAGAATTTTAATCGAAACCAAGCAGATGCTTGACGGAAATCTTTATTATTATTAAGATTGATTGTCATAACGTCATATCCTTTAATTTATTGTACATGGTGTCGTACTTGTATTATTGGTCAAGAGCCCAAAGGCTGAAGTTTGCTAAATAAATATATAACAATTATTCACCAAAGTGGAGGTGGCTATTGGTGGTATTTACCGCGCTGCGAAGCGTACATTATACTAAACAGTGAGATAATTGAGCATAAACTTTGAAGGCATTTGTTTAGCTCTTTCGGGGAAATTTCTTGAAAAGGAGTTGTGAATTCTCTTTGTATTAAATAAGCCATTCTGTAAAAAAGGTATTAAATTTAGCTATAGTTTAAAGTTTATTTATAACCGTTGATGCTAAAGCTTACAAAAATTGATAAAAAAGATTAAACTATCACTGCCATGTTTGAAGATACTGTAAAGATCTAACTTTTGCGCATCTACTGTTTACGGCTTCGTGTTCACCCATGAATTCACTTGTCAATCAAACTAATCGTTTTTTAATGGGTTACTTTCTGATTCTGTTGAGATCACTTTGTGTGAATATACTAAAACAATTATTCACCTCAGGCTCAGTTAATATTTAGCAATTAATGAATGAGGCTGAGTAGGATGTGAAGAATTTAGTAGATTGAGGAGGGTGTTATCCGCCGAGGCCGAAGGCCGAGGTGGACAAAACCCTCCTAGAAAAAAAGCTTAATATTGTTCATTCAAAATAATTCGTAGTTTAAAAATATAGCTAAACATGCTAACCTGTTCATCTTCGATAGTGTACCTTTAGGTTTGTCCAGCTCCGCAAATATTCTCCAAATAACAGATGTCATCCTCCGAGTTGTCTTGCTGTTTTTGCCATTTTTTTAGCTATTATTTCGCCGAGTTCCAGCTGTAGTTCTTACTCTTGAAACGAGCGAAATATCCGCCATTTTTTTCACAACCAAAACAACTCAACCTCGTCCCCAGGTCTTCTCGGTTAACGGTGCCTTAACCTATAGCAGGCTGCATTTGTGACCTCATTTCCTCGTTAAACACAAAATTCTTCCAAATTTGGTCATCATTAACCGGTTATGGTGAATTATGCGTGTGCTTTTAGCCAATCAAAATTGGGGAAATATTTTGAATGAATAATAATGTTGTTGATTATTCAACAATATCAAACTTCGCCTTTTGTCCAGGATTGTCTGAATCCTGGTTTTGGGGGAGAAAGTCTCTTTTCTTCATTTTTCCCTACGCTTTTTAGGCATTTTGGAGACAAGTAGGTGATCACATGCAATAATAATGACCTTTGAAACTATTTTCTCAAACGATAGCAAGTTTTTACAAGGAAATTCCCTGATTAGCCATATCGGGCCTACTCCCCTAAACTGGAGCCTAGTACAGCGGAAGTTGGTTAGACACGATGTTTCGAACATCGCGCACAGTACTCGGTCGCAAAAACACAAAGTATTATCGATATTTGCTACAAATTCATTAACGAAACACGGCTAAGGTATATTTCAACCAAAGAGTAATTGCATTTGAAATAATATGCTTCAAAAAGGCCATCCCGTAAAGTGAATACAACAGTACTCACTTGATTCAGAAGAAAAAATTATCTTCAGTTGTTCTTCTTTCTCTCCAATTCAAAGTGAGTACTGTGACTAAAGAGCTAAAAATTGCGTTTTCGCTGTAAATAAAAGCATCGAAGGATGTATCTACAGATAAATTTTCTCTCACCATCCCTAAGATGTTAAGATTTTATAGAAAAAGCACACATTATGAAGGTTTTAGACTAGTGAGTACTCTTGGTGCGTACTGTCCAGCTATGCTTGGTTGTTTACTCAGTTCGTGGCAAATATCACGGAACGTAATTTTTGTTAGCAAATAAACACATAGAAATATTAGCAACACTTTCAAACAAAAAATGATCCGGACGGTACAATTCTATAGAAGTCAGCGAAAAACTGTTTTGCCACGAACAATAATAATTATTATAATAACCTTTATTTATTACCTTTGGCGATAAGAATTACGGTAATATTACAATAAAATTCAAACACTAAATATTATATATACATATCAAATCAAGTTAAGTTTAGCACCTCTAGGAATAAATGATTCAGTTTGTGCCTAACAGTGCGTGATAAAGGTATTCTGAGGTGCGCCGGGTTAGTCTTACAAGATCTTACATTATGGCCATGATCCAATGGCTTTTCTAAAAATCGTTTACAAGGATGTGCTTCTGATTCTAGGATACGTTTAAATTCTTTCCTCGTCAAATTCTGACGCTTAGTTACAAGTGACTCAACAGTATCCCTAGGGAGACCAATGACATTTAGACATCTATTCTGCACTCTCTGTAGATCTTCTTCGAGGTAAATGGGCAGCCCTCCCCAGACAGGCGAGGCATATTCTAAAACAGGTCTAATCTTAGTGATGTAAGTTGTAAGACCAATGTCCCTGGGGAGATGGGCTGTTCTACAGACCCTAAGATAGTGGATCCGTTTACACCCTTTGCTGACAATACTTGAGACATGTGTATTGCACTTGAGATCGTTCTGTACATATACACCCAGTAGTTTAAACTCTGAAACCCTCTCCAGTTCAGTAGCCCCGATATAAAAAAAAGTAGGAATTGGACAGGACTTCTTGAAGGTGATCCACATATCTTTGGTCTTTTTAGCATTCAGCTCCATTTTATTCTGCACAGCCCATCTTTCCAAGAGAGTCACAGCATCCTGCATTTGACTGACAGAGTCCTTAAAGACAAGTTCGTATAGGGTGCAGTCATCAGCGTACTTGCAAGTGGTTACGGGTATTCCCCTGGGGATGCAGTCCTCAGGTGTATTATCTATCGTGGGCCTACAATCACATACAAAAGTAGTTGGGAAGGTTGTGCAACTTAGCAGTAGCCCATTTTAACCCTGAAAAAAAAGAAAGTTTTCTCTTTTGCTAAATATCCCCCGTCCCCCCTATTCAATGTAGGGATATAACAGAATAATTACGCGCACAAACATTAACGTTTTGATCAACATTGGGCCAGGGGCGGGGGGAGGAAGGAAAAGAAGAGGTAAAAAGGGCAACCTTCCCAACATTTTTGGCGATGATTGTAGGAGAATAGGAAATCAACTTTAAACACTTATAAAACTTGTCGCATTTAACATTTGATTGAGACATGTCGTCCTGGAACTGTGCTAATCAAGTCTCATAGCGTTGTGTGTGTTCGTTCGTTACGTGGAGGCAAAATCTTTCAAACGTACGGTCTGCCGGCCTTGTAGGCAAGTATAAAGACCTTGAAATCGAAATTGAAAGAATTTGGGGTATGAAAGCTACAACAATTCGGATAGTTATTGGAGCCCTCGGACTAATAAAGAAAGGGTTGGAGAAATATATACGACAAATTCCGGGTAACATCAAAATACATGAGCTGCAGAAGATCACACTACGAATATCTCACATCCTAATAACGGCACTCTCGATCAAATAGACTTCAACGTCATTCTAACCCTAGACCCTGGGAATGGGCTCGGCTATTATGTTGTATTCATCGTATAAATTAATTAAGTTAAAGATAATAATAATAGTAATAGTAAAAATAATAATAACAAAAATATATCAAATAAACAAACAAACCAAAAAACTGGAGAATATAACTATTCATACATTTTTATCCAGCTTTTACATTTAAAGCTTTTAGTGGGTGAGGGGAAGGAAATCCAATGCATGAATTGTTCGCTTAAAGAAGAACCGATGAAATTATAGAACGGAATTTTTTGTGTACCAGGGAAATAAAATCCAACGCCCCCATCGGAAGAAGGAAGTATACTCCAAATGATAATGGTAATTTAACTGCCACATGAACCACCCACCGGTTATTAGAACTTTCAAATTGTTTTGCTTGTTGCTTTTATTTCAGCTAAATGTTCAAGTGTAAAATTTTACAATATATTTTCTTCTTTTACACCCAAAGATCAGGATCCGTAGACGCACGCTGATGCTGTTCCCTAGCTCTCTATCCTCAGCAAGCCTGATAGCCTGAGAAGGGTTAGTCGCAGATGTCCGTTATCCGGCTTCTTCGGGGTCTGCCCACCCCCTCTACCGCCAGGAACAAGATCATGCATGATGATTTTAGCCAGTTTTAGCTCACTTGGATGTTTCGTGACCTGGAAAAATTTTCGTTTCCGCTCTTGTGGGTTTTTGTACTCCTTGCTAAGTCTTTCACCTGCTCTTTCACTGACTCATTTGTGCGTTTGTCCTTACAATATGTACTATTTGAATACAATCCAAAACGCATAATTTTATTATTACTTCATACTATCGATAATACATAATTATACACTGTTTGTGTATACAAACGTTTGAGTTTGAACTTGTTTTTACAAAAGAATAAGTTTGAAACAAGCAGTGAAGATATTAAACCAAGGATAAAACCTAGGCTTTTTTAGTAGTGACTATTCGGGGAAAAAACATGGATTTAAAGTAGACAAATTTTTAACAGTGTTATCTTCTCTCGCAACTTGCAAATTTTTTCTTGCTTTTAAATCACGATTTCCCCGACTTTTACCAGTTTCAAGCATCAAATTAATTCAAAATGCCAGATCTTTGATGGCGAATGGTTTAAGTTCCTTCCTTAATAATTAATGATCAAGACATCAATTCAGCTATGGTTAAAGATAATTTATGTGTTAGCCAATTAAATAAAACTTGGTTTCTCTGCCCATAAACTCAACAATATGACCTCACAATGACGTCAAATTATAAGCAAAGTTATGCGTATATGTTGGACATAACGACCATATGTTTTGGGGAAAAATTTGCTGGCCTTATCATGAGCTATAGAGTGGGAAGGGGACTCCTTTGCCCTTTTAAGCTATTTTAACTTCGGGGAAGTAGCAAGGGAAACAATTTCTGTAATCATTGCTTTTGAAAATCGACCGTTTAATACAGATTTAACCGCGGACGGATCCTTAATACGAAGAGGAAATGTCGGAACTGCAAGAGTAATGAAAGGGTAAGTCTCTATTCCTCCTACTTTTTTCCTTGAACTTCTGACTCTATTTCTATCAGCCCCTTTTAAATCACAAAACACTATCAAATCCACATTTTTACATTAAGCTAATGGAAGTGTTTTTTATAACCCGTGAAGCTGACTCTTCCATCCGAAAGCCATTTTCCTCCCTTGAGAGTATGTACTTAAGACCGTTTCGGTAGTTTTTACCGAAGGCAAAACAAATACAAGGATTTACAGCACTCCAGGAATGCACCATAAAGAATGAAAGGAATGGCAAGATAGTTAGAAATGCGCAAGTGGGTTCCCCTAGACTGTGTAAGTAAAATATTGCCATGAATAAGTTTACAAGCATCGGGAAAATGCAGGCCAAGAAAGCGATTATTATGGCCACTGAGAGGCGAAGGATTTGCCGGCTTGTTTGGTATTTACGAGGTGACCTTCTTGAAGACATCTTTTCCCTCTTTTTGGCGTTTCGTTTGATGGTGCACGCTATTATGGCGTACAAGATGGTCAGAACACAGACGGGTAAGATGAAAAAAGTTATAGATATGGCCGTGACGTACCATTTATGTGTTTCTTCATGGTTAAACGCTGGGTCCCATCTTTGTATGCATTCATAGGTTCTATCTTCCATAGGAAACAGTCGAAAGGTGTAGAAGTAAGGAGCATTAACCGCAACAGCCACAATCCACGTGCAGAGAATGCATGTTAAACGCAATTTTGATGTGATAAGTGTTGCCTTCAGAGGATAGACAACAGCGATAAACCTGTCTATTGCTATCAACACCAGGCTTTCTATGGAGACCACAACAGAAGCGTCAGGAAGAAAGTAGCAAAGTTTGCACAAGATGTTTCCTACTAACAAGGGATTGTCCACCATAAAGGCACCGGATCCTGTAACAATCTCCACTATTTTTACTGGCATAATGGTTAACGACATGAGAAGATCAGAGGCGGCCATGTTGAATACGAAATAATTAATGGACTTACGAAGATTTTTATTCTTGTAAACAACGACGATTACAAGAGTATTTCCAGCTAAAGAAACCAGGAGAATGGAGATATAAGCAAACACCTTGACCACCTTCTCTGCACTGGAATCTTTCGAGAACTGGCAATCTCCATCTTTAATGCTCCCCACGACAGACTGGTTTCCAATAGGAAATTTCGAACTGGAATTTTCAAACATGTCGCTATGATTCGGAGACTTTTTAAAGGGCGAAGGATATTTTCTTTGTACTTCTCAATGATGTGGTCCCAATGAACCTGCGATATCTCCCAGTATAAGTAGCAAATGACAGGCAAAGAGGCATGCAGTTTATAAAGATGGTAGTGGACTAATTCTATTAGCCACCGTGGCTAGAAATATTTAAAAGCAATCACTGATGTGTTTGTTCAGTGGCATTTAAAGACAATAATTGCTTTTGGCTCTTATGAAAAAAAACGAAGCCTTGTGGACTGCGCGATAAGTTTTTTGGTGAAGCGGTATTAGAGTAGAATAGTTAGTGTATACTCTGTTTAATTTCTCACAGCGTCAGGACTTCGGATAAAAAAACATGCCGCAAACTATTGCGTACATGTTTTCACGTCCCTGCCACCTTCGAAGAGACAGCCGGCATGTTTTTAAAAACATATCGGAAAAGACATCTCATCAATTAGAAAAGGAAAATTGAAAAGAAAATAGGAAAAAGCCTCTATACAATTAAGATTGATCGAATATTATGTCAGGTGCGTATAAAGCGTTTACAGAACAATATAATGTAAATTGACCATTCTTCTTCAACTGAAAAAAAAAAAAACCCTGTAATTAATTAAAGCTAAAAGGCTTCTCTATAATTAAGACTGGCTTGATGTTGAAATAATATGATGGTATCTATAGATCAGTAAATGTAACATGACCATCCAACTTCTTATACAAACATAAACTTCCAAAAAATCAACTAAAACTAAAAGGGTTCTGTATAATTAAGATTGGCCGGATGTTAAAATAACAACCAGAAACAACAACCAGTCAAAAGTGAAAGGACATGTTATTAACTGTGACACTGTAACCTATTACAGTCGCAAAATACGACTTCACTTTTACACTGTATGTGAAAACACTAAGTAAGTACTCTACATTACTGATTGGCAATTCTACTTTCGTTTTTATTTTAATCAAACATCCCGACTGCAACTCTTTTAGAACCTAACATCTCTTCTTTTTTTCTAAGTTTTCTTATTAACTGAAATTCTATTATATTTATCTTAGCTTTTTCCCCTTGTTAAAGGAGCGTCATTACCGAAAATCGGCTATTGAAGGGTTTTAACTTTTCAGGGTTTTGAAAATTGCGCTTTGAGATAGCAATAAAGCGGGTTTGGCTGGACGGTCACCTCATATTCCGACCAACGGATTAACAGACGTCCTAAGATTCACATAAACCTAAAACCCAAAACCCAGCCCCAATCCCCTCCCCCTCAAAAAAGGGTTCCTTGTGCGAGCCACTTCTTTTTTTTTACAATAAAATCCCCGAATTTCGTGGCCATTGAAAACTTATTTAACGTAAGCGAAAAACTGAGTAAATATCGAAGCGATGTCGTAGATCTGGCTAAGGTTTTGCTTTGGGTTTTCCTATTGTCTCGAGTTTAGCACAACATCAAATACCCATAATCACTATTGTTTTCTCCCTTTCTACAGCATAACCATACTTCGGAAAGACTTCAGAGGGCAACCAGGCACGGTTTTTGTGCTAAACTCGAGACAATAGGAAATCCCAACGTTAGACAACACTATACAATGAACACGAAATTCAGGGATTTTATTGTAGACTAATCAATTGCAGCACTGAAATCTTTTAAAGAAAACATATCGACGAATTTTGGTTTAATCGCTGTTTTCGTGAAAGTAGCATTAGAAATTAAAAAAAGAGGTCAGCATTGCGTTTGACTGATTCACATGTTTTCATGTTTTTTCGAAATGGCGCAACTCTACTTGCTTTTAGCCGGTTGCAGAGTTGCAGAACGAAAGAGTGATAAAAACGTTTCGGAAATGTCTAAAAGGTAGCAAATTTGTCTGCATTAAATTCAGCCTTCAGTTCATGCAAAATTTATATCCTTTTTTGTAGAAATTCAAAGATATCTCGAAATTCCTCTAATAGATTTTTGTGACACTTCGCACAACAAAAGACAAGCACCGAAAGTATACTTAGCGTAAAGCATTTCCAAATGCCGATCAGGGCATAAATTCGATTTAGGGCTAAAATTAAACTATTGACACGTCATTGTCACATGATATTTCTTCCGAACGCCCAAAACATAATTTTATAATGAAGTTCAGTCTATGTGTAATACATGTGTTTTAATGGTTTTACAATGAAGATCAATTTGTTTAAGTATAAGAGATTCAAAGACAGAAAGTGTACCTTCAAAAATATTGGGTCGAGCCACATTAATACTCATTGTTGTACTGCAAATGCAGATGTAAAAGAAATTGATCCCTAGCATTTTGCCATTGCTTAAATCTTGCTGCGAAGAATACTTATTTTGAAGGTTGTTTTAAAGTTTTATCTTGCGAAGTTTTCAGTTGGCATGGATTTTTAAGTAACACGCTATTTGTGCTTGATGTTTCACTCGTGTTTAGGGTCCCTTCACGGCTGGCGGTTTACATGCCAAGTATACCCAAGGTTAAACATTGGTGCTTGACAGGGTTGTGAGTCGCATCCTCTTTTAAATGGGTCAAGTTTCAATTAATTTGTGGTACGGTCTTAAAGTACATGTAGGCATGCTTGGATGTTCAGGATCAAAGCTCACCTTGCTCAAGCGTGTCATTTCAGATTACGACGTATTTAAGGGCTTCTTTGGCAGCCCTTCTGCGAAAATCGAGGAGAGACTCCACTTACAAGCAAGCACCTCGGCGGTTATGAGTTAGACCATTACCCGAGCAGCTTTGTTGACCAAAAAATGTCAGAAAAAGGGAGAGAATTTTAGAATGACTTAAGGGCAGTCTTTAAAAACAAACAAACAAACAACAACAAAACGGATATTAAGTCTTTCTCTTGCGCGAACCAATTTCACTTTTTCAGCAATTCGTTTTTTTCATTATTAAAAACAAGGTTTATATACAGAAAATTAATCTGATACAAAACAAAACAAAGACACAACCGAATAATAATAATAATAATAATAATATCAAAGCCTAGCATTCTGATGTGTCGAGTTAGTAACTCTTTCGATTCACCCTTAGAGAACATTATGGCTAGTAGTAATTAGTAATACGAACTTTTTAATTAATCTATGGACGAAATTATTTCAGTAGTATTTAATTGACAGAGGCGCCTAAATGGCGCTTTTGTTGGAGCCCTATTACCGAAGACTGTTGCATATTAGGAGTTTTTCCTTGAAAGCATGTCAATGTTAGAAAGAAGCCCAGAAAGCTATTTAAATGCTAAATAATAAATTATTTTGACTTCGAAAGTTGAAAAGGAAAAAAAACTATTTCTCAATGTCGACAATAAAGTACGTTTGGCAAGTTCTGACGCTAAAGACTACAGTACCATATTCCAAAAGCACTTGGACTCAAAGGCTTGACAGTGCAGCTAGGTTGGCTAATTAAACATTTCTAATGAATTTCTTTCTTTTTCCGCTCCCCTTTTTAATTTTATCCAGTCATTAATGCCGCCCTCGATATTCGTCGATGATGTTTGAAATCATTAAAAAAGAAATAAAACAAGACGAGTTGACGCGTTCAATTTATTCTGATGAGCGATAATATACTGAATTAGAATTTTTTTTTTAAAGTAACCTCGTATATCCTTACTCATCAAAGAAAACCATATAACACAATGCTTTCTCAACAATATCTTGCGATACCGTGATGATAATTAATAATCGGCAAAATGAAGGAGCTTATGTCGGAGACAAAATTAATGAACCTCCAGTTATTGAAATAAGGGAAAGAAAATAAAGACAGAAAAAGAACGCGAATATAAAAGATATTTAAGCAGAATTACTTATTAATAATTGTAAGTGCAAGTCTAAGCTGCCATGCAGGCGACTTCCTTGAAACACGCCCCACTAGCGATCTCTAAAAATATTATTTTCTTGATACGGATGCTCTCTATTTTAAATCTCTCGATAGAAGCTTTCTTCGCAGTTTGAGAAAACCAAATGTGTTCAGCCTCGATCATGCGCACGCGAGCGGAGCGCCTCAAGAAGACCCCTTATACAGTAGGAGGAATCTTGTACATGTAGGTTTCATTTATCTATTTTATATCTTCTTTTTTTTTTCTTTCTCTCTTTTATGTCGATAAGATTGTCTCGGAAAATATTAAATGACTGACAGTTTACTTACTAAAGAATAGCTATTAAATATACATTTGTTCTTAATTAAAATAGCTTTAATATTCACAGTTTCCCAATTTTTTTCAATCAACCGTCCATATCTCTATCGCTATCAGTACTATGCCAGAAGCAACATAGGGGCTAAAAAATTGCTACTTCAACGTTCCATTCAAGCAAAATTGTCCAATCCCATCTTTTTTTCCCTGCGATTTTCTGAAGTTTAATTTTTCACAATTCACTCCTCTGGTTAGGTTATTTTTTGTAGAAAAAAGAAACCTTAAAAATTTCGGATTCAAAAATGTGATGGAAAGAGGAATTAGAAAAATTCTCTCCTTTGTAACACGTTAAATTGCATCTCAAACTTTCGGAAAAATAACACTTAAACCCTGATAATTTCCGAAACGACTCACGTTCCCCTAGGATGACCGAACAGATACAAATTTTATAGATATGCATTTCTAGATATCTAAAAGTACTCTGAATAGCCTAAAAAGTGTCTGCAATGTATTTAGAAGGAAACCGTCGTTGGGTGCCCCTGGTAATAATGAGTTTATAGCGGAGCTCTAGCGGGGACGCGAAGCCCCCGCCACTGAGTACCATGGGTAAGAAACTTTGGTTACACATCGAAGAAAAATTGTTTGCTACAAAAAAAGTCAGTACGTACGTCCGGACGCTATGTTAGCGGATGTGAAATGTAACCCATACTAGGTTGGTGTCCAAGATATATACAGTCTGTGTTAACTTAAGGTCAAAAAGGTATCCGCTAACCAGGGTGAATTACTGCAGATAGAAAGTTGTTAAAAGATATCACGCGAGCTTCGCTTGTGGCCTTGTTGGCTAAATATACATATTATGTATGAACCTTGGTTAAAAAGTTAACCTAGCCCGCGAATATAGCCGTCGTTGCGTGGAATGGGAAGGGACAGTTCTATTCGCATGCTACAGTTAACCCAGCAGAAGGAGAACAGACAAGTTGATTCAGCTGTACGTGAGATTTTAGAGCATGCACATATGACGAGTGTGCAAGAAATATGGCTATAGTCTAGACTCTCTACAACACCTCTTCCATAGTTTGATTATACCTATTTTTACTTATGGCATTTCAGTATGGGGTGTTGCTAGTTAGGATAAGTATCTTTCCAAAATTGACAAGTTTCAGAAAAGAGCAGTTCGTTTTGGTTTCTTTAAGAAGGTTTTACCCGTTTTAAGTCTTTCAGAGACCTCAGACAATAAGTTATGGAAGAGTTAACTACTTCTACTGAAGGCCCTTTGGTAGATCTCCTCCCACCCAGTAAAACAAGATTGCTAAGGAATCGTGACCATTCCTATCTACTTCCTCAGAGTAGGGCTGAACGTTTTAAACGTTGTTTTATTAATAGATTTCTCTTCAATTTTATTTAATTGCCTATTGTAATCCAGAACGCTTGTTTTTTTGGAACTACTAAAGAGCTTCATCATTATTCACACCTCCTTTCTTCCTTCATTATTCGGACGAGCGGAGCCTCTTCCTGAAGAACTTAAGGAACTTGTCAGTCTATCACCTTCGCAGGGCGGGATTGGGATTCCGGATCTTAAGCGCGAAAGTTTGGAGCAGTTCAATGCCTCGCTTGATATAACAGCACCATACGTCAATTCTATTGTGTCTCAAAGCTCCATCACTCCAGCACGAGAGCTGATGGAGGAAAGGAAGTGTGAAATCAATGCTAAAAGGAGAGCCACTGTAAAGTCCCGAATTGAGAGGATTGACGAATCGTTATCTCCTGATCTAATCCAAGCGGTGCAGCAGACAAGGGATAAGGGAGCCAGCTCCTGGCTGAACGCTATTCCAATCAAAGAACACGGACTGGCTTTGAACAAGCAGGAGTTTAGAGACTCCCTTTGCCTTCGCTAAAACCTCCCTCTGCCTAATCGCCCTAGTTACTGTGCTTGTGGAGAAATTTTTACTGTCAACCACGCGTTGTCATGTAAGAAGGGAGGTTTTGTAGCTCAGAGACATGATACAATCCGAGATCTTCTGACACACATCAGTAAAGTGTGCAGAAATGTGGAGAAAGAGTCACTCTTACAACCACTCGACAATGAAGTATTCAACCTTCAGTCCACTGTTAAAGTCGAGAAGCGAGGCTGGATATGAAGGCAGGAGGCTTTTGGACGCCGGGAGTAACGGCATTCTTTGACGTACGTTTAACGCATGTTAACTACCGGTCCAACCAGGGCAAGTACACAGCTACGATCTTCAAAGAGCAAGAAAACGAGAAGAAGAGGAAATACAACCAGAGAGTGATGGATGTAGAGATGGGAACCTTTAAAACACTGGTGTTTGGTACAAACGGGGGCATGGGACTCGACTGTCAGAACTTTTTAAGAACTCTTGCAAATAAGCTTTCGACTAAGAACGATGAACCCTACGCCAGCGTTATTTCCTGACTTCGAATACAGCTATCATTTACAATATTAAGAACTGTACACAGATGTGTCAGAGGTTCTAGATATCCATTCAAATCACGTGAGGTCTCAGAAGACTTCACTCTCGGTGTAGCTGGTCTACAACTATATTCATAATTTTAGGCCTAGATTTTTTATAGTTTTTCTCTTTTCTTTTTTTAGTAATACTTGATTTTTTAATTTATTATCGTAATTTTTTTTTTTTTATTATGAATTTTTTTTTTATTGTTTGGAATGAATTTTTTCAATCGAAATTGAGTGCCTCTTTTTTAATCGAAAGGAATTATCTATATAGTGCTTTGACTTGAATAGTTTTTTGTAAGTGAAATTGATTGTAAATAAGATTCTTTAGTTAGCTTTGTTAT
The DNA here is from genome assembly GCA_038088405.1 of Porites divaricata. Lineage (NCBI taxonomy): Eukaryota > Metazoa > Cnidaria > Anthozoa > Scleractinia > Poritidae > Porites > Porites divaricata. The sequence continues at coordinate 21,638,754 of JBBMOI010000005.1, read as the reverse complement.
CAATAAAAGATCTTGTTATTATTAAATTAAATAGCAACTCATTATAATCATTATTATTATTATTATTATTATTACTATTATTGTATCATCATCATCGAGGTGACTGTTTGTACAAAACGTAACATTAAATGGATGGTACATGAGCGTAACTTAAATGCGAGAGGTCTGCTGCTGTCTCTTCGATCAAAGCCTCCGCCGACTTGTGAGAAAAGACTCTTAAATTTTGGCTACCAGAAGGACGATTTGAGAAATTATATCTACTGCCTTTTGAAGTAACAAAAGAAGTAAAGCTATCAATGTTCCAGTACAAAATTATTCACAATATTCTGTGCACTAAGAGCTTATTATTTAAAGTGAAGAAAGAAGACTCCCCACGCTGCCCTTTTTGTCCAGCAGATCACACCATCATTCATCTTTTCAGTGAGTGCGCGCAAGCCACGTTGTTCTGGAAAGAGTTTCTGGATTGGGCCTCGCGCATGGTGAACTCAAAATTATCGCTTTCAATTAAATAAATTATGTTTGGCATTATTAATAACGAATCTAAATTCTGCTTAGCCCTCAATCATTTAGTCATTATAGGAAAGTATTTTCTTTACGTAAAAGCTCTCAACGGTAAATTTTACATCTTATAATGAATTTGTTTCCCTAGCTAGAGATAAAATTAGCCTAGAAAAATACATTTCTTGTACGGCTGGTCACGAAAACGATTTCAAAACAAAATGGTCTGTTTTTTCGTCTCTCTTAAATACGGTGTGAAATTCTGTTTACTTAACTGATTGCGCTCCCATTTAGGTACCACTAATGTTTTTACTGTGTTAGGTTTCTTTTTTGTCAGCTTCAAGTTGTAGTTTTCGTTTTTTTGTAGATTGTCTTTTGTGAATGTTAACTATACGCGTGTATGTTCAATAAAGTTGTATTGGAAAAAAAAAATGCGAGAGGTGGAGTTCGATACAAGCTCAAACAATTATTGTCTCAGTCCAGTAATATGTTAAATACCTAGAAACGTCAACAAGGAAATAGTGGATGTCACCTTTGATTTGTTGTCCTGCGTCTATGAACATTTCCCCCTCTTCCCCTCCAAAACGTTCCCATATGTCTGATTCTCGAGTACTTTTTTCAAGCCTGAAAACCACCGCCATTTTATTTAGATTCCTTTGCTTAGCCTCAGGAGCTTCCCTTTGTACTGTGACCCTAAAATATTGGGTACGAATTCATTTATTCAATCGCAATTGTTAATGTAAGAAATACCAAGTAACATTTATTACGACAGATTACAGCTCCCGATGAATGACACGAAAAATTACAATAATAAAATCTCAACGCTGATAAACGTGGCACACTATGTGGAATCTACATCTTTTAGACGGGGGCTATGCAACAAAGAAACTGCAAAGATCTTCTTAGTGAATGCTTAGTAGCCCCAAGTAACGGGGAGTCGGGATTCCAGAATCCGGAAATTTTTGCTTGCGGAGTCCGGAATTCGCAAAATTTTCTTGTGGATTCCGTAATCTTGGGCTTTGGAATCTGGACTACAGCTCAAGGAATCTGGAATCCCACTAACAATTGCAACCAGGAATACAACTTTCACTAACAAAGAATGCAGAATGCAGTGCATGGATCCGGAATCCACGGCGTGAAATCCAGAATCCAAGACTGCCGTGGATTCCATTGCACGGGGCCAGCTTAGCGTAAGCTACATGTAAGAACGAGTAAGAGATTTGCGGATAGTGTAATCATCCATCTCGCCTCTGTTACTGATTTGTCCACCACACAAAAAGACAAAAAACAAAACTTATTTTGAATTTGGACGGGAAGAATCCCATTACCAATCACAAGAGGCTTACTGAACCTAGCCTTGATGTCCGACGAAATTAACGTCGTCTTCTCCTCTACGTGCAATGTCGAGTTGAGATCACTGCAGTACTAATCTGTGTAAACGATTTTATCAGTAGAAGAAATCATCCGTCAGTCTACGGTCAATAGATCAGTATTAGATTTGTCGTCTACCTAAGTTATGGAATAATCTGCCAGTCCGTTCCTTATTTGGGGCAGATTAATTTCCAAGTATTGGGACTGTTGACGTCGTTAGAATCAGGTGAGAGCTGTAGTCCAGATTTCAAAGCCCAAGATTACGGATTCCACAAGCAAAATTTTGCTAACTCCGGATTCCGCAAGCAAAAATTTCCCGGATTCTGGAATCCCGACTCCCCGTCTGTTCCTTCTCTTTCCTCAGCTACGAACTCAACTTGAGTAACTGTAAGTGTCCCTCACCAGCTCCTAACGACGTCAACAGTTCCAATACTGGGAAATTAATCTGCCCCACATGCCCAAGTGCAGTGCTCCGGGTAAAACAATATTCTGTTATGGAGAAAAGTTTTTCAATACTCGTGATATTTCAAAACCTCTGTGTAGATGGTTCTGAACATAACTTAGGAGAAAATTTAATAGATTCGGCAGAAACTAAATATATACCGGTTTCATATGTATAATTCTATATCTCAAGGGTACACTTGAACTAGTGGTCTATTATCAATGCTGCGTTCTGATTGGTTGAGCTACTACTACGCTATATGTTATACCTCACTAGTAGCGAAAAGCGCCGGCTTTGAGAACCAAAACAATGGCGGCTAAAACCCCATTTACACGGCCGAAAATGTTTGGCACGGCTCGGATGAAAAACGTACGCGTACCAAAAAAATTGGTTCGGCACGGATAGATTTAGTCGTGTAAACGACTTTGGCCCATCCGTTTCGGACCAAAATTTCACCCGTGCTCGGACCATGTCGAGAGGTAGTCCGAGCACGGATAAAACTGGTACGCGATCCTGAAAATCTAGCCCAGCTCGAATAAAGTGTGCAGTGTAAACGATTAGCCGTGCCGAGCTAACTTTTCTCTGATGAGCTTTCGTGCCTTTGGTCAGCACCAATGTGGGAGAGCATGTAAGATGAGCTTTTTCGTTAGTTCAATATAAACCAAAAGTTCAATAAACACGACAGTAGTTTAATGACCACACATTAGTTCATTGATGAGCGTGGACAACATGCAGCTGCGGGGGAAATAGCCACAAGTACGTTAGAATTTTTTAATATAAATGTGTAGCATTAACTAAGTGGTAAATACTTTTTCGTTAGTTCAGTGTGTTCAATAACCACACAACAATTCAATAACCGCACCAGCATTCAATGACCACCGATTTGTTCCTTTTGCGTAGACTACATGCGGCTGTGGGAATTCTAATGAACTTTTCGTCCGCCATGTTTTTACAGAGGAAGCAGCATGCGCACTAGGCAAGAATCGAGTACGCTGGCCGAGATGTTGAGCCTTTTACCGGTACCAAATCATAATTTCACATCGTTTAGCACGGTAGAAAAAAGAACGTGTAAATGAGTAATCAGTACTATTTTTTGAGTACGCGTGCCACTTTCATGCAAGCCGCGCCAAAAAGTTTCTGCCGTGTAAACGGGGCTTTAATCGCGTTTTGTCTCGATATTTTTGACCAAATAGTTGGATTTTACTAAAACAATTATTCCTCTCGGCCTCATGGCCCCTGAGTCAACAGCCCCTTCGGCCTTCGGCATCATGGGCTATTGACTCAGAGACCATTTGGGCTAGAGGAATAATTGTTGAATAATCTACCTATTAGGCTATTCGCCTTTCCACCAAACCCCTCCGAAGAAAAAAAAAATGTTGGGAAAAGGCCATGCAAAATAATGATTAAAGTAGTTTGAATTCCTAAAGATAAGGAAGATAACACCCCTAGAACCAAAGCAAGATGGTTCAAACTAATTATGTGGTTCTAACAGTAAATTATCTGACGATATCATGCACCTTGGCTCAAACCCGAAAAAAATTAAAGCGATTAAATCGGTGATTAACCTTAAGAGTCAACATCGTTTTATGTTGCCGATGACTGTTTAAACACATTAAGCTTAAATGCATAATCGTGTATATTGCCCTGTTATTTTTTCTTCGGTGAAGGACGTTATCTAAGACAGACATTAAAAATAAAATAAAGCGTTTGTTGACGCTGTTATTTTTCTTTTTGTGATTATGTAAACTTGATGACTTAAGGCAACATGCGTACGTCCATGTGGCCTCATAGACCTAAAATTGATTCTCCATATCGTGTATTCTCATGATTATAACAATTACTCCTAATTGCTAAACTTGATGGTACGTTTTATAGCTGCAGTCATGCAAAGACGTCGTTAACAAAAACAATACTTATTTTATTCTTTAAAAAAGAAAACAATACGAAAGTACTCAAGTTATGACGTTGCCCTTTGCAGTAATTACAAAAGCTCCGTATCATAGTAACTGACTTAAAATAAAATCATTATCATCGTGTCTGATCCGTTTGATAAGGGCAAATAACCCTTTTAGATAACAATATACGCAAGGACTGCAGAATGAATTTACAAGTGGTATGATTGCAACGGGAAGAGCATGCTAACTGTTATTAGGTCTGATAAGTGAGTTGCGGTCCCCGTTTGTTAAAAGAAGCAGGACGACAACAGAGAACAAAACGAAGGTGACTGAATTGGTAAGCCTAAGTGTTTAAGTTAATTGAGATTCTTAGTTACTATAGAATTGTCCGGCATACTTCTTCTTCTTTTTTTTTAACCTTCAAAAAGTTTGAAAGCGGAATCACTGGCGCAGATTGATTGGAGTCTGGTCTATGCTTCAAAGAGGAATTCAAAGCTTCTTTGACATGTCTAAACAACAACATTGAGTTGGTAAATACCTAATCACACTAATCACATTATTCAAGCAGCTTTGAAGGAGGAAAGTAATTTAAATTTGAATTTATCACACATTGCTTCTTTGCTTTGGGAAAAAGCATCTTGAACAGTATCTAATGGTTCGATAATGGTGCGCTGAAAGTAAAATAGAAAAATACGAAAATATTCCCACTTACTTCAGTTATATTGCTCTGTTGAAAGAAGTTTTCTATTTTGAACAAATATTTTCAAAATTCGACCATCAAGCGGCATTACCGGAAAATTGCTCCTTACAAATGCCACGGTTAACACTTGACTCTGAGAAAAAGGATACTTGGTAATTACGCCGGCTACAGTTAGCAATGATTTCAATAACAACTCTTGCTTGATGCTGTACATATTCAAACAAGTAGTGCTTATTGACCTCACTGAGAGAGGTATCATGTCGTAGTTGAAGACTGCTGCCTTTCATCAAACCTGCAACTTTTAAAACCAGCCCTGAAATTTCTATCTTTTAACATTAATACTTCAGTCAGTGTACTTCAGCAGAGACAAACGACGAAACACGCACTGAGCAACCACGTTTAGAGGATGAAGTTAGGCACTGAGGTTCATAATAAAAATGTGACAGATCGAAGCAGAAAGCAAAAAAAAAAAAAAACTGACGTTACTTCTTCCCTAATTTTGCAGATAGTATATATGTAGTTCTTCCCAAAAGACACTGCACTGGGATAGGAGAACGAAAAAGGAACCGGGAAGTGCGGGCTTGATACGCGAAAACACAAGAAGTCCAAAGACTACTTGCAAAGCTGATTTAAAACAACGTATATTGTTTTTTTATAACAATATTTCGGCTGGCCATATCAGCCTTCTTCAGGTTTACAGATGTTTTTTTTTTTTTTTGGACTTCTTGTGTTTTTGTTCTTTCTATTTCGGCTGATTCGATCTCTTTTCAAGAGATCCAACGTTTACAACTAGCAGGATCTTCGTCCACGGTTTTTGCAGCTAATTTAATCCTTTATTATTGATACACGAAGCCTTCCTAAACAGTATAAAACTATCCCCCCGAAGGGGAGGTGAATGGTGGATTAGCGCTGCTCACCGACCCTGAGGGGGATAGTTGTGTTAGCATTTACCAAATCAGTTGGATAAAACTGAAAAAAAGTAACTTTTTGTAAATTAAAACCTTATTTAGTAGGAGCTTCGTTTACAATTAAAAATATTTTGGGGATTTTGGCAAGTGCATTTTAAGATTTTGTTGCAAATTCAGCTTGAAAATAATTTTCTAGCTACCTGTGAACACCGACAAGCCAAAGTTCGTTGCTTCTTTTATCGCACAAATTTCGTCTCCCGAAAAAATGTCTCGAAACGAGACGCCATCTTGGCTCCGGTCGCAAAACAGTAAATAGCCAAGGATATTCCGAGTTACGGGAGCCAATCAAAACGCGCGAAAATTGCTATTCACTGATTTGGTAAATACTTATGATATACATTCATGTTTTATTCAAATAATTCAAATAGAGTTTAGTTCCCAGCGAAGAGAAATGCTTTTGTTCTTGACCACCAAAATGGCCGCCGTGACGTCACAAGTGCAAAGCTGGCCCCAGGTGTTCAAAAGCTGGATAGCGCTACCCACCGAATAAATAAATCGCTATCCAATGGATAAACATCAGGGAAACCAATTGCGCCATCCAGCGGATAAAGATTTATCCGGTGGATAGCGCTATCCACCTTTTGAACAACTGGGGCCAGCAATAGATCAATGTATTTAAACGCATACTTGGCTATGAGGCTTGGGGGATTAAAACAAAATAAATGCATTGTTAATTGCTGAGGCTCAAGATGAGTTTCTTTTGTAATTTCTTTTAGCCTCGGAGCCATTACCATGAATTTTAATTTATCGAAATTGACGACTATTTATAATTCATTCAATGTATTTATCCGTCTCTGATTTGTTTAAGTCCAAGTGTTTCAAAAGTTCTTTATAACCAGTCAGCGTTTTCCAAATTTGAAAGATTTTGTCGATATCAATACGATTTACGTCAATCGTTTTGATATATATACATATTAGAAAAACGAGGGACACACAATTACGAAGAAGCAGCGTGATGGTTCAACCACAGGGCGGCCATACAATCTGTTTGTGTAACCGATTGTACATGCACCGGATATGCACCGGATTTACCGGTTGCGTCATTTGCAGCGATGTATGGATCAATGGTAAATGGCAAAAGGACGACAATTTACCGTTGGTAAGGTAACACAACATGTATTTACCATTGATTCATGCACATGATTTAGTGATACATAATATTTAATTCAACACTCCGAGAGTCGAACGAGGGGAGCCATCAATTTAAATTTCGCGTGCCATATGCAAATAAAGGCGTTTTTAAATTTTCGTTTTTTCCAAAAACTATAGCGGACTGGAACTGCCTCCCTGAGGCTATTGTTTCATCAACCTCCTTAGAAACGTTTAAATGTAGGTTATCAGCTTTTCGTAAATAATAGTTATATATAGTTCATCTAGTTTATATATCTGTATTTTATTCCTTTACTTATTTTATTTATTTGTTTTTGTTTTTTTTTATTTTTACGGTTGGTGTGATATCTTAACGATTTTACCGACCCAATACATGTAAATGTAAATGTACATCGCTCCAAATGAAGCAAACGGTAAATCCAGTACATTTACAATCGGTTACACAAACAGATTGTGTGGGTATCCTGTGGTTCAATGGTTTGGTAGGCTGGAGAAAATGGACGGGAGCGTTTCCCAACTTAGGCCCGCAGACAAAAAAGCTGAACTACTGCCTCAATAACATAGCAAGCAGAGGCTGCGGAGCGTTTTGTATGCTCATCTTCCGCTCATCTTCCGCGGCCGTACGTGCATACCCCTACTCTGATTTTTTCAAATGCCCTTTGCGTTGCTCGTTAGCACAAGCAAACCTCTTTGCAGTCTTCATAGTTGCTAGTGTGTCTGTATTAGATTTGTGACAATGCATTAGTAGGTAGTTGTTCAGGCGATCCTGCTTCATGGTGCTTGTCAGGTAGTTCTTGAGTCGTCTGAGGGAAGAAAATGTGCGCTCTGAAGTCGCCTATCCGGTCACAGATATTGTCAATTGTACTTTTAAAAGTGTTTTTTGGCACCAAAACATGGGGGCCTCTGCCCCCTTCCCCACCCCCCTGCTCCGCCACCTACGGCAAGTATAGAAACAAATACCGTTCATTCGACGAGTGTGCTGTTTATAAAACGAAATATTCGATAACTATTAGATAATGTAACACCAATTTGGTATGCTACGTGACTTGCATCACTGAGACGTGTCTAGAATAACGATAATATGCTGTAGATTAGAGACCAAAACATCGGCTAATCGTCCTTCTAATGCAAGCAAGGGGAATTCAAACTCAGGGACAGATTTACGCACACCTCTTAGGATAAGACAAATGAATAATGCGAATGTACAATCCCTTAATTGCTAGCTTTCGTTGACAGTATCGTCTTGCGAACGGGGCATTGAAATATTAGCGTTCGGGGGGAGGGGGGGCGCTCCACGGTTTCAAAGCATACCAATGACCTTGCATATTCTGATCATCGATGTATAAACATGGTATAAAATCTCTGGGTGAGAGCTATACAAGTTCGGTATATACAGCACTGTACCAGTTGAAACGCATTTCATATCGTCAGACAATGGAATGAAAACCACGCGAACAGGCAGGCAACGATACCATAAGTTATGCTTTTCTTCCAGAAAAGTATTATGTATCGGCAACGTCAACCGATGAAGTTGACGGAAGGATACTGGATTTAACCGGTTGATAAATAAAGAGTTTATCATACAATTAACGGGCGCAGTATCAAGATTATTATTATACTTATTTTTTCATTTGCTTCAGAAGTGCCATATTCAGTCGGCATGTATTTCAAGTGCCTTTTATTGGAGTCCTTTGATAGAAACAAGAGGATTAATTCAGTTAATGTACACTGTTTATCGCGTGCCTTACTGTTGTTTGTATGATACTAGGTGACGTCTTTTTGATATTCGATGAGGTCTTAATTTAAGCCTGTGGGAAGAATACAGGTGTATGTTTCAACATTTCAACAGGAACATTTCTCTGATCTGTAATTTCTTAGTATTTGCGTCTAATTACCCTCCATAATTTTCATTATGAAACAATTATGACGGGAAAAAGAGAAAGGGAAGCTTTTAATTAGCACTCCGTCTTTTCCTTTAGCTAGAATTGGTTCACTTTCTTTACGTGCCTGTCGGTGCAAAACTTTGGGGTCAAAAAAAGGGGCCCGAAAGCCCTTTTAAGTCGCATTCTTGAAGTTCCCTCGACGTTTTTAAGTGCTTGTCCTGCTAAGTATGCGGTTGTTGATTGGAATCGTTTCAAAGTATTGTTCGGAATTGTTGCTGTCGGCTTCATCGCGAAACCCGACTGGAACGCTGGATTGCACCTAACTTGAAGCAATCGGAAGGGAAGGTTTCATAGCCGTACGTACGTCATGGATCTACACCTCACTGAAGGTCATTGAACCTATAGGCCAACATTTTCAGTATATCGATAATGCGCAACGCACAAGGGTGGTGTCTCTTCCGATCATAGAGCTTGAAACATAAAGGTAAAATGTTACACTTTGCGTGTCAGCCCTTTACATAATGTGGCTACTTACAGAGAACTATGCTTTGTAACAGTTATAGTTGTAAAACATGCAGTAGATGACTGAATGTAATTAACACTGCCGAAGGCCATGTGACTGTTAACAGAATTCTGAAGTTGGCAACGCTGGCGCAGGCAGATGCCGTACATCTGAAACGTATTAAGTTGTTGAAGCTGTTGTTTTCTGTGTCGAACTATCTGTGTGACCGATCGATGAAAGCTATCAGTGGCCACCTGGGTAAAATTAAGCCAAGCTGGGTACACGCATTTGAATGACTTGCTGAGTTGTAAAATGTTAAGGTGTTTAAAAATTGCCTATGAGAAGGTAGAAAAGCCATTTACTGGGAGATTTCTGACCAGTTTCTACTGTGATAAAATATACCAATCAATAATCAGTTAGACTATTCCGTCCTTAGGAGGCCTAAAATTTCAGGCTTTCGTCCCTAAAATTTTTTAAGAAGAACCGCCGGAATACCGTCTATCAACTAGGTAGTCTTTATCGGGCGAATCACCCCTTGGTTGGTTTATCATGCATAACTTATTAGTAAGAGAAAAACGTATCAATCAAAGAAAAGGTTCACTGTGAGAAAAAAAGGGGGAAAAATCCACGGAACGACTTTGCGGTCACGTTTTTTGATGTCTAAGACTGAAAGAAACCATCGACACCAATGCTAGATGATTTGTTTTCAGTAATTAATGAGATTACAGCAAATATCCCCTTTACAATTTAACTCCATCCAAAAACGCAATAGACTGTTCACAGTCCCCTATTTGCCCGTAAGATCATCGAGATCGAGCGCTTTGCGTTACGCGCTGCCATCTTGCATGAGTGTCAAAACTACTTAGGGAAAAACAAAATCCCCGACGCCCGCCACCCCGGTACATTCGAAAATCAAGATAGCCGTGACGGTAAGACGCGGTATATCTAAACGATCTCACGAAAAAATAGGGGACTGTGAACAGTCTAAAAAGACGAGAGAATGAAGCCCTTTCTTAACGATACTCCAGGATTGTTCTTCAATGTCTATGTGTACCAAAAAAAGTCTCCAATGGAGGAAAGAACAAGAGGTGCTGAATTAACCGAACAAGGCTTTATCAAGTCTGGTATTGCTGGTTTTCAGTGTCACGCCATTCAAAATAGATCAAAATAAAAATCAAAACCGTTCAATAGATGAGGTCCAGAATCTGGGAAGTGAGAGGAGGTACATATACAAAGATCCTCGCCAAGATTCAGGTCAGCGGAATATTTCGTATACGAGATATCCGAAGAAATGTTTTACCCAACCTTATAGAGATTTGTATGGCGACGCCATGCTGGTGCCCACCTGGATGAGCTCCAACATGGCGGACGGAAACCAACAGAAACATCTGTTACCGAATTTTGCTACAAAAGCGTGAATTTATTCTTCGAGAAACTCATAAACATTAAATTAATACTTTTTCTAACACATGAACGTTTTCGATATAGCAAAATTTCCTGAAATAAGTCATTTTCTTAACCTACATGACAGCTCTCTTGGCCGTCATGCAAATGCCGCGTCACGCAAAAGCTTAGAAATTCAAGCGTACTCTGTCACAAAATCAAGAACCCTTTGAAGCGAAAATTTGTATGAAAATTAGTCTTCAGCTGCTCTAATGCATGGTGAGAGTAAAATCTCGGTAGGATCGATAGTTTTTTAGTTTCAATTTTAGTGACGTCATGTGAAAACCAACAATAGTCTATAAAGAGTACGGTGTGCCGTATTTACTTGACTAAGTGCCGCATTTGGGACAAAGAAGTCATGATCAATAAGCGCCGCCCCTAATAACTGTGCCACAGCCCTAATATAATAAATCAAAATCCATAACGTTAATTCTGATAGGTTAATATGGAAAAAATAATACCGTAGTTAATCAATTCTTTATCACTTCCAACTGTCAATTAAAAAATAAACGCCGCCTTCGAACAAGCACCGCAACGCTTATTGGAGTAAATACGGCACTGAAGATTCTGAACAAAAACATTTTAATAAACGTGATGGAAAGATGACTTTACTTTGCTTATAAGAGACCGTTGGGCTGCCCGTTTACCTGGTGCACGATTCTAAAATGAAATGCATTACTACTGTCTGTTATAAACAACAGTAACAACAACAACAACCATAGCAATCTCTTACAGTTTTGGTTCTTTTTAATAGTTATCTTACTACAAAGTTTATTTATTTCCTCGTTGTATCAAACTGGTGGGGTAAGTACCTGGTACTCAAAGCACCATGCCGACTTTTTTGACATAACACCACGGTCGCTTTGTCCTTTGAAAATGTCACTCTAATAACGACCCATCTATTTCGATCCGATATAAGCAAGTCGCTCATGCAAAATAGATTTACACTTCTGGATTTCAATGTCCAACTTCTTAACTAAGAGGCCAAAATTTTTTAATGCAAGGGTCAAATGTAATTGAGATTAGAGATTTCAGGCATTGTTCTGGCAAAAGGGTGATAACGATGAATTCCGCGTGAAGTAGATACACACAAAATTGGAATGCTCAATACGAATGATCACCGCAACCAACCGTGAACGACGGAGGAACCCATGATCCTGTCTTGCCCCAAACTAACAAATAAACGCCCCTCTTTCCCTATTACCTTTCTTCGATTCGGTGGGTCCTCAGTTATTTGGAGAAGGACACTCACTTTAGAGCGTAGGTGCAAATTCGAGGCAATATATAGCAGAGGAAATATTTGCTTAAGGTGGCTGAACACAGTTTTGGCAGTTTCTGAGTATATGTCATTTGCCAAATTATAGCAAGAGAAGGGTCGCAGCTCACAAGCTGAAACTTGGCATATGAAAAATATACTGATGAAAGATTTTGATTGACAGGTAAAATTTGACATTTTCGTAGTTTCCATGGCAACATGAACGATTGAATACAACCTTAAAAAATTTCACTTTTGCTCAGTTTACAGAAAATTCACTCATTAGATTTTACTATAAACTTGCACATAGCTTACTATAATTAATCATAACCATTTGAGACTTATTTGATCAAATTTTAACTGAGGGGTTTTTAGATAATCAATAATATAATTGTACTGTAATTATTAAATGTGTCATAAAAATCGTCTGTTCAACTTCCATTTTAAAGTTCTCGTTATCTAAAACACGATAAAAGTAAAAATTCCTCCAAATATCACAAAATTTTAATGAGTAGATTTTGAGAAATCGTCTTCTTTTTATCATTACTTTTTCGCCGCCATGTTTGTTTGTCTGAGTTAAAACACTCGCCGTCACGCGAGTTAACGCTGACCGCCCGCAAAACTGTGTTCAGCCACCTTAAGTGTGAACAAAAAAATATATACATATATATAATATTTTTTTTCTTTTTGCTTCGTTTGCTTTTCATTGTACGAATACTTCACCTAAAGAACGTAAACGTCCCCATAAACAAATAAATTAACTCTTTGGCTTATCATCGTTGTGTTTAAAAATCTTGAAAATCGGAGGGGGACAGAAGAAAGACCGAGAATATAGTTCCACGTCGAGCTTTTCAAAAACGAGTGGAAGTGCATTAAAACGCTTAGGAAAACGTCACTTGGTGTGTTTAGACTTGTTTTTAAGACTGCACGTCGTTCTTCTGGATCCGCTATAACGTTTTTTCTTTTTTCTTTTTTTCCTTTTTTTTCAGATTATTCTCCATTAGCTTACATGGGCTAAACCGAAGTAAAAGCAGACTTAATTGAGACTGCGATTTCATCTCTGATTTCACAGTTTTCCCTCGCTTGCAATATATTGAATTTGCGAGCAAACTATAGTTACACTACTGTTTATTGATAATAATAATAATAATAATAATAATGATCGTTTATTCAACCTTTTTGCAGCATAAGCTGAATTACAAGGCGGGTCATTAATTACATACAAATACCTCGGAATCATGACACATATATATAACTGATTATGATAAGACATATCCCATTTCGCTAATTCAAACGTGATTCTGGTATTTGATGGTGCAAAAATTTCCAAATCTGTTAGTTCTTGAGGAGACAGGCACAAAAACAGATTCTCCTGTTCTAAGGGCATACGGTCTTGTGTGTCTTGTATGTCAAGAAGGCTTAAAATATACCGGTGGAATTTCTCCCTTAATTTCAGTTTGCTGTTTATCTGTATTTTGTTTTGCTTTTGTTTTTCGGCCTTAGTAATTAACCGAGAATCTTTCTCAGAGATTTTCATTCAAGAACAATAAATGAGTTAAAGTTTGAAGTACCACGACAAGCTTTGTTGTGGTTAAGGCTGCGTGCATGAAGTGTATGTATGTCAGACGAGGAACCTGCAGTTTGTATACAGCTATTTCGAGAAAGGCTGTCGGAAAAAGTGCACGCGACAATCCCAAAAGGCATTGTGGGTGGTTTTGAGTTCTCCGTTCTTCAAAGAAATTTGAAAGAATTGGCACGAAAGGCCATGGAAATTTGTTTTCGAGTGCTAAAGGAAAGCACCAATAGTAGGTTCGACAGCTACAGTCGTCAGGAACAGTGTATTGATCATATCCAATATTGCCTTTCGGGATTGTCGCGTGCACATTTTTTCCGACAACCTTTTTCGAAATAGCTGTATACCTAGTTCTATCTCTACTGGCGCTCTATACCTAATTCTTAATTAATTAATGAATTGATTGATTCTCTCATTCGTTTATTTTTCATTTATTATTAAGTTTGCCCAAAACTGAAAAACACGCTTGGCATAGGTTACACCATGAAGTCATTTGTCTGCTGAACAATTTTCATAGAAAACAATAAGTAGAAGAGCACGAAAAAAAAAAAAAAAAACGAAAAGACAGGCTTTTTAGACATGCCCATATTTCATTGACCCTGACCTTTGCTTTGTATTGCAGCCCAATAAATACACAATTTCCGGTGAACAGACCGTGAAGATTAGATATGAACTTTCTAGAATGTTGCACTCCAAAGAGTTCATCAACGGGCTTCTTCACTGTACTTCTGTTAGTAGGTTTCTTATTTTACCGTTTTATTGTAAAAGCATCATGAATAAAGAAATAGTTTTAATGAAACGTATAGAATAGCATTTTGATGTCGGTTATAAACACCAGGGATTTATGTCCAAGGGTTTACCAGAGTAATAAACTAAGTGGAAGGCGATTCTGTGGCTTTTGTATTACGTGCTGTATTCCAATATTGAGTGGGACTGATCATTAAATTTGACGACAAATTTAATGATCAGTCCCAGTTTAGCGCACATCCTTAGTATTAGACACGCCCTGTTAAATCTTGTGTCCGGCGGAGATTCACCAATCTACATTTTTGCAACTAAAGGCTTGGAGAACTTATAAAAGGTCAAAACACTTTTTCTATTTTTTATTTTTAGTTTTTCTTTATTTTTTGTTGGCATACTTAAAATATGCCAAAGATCTTATCAAACACCCACACAAAAAAAACAAAACAAACAAACAAACAAACAAATGATAAGGACAGACAAACAACCAAAAAAGGTGTTTGACCTTCCACAGTATTTACCATAAACATCCCTCTCAAATTTTAAATAAATGCATCTCATTTACTTGATTTCTATTTTTTGAAAAGACAAAAAACATTTTTGACCCTGAAGTTGAGTGAATGTTTGTCTCCCTTATAAAATAAGTCTGTGTACAGAGGTGAAGAAGTCTGTGTACACAGAATACAAAGGTAACAGTGATATTTCAATTAACAACTCTAAAGTGAGCTCGGGGTTTTTTCTGAGCCTTTTGGTGCTTCCAAATAAAAACGGGCGCCAGGCCCACCTCAGGTCCATTAGACGCAGAAATTTATTGGGTGACATCAAGTTTTTCAGATTGTTGCTGTTTTGAATACACCTCTGTAATTATTACTGTAAGTAATAATCGGACTTAATCATGAGCTAAAAAAGCTAATAAAAGATAGGTTTTCATTTTCTCTGGAGAATAATGTTATTACTTACTACGTCACAGTCAAATAGGGGAGTTACAGGAAATTACTTAAGAGGTAAACTTGATATGAATTATCAGCTATAAATACATTCAATTAGAAGCCCATATAATGGGTTCCTGATTAAATATATACACTTGTTACCTTAAAACTACGGAAATCTTAGTTGGTCAAGCGCAATAATCAGCAGTTTTAAAGTAAACAGCGGAATGTGATCCGAGATTAGACAAACACAGTTTACAATGCGGTTTCCGGAATTGAGCTTTACATGTAATTAACATGTTTTTTTAAAATCGGTTCCATCGGAACCGGTACCTAACCTAAAAGTTCCAGGAAAAAAAGAATCTCGACGAACAAAGTAACTTTAAATTATAAGACATTAGTCTACGGTTCTGCAGGTAAAATTATACCCATTTCGCGTGTAAATTATTTGTTGAAAATTTAAGCTAATATTCACAGGTAATTGTTGACAGACAATGTGTTCTTTTTAGCTTAAAAGACTCGACAAGGAAAAGAAAATCTTTCATTCTCTTACAATCCTCATCGGATCTGGCAAGGGCGGTAGCTTTAAAGATTAAAATATTTAATATTTTTAAAGATAACAATATCTAATGTCACTGAGGATTTCCGTATTCTTATATTTAGGTACCGAAGCTTCTCTTCGGCCCCACACTGGAGGATCACTAACAGACTTTTGCACCCTCGAAAACACTGAGTGAGTATTCTTTAATTTGTTTTGGCTCTAGATTTAATTTTTTAATGAGAGAATAACCTTAGGTGCGCACGAAATATAAAAATATATCTGGAATTTTCATATCTTCTTTTATCAAAGCTAAGCATTGAATGATTGTTCCCTGAAAAAAGGTTGAAAGGCTTAAAACCTACTTAAAAATAGTTCGTTTTAAAAGCTTCGAGTCAACGCTTAAAAGGGACTTACGGTGTGAGATTAACCTACAATAAGGTCCGGACAGAGAACAGAGCCTTATTCAAGGCTAGAGTGTTCTCATAGAGTATGTATAAATGTTTTACGTTCTGTTTTGATGCTTCAAAATTATATTATAACATAGCGCGCGTGCTTGCCCTATATAAGTCCTATTGAGCCGCTATGAACAAAATCTTTATTTATGCACGCCCGTGCGTAAATAAGATGACGTAAGCAATTTTTTCACATGGCTGCAGAGTTTCTGTCCTGTTAAGCTGCAGTGCAGTTTTCCTTCGCCTTAAGACATGGAAGAAACCAGCGACGAGCTGCCCAATTTTTCTATCGGCATTGACCTTTTACGTCCTGATCCAAGAGCGGCTGCAAAAATAAAGCCGAATTCAAAAAAACTCGCAAGTTGTGCGTTTCGCAAATTTGTCGGAAGACCATCTGCAGCAAATTTTGGCCGAGAGACATTCACTGGGAACAGAAAAGACAGCAACTGGTCATTAACAACAATTAAAGGTAAAATTTCCGTTTTTACAGTTGTTTTTAAATTTGTTATGCACTTTTGTTATCGCCGAACAATCCGACTAAATCAGGAAAATTTCTGTTGCAATAACAAGACAAATTACACAAGAAGACATAGTAATTTTTTTGCTCATAAAAACAACTGCTGGCCGGTCTTCTCAAGTAGCCGTAATGACCGGCCATTTTCGTAAATGAATGTAAAGTAGAATGACAGTCGTCTTCGCCAAAAATACAAGTTTTCTGGATTTCGCCGAGCAAAACATAAACATCCTCTCAGCGCCGGATCCAAACCATGCTCCACGACGTGTTAGGAACATGCGAGTATTTTAACTTTAGGTGGACTTTAAGACACTTTTGTCTTTGTTTCTACTTAGTTTCAACTAATCGTTAACGAATAAATAAGCAAATTTTCGTTCTCAGTTTTACAGAAAGAATTTTCTTTCAAACTAGGCGATTGTGGCGTGTTTGTAACCAGCCAGTAGAAGCGTTTGTTTTTCTGTGGCGAGCTTCACGAGAATTTTGCAGTTAAATCAAAAAGCAAGCATTTTTGTCAGCTATGTTATAAAAGAATTTGCTCATGCTTTTAGCTGTGCGTATATCGAGTTATTGATGCACTTGGGAAGTTTGGAGAGCACTCAAGAAGCTAGAGTTGCACTCGGCTATCGCCTCGTGCAACTCTTACGCATCTTTCGTGCTCTCCAAACTTCCCGCGTGCATCAATAACTCGATATACGCACGCTAAGCATGAACAAATTCTTAATTTGCACATAAAAATATTATCATGGAGAAAGAAAGAGGTCTATGAGATTCGTAAAAATTTAAGAGCCTTCGACGGAAACTGAGACCCAAGTAATTGGATTTAAGTTCAAAGGAGACATATGATAATCACAGTTTTCTTCCTTTAGACATGATCTTTTGAACAAAGCCTATGGACGGAGATTTTTTATTGTTCGCAAACTATCACATGGAGCAAGACTGACATTTTTTTGTTTATTTGTTTGCTTTTGTTTTGCTTTTTGAAAACTAAAAGGGTCTAAAAAGTTTAACATTGAACCACCGTCTTAAGTGGTCACAATTTTCATACCTTTGATCTCGGTTACTTGGTACTTAATTTAGCACTCATTTTGTGTCTATTTAAACCATCAATTCCGATTTCTGTGTGTTCCGCCAGCTAAATTGTCAACATCCCTTAAAGTAGCCAGCAAAAGGCAGACGTGTTTCCGGTCGTTGCTTCTCTCCCTCCGAAAAGCTAAACTGTGATTGGTTCGCAGACGTTATTTTTCGGAGGGAGAGAAGCGACGACCGGAAATACGTCTGCTGTTCGCAGGCTACCCGTAAAGGGGCTTTGTCGTGCTATTTGTTATCTTTTCAAAAAAGCCAAACCTTTTCTGCCATCAACTGAATGTTAAAAATAATGGTCCAGTTTTGTTATATGAGACTACATATTTAGGTATTGTATCTGTTTTCTGCGGTCCTCTGTTGCAACGGATGGCAAGATGGAAATTGACTGAAACCGTGTTGAAAAAGTTGGACCAAGTGTTTCAAGTTTTAATGAAATGTCTACAAAACGTAACAAAAACTTATTATAGTTAGTTGTGAGAAGTAAAACGATTGGTATGCTATCTTAATTAAGGCACTTGGTACCTTGTTCTGTTGTTGCGAACACTTAGAATGCACTGAGAATGCCTTACTAACCTATGGTCTTATTTCTTTGGGAAACGCCTGTAAAACGTACCCTCGACAAATACTTATCCTTCAAGAACGTGCACTACGCTTAATATATTCCGCAAACAGACAAGATCATGCTATTCCCTTATTCGTAAAAGCTACTGAAGTATTGCCATTAAATTTCTTGTATTATGAAACCGTCTTAAACTTAATGCACGACATAGACGAAAGAAATCAATCGATAAATATTTTGAACTTGTTTTCTAGGACATCAAATTTACATCACTATTTCACACCGCGCTCATCAACTTCACAACACTAAGTAAGAATAAAGGAAAACAAGCCAAAAGCAAAAAAAGCAGGATTAAAAAACAAAAACTAGAAAGAAAAAATATATATCAAAGGAAAACAACTTCGCCGGGAGTCGAACTTTGTTCGCCTGCAAGTGCAAGCAACTCCTTGACCACTGCACTACGGTACCGCTCAGTTTTTGGGGACGTAAATTTGTTATATTAAACCATTTTTCTCTGCCATAGACGCTGTTTGAAGCTATTAGACTGCATCTATAACTTGAATTCAAAGACAAATTTGAGGAAAATTAACTTAAGCACGTATTTCAAAACTCTTTCGCATTATTTCGGATTCAAAAGGATAGATCGTTGTACAAAATCGATCAATCAAACTAGCAGTACTGAATTTGGTGGAGAATTCACTCGAAGAGATTGAGGAGAAGTACGGTCGATTTAATTAGCGAAAGAATAGAGCGACTTTCGTATGACCTTGAAAAATGGTTTCGGTAAGTGTTTGTTACTTGTTTTATCAGCCAATGGATGAAAAGATCAAAACATGGACTCTTCGTTTTCCCACCAAAGAAATCCCTAATATGGCGAAGGCATTGTTCAATTGGCCAATAATGTTGCAGTGACTGCAATATGACGTCAAAGCGAAGTATCGATTGATTTCTAGAAAGTTCTCGGGCAGGAAGATTTTTTCACCTGAGCCTTCGCTTAACCAATCAAAAGCCACTCGCGTTTGTATCCGTTCGATAAACCAATCAAATCGCTCTATTTCCGTTAGTTTGTTGTTTCTGTTTTGTTAGTGCGTTTCATTTCAAGGTCATACGAAAATCGCTCTATATGGAATATAAACGTGTGTGACCTCTTAATCGAACATCCTATTCTGGAGACTAGATAGACAATAAAGGTGGTCCCTCCCTCCTGGGTATGAGGGAGTCGTAGATTTTTTGTGCAATAATTTGCAGCTTAAAGACGGACCGCCCTTTGACCGAAAGCTTTCGAGCATCTATATTTAGATATTTGATTCCCTAGAAGAGTATTAGATATTTATTAAGTTGTCTGAAATGAGCGATTATAGAAACGCCCAGATGTATAAATGTCTGTGATTATCCCATGTGTACATATATAATAGGCCCAAATCAAACTTCCAAATTTTCATGCATCGAAATTAATACCTATTTGAGTCGACCCAAATGATACAAGTTCGAAGGTTGATTCAGACGTCAAACTTAAGGTGCCTCGACTGGAGTTTTTAGGGGGGGGGGGGGGGGTGAGGGCCTCCAAAGTTCGCGCATTTACCACGTCGGCATTACCAAAGATCTCGAGAAAAGGATACCAGAGCTGTGTTGTATAAAGATCAGAATTTGTTAAGATCCATGTTTCATTGACATCCTAGTTATCATGGCAACGTTTTCGCAATGACGCCATTACGCTTTTTTACTTCTCTTTGTATTCTCGGTACCAGGAGTTTTTCGCAGAAATCGCTTAAGGGAGCTTATTCCTTCCTTAGTTGCCTCAATCAGTATGGCAAAGTTTATGCAAATTTTCTGAGAGCGTGTTGGAAGTATTTTGAAACGAAGTTTTAAGGGTCCTAAAAACAGTGAATCAACATGCTATAGACACATAATTGGCCAATTTCAAAAGAGCATGTTGCGGTTTGGGAATCAGTTTCATCTCATAATTTGACTCCATTTGAAACAACCTCGTTCCCAGGGTTCTCTCCTACCCGCCCTACGGAGCGAGAGAGAGATCAGAGCTTTCGTTCAAAGGGCAGTCCGTCTTTAAGCTGCAAATTATTGCACAAAAAATCTACGACTCCCTCATACCCAGGAAGGAGGGACCACCTCTATTGTCTATCTAGTCTCCAGAATAGGATGTTCGATTAAGAGGTCACACACGTTTATATTCCATATATTCTTTCGCTAATTAAATCGACCGTACTTCTCATCAATCTAGTAGGGCGGGTAGGAGAGAACCCTGGGAACGAGGTTGCATTTGAAACTGTGTAGGAAAAAAGGGGGGAATTGCTTTAGCCGATTGCGAGATAGAAGAATGTGATTATTCTGCGTTCGGCTCCTTTCGTTGCCGTTTTTGTATTTAATTTGATTCACGCCTACAAATTTCACGGTGATTTAAAAAGGGCTTGATATTTAAAACTTGACGTTACCGAGATTAGTTACCAATTTTCAAGTTTCAAGGACATTGAAAACAAGGAAGGCAATTAAGTGGGCCTTCAAATCAAACTGAAATGTCACAAATTTTTCGTTAGATTTTATGATTACAAGTGACCATCCTCATTATTCCCTGGCATTGTTTGGAAGTTTCATATGGCAAATGCACAACTTTATCAAAGAACTAGTAGGAGATTTGGCTTGACGCGGATCAGTAAAAATGATCTTTTAACAATTATTGCATAATGCCACCCTGGGTGATGTATTGCGGCCATGGAGACTATTACTCTCTTTTAAAATATGCACAGTTTTATCTAGGAGAGCATCTTATTTATTCTCTACGGAACTGACAAGAAAAGTCTCAGGAACACTGTGCTGTCAATAAACCATTTTGTTGCATTGTCGTGCGGATATTCTTGAGAATGCAGATGACAAACGGTTCACTGACATCGTGCAGAAGTGATTGCTCAACGAATGCCGTATGATATTGCAGTTTGTTGAATGGCAATGTTGCGACTTGTTGAATAACGACCATTCTTTAGACGCGATATTGAATTCCTTCCAAACCACGTGAACGTGAGACTGGAAAACGATTGGTTGGCGCCGTTTAACAAGTGGCCACTTGTTGAATGGAATAGAACTCATTTCTTTCAACTGCTTTCAATAGTGTCTAACATGTTGAACGGCCTATTTCAACATTCAGCGCTGTTTAACACTTGTTGAACAGGACCTGCAACATTATGGATCAACCAATGTTGAACCATGGGACAACAGCTTTACGATAGCTTTATTTTTTTTTTATGAAAACATCAAATAAGGGCTTTTTTACTCTTAAGATCTCGTCCGGCTTTTGTAAAAAAAAAAAATAGCGATTTTAGCGTATACTTTTAAGACCTATTTCGAAGTCGCTAGTCACGGCTAAAGTTTATAAGGATTTACCATTGGATGTGCGTCAGCCATAACAATAAATGATTTTATTAAATTTAGAAATTTGAATGTATTGTGATGGCAGACATCAATTAGGAAAAAAAGAATGAACTATTGGTATTATTTTATTTGTCTAATTCGGCCCTGTCTATTAAAGCCTTTGACTGGGATCGGAGTTTTATTTCATTTAATGATGCAAACACTATTTACCATTTCAATTCAAAATTGGTTTGTTTCGGCTATTTAGGGATTAAGTTAACAGTTAAAGGCATTATATCACTTAATATTTTGGGCCAGAAAAGCTACACAACGGTCCAGAGACAACGACTAAGTGCTGTAGTAATGAGTAACTGGCATAAACCTTGTCATCAGAGAATAGCAAAAAACATGATGGATGACTCCTCCACCACCTCCTAAAAGTATCCCAGTGTTAAGAGCTTTTGTCCGTTAAGTTTGCAATTAAAACTAAGCGAAGTAGAAAGAATTAACACAGATTAGAATCAAGAAAGACAAATTGTTTTTTTTAAGTACTCATATGCGCAGTAGGTTTGTATTCTGGGTACTGCAGGCCTCGGCCTTTTCGCGTTTTGCTTTCTTGATACCAAGAATCGCACAATCGAAGTCTTGTGAATCATTTGCACCAAGAGATCTTTCAATTTACGCTTGATGATCATATCAACTTCATAGAAGCTCGTACCTCTTTAACCGCATTTCAATTAAACGCCAACCAAATTCTTATTACATTATAAACCGCTTTGTCATCTCGAGAGACTTTGCTTTTCTATTCTTTTTATAGGACAGAGCGTGTCAGAAAAGAAAAAAGACTGATTGCGTTTTAAACCCACAACGAGTCCCAATGTCACTCACAAAATTGACCAGGCGAACAGGAAATAAATCAATCTTGAAAACAGCATGAAGCTAATAAAAGGTACAAATGTTCACTTCCTGAGAAGCAACAGGTGGCTGTATAACTTCTCCATTGTATATTCTAGGGTCTTAGGTAATACTTTTCTTGAGGGTGACAGCACGCCATTTAGGAAATGCAGAGCATTTGATAATCATTCATTTCGCCGTGGGAGGTCATTTTCGCCGTTCGCAATGTTCATTTATTTACTCCCAGCTCACACAATAAGCTGATAGATTACTTTTTTAATACACAAACGGATACATCACCCGAGAAAACGAAGGTTTTGTGCATCAATGGAATTTACGTTGTTCGTTTAACAACGACGAAGGTGCTTCGGGTAAGTCCTCGTACATGTAAATGTTATGTTTATCACAGTAAATGACGTTTAGGCGCCAAAGGGTAGAGAACACAGTACACTGTTATTAGTTTTCCCCTGGCTTGTTTTACCTGATATAAATTGGTTTTAATAAACATTCCAATTTCCGTAGCTATCAAAGTGGCGAAACAAAATGGCATCTCTGATACCCCCTCCTCAGTGAATGGACATGGCCTCTAAACGACTTTGCTCTTCAATGGCATAGTTGTTTCTCAGTGTGATTGAAGCACAAAAACAAAGAGTAACCTAGGAGGGGTGCTAGCAAAGATTCATGTGTGAATAAAACAAGGTACATTTGAACGTAAAAGTCACAGTGCCAAGTAGGCTCAAACGAAAACAAGCATACGCTTTTTTGAAGGCCACATCGTGACGTGCAAATTTCCTGCTCAGTGGAAATCAGTCAGTAACAACTATATAGCTTCTAATGATATGACACGAAAACAACGAAACTATACTAAACGAAACTAATTATACTAAATTTTGATGATCACATTTTCATGTACAGTGTCAATTGACATAGCGTTAAAGGAGAAAGCACTTTTGATGAAACACTGCAAAGTTAAACTTTGCGGAAATTTTAATTCTTGACTGCTTTCAACTGCTCCTTTAGCGCGACACACTCGTCCTCTTTTTGTCTGAATTGACACGTGATTTAAGCCTGTAGTTAAGCAACTCGCATTTGACTACTTGATTTTTAGAACCATTTTGCCTGCTAGCTCGGGTCTCATGATATTTTTACTACTTCAATCGATACTTTTACAATAGCAATAAGTTAAAGAGAGAAGACATAATATTCGTTTGAATGACTGGTAAGGCTTGTCGTAGAAACTTGCCTACCCATTTTCCAAAGCAAGAAAGTATTCATTGTGCTGAAGTGACACATTTCTTGTCAGAGAAGTACAAAAATTCCCATGCGCCTGATAGCACCCTTCAAAGCTCTGCGAACCAAAACATGGCACTGACACGCATAGTATTACATGCCTGAGGGGTTGTTACTATTTTTAACGTGTTGAAATGCCGCACGCGCTGCTAGACTGGAATAATCACAATAGTTGCATGGTTATTACATGCGATAATGCGCCATCTTGTTATCATTTTCTGACACCATGTAATCTGCCTAGTTTCAGCCAATTCTAACAACATTTTTCCAAAAGCAGATGACCCCAAACTTGAATGAATGATGGCATCCAATTAGTTAATAGTCCGTATCACTTTTAATAATTTTTGACAAACAAATTTACATTTTATTAAGAACTTTTTGAATTAAAGAGCAAGATGCCGAAGTTAGATAAGCATGGCGAAACGTAAGTTTCCTGATTTTTCTTTTTCTTTTAGTGATTGAAGGATATGACAGTTGCGTCTTTAACTAGATTTATTTCATTTGAGGGTCCTATAATCTTGCTTGCAGTATTTTCATTCAAGAACGCGTATAAAAACAATTCTACTCTATGTTACAAAGCTACTCAATTACAAAACGAAACAAAGCAAAAAAGGCGGTTGCACTGGAGGTAACTCTGAATGAATAATCTGTGCTTTGGAGATAAGCACCCTGAACTCTGACAATTCGCAATGTTTCGTCGAAGTATGCTTTGAATTAGATGGACAGAATTGTATTGTTGTTTGTATTGCGGACCTACGTGCTTCTGTCCAGAGATACTTTAACCACTTGACGGCATTAAGAAGCTTGTTTCTATACACACAAAATGAAATTGTCTACAAAATATAAATAAATCATTAGATTAAATAAAAATAAACTGTTAAAAAAAAGTTTTAATAGGTCGGCCTTTTTAACCAAATGCTTTGCTTTGATAAGCCCGGATCTTTCAACGTGACTTCATCATTCGGTCTTTTTATACGTACCTTTTTGTTTTCTTATTCTCTAAGAGTAATACCCCCTAATTCTGTTGATATATATGAGTAAAATAGAGAATATATCTTAAAAAGGTCAGCTAAAGCATAAAGAGCATACAACCATCCCAATTACGAACACACAACATGGTTAAAGTGAGACCAAGTTAGAATCTCCGAGTGGTGGAATGTGATTGCGTCTCCATGTTACAGGAATGTACTGCCTCTAATTGGATGAAGCACTTCGTGGGTTGTTACTTCTAAAAGTTACTATTTTTAACATTATCTTGCGATGGGGCGTTTCTACCTACACGTACGTGACCTACTTAAAGTCAGAGAAAAAAATAATGAACTGAAAGCTTATTACATACCTTTATTGGTAGGCAATTAGCAAATTTAACACAGCACAGGAATACTGGGCAAGATTAAAAACTTGTTTGCGGTTTATATCCGTATTTTTTCCACTATAGAAAGATTAGCTAACAGCTAGGGTAAACAAAGCAGAGGGATGTTTAGTACGATTAACTTCTCTCATTGGCGTAATAATGAGAAGATATATAGGTTACAATACAGTGGTTGAATTATATGGGGAAAAAACCTAAATTTAATAGCCATAAATAGTGCATGTAATAAAAAAAAAAACATCAACAATACTAACAAACAATTCGTCATGACAGTACCTTAAAATAAACTTCTTAAAATTAAAAAAAAAAAAAAAAGAGTAAAAAGCTGGGAACCCAAAAAGATGTTTGTTATCTGCAGCCTTAATGTTTTTGGTTAACGTATGATTAATCAAATTATATTCAGGCTTGTTAAATCGTGACGGAATACATGAAAGACTACTCGCTGACCCTGGTTATAACCCCGCATAACCGGACTGCTGGAAATCAATCATTCTAAGTAGTCTATGGATTATAACGTCATAGCACCCTCGGCGTGCTATTATCCAAGTAAATTCTTCAGCGGAATAATTGTGAGTCCGTTACACGGCGCTATTAACTCCCGCTTAGACCGCTCATCGGAAAGCCATTAACTGTGTTTTGTACCACGCAAGAATATTATCGAGATGATCTGAGTTTGCTTGTCGACGTATAATTTGGTTACAGAGCGCAAAATTGGACAAGTGTTTATCAGACTCCCTGCTGGTTAGCAGTGTAAAAAATCACGCATGGGTGAGTTGTACCTTTTGCAGAATGTTTCCACAATAGTTAGGTCGGTACGTTGTTCTCAATACCTGAAGTTTACTATCCTTTATTAGCTGAAGTGCATTTAGTCGAAGATAAAAAGGCAAAAACTATTCACAACTGCAGCGTACTGTGGAACTCTACAAGAATTGGAACGCATGAGTTCGCCGATTCTGCTCACTGAATCAGAATAGACCAAAACGGTTAGGTCGGTACGTTGTTCTCAATGCCTGAAGTTTACTATCCATTACTAGCTGAAGTGCATGTAGTCGAAGATAAAAAGGCAAAAACTATTCACAACTGTAGCGTACTGTAGAACTCTACAAGAATTGGAACGCATGAGTTCGCCGATTCTGTCCACTGAATCAGAATAGCCCACTTAAATGCACTATTTACACAATTACACAATCATGAACCTCCCTCCATTTTCTGAGGCGTGCGCTTTATATTAATTTAACCATTTATCCATTCTATTAATTTTTTTTTTTTTGAAGTTGTGTGGTGCGCTAGCAGTAAAATTCGATCTTTGACCAAAACCACGAAAGACTGATTTCAGAGTCAGAATCTCAAAGCCAAGTGATTTGAAGTCCATTATAAGGTTATTTATAGTAAGCTGGAACTTGGAACTATTGAGACTGTCACAATTCTGTTGAATTCATTGACATCAACTTCTACTGAAAACTGAAACCTGAAAGTAAGACAGACTCTGAGGACGGCTCATTCTATCACAATATATAGAATAGATCGGACCAGCAAAAGGATTTCTGATGATCCGTTTAGAAGGACAGACTCATATTAAGCGAAAATGCTGTGTTATCTTGATACTATTTTTGCGGTCGTTCTAATGCCCAAGGTGATAACAGCTCGTCAAACATTCAAGAAAATTTTTATGATAATATATCGTTGACCGAAACTTCCGTGATTTAGATTTGAGAGCTGCACAGGGATTTCGAAACTATTAAATCAGCAGAAAGAAGCATGTTTTAGAGTGAAGAAGCTAACAGAATATATAGGCGCTATCATGACTTAAGTTTTATTTTGAGATCGAAAGCCATGAACGGAAACATACCTTGGTTTGAAATTCTGTGCGCTATACGTCACTATCTCTCGTCACTCTAAACGAGTTCTGACTGTCAAAAAAAAGAAGTACGACACATGTCATGTCATTATAATTGTAATATGGTGACAAGGAGGATGGAAAATAGGGTTTTCTGAATCAGGAGAATAGAGTAGGTGGGGTAAACGTGGGCGGCCCACTTCCAAGTGTTCCTGACGACGACGACGACGACGGCGACGGCGACGGCGACGGCGATGATGATATTGATGATTATGATGACCATGATGATGATGATGATGATAAGGATGACAACAAACGTGGACGTGAATAACCATGACGACGAACAAAACGACGACGTCGACGATGATGATGATGATAATGGTGGTGACTCGGGTGGTAGTGGTGGTGGCAATAGAGACCTTTAGCATCAGGTTTTTCACGGCAAACTGCAAACCGCAAAATGTCACGTGACCACGGCCTTGCGGTCACGTTTGCAGTTTGCAGTTCACGTTTAAACCGCAGGAAGGGCTTCCAGCGGTAAGTGATTTACGGCAAGGTTTTTTGCCACAAAAAATTTTACAGCCTCGCGTTTAAAGGTATGAACTAGCTTTTTATATCCGTTTGCAATGTGTTTGTTGGATTTTTGATCTCGAATCAATGAATTATTGCGGAGTTTTGGGCGATTAAAGTGATGCACTTCGACTTGATGAAAACAACATGGCGGCCCTAAACAAGGAACGCGTAGTTCAAATCGATTGGTATTCCTTTCTGCCGTACTAACAAAAGAAAGTGTTCTGTTCCAATCCAGAGTTAATTTTTTTTTTCTATTTTGTTACTGAATTCATAACTTAACTCAGTCTCTGTTTAGTTCCTATTTTTAACGTATCACTCCGCGAATTTCATTTTATTTTGCTTATTTCTTTGAGACTGGGTAGCCCAGGCTTCACAAGTCTTCTGGTTTCTTCTGGGCTCCCTTGCAACCTTACAATTCCTATATGTATTCTTGTATTGTATTATATTTTGGCTAAATAAAAATGAACTGAACTGAACTGAACTGAACGCCTTGCTAAAATTTGAAATTTCGGCAACGCGAAACTGCAAACGCGTAACTGCAAACTGCGGTTTGCCTGATGCTAAAGGTCTCAAATGTTTCATGACTGTGTTAGGCTGTGAATGGCCTAACGCTCGGCCGTAGCTCAATAGTAACAATTACTACATAACGAAAAACGGAAACGCACATAGTAGTAGGCTAAGTATACGAGCTGTTGCATTATTTCAATCCTTACAAGATTTTATTTTTTTTATTTTTTAACAGGCTGATTTGGTGTCATCACCGAAAAAAAGAAATAAAGGACATTAAAAGGAAATTATTAAGGAGTTACTGTGAATCACTGTACATCTACGAAACTATGCAAAAACCGGAAGTAAATCATAGTCTAATCAACGGAACTATGACGGCTAATCTTAGCCAAGGAGGATCAACCCCAGCCAGCAGTGCCTTTTCCTGGATTGAAGAGCCTCATTTCTCAAAGATAATTCGCT
>JBBMOI010000005.1:21532500-21605000 GCA_038088405.1 Porites divaricata | reverse complement strand
ATCACAGGCAGCCCAGATGTAGTGTACTGTGTCAATAACATGGACAAAATGGGATGAGCCGTCGAAATTTCCATGAACTAAAATAGTCCAAAAGTCAAAATATAACAAAACAAAGCTAAGATACCTTTAACTGAACGTCTCCTTGTCTTTCCTGGCCGGTTAGAGTGGCATTGTTTCAGCTTTTTTTTGTTATATTTTGAGTTTTGAACTAGTTCATTCGAATTTCAGTTCATGGCAGTTTCAACGACTCATCCCATTTTGTCCATGTTACTGACACACACTACATCTGGGCGGCCTGTGATTCATCCAACTTAAGAGCGACGGTCAGGAAAAATCGACCAAAATCTTAATTTTGTGGCAAGAGTTGAAAAATCAATTTCTTTGAGTTTTTGTTCATAGGTAGCTTTTAGGTAGATAAGAAACCTAAAGTAGATTGTTCCCTCCGAAAGCTTTTTGTTTGTGAGAAAACTTAGAAGATCGGTTTTCGATGTCGGAGTCTCAGACCGCCCTAATTTTTAACCTGAAATTCGCTAACATTAACTTTCCTCCCGTTCGCAAACGAAGCCGCATGGAGAAAAAAAATACTTTCAGGGCAATAGCGAAGCTCGTCGTACTGAAATAATTCAAAAATGAAGGATAGGTTTTCAGGATTACACAAACTTAAGTTTCGTTACTCATTTTCGACTGCAATATTTAACATGTGGTATGACTCCAAATTCTCTTAATGCCATTTAAATCACACATCTAGACCTTCGTTTAAGACATACCTGGGAATTGGCTTGGGTTATTGAATGTAATCTCTGTAAGACACCATCGAAGTTCAGGAATGTCCATGGTAGGCCGGCAGTAATTGTGTAAACACTTCCAATTTCGAAACGCACAAAAGTAGATATTTACAGCCTAAAGGCTGTTTTTTTTGTACTTCTTGTGGGTTTTCCTATTGCAAAATGTCTTTTTCCAATCAAAGAGTAGGGTAAAAAGGTGAAACTGGGTCAATTTTAGCCATTTTGAAACAATGAACTCTACCAGACGGCTACTCTGCGTGACAATTTGTTCCGTGACTGCATGTGACATAACGTACGTTTGCAGAGACAGAGCCGTTAAAATGACAGTCACGGAATCACGGTAGTAACGCAACGCAATTCTTGAAAGAGTAACATTTTCGATCCCGACAGTATTTTGAAGAAGAAAAAGTCAAACGTGCTTTTTCTGGTCGGTACTCACCTTTTATCGAAAAATATGGACTTTAACAGTAGTAAGTCGCTAAGGATGACGGAACAGGAAGATATTTCGTCTTGTACTTTAGGCTGCATTCATTATGTATCCTACAGGGGGGGGGGGGGGGGGGGGGGAGGAGAGGATTTTAGGGGGTTAAAATTTTTAGAGCAAAAAAAGGGGGGATATGAAAATTGTTTAAATATCTCCTAGGGGGATGCTTATTTTTTGTAAGATTCTGTCTAGCTTTTGTAATAGTTTTAAAAAGTGAAAAAAGAAATGATAAG
Source organism: Porites divaricata (assembly GCA_038088405.1). NCBI lineage: Eukaryota > Metazoa > Cnidaria > Anthozoa > Scleractinia > Poritidae > Porites > Porites divaricata. The sequence goes on along the minus strand of JBBMOI010000005.1, from coordinate 21,603,498 downwards.
CATCGATTGTAAGCAGCAAGGGTACCTCTATTATTCTGAGAGACTATAGTACCTATTTTGAAGTTTTTCAAGCAGTGTTTCTGGCCTGTAGATGTAATGTTTCGATACAGTATAGAAAGTAAAACATCTAAAATGGAAACATTTAATGCAACCTCAGTCTAAGCTCTTGTCTTTAGTTAATAAGGGCCTTCATGCCGCGATAATACGACTCAGCCCGCTGATACACGAGGGAAAGCAGCGGTATAAGCCATATATAGTTGGTGATCCCCGGATGGTGATCCGGTGAGTAGCCTCTATGACCCCCCCCCCCCCCCCCTCTGAAAAATCCTGGCTATGCCCCTGGGCATCACACAACCCTGCACTTAGAGGTATTGGAAGTCGTATGACCTTCAGAGCTTCGCTCTATAAGCTAACTAACAGGTCCTCTAGAGATTTTCCCTCGCGATAAGAGAGGGAGGCTTCTTAAAGATTTCTCTTAGTCGTTGCTGGTTTTGTATAAAGTACCATTTCCCCATCAGTATTCTCGTCAGGCTAGGTAAAGCCTGTTTTCCGTGACCCTTTTCACCGGATACGTGTGGACGGTAGGCCAAACCGGAGGAAAAAAACAAGTATACGTGTGAACGGGGTCTTAGGCTTCTTCCTCACGCATCCGGATATTTTTGAAACTGCATACTTTTTGATACTAATCGGCCCGCGCTCCGTTCACACGAAACCAGTCAATCCGGTCCGCAGTCAATGAAACCGCATTGTTTTGGAAACCGCCCTCTAGAGGCGGTTTAAAACATCGTCCACATAAATCCGGATAAAAAAATATGCAGTTTCAAAAATGTGTGGATTCGTGTGGACATCACGGCCTTAGGGGCATTGGTATAGTTATACCATGCAAAACAGGGGCCAATGTAGGTTTCTGCAGGGAAACTACCCACGTACCCCTCCCGTAAGCTAACATTAACACTCACTTCTCACTTAGGGCAAAATTATGGCTTAGGGGAGGGGTAGGTGGGCAGTTTGCCAGAAACCTAAATTGATCCCAAAATAGATACAGTCGAACCTCCACTAACAGCTACTTTTTTTTTTGTCAAGGCTGACAGTCCATACATTAGGGACGTTTTTGAGCGACACTCGTCAATCGGAAGTGGACGTTTTGCACTCTTGAAGCCGTGATTTTGATTAACTTTTTGGGCAGATCGTCCCTATAAGAATTAAGACTCTTGGCAATACAAATATGGTAGCGTCAAGACTCATTAACAGAGAAAAAGGCTCACTTCCGGTTGACGTGTGTCGCTCAAAAACGTCGCTGCTTAAGCTCCCTATTAGCTCTTATTTAAACGTCTCTAAAATGGCCGCGTCCACAACTGCCGAGTGAACTCTCGACAACGGTCAGTTTTTTTCATCAGTGACCGAAAAAAAGGTCAGGAATAGTCATTGACCCGTATGGCTCGTTGATTATTAATCACTGCATGCAATCGATCGTTAAGTTTAATTGATGTTGTGTTCCATTTAAACTGCTGAAGTCAGCACGAATTGTCTACGATACTTGTGGCGAATGTTGTGAACCTTAACGTTAACCTTTTGATATTCAAAACATTATCCATGTTTTGTTTTGATTTGTTTTGTTTTGTTTTTGTTTTTGTTTTTTTTAGAATTTCATCGCTAAATGTTATATATGATTGGATTACCATTTTTAATATGGGATACAGTAAGCATCAACTTAGTACAATAAACATGTTGTACTTACTAAAGAAAAATTTTGTCATATTACACCCTTACCTCCCCATAACGGTCAGCTCTCTACAACGGCCACTTTCTTCTATCCTCAAGGTGGCTGTTGTGGAAAGGTTTTCATCAGGGCGGATAAATGTTGGGCGGTGAAACGAGCGCTCCGCTCTTCATTTAATGTGTGATGCGGAGTAGGACTGGCACGAGCGCTCTTTCCGCGCTTCCGGTGCGCTTGAAGGCCGGCGAAATTTTCCTTTCTGCAAACCGGAAATCCTATTTTCTTTCTGTAATTTCAGGCTACAGTGTTAAATAGATAAATTCGTTTCATAACAATATCAATGAACAATTTCATATGTTTGTGTCTGTATGCCTATAAGTCAAACTTGTTGGTCGTATAATGCCAAAATTTGAGTTTACTTTGAAAGTGTTGAATACCTCCTCCTTCCACTAAATATCACCTAATCGTCTTTCGCCGTTTCATTTGCAAAAGCTTAACACTTCTTAACCTCAATTTTTACATATGTTAAAGGGGGATAAATTTTATATAACATAACAAAAAATTAGATTGATATATTTTGATATAGTGGCGTTGTACTGCTTCAAACTTTGCTTCTCGGGTGCAACGCGCCATGGCGATTCGCGCTATGCGTCGCAAATCCGGCAACCACATGTAAACAAAATTTATTGGGGTTAGTTGTAAGGTTTTTTTCTCCTTTTTTTTCTCTAAAACAAAACAAGGTAAACAGTAAAAACTGAGGGGAAACTAATTTTGAGGTTTCGAAGAAAAAGGAAGACGTATGAGATGTTTTTTTTCAAAATTAAAAAGAAGGATGATGGTGATTGAAATTAGCATAATTTCACCTTGCACGCGCTGCACGCATTTATAAAATACACGTCATCTAGTTATGAAAGACGATCTGCTGTCTTTTAGTTTGCCATGGATGAGATTTTTCTTCGTGTTTTAGACAGTACTTAGTTGTTTTTGTTTTGGAGTAACATCAACATTGGCGAGAAGTAGAACGAAAATATAATTCAGTGGTAGAGTCATGGAAGTAATAAGTTAGACTAAAACCCTTTGAAAGAGATGTAATGTTTGTCTACTCCAACTAAACCGCCCGCAAAAAATAGCAACATTTTCCTCTCGGAGACAGCGTACCAGCAAAAATTAAGGAACGAGGAAGAAGTGCAAGAAAACAAATCAAGCCGCCATAATTCAGTGACAGCGGCAGTGTCTAATGGACAAACCACATCTCAAGCCCTGACCGAAGAAAAACAAGCGACATTTAATTTCTAAGCAGAGTCCCAGTCCACTGCATCACACCTTTTTGCTCGGACGCGCTCGTTTCACCGCCCAACCTTTATCCGCCCTGGTTTTCATTTGGAAGCGGAAGAGTCTGGCACCTGCCTCGTACCCAGACTTCTCTCTTTTGAACAAACTCTGATTAGGGGCTCCCAGCCGTCTCATTGCCTGATTTCATACCGTGGGAGCCTGGCACTAGTTATCGGTTTTGCCGGACGGAAGTGCACTTTTGCGTAAAGATGGCGACTTACACGAAAACTTGGGATTGGAATTGTGCCAGTTCTTTGTGTACGAATAATTACAGAACTAAAGGAATAACGTACTACACTTTGCCCAGCGATCCTGAGCTTCAAAAAGGATATAGAAAAGTTCTTATGAACGAAAATATTAACTGGAGAAAACATGTTATATGCAGCGCTCACTGGAGCTCGGGGAAACGAGAGAACAAGAATCAATTGCCAGACATAATTTGTACAAAAGAATATGCTGCTAATGTGGAAAAAGAGTACTCCCAAACACCATCTAGGGAATTGAAAAGGAAAGTTGACTGTACAAAAACGGTTCTTACTTCGTCGAATGCCAATACCGTGAGGAGTACTCCAAGGAAACCCCCGAAAGACAGGAGTGAAACTCCCACGTGTTAAAAAGCGACGGGTTTCAGCTGCGAACGTAGAAAAAGAAAGTCAGAAGCTTAAAAGTCAAGTGGAGAGTTTGACGAGAGAACTAAATGAAAAAAAGGCTTTGATTGAAGATTTACAGCAACAGCTGTCAAAGACTCAAACAGAACTTGAAAAAAATGCTGCAAACAACAGTCAGCAACTCCATGCAATGAAGAAAGCACTCGAAGGCCAAACTTTTAGTTATGAAGCACTCATGAGATACCCAGATAGAATTTACTATATGACAGGGTTATCACTTTCCGAATTAGATTGTCTATATGAATGTTTGGAGCCTTTCTTGCACACAATTGTTTATCCTGATTGTAACAATGACGACTCGTCCCATCTTAGAAAGCTGGACACAAAGACAGAACTTATCAGTTTCCTGACAATTTGTAGACATGCATTGGACCTTGGTGTTATTGCATGGATGACTGGTTCAAGTATATCAACTATGAGTCGAATTTTTGTAGGATGGTGTGTATTCCTGAGCACCATTTTTGAGTCTATTGACCTGACCCCATTACCTGGATTTTTGAATGACTATATGCCAAAATGTTTTATGGAGTCAGGATATGGTGATACTGCTCTCATAGGGGATGCAACTGAAATTTGGATCTCTCAATCAGAGAACTTTGATATTAATAATATTACATTCTCGAACTACAAGAACCACACTACAGGGAAGATATGTTTGTGGACCCTTCCTCCTGGTTTTTTACTCAAATGAACTGACGCATTTCCTGGCAGCATTAGTGATGCTGACATAACAGAGCAATCATGTGTGCTAGATACAGTCACAAAAGGGAAGACAGTTATGACTGACAAGGGCTTTAATATCACAGATATTTGTCATGAGAAAGGCCTGTTACACAATAGACCTCCAATGAAATTTTCTCATCAATTTGATGAGACTGAGGTAGTAAAGAACTTTGACATTGCAACATTGAGGATCTACATTGAAAACTACATAGGAAGAATCAGAGATTGGCAAATCCTAAGCAAAACTTGGCCAAGCTCAAGAATTGATTTACTTGGTTGCTGTTTCCAAATATTTGCACATATTGTTAATAATGTTAAAAAAACCAGTTGGACCAAAATAAAACAGCTACAACTAGTTCCAAAAAACTCTGTTGATATTACATGACTATGTTTTAACAAAGACTACCTTCTTTATATGCTTGGTCATTTGGTTTACCCACTTACGGAATTGACGTAATGTGTCAAAGCTAGGAACAGTATTTAATAAGTTCTTTCCAAGTTCAGAGAGATGGTTATTCTCTTCATAATCCCACTTACTTACAATTTTGTGATGTAAAATATGATCAGTAATTTCTTTCAAGACATCTATAAGCAGGTCATTTCTGGGTATGAAAAATATGTTTGAACTTTTCTTTTCAGGGAGATAGGATTGCAAAAATACAAGATTTGCTCCTGCACAAGACATCTGAAAATTTGCTTGAATAATATGTGAGCCTGTGATTTTGTCTAACGGGGCTTCAGAGTTTTCTGCTCTTGTCTTGACCTCTGAAATACCATCAGGACTTGCTCCATAGTTTGTGTCTGAAAAACCCACAACTTGAGACTGGGACACCTGTAGGAAAAAATAGAAATCAATACATGATTACTCAAACTTACATTAATTTTTGAAAGTGAAGATTGAATGAATTATTTCATACACTTCACATCATTACATTCATTTTTGTGCTTACATTTATGTTCATGTAAGTGTATTCCTATTTTATTATGTTATGTACATGATTAACTGCATGATATGCTGATAATATACTTATTTGCTAAATTTTAGAGTATTGTGTTACTATTAATATTTTCGAATAAATTGACTTACCAGAGAGTTTCTGAAAGTGCTCTAAAGCTTCTTTTTCATAGTAGTTTCCTCTTTGAAAGTTTCTGTATCGCTTTGGTTTACATTTACTTTCATCTATCTTGTTTAGAATATAAAACCATGATGAATCAAACTCTTTGTTTCCATGAAAACCCAGGAGTGATGGTAGTTTACTTGCTGTTATTACCCCCGTCCTCAGGTTAAGTCAATCAAAAGTGCCTTGTTGAACATCAATGTATCTTGCACTTGTAGTTAGTCTGACTTCTTTAAGCTGAGGGACCTTAACAGTTATAATCTCATCTTTAGAGTTTGTAAGCAATTCTAACAACTCTTGAGTTTTATCTGCACAAAATATTTGCTCTTGACATTCTGAAGTAGGCTGTCCCACTGTGCAATTATCTTGGTTGAAGTTGTTAGAATTGGCTATCAATGAAGAGTGCCATTTATCCTCACACTCAGAAGGTGTTTTGGAGTTTTGTTCCAGGTTTGCTGGAGGATTTAGTTTTGTGTAGTCATGTTCATTTTGTATGACTCTGTTCAGATAAGCATTTTTGTAGGACAAATGGTAATACAATCCTGAGTGTCTTATTTTAAATTTCTCTAGAGTTTTAAGAAAATGATTTGATAAATTGATTCTGCATTTAGACAGGCCATCTACTACTTGAGAGCTCATGGAGGAAATATCTCGCTTCAGCCAGTCACTGTTTTCATCACTTACATCTCTAGCTACAACTTTCTTCTTTGTTCTTTGATTTACATGTCTTGCTGATTTGGCATTTCTAAAATATTTGAGTCTGATATGAGCAGCAGCCTTCAAGTTAGCTTTTACCTCTTTCCCTTTCTTTAAATTTGGTTGATGCCACTTTTGAAGCTTCTCTATACAGGTCAAAGACAAAAACAGCTTTTTATGTGTTGTGAAGTGTTCTAACTGTAGAAGTATAACGATAACATGACAACAGAGACCACACTTTCCGACAGCACATTCGCAAAAACCTTTCTTGGGAACATTGTCAATGAACAAGACAGTTGCAGTTCGTGTAACTTCAGAAGAAAAGCTTTTCAATATGCTTGACTTGACAAATAACTGGCTACCATTTTTGAAAACCTTGATGGTTTTCATTCGTCTTGAAGAAAACATTCGATGAGCTTTGCGAAATTGTCCTATCATTCCCTGTCGTTTATTAGACTGATATGTCTAGATAACGTCTTTTGAAATCTTGGGAAAGAGAGAAGTATTGCATTTCCATCCAGCTGTTGGTGGTGGGATCTCCTGCCTCGATAGGGCTGTCGTAAAGATGTACTTCACAGAGATGTTCTTCACTCTGTTGTCGAGCAAAGCCGGGTCATCTTTAAATAGTAGCAATCTTTGTAACAATTCACTTTTAGTCCCGGAAGCTTTAAGTTTAAGACTATTACAAAGTTCTCCCAAGTTTTTTGTGTTGAGTGATTCAAGGCAATCATCATTTATGACTTTTTTTACTGCTGCAAAAGCCATTTTGGGCGAGTCTTCTTTCACATTTCCCGCCATCTTTTTTCACTTCCGTCCGGCAAAACTGATAACTAGTGCCAGCCTCCCACGGTATGAAAACAGGCAATGGAAGTGTGCCAGCAGGTGCTCTACTCATGTGACCAGATCGAGGGGTGTGTTCTTTCGTAGACTATATGCTGATCATGATTGATGTCATTTATTGTACTAATTCAAATGGGCAAGCCATATACTTCGTTTAGATTCATACGCTTTTTGTTTCTATGAACGTTCTCAGCTGCTTATCAAAAATCTTTAAAAGGAAATGTTCTGGTAAGAAGCTCTTCATCAATTTTAGTTAAACTGAAAATCAGATTGAATCTGATTCAGTGATACACGAATTTGGATTAAATATATTTTAATAATGATACAGTAGATACACTGTACACTGAGTTAACTTGTTTCTGCAGAAACTAATTTCATATTCCAAAATATGGAGTAGATAAAAGGAACCAAACAAAAACAACAAAGTTAAGAAAAGGAAAGAAGAAATACTGGAAGGCGATAAAAATAGTACAGGCAAAGGTGAAATATTCACCGTGCCAGGAGCCAATCAAATGGTGGGTGCTCGCAGTCTAGCCATCACCTAGCTAACCGATGTAATATTTCCTTTCAATGGTTGAATTTGCGGAAATAGTACTTCATGTAACTCCAGTCCGAGGACCATTAATAACGTACATTTACCACGTTGATTGCAGCTGAATTGTTTTCGGCGTCTTCAAAGGTTCCTAAATGTATTTAAATCATCCCGTATCATTAGCATAGTCTTCGTCGCTCCTCTACTGTAAAAGGTTGCATGTCCAGTGACATATCTCCGTATGGTGCCCAGCATACGGAAATATGTTTTTCTGTGAATGTATTTGCGTCGATTAAATAACAACCGGCTAGAGATTTATTTTAGTTTTTTTTTTTTTTGTCATTAGTACTATATTAATAAAATTATATATATTTTTTTACTTTTTAAACTAATGCTTGGCAAATGGGCTGATGTTATAAATTAACATACTGACCCAACTCATGTTAAAAAAAAAAAAAAAAAAAAAATTAAAATTAGAATAACATCAACATCCAACGACAACAATGATACATCTGTGCGTAAAAAAAAGGTAATTTGATAACTAACATTTAGCTGAACTTGCGTAAGGTAAAATGATTCGAAAGAAAACAAATTAAGGAAACGTACTAGACTGGATAAAGGTCAGATGAAATAAAAATGTTGGTACTCATGAATCAAAATGTAATAAAGTCATCCTGAAGTGCTCAAATGACGAGTTTTAAATATGTTAAATTTCATTAACTGAGGGATTGCGGTTTTTAAGAGTGATAAAGGCTTTTAGGCCGGAGGTAAGTGAAAATTCCCGTCCAGTTTATTTATGTATTTATTTTTTCTTATAAAAATTAAAAAAAAAAAAAAAAACGAATCTTTTGAAGGTGAAAGACTTCATAATATTAATTTTTAAAAAAATGATAACACTGTCATAATAAGCGGAATATTTAACAACCAGCCTAGTCCCTAGGCGTTCTCGGCGCGGTCAATCCTGGACTCTACCGTGAGCTGTGACGTCACCGAGAGATACTCGCCGAGAACGCCTAGCCAATATTGCCAGATCAAATATGGCGGCCCTTTTGTCAGGTTACTGCAACTTCAGCCGAAAGTAGCTGAAAATCCGTCTTTTTAACAGGAAGAGTTTCTATCTGCATGCCACAGCGAAAGACAAAGTTTCGGTTTCGTAAAAAAGGATCCGCGTGACCAAGTTTTGTTCAACTTAAAAGTGGACTTTCACGCGCAGCAACAGGTACCAGACGATGAACTTGCTTCTTTCTTGAATTTGTGCGAATGAATCTCTGTACGATGGAGGAGCTTAGGTTACGGACTGTCGTCGAAACAGGAAGCAAGGCAAAGGTGTATATTGTCAACATATGCTTCATTACGGCATTTCTGGGCATTTTCAAGCACTTGCTAATGTTTTAAAACGACGCATCAAAAGTGTCTCTCCAGAAAAAAAAATTAATAAATAAACACAAAAAAGTAGGTGTTGCGGGTTTTGATTCACTTCGTAATGCATGTATATTTTTTTTACTTAAGTGACGGTTTCCAGCAGAAAAACAGCACATCTTTCTTACATTTCTCACGAAATACAGATCTTAGGGGCCCAGATGGGTGTCTCGCTACCGCACTTAAATTTTTGACTGTAGTGAATTAAGCTTTAAGTTTATGTTAGATAAAGAAAAAACTCGATTTTCGGTGTTTTAGCATTGATGATATAAAAGATACTGTGTAAACCCCACTGGTATGGTTATTGAACTGTTGTGAGCTATTGTTGACAAACAAACCCCAGTTTAGGAAAAACAGATATCACAATGTAAAACACTTATAAAATACTTTATTTGGCATTGCATCTTTGAATTGAAAGAATCATGAACTTGAGCAGCAGTTTTTCTTTTCTTCCCTTCTCTCTCTTCCCTGCAGGCTTCTCTTCTTGTGCCATGCCACCAGTGTTTGGTTCCTTTATTCTTTTTTCTCCAGTCAGTTTCTCATTGAAATACCTGAAATTTAATAAATTAAAAACAAAAAACATTTGAACCAGGTAGAAAATTAACCGTGTTAAAGGGTACATACAAATGTGGCTCATGATTAGAAAATTGAAACTATTTGTATAGAATAAAAAATATTTCAAGCTAAAGAGTGAAATATAACATGATTGCTTTAAAATGATAGGTTTTTACCCGATTAAGGATGCATGGACACCATGAATTTTAGTGCAAATGTAAGACCCTATTAAGAAAATATTATTATTTTGCAGATCTATAAATGCGATCTTATTGTATTCCTACTTTGTGCCTGTAACAAAGTGCACCACACCCCCCATTAAGCCCACCCCTCCCCTCTTTTTCTGCCTGTCCCAATATAAAACTCATTGGAATCAAAAAATGAAATACTGGCAGATTTATAATGTGGCTATAATATGCTGTTAAGGTTACCTAGTTTAAAAGTGCTGTGTAACAAACAATGAAAAAGTTGGAATTTTTCAAATAAGCAAATATAACTATTAATTTTATTCAATTAAAGTAAGAATTACATTCCCAGATATACAATAATCAGCTGAAAGATTGGATAAGAAATTATCATTATATTTGTTGGAATTAGCCTCAGTGTAAAAAAAAGTGATATAAATGAATACATTGCACAGTTGTACCTATTTTTCCAGTCTCTTCTGCTGACTGGTCATCACTGATGGACTGTCTGGCAATGTCCATGTGTCCTTTTGTACAGAACATATAAAAGAAGGACGAGAAGAATGTCCTGCAAAATCATTAAATGCCCATGAGACAAATTTTAAATAGGTTCAGATTTACCCTAAAGGTCATTTTATTTCCAGTGGCTGCAACTCACTTCTCCAGATCTTCAATTTAAAATACAAAGTCAGAATTAAGCTTAAATTATAGCAGAGAGATAAAGAGGATAGGTACAAGGTGATCTTTCAAAAATAACTACATAAATATGTCAATTACTGTTGTTCATTCAAAAAATGTAGCCATTTTCAATTGGCTCAAGCTCCCAGCTAATTCATATAACCAACAGGTACTTTTCATATTTGGAGGATGCAAGCAATATACCCTTGATCCCATGATATATGGTTTTAGAAGCAGGGTTAGTACATGGTATATTTGCCTTGCGACAAGGCTGCTTGGGCAAGATTGAGTGAACTAAATATGTGTGTTTACACCTATACCAAGATGAAAGAGCTAAATTTTCTGTCTAAGATTGGATGGAATGCAAGAACATGCAAATCATGTTTCTGGATGAATATTATCTACTTTTTGTGAAGTATATGCAAGAAAAAATGTCTTCAGATATCCTGGAACTGTGCTGAGAATAGGCCAAAATTTTTGAAAACAGTTTACAAATGTAGAAATGTTTACAATGAAAAATAACACAATAATTGTTATTTGGTTTTTATGTGATGTGCAGAACTATGCTGATCTGAGGTGGGCATCATTCCATTCAATTTGCATAATCTTTCACATCGTACTCTACCTCATTCAATAAATTATGCCCTAGTTTAAAATTAAACTGGTAACAATGATAAATACATTGTACAGTTGTACATGTACCTATTTCCCTTAACCTCTTTTGTCGGTTCGTCTTTGCTAAAGGACCGAATGGAAACATCTGCTTCCATGGGACATAACTTTCAAACGAGGAGAACATCCTGAAAAATAAATTTGTTTTAAGCAAAACACTAAGTATGAACGCACTAGAAATAAGCTTATTATCATCACCTTAAACAACAGTCAAATTAAAGTGGACAGGTTTGCCCTACAGGTCTTATTCTTTCCTTTGCCTACAACTCTTTCATCCACCTCTTTAAAAAAAAAACAAAGTAATAGTTAAGCTTAATATACAGTTACTGTAAGCCCCTGTACAGTAAGCTTAAATAAATTTGAAGATTTGATATGGCATAGAGTAGTACCTAGCTTCATCTATGCCTTTTTCAGCTTCTTTGGTGTTCTGACAGGACAAAAAGGATTTCGACAAGGGGAACTTCCTGAAAATTATAAAATGTTGCTCAATAAAACAACACCGAGATACTTTCGTGGATATAAAATTAATTAAAAATACAATCACTTTTAGAAAAACAAAAATCGAATACCTTTCGTTTCGGGTGGCCACAGAATGTATGACTTGTAAGTTCTAAATCGCTTTCCCCGCTGTCGTACTCCCACTCTGAGTCGAAAAAAATGTATATGTAAGTTTTTGGTGAAAATTTGAATCGTTCTTTTGGGTCTAGGAGAATTTTAGCGTGAGTTGCAGACTAGGAGAATCTTTGACCGTAAACAATCCACCACGACGAACAAAATATTAATCCGAAAAAATAATATGCTACAAAGTTAGAACTTACCGCTGTTTGCAGACACTTCAAGCGACACATCCATACTATCGGCGAGCAGTTTTTCGGAAATGGAGCTGTAGAAATTCGTAAAATGTGACCAGGGGTAAAATTGCTCTAAAATCAGGGGTATTTTGCCATTATTGGCTAGGCGTTCTCTCGCCCGCTCTTTCCAGACTTCGCGCGGACAGTGGGGCAAGAGAGAACGCCTAGGGACTAGGCTGTTTAACAACAACATTGATAAGGAAACCTTTCTCTTGACACAAAAATTTTAGCGCGAATTTTTACAGCCAATCAGACGTGCGCTATCGCGAGCTGCCTGCCATATTTAGAATTCAAGAGCTGCATTTTGACAAATGAGCGCTAGTGTAACTGATTTGCATGCGGACTGTACTGGAGTTTACTAAAACCTCAAAGCTATGGGTTCCTTGGTGTCGTCTCTAAACTTCAAAGCAGGGCTAGAATGGTTCTTGGGCCCTTCCATATGTTAGTTTCAGGTTTAGTTTGGGCTATAAATATGTTGAGAAGTTTGTCGCAAGAGAGCAGAGGCGAAGCGAAGCGATGTACGTTGCACTTGTCAGTGGCCACGCAAGTAAGTACGGCTCACCACTTTAAAATGCAAACGTACCTTGCAGGGATTTAAACTCTCCTCGCTGAAAGCTTGTCATCACGTTGATGCAGCTTAAGTAACGATTTAACGGGGAAGGTAGTTTACACCTTCAGGTTTTTGCAGCCGATACGTTTTTAACTGGCAACTGGCTATTTTCCAAAATGAATGACATTTGCCGGCTTCATTGCCGTCGGTTGTGTTACCTTTACGCTAACCTAACGTAGATTTTGTAATAAGAACGCATGAGTGGACTGGCTATTCAGACGGTTTAATAAGTTCGGTAGTGAAGCTCCTCTCATTTGCCTTTGCAGGATGTTCTTTCGTGCCTGACCTTTGCGTGCGGCCTGAAGTCCATGGCTGAGAGCGCTGAAAGGGCGATCCATCTCCTTTTGCCGCAAGTGGTAAGCTCATATAAGTCACCTGTTTTCGCCCACAAAAATAGTTTGTTTACGTTTGAGAAGAGCGCATGCTAGAGGAATCAGTAAATTTCCGATCTGTGTACCTGTTATCTTACATCTTCAATTTTGAAACACAAAAGCATCTTAGTTTCATCGATTTCGGAAAATCACAGCCGTCGTTTGATGATCGTAGACCTTTCTTATTATTTTTTTCTTTTTGGGATGGGTGATTGACACTATATTCGTTCCTAGTTCGTTCAGTTATTGAGATATTCATTGCAATTTTGTTTCTCCATTGTTAGTATGACGACTAAAAAAAAAAAAAAGAATATAACTTACAACTACTGCTCAAATTTGATTTCGTTAGCGACACTTTGATAACGATGCAGACCGTCACCTAGCAAGCAAACGGACGCATATTTCCAAATGCATATAAATACCATCAATTGAGTCATTTGTTTAAACGGTTATATTGTATCTCCGTTTTCGCCTTAGTTCGCCGCAAAAAATTCATTATTTTGACTCTGGTAAAACCAACATAATGAGGCCATTTCCACTTCGTATAAGGGTTTTCGTGTTTTGACAAATTTCCGGTGTAGCAGGATTTGTAATTTGAGCTCAGTTTTTACTCGAAGAGCACGCGAACTTCGTATTTACATCTGAGCGGGCCGTCGTAACAATTCCTTCTTGAAGGTAACGGAGAAATGGTACGACCTGAAGGCGTCCACTTGAGAGTATTTACATTTTACATAGCTCAAAATTCATTAGCTTTTGCAAGGTTTAAAACCGCCGCTCATTGTCTTTAAAAGCTAAGTGTAAAGCAAGTAGATGACATCGTGTTCATTTCTAAACGTGGTGATCGAACCATTTTGATGGGGATGAATAATTTAGTTTGTTTTTGGCCGTATCATAAGGGCGAAATTGTTATTCTATTCAAGCGATTTTAAAATTCACAAATTGAAAGCACACAGAAAATCGAATTTTGTTTGTGTTGCCTAAAGCGTGATGTAAAGTGGTGTTTTTCATATTTCTTTGATAGGTCACGTAAGGGCTTAATTAAAATTCGGGCAGTTCGATTTACCGTCTGTAAATACCACAAGCTCGATTTCTGTGGTACATTCTTGGCGATTTAATTTTCCGGTGTTTTGTGCTTCGAGATACCTTTCTTTTGTTTTAGCATGTTCCCCAATGAGCATTGTTTACATGTGCATGTTTTAGAATGTGGGATAGAGGATTAAAGATACTTTCATTGTTTAATTTATGTGTCCTGTAATTAAGCAGATTTGTGCAATTAAAAGTAGAAAATAAGAATACAGGGGATTAAAGTCGGGTGTGAAATCAGTGTACTCATCGTTGTTATTAAAATCGTATGTACAAGAAGTACCAATATTTTTTTTTATAGTGCACCACGTTTTTATGTCTAGGTTATGTATAATTTATAAATGTTGCCAAAAGCTCCCTTATGCAGCACAGTATTTCAATTAATATACTCCAGATTTATAGGAGGTTCAAATAGATGGGTTTTCTGTCCATTACAACTTAATATGCAAAAAAAAAAAAGTATGTGTTATAAATAATTTGCTTACAAGCATCTGCAAAAGTCCTTGAAATTCATGTGGTTGCCTCTGAGGTGTAATGCTCCGACTGGTTCAAGACATTTTTGAATTGTTATTTGCATTTAAGGCGGCTGGAGACAGTTTCTAATACATCCAGCTGTGAATGGTCAATAACATTTCTTCCGATCCAAGTTGGATGCTTAAATAATGATATTGCATGAAGTGAGCTCAAGCTTTCTTTTGGCATTAATATCAGTACTACCTTTAATAAATTCTTGGATCTTGGGTCCACATATGTCTAAAATTGTAATGTATTTAATGGGCTGAAGACAGTTTCTAGTACTTCCAGCCATGAATCAGGTCAATGGCATTTCTCCATATCCAAGTTGTATGCTAAATTAGGAGCATCAAGCATGCTCATTACAAGTGTTTTTTGGCAAGTACTTGTCAGTAATACCGGTTGCAGATTTTGGGCCACTTATGAAAGGGAATGTTTCTACTGCTATGGCAGGGGAGGGAAACAAAATTATTAGTTTAATAAACTACATGTATGTTGACAAAGAGATTTTGCCATGGTGAACAAAATTAAAAGCTGGAATTTCCATTGGTAGCTCTTTTCCAGAGGAATTCACTAAAAGCTGAATAAGCATTTTATAAATGCTGAATAAGTCAGCTTTTGAATGTGACTGGTATTAGTAGAGAAGTTCTATTGCCAACTCATATTTTGGCTATACACTGTGGATTGCTTTCTTAAACAAAGTCTAACTTATTAGGCTGCAGTTTAGCAAATCTTTAGACCCCCTAATATTTTTCTTAGTAGGTACTTTTAAGAATTTCAAAATAAGTGCCACGTGAAATTTCAAGTCCATGCCTTTTAATGCTTTTAAGAAACTTTTCACGATAATGGTGTTTTATAAAAGTGTTGGGCAGACTGAAAAAGCTTAGAATGCAGTTTTGTTAAACACTGGTTAAACTCTAATTAAATAACTGGCCCTGCATGTTCTTATACCATTACATAGCACCTGTATTAATTTCACTCTTTAAGCCTCAATATTAACAAATTCCCCAGATTGTTCAACATCCATGTACATTTCCCATTAGTTGAGAGTACATGAAAATTAGTAGGCAGCTTGGCAACCAGGTGGTGTATAGGCAATTTGAGGCTTTTACTGCCTCACTTTACTCATTCCCTCAAAAGTAGACAGCTCATAGCTCAAAGTAGCTGTTTTTTTTTTTTTTTTTAGCCTGTTGCTAGCACTTAATGAGAACCCTGTACAAAAAATGCTACCCTATTTCCATTTGCTTTAGGTTTGTGTACAGCTGTATGTGTAGTTGCAGATATCAACTGTTTTTAATAAAAATATGAGCCATTTTGTATCTGCAGGCTGATGCATTGGTGTTTGTGTTGAGTCCTGAGTGTGATGAACTTCTTGCTCTTGCAAGGCCTGGCATCAACACACCTACGCTACCTCACACTGGGATTGCCAGGTAACAGCAGGTTATTCCTCAGAATTTCATGTCATGCCCCTCTCCAAGAAAAACCATTTCCTTTTTGCATTTTAAATTGGATCAGGCTTGGGTTGTTCAAACGGTGGATTATTAAACGCTATCCACCCGATAAATCGCTAACCAGTGGATAAGTATTAGGGAAATCACCATTGTGTTATCCAGTGGATAGAGATTTATCCAATGGATAGCATTATCCACCTTTTGAACAACTAGTAACATGGTCTGAACTTTGTATTTTAGCAGACCCTATATTAAGCATGCAGGCACCCTGTATTTTGAAGTGGACCTGAGTCTCAATGATCTCTTAAATTAATGTTTCTTTCCATATTAAATTTTTAAATTTTATTTTTAATTTTTGTATATCGAGGGGACTAGTGAGAGTCCTATGCACTTACATATACTGTAACACAGGCTTCACTATTAACGCTTGAGCACTAAAATCAGAATAAACCATGGATTATATTTGCCATTAGGGAGGCCATCAACAGCAAGAAACGGGTGGTTGCACATAGCATTGACATAGACGATCCCTCTTTGGCTCTACTGCCTTCTGCAAATGAACTACAGACCAACGAAGAAGGTTTGTTTCTTTCAGTACACATGCAAAGTACTGTAAAATATATCATTTAATGAGTAGCATCGTTCCTGCAGAAGGCTGATACATGTACATTGCATTCTTGCATGTTTAACGATACTAATAATGGCTTTTTATTTCTTTGTACAAACATTGCACCAATAATTATTGCTTATTACAACAACTGCAATAAAATTCTATTAAAATACTGAGAGTTGAAGTTTGTCAGCTATGGGGCTGGCCTTGTAAATCTTTTGTGATATATATATATATATGTATATATATACACCCGTTTTCAGAAACGTTTTCATATGGAGAGATATATAGATAGATATATACTTTTGTTTTCTTGCACGTGCGCCCGTGTGTATTTTTCACTTGTTATTGTCCAACTTGTGAAAAAACTCGGTTCAACGATAAATTTTTTCTTCCTCGGGTTTTTTGTTCCAATTTGAAAAGAACATGTCGTTTTGAGTTTTTTTTTTTTTTTTTTTTTTTAAATGCACGCGCCCTGCAATACAAATTTGCAAGGGCGAATTACATAGCTGATTTTGGGAATGAGAAAAACATCCCGCGAAGCAGCTGAGTTATACGGCGTCACCGAATTGGTAGGCCAAATGCCATGGCATCTGCAGCAAGTGACGAAGCATTTTTATTGATGGAGTGTATTAAAAAATGCGCTGTTCAGGGGCGTGCTTAAGAAAAATTGTAAACTAACTTAAAAGACCTTGAAAGCATTTGTGGCCGAGAGTTTATTCTGTCTTCAGAATACACGTGGGCACGTGCGCCCGTGTGCACTTTCGCTTGTTATTGTCCAACTTGTGAAAAAAACTTGGTTCAACGATAAATTGTCTTTTCTTCAGGTTCTTTGTTCCAATTTGTCGATAAAAAAAATAATGCACGAATATTGTCTGCAATTCCCTTGATTTGCATTCTCTTGAAAATTAAAGAATGCGGAATTCGGTCAGTTATAGGTCATATAATTGTTTTCGTTACAGAATAGGGGGAAAAACATCAAAGATTTTCCTTTTTAAAACAACGCAGATAAAATGAAAAAAAAAAGTATTTTCGAAACCGTTGATTCTTTTTTTTCTGAGAAGGAAGATGTGACTGTGGATGTCCATATTGGATATGTGGGAAGGAGCAACAATATTAAAGCAGTTGTTAAAATGGACTAAGACGCTCATAGAAGCAGACTTTATCATAACCATGATAAGCTGGTCATATATATTAATGTCTCGCTTTTTTTCATGTAAAATCACGACACGCATAAGGCAACGTCTCACTGAAGACAGAATAAACTCTCGGCCACAAATGCTTTCAAGTTAGTTTACAGTTTTCTTTAAAGCACGCCCCTGGACAGCGCATTTTTTAATACACTCCATCAATAAAAATGCTTCGTCACTTGCTACAGATGCCATGGCATTTGGCCTACCATTCGGTGACCCCATATAACTCGGCTGCTTCGCGGGATGTTTTTCTCATTCCCAAAATCAGCTATATAATTCGTCATTGCAAATTTGTATTGCAGGGCGCATGCATTTTTCTAAAAAAAAAAAAAAACGCAAAACGACATGTTCTTTTCAAATTGGAACAAAAAAACCCGACGAAGAAAAAATTTATCGTTGAACCGAGTTTTTTCACAAGTTGGACAATAACAAGTGAAAAATGCACACGGGCGCACGTGCAAGAAAACAAAAGTATATATATATCTATATATCTCTTCATATGAAAACGTTTCTGAAAACGGCTGTATATATGTATATATATATAAAACTAACATATTAAATTCAAATAGAAAAAGATACAATAATATTTATAATAACAATAATTGATATTTTATTTAAAGTTTGTGGTTATTAACACATTATTATAAGTAATTAAAAAAAACAAACAAACACAGATAAACTGAGTGAGTGCCACACAACTCCTTAAAATTATACATGTAGCAGGAGATCTGTCAGAAAATCAAATACAATATTAACTTGCAGCATCTATTTACTTTCTCTTTCAGTCATACTGTCCCCACTGTATAAGGATGGCAAACTAGTAGCATTTATCATGGTAACCTAGATCTTTATAAGAATTTCCCTAACAACTCTCCCCTGCCTAGAGTTTTGAGAGAAGAAAAATTTAAAGAAAAAAGAACACCAAAAACCCTAAGAACAAAAAGCAACAAGAAAAAAAAAAAAAAACAATGGACAAAAGAAGTTAACAACAACAGAACAGCAACTCTGACTAAAAAGCAAAATAGTGTAAATGATCAGGAATTAAACCCTGGCCTTTGACCAGACTGGATGCAATGCTGTATCTAAAATATTTTTCCAAGAAGCACTCAAGCAGTAAGCAGTGACCACATGAACTTTGAATTCCTTTTGCCCATGTACATACAAAATTATAGATTTGAGAAAATTAGAACCTGTTTCAAATGCTACAAATGTAGGCTATAACAGGTTCTTGTATAGAGGGGAACTTACTGACAAATTTTAGCCTAACAGGTTCTTATTTTATTTCTGTATTTCGAGTTTTGATTAGGGGAAAAAATTTATCGCATCACCCTTCTGTTATAATTAGCCCTGTACAACTCTGCGGCACAATTATTAAATCTTGCACAGCAAAACTCAGGTTATGGTTTTGTTTCTACATTTCTAGGCTATTTGTGTTATCTTAGAAGATACTTTTCCACACCTCGATTACACTGAGCAGCAGGTTTGTCATGTTTAAGTCTGAGTTGATATGTAGACTTTTGAAAAGTCCCAGAACTGCAGTAACAATTATTACACTAACAGTGCACATGTATGAATTAGCACCAAATTTGGTTCAGTTATGGTTCAGTTCTAACCTTGTTTTAAATTTTATATTTTCCTCTACTTCAAACTCATCATCAGAAAGTAGTAAAATCACTGCTTTTAAAGGCAGACTTTGGATTTACTATCATAATCATGATCATCATTGCTCTTGTTGTTGTTGTTTTTTTTTGTACAGTATGTACATGTCTTTTGTCTGGGTACTGAATGTGTCATAGGATTACAAGTATATTGCATACCTGTGCATATGTATAGAAGAATAATTCTGTCTGTCATATTTCTCTGTTCCAGATACTTCAAAGCTACCATCACATAACTGAAAGAAGGAAATATGTCCACGAATATGAGAGACAGAAGACATTTTTAGAATTTTTTAGTAAGTAGATATGGTAACTCTCTACATTTAAAGGCAAATTTCATCTGGCATGTACATTCTAACAAAAATTATGTTGAGTCTTCTGAAAAAAAAAATCATATCAAAATCCCATCCAAACATTTCCAACAATTCTCACAGTCTCTTTTTTTATTTTCCTTGAGTATCAGAATTTTCAACTTTTAGTCTGTCTCGAATTTTTAACCACTGGTTTCCCAGTGTCTCAGCAAGTCTCTATTTAACAATTAGTTGTCAAAGGCAACGTGAATATCGGCGAATAGTCACCGAGATGAAGTCGAGGTGACTATTCGCTGTTATTCACGTCGCCTGAGGCGACTAATCATTTTAGTATAATTACATTGATGGTTATTCAAGAAATAAAAGTATTGATCAATTTCCGACTCTGAAACATCAAAAAATCTGGCTGCCATTTTGAAAACTGCTAGCCTTCAATGTTATAATCACCGCGTGGGGATTATAGTGGGATAAAGTGAAGCTCCTAGCCAATCACAGCGCTCTATTTTCGATAATCATCAATGTAATTATACTAATATATTTTATCAGTCACTTCAACACTATAACTCATCACACTGGTGGTGTGTTCAAACAAGAATTGTGATTGCCAGGTGCAGTTCAGTTTAGTTCAGCTTAGTTTAGACTCCAAACTCTGCCACGTCAACACTTATACATACATGTTCAGTTAATAAATTATGGTGATGGTTAGGGTAAGCTGCACAAGACTTCCTCTTTTTAGATTTGCATGACAATCATTATGAACAGATCCTGCAAAAAGTCAGTGTTTGCAGATGCTAATTATAGCCAACTCTCCTGGATTATCCAGGACACTTACAGATACAGCCCAAACCCCCATTTTCCCTTATGGGTCACCAAATCTCTTGGATAAAATGGCTTTTGAGCTTTTCTGGGATTCAAGCTCTCACCCCACTGCCGCCACCCCCCCCCCCCCCCTTCCCCCTTCCCCCCAAAAAAGAATGGGGGTGGTTACATTTGTTTTTAGAGCCAAAGAAGCACTGTGGTCTGTACATCTTGTAGAACTATGTATATGGTTTAGAGCCACACCCATGTTATGACTGGGGACTAGGTGGATGTCGCTTGGGTGTATGGGGAGTGTCAGGCACTGTAAAAGAGACAGTCCCCAGATTCTAGACCTCTTGGTGTTTAGGTATCTGTGAAGATGATGTTGTACATGTATATTAAGCTTCTGGGGTTGAATGGGTTATTAATTACATTTCAGGCAGATCATATGAAAAGGAAATAGGACCACTTACACAGAAAATAGGGGAATTTGTAAGTGCATCTTATAACAATAATGATATCATGCAATGTCTTATAGAGCAAGTTCCATTCCTGGAGCAATTCAATAGTTTTATTGAAAGAGCAATCAGTGTCTATAACCTTCCATAGATTGAGACAGCCGGGCTCCATCATGCATGCCTTCCTTCCCATTGAAGGGAAGAAACATTTCTGACAAAGTCTGTATGGGTGACTATCAGTGCATACAGCTGGAGCTAAATTATGGGTCAGGTCCTCTTGCCTTTATTATTTTAATTTCTGTTAAACTACCAGTATTTTTTGCCTTGAGATTTTAATGAAACACTTAATTGAGAAAAACCTCAATATAAATTTAAATGTACACTATACTGTACAACATGCACATTATCAAAAAAAAAAACAACAACAACAACCACAGCAGTTTGAATTAGTAAACTTCTGTATTTTCAGCTCCAATT
Source organism: Porites divaricata (assembly GCA_038088405.1). Lineage (NCBI taxonomy): Eukaryota > Metazoa > Cnidaria > Anthozoa > Scleractinia > Poritidae > Porites > Porites divaricata. The sequence goes on along the minus strand of JBBMOI010000005.1, from coordinate 21,581,979 downwards.
ACAGACAAATTCTGAAAGCAGTACTGTTCTTATACTAGATCACACAGCAGGGGAACTTCATAATAAGGTAATGTTGACTGAGTGCTAATAAAAGGAACACACTGAGATTTTCCTGAGTCCTCAGTTGTTCGGAAGGTGGATAGCACTATCAGCTGCTGGAAAAATTACTATCCAAAGGATAACACAATTGGTTTTTGTAATACTTATCCTTTGGATAGTGATTTATCTGGCCAGAGTTGTTCAAACCTTGGGTAGTGCTATCCATCTGATAAATCACTTTATTATGTAAACACCAATGAAATACCAGTTGAGCTTTCGTATGAAAACGTGATATCTTCACATGTGAAAAAATCACCATTGCTATGGCTACATAATAACTTGCACCTTTCACACCAAAAAAACTATTAAAGTGAAATGGTTTGGTATTTCATTGGTGTTTATATAATAAAAAGGACATTACATGGCTGCTTGGAGATACGGAATTTCTCTTCTCGAGAAGAGAAATTCTGTATCTTTGCGCGGCCATATAATATCCTCTATATCTAGTGGATAAGTATTACGGAAACTACATGTAATTGCACTATCCACTGGATAGCGATTTATCCGGTGCATACCGCTCTCCACCTTTTGAGCAACTGGGCATGGTGGATAGCACTATCTAACTTTTGAACAACCAGGGCCAGATGGTTTATTAATTATTGGTTTTGTGACAGTGTTCATGGATTTTAGATCCACTGGGGAACGATGTGTCATTTTCCAATTCTTTAGCATACAGTCATGTAGCTGTACATAATTATTACTACACTTAAGGATCTTTTGAAAAGCTTAATTTGAACCATGTGTCAGTTTAAACAAGCAATTAGAGTATGAAAAGTTGTGAAAAAAAATTAATACTAGGAAATTCTGTGGATTTTCAGCAAATTACATCATTTGGCAAGAAATAAAAAAATGCAGTTTCTCTGGAGTAGATTTGGAATAGTACAGTGATTGGATTCAGAGCACATGAAGGCTCTCTCTAATTTATTATTATTAATTGTACCAAAAAATCTAATGGATTATGTGATCAGTGCAATGCACCATTGCATCTTAACAGAATCCCCAATTTATTCAGTAGATACAATAATATTATTATATTTTTTCTTTACTGCACTGTTTTTAAATTAGTTTGACCTTGAACTTCTCTGTTTTTGTTTTGTGTTGTTGTTTCTTTTGATCATGACTTTTGTAGCAAGAAAGCAGAGGCATTGTGCAAGAAAAGAGAATAGAGGTAATTTATTATTATGGTATTAAATTAGTTGCGGCAGGCTAGGAAGGGGTGGGTGGGGGGACTTAGAGAAGAAGTTTTGGTAAGGGTTATGTATGCCATCACAGCCTCCTAGCTCTGTTTAAACAAACTCCATTATTTTGTCTCACAACCCTGTTAAAGATACTAAGAGATTTCATTTTTAATGGTTCTCCTGATTAAACTATACCCTCTTGGGATCAGAGGCCCCTTACCCTGGAGAGAGATGGGTGTCTGCATTTCAGGGGCACCCAACGACAATTTTCGGAAAAATATCTGCTCGGAAGACGATTTGAGATCTAGAATTTTCGGAACATTTGTTGTAAAATTTCTTGCTTGCCTGCCTGTCCTAGGATTTTCGAACATCTAAAAAATGGTATAATTGCCTATTTTTAACGGATGTTTACCCTAAAAAGGTCACCTAGAATTTTCGGAAGCCTTTTTTCTGTCTGAAATTTTCGAAAAGGTAAGTTTTGATCCCTATAATTTTCGGATCACTAGACTTGCAGCTTGGAAATCCGAACATAATATGAAAAATTTTCAGGGGATAAAAATATGCCTATATCTACCGTTAAATATTAAAATACGTTTAACAATGCTATGTTTAAGTTGTTTTGAACTATATTCTCGTTGGGTGCCCTTGGCATTTTATAACCCCAAAGAAAACTGTATTTACTCCTTTCGCTGTAAGGCTAAACACTCTACTTTGCCCACTTACATGTACAAGCAGACGTTTATGAATGGACTAATTATTGATATGTTTCTATGTTAGTATCTAATGTACTATTATCATTTTGATTTGAGGTTTCGGGAAGTATATTTGAAGATGTCATTCAATCTAAAAGAAAATTAAATGTGTCTAACATAACCGAGGTAAGCCTTTAATGATGGTATAGGGTCAGGGAACAGGGAAAAACCTCTAAATAACGTTCTTGCCACATTTTTTGTAATTAATTGAAGTAGATCCGTTTTTAAAGGTGTTTAACTGATTTCCAAAAATTATTCCTTTCTCTCTTCAGGACTCAAAATACAGATACGACTTACAAAGAATAACAGGTAAGCAGCGGCATTGATCCTGCTTAATGTTGTGAGTTTTTCTTTGTTCTCAATGTTTCTTGTCTTGAAGATTCGTTTTTACATCAGTCTCTTTGAGCCGCATGGGTCAATAGTGATCTAAGAAAAGTTACTGATTGTAAGGAAAATGTATGTATGAATTCCCAGTGACTTGGATGTTAATTTTTCCTGTTCCCGACTTGAGCAAGCAGCTCTTTTTCGACGCTATATATCGATCGCCATCGGCGGCACAGTTTTGGTATGCATGGCCCGGTGATACAGTAGTAAATGTATTGCTTAAAAGTCGAAAATCGAGGAAGGCATGTAATAATTTAGTTGAATAATATGTCCACTGTTTAACGAATAAATCTTCCCCTCCATTTATCCCGCCAATAATTAAATAAATCTTCCCTTCCTACCAACCCGCCATGTTAAATGTATATTGCCCGCGCGAGTGACGTGGTTAATTTAATAGTATGCGTAACAAAATTTAATGCAACAGAACAAAGAAGACTTAAAGTACCTGCATCTTGCGTTCAGAAAGCATCTGCTTGAAGAAGACCTTCCTTGTTGCTTATGGAAATGTCACAGGTAGCCATTTTGATTTCAGTTTAAAAAGAAACAGCTGGTCAGCAGAGATTTGTTTCTGTAATTTTATCTTCCAATGACATTTGAGACTACGATTACCTGCGGAAAAAGGATAGTCACATGTATCTGGATATAGCCAAGGGCGTAGCTACTTGTGCACCCCAACGCGCTAAAATTAATAAAAGCACAAATAGGATTTAAATACACGGCGAAGAATTATCAAACAGAAGGAAAACATTTGCTACTAAACTTCCAAACGGTTGAGTCTCCCGCTGCGTCCTGCGTCCTCTCCCCTAACCCCCAAGGAAAGCCTGACACTCAGTCTACCTGCCTGTTCCAGGCGTTAAGATCGTGGGGAAGGCGCAACGAGATGTGAGTAGAAAAATGAGCGCCGTACTCCACTATCCGAACGCCTGGAAGAGCTAGGCTATCAGACCACTGGCAGCAAAGCTGAGCTGGTACTCGTCATCTCGAGGTGACAGTAGGGACCTTACGATCTGACAACGGCGACTTCCATGAAAACGTCGCTGAAAAATAGATTTCGCATCCTTTCAATTTTTTTCCCGATTATTCCATAGGGCCCAGTTACTTAAAAAAACGGAATTTAGTTTGGCGCTTAAGAGAAGGGACCGCGCCCGAGTTCTTACGGCTTGTCGTTCTCGTTCTCAAGTAGACTTAAAATTTGGTCATTTCACGTCGTAGTTGTGCAGGGACAGCAAAGAAATGTACCAAAAAGAGTGATGCACGTGCAGAGTTGTTGTTTTGCTCATTAAACTCGCACCGGCGCGAGTTTCATACCGACATGACTTTTTGATTTCGTATCGCGTTTATGCACCTATCAATGTTAAGCCCCGGGGTGGGGAAGGCAGACCCAGGGGAATTTGACATTTTAATGGGAGCGAGAGTCAAATTCCCCACCCCCAGGCACCTACTAAATGTCAATTCCCCGCCTTTGGGGTAACTTTTTCTAACAGAGTCAGGACTTAATAATTGACAGGTTGGAAAGGATATGTCTTTTACAACCTCACATAGAAACAGAAACAGAAGGAACGAAGACTCTTCTATTTATAAACATTCGATCATACAATGAAAGAAGTGATGGTTCATATATACCGAAAAGTAAAACAGATTTCCTCACCTTTCTTTCGCTCATGTTGTCTTGTTACTTTCAAGAAAAGCAGAGGTCATTTACCTCTGGTGACCTCTGGGTATTACCAAGATGGCAGGTCACTCATTTCCAGTTTCTCTCGGTCTTACAAGATGGCGGCCATGTTAAATTCCCGACCCTGCGGCAACGCTTAAATGTCAAAATCCCTACCCAGGGGAAGGCACGCTCAGTCAATTTCCCGTGGGTAGTCCCCCCCCCCCCCCCCCCACCCGGGGACTTAACGTTGATAGGTGCATTACATGATGACTGGGTTATGTCACATCTCGTTATTTGAAGGTACACTTCATGTTGATAAAATGCACGTGTGATTCAAAATCGCGAACATTACGCATGCGCTACCCGTTCCAGTCTACCGGCAGACCGATTTCACACCGAAATGGGTGGTCGTTTCGTGTTTACGTGATACCGTTGCGAGATTTCGTGCCGGAGTGAAATTCTCGCCCCGGTACAAGAACCGGGGTGAACTCACGCCGCAGTGACTCGCGCCAGCATGAAATTTGTGGTGGTATCATGTAAACAAATATAGAGCCATGAGAGGGAACCGGAGTGAACTCGCTCCGGGGCGAAAGTCGCCCCGGTGTCATGTAAACACCCCCTTAGTTTCGTAAGGTCTCTATTTTCGTGAAGCCGGCTACGAGAGGCTAGTTGGCCTAGCCGGGCGTGTTTTTCGCCCCATGTAGGAGAATCCAGAATACGGGAAATTTCTGCTTGTGGAATCTTAGGCTCGATTCTAGCTTCCCACGCAGACGTTCTTTTGGCTCGTCAGAAAGCTAAAGGAATACGCCAGCTGCTGTTCGAGAAAAACAGGAATCCAGGAAATTTTAGTTGTAGAATCCGGAATTCTGGGCTTTGGATCTAGAAATCTGGAATCACACCAACCATCATTGGAATCCGGAATCCAGGTTCCACTGACAAAGAATCGGGATTACAGTACCTGGAATCCAGAATCCACGGTGTGGAATCCTGAATGCAAGACTGTCTTGTCATTCCCTTATATGGGGTGACGTTGTGGGCCTGTGCTTCGTCCCTGACTTTACATAATATAACCTGACTCAGAGTGTTCTTGCCCCTAACAGATTGTTATGTCCAGTCCATACTGTGTGTCCCGGTAATAAGCATCAAGACAGGAACTGTGATAGCCGTTGCCTGTGTCTTTAACAAAAATCTGAAAGAAGCAAGGTAACTACTGGTCACTCACTGCTTGTCTGTGCGGCATGTCTTCCTGGTTTGCGACCCTAGTTTCAGCTGTGCAAGACTGTGCGTCCACACTTAGACTTTGTTTGTTGTTGTTATTTTTTGTTCGTTTGCTTGTTGTCTGTTTTTTTTTTTGTTTTTTTGTGCGCTTTAGCCTGCAGAAAAGGCGTTGTTTTTTGCCTTTTTTTTTTTTCAGGCGAGTCGGACGTAACAAGAAGAAGTCGGACAAGAAGTGCGACCGAAAGGAGGCGAAAAAGTACCATCACTTTAATTTTTTTTTAATTTTAATTTTTTATTTATTTTTATTGTTGTATTTTTCGCCTCCCTTTCCGTCCGTCGCCCGTGTCTGCGCTCCATCCCTCCGCCGTCACACCACGCCCGCCTCGCGCTTATCCTCCGCCTTGTCAATCCGCGAAAAGACATTACGCCCGTTCTGCAGTCTAGAAGCGTTTGGTTTATGAAAACTGAGTCATCTCGAAAATTGCTCTCGCAGGTAGTCTCTTGAAACTGGTGGTCTCTTGTGTAGCTTTATGGTGTAACTGGATGGCTGGACAAAAACAAGGGTCTTCTTAAAACTTATTTGAGAGTATCGTAGGGATTCGTAAATCGCCGTATTGCCAGATAAGCGAACTACATTGTCCAGTCGGTTTTTTTTTTTAAACGGTGCGAATACTCCTCTGTATGGAGCTGGATGTTTTCGAAAATGCATCAGCGTAGAAGCATAATGATTAGTGTACCATTAAGCTGTTTCATGGCTGCTCTTTCTAGGATAAGACCCTTGTCGAATTATTTTTAGGCGTTGTTGAGCTGTTTTTTTCTTCTCAGGTCTTCAGTTGTTTCACTGTTGTGGCACCAGACGCGTTCTTGATTTTCTCCTCTTTTATTTTTGTTTTGTTAGATTTTCAAGTCTTGATGAAGAAAATACACAGTTTTGCTGTGAGAATATTGCAGCTCACCTTGAACATACGCTAGAATGGGAGAAAGAAATGGTGATCAAAAGACAGCAGGAGGTGAGATCAATTTAGTAACATGTAAATTTTTCCTATCCTACATAACAGCTGGCGTTGTTTTTTCTTCTGTTTTACGCGAGCGAAGGTAAGTGCGAGACGGGAGTGGAACGCGAGGCACTATTGTTATTTTACTACTATTGTTATTAGTAGTATTTTTTTTCTTCGCCATCCTCGGTCCCTGTCGTGCGTATCTGGCACTCCTCGCTCGCTTCGCTCTTGCCTTCTCTCGCTTAAAAAAGGCGAAAAAATAATTATTCCTCGAGCCCGAGTGGGCTCTGAGTCAATGGCCCAACTAGAATGAAAAATTGTAGCTAGTTAAAGCTAGTCTTTAATCCTTTTTTGCCGCCAAAAAGCCCGCGCTTTTCGCTACTAGTGGGCTAGAACACATAGCCTAGTAGTAGCTCAACCAATCAGAACGCAGCATCGATAATAGACCACTAGCTGGATTTTACTAGCACCTGTTATGCAGGCTAGATTTTTGCCCATATATGACGAAACAGTTACACCGGCGTATAGACTGCTTCACGCTGGCTTGAGACCGAACCATACATTGTACAGGAGCCCTTTATGCTTTGTTTTCCCTTGTCAGACCACGGGACGGTCCCCCCAGAAAACTGTTTCAAATAACGCCTTATCGACTTAACTTGCAATGCATAAGACAAAAGGAGAATTTCCTCGAAAACTTCACGTGATCTGACGGGGACAACAAAACATACAGTCAAACCCCGTTAATACGGACACCGAGGGGGGCATGGATAGTGTCCGTACTGACGGGGTGTCCGTATTAAGCAGGTTGGATATAGAGCAAATTTTAAGGGCTTTCTTACCTCAGGGACAAATGAAGCAAATAATAATGGTGTCCGTATTAAGTGGGTGTCCGTCCGTAAGGCGAGGTTTGACTGTACTCAACTGGTAAACTAAAAATGCTATTGCATGGTGGGTAATGGACAAAGTAAAGAGAATTCAAAGGTTTATTAAAATTTTCCGCCCAAAAAATATTCCGGGATTGAATCATTTAGACCGCATTTTTTTTTTTCGGAAAAACTTAGGATGTGTCTGTCTTCAAAGATGCTAAGGAATAACCGTAGCCATTAGAGGTTTAAGAACTCAACATTGAAAGTCCTTTTAGTTTCAGTTACGTCTTAGTTAGGCCCTATTCACAATATCTGACCGGGTGGCTTTTGCGCCAGTACGGAAAGGGCTTCTGCACGTTCACACATAAGAACGGTGATTTCGGCGTGATTTCTGCATAACGGAGCGAAGCGGCGTCGCGCCGATCTCTAGAGTGGAGAGTCACAATGATTTCATCGGATAGGTGTTTATACTATATGTACCGGGTAGCTTTTCGTTTCTCCATAGAATAGCTATTCGTGCTGAAACGAAAGGCCTAAATCTTTTCTACTTTCTATTTCTTTTGCTTGGACAGCATTTACTTAAAGTTGCCAAGAACCTATTCACCCTTGTAGGTAAGGATTTTTAGCGTTTGATTTTTTCTTTTTGCATGCTGCATTTCTCATCGATCGGTTGAAAGTGCGTCTTGCCCTCACCTAAGGCTGTGGATTTCTCTTTATTGCCACTTTTGTGTAATTTTTATTTACTTTAATGCCTTGTCTCACAGTTTTCTAATGGTTTTGTTACAGATGATGTAACTGTGTTGCTGAGCGAAATAATGTCAGAGGCCCGCAATTTGACAAATGCTGAAAGGTAAACCAGAGCCATAAAACATCCTTAAAATAGCCGTCTACTTGTGAATTAAAAGTAAACAATTAAAATACAGCTGATATGTAAGCACAAATTAAACGTGCCTCAGGGCGTCAGAAAACTTACTACATATAGTTTCAGTTACCTTTTTTGAAGACGGACACATTTAAGCCCGACACTAAAGTGGTCACTTCTCTAAACGAACATGTGCTTTTAGTCGGATATCCACTTGTACTTCAACGGACACTAGACACCGAGAATTGGAGTTGGATAAAGCTTGTTAATGTGTTTGGGACCAAATGAATTGCGCGAATATCAGGAGAAGTTGTAACGTCACTGAACATGTAGTGCTGTCCAGGTGATCTGTGACGTCACTGCGGGGGCCTGGGGAAAGAAATTTTAATGCCGTATCCCATAAACCAAAGCTGACGGGAACAGATTGAATTGAATTGAATTGGTGCGCGCGTTGGTTTATGGGATACGGCATTAAAATGTCTTTCCCCAGGCCCCCGCAATGACGTCACAGATCACCTGGGTAGTGCTGCTTTACTTCACCTTCCTTTTTTTCGTATAGGTGTTCCTTATTTCTATGGGATAAAGAAAGAGACGAACTCGTTGCGAAAGTGTTTGATGGAGAAATTCCTACTGATGGAAACGATAGAAAGGTATGCGGACGTTACAATTTCTCTCAAGGCTATTTCGTCAGTCCTAAGTCCTTGCGGCCTTTCTTTATAATGAAGTTGGTTTTGTTGGGGGCACTGAAGAGTAAAAAGGTATAAATGCAGTTGTTGTTTTAGTTGTTTTCATTCTTTCCTTTGGGAGAAGGGGTGTGGTCAGAGGACAAGAAGTTTGTCGTAACGCGTGACGTTCAGGCCCCAGTTATTCAAAAGGTGGATTGCGCTATCCAGTGGATAAATCTCTATCCTATAGATAACGCAGTTGGTTTTTCTAACACTTATCCCCTACTGCATAGGAATTTTTCCGGTGGACAGCGCCACACCTTCGATGTTCTGAACAACTGGGACCAGATGAAAATGGCGTTTATGATAAAATAATGTAAAAAATGATGATGATGACGGTGTTGTTGATAAGAGAGAGTAGTGAACTTACGCAACAGGACGGGAGAGGAAAGAAGACGGCAAACCTTGTGTGACAAGCCTGACAATAATTTTGTTTGAAATAAATTTTCGCAAAAATTCACTTTCCTTGAAAATATCGATTTCCCATTTCCCAGAAAAACATCGATGTTAGTGAAGATCACGACAAAACACGGAAGTAATGGCCTTGTCAGGTTCGTCACGCACAAGCGTTTTGCTGTCCTCTACTTCCTGCCGTCCTGTTGCGTAAACTCACTAGTTTTAGCTTCGACGACGGCGACGGCAGTGAAAACGTCACTTTTAAAATGAATTAACGTTTTTTCAAACTTTGTCGTGTTTACTCCAATTCGCTGAAAATGTCTAATGTAGACAAATTTCCGTGGAGTTGATTTCTTGGAGACCGCACTCAAGTTTAGAAAGAGAAAGAAAATTCGTCGTCGCTTGATTATGTCTTCCATAAAACGTGAAAATAGGCATTTTCACGTCGTAGTCGTGCAGTAACGGTAAAGAAATGTACAAAAAGCGTGATGCACGTGCAAGGTTGTTGTTTTGCTCAATAAAACCTACAGGTATTGCTGTTTTGATGTTCCCGTTGCCGTTGCCGTCGTCGTTGCTAAAACTAGTAGGGAGCTTAAGATGCGGACGTTTTCGCGGTGACGGCGACGTGACAGCCCAGGTGGACTGGGCCAGAGGTTGGCGTTCTCGCGCCAAAATTAATTTGCTTAAGATTCTCATGACGGCGTCTGTGACTTCGTCGAGTACATGGGCTGTACTTTCTGAGATTCAATCGCTTTTGTTCTTAACATGGTCGCATTTGAAGATTTTCGACAACTTCTCATTCTTTACTAATTTTATCAACGATGAAGATTTCGTGCTGCTTTACGAGTCCTTGTATTGATTTATCGAATATTTGCTGGATGGAATTGTTCTGTTTAAATACGCACGGTACGTATCCACATAAATTGTTGCTCTAAATTCACAGCACTTCATCAGAGAAATCTTTCAAGTGTGGTTGTAGAAGCCTTAATAATACAATAACGTATTGATAAGCTATATAGTGGATTTGCCGGCTAAGTGTAAAAAACTCAGAACAAAATATTTCTCTGTACTGTACTTTTTAGCAGGCTCCAGAACTCCAAAATTCTTTATCGCCTAAGAAAATTCGGATTCAATATGCTACTAAGAAATAAAAAAATGTATTGGAGTCAGTAATATATATCATATATATATTGTTTTACAACAAAAAATTCGTTGAATTTAACAGCTTCTTTATCTTTACTAAGATTGTTTTGTCTTCACTGAACTAACTTCGGAGTCTTCGGTCATTTTCCTGAGTTTTGTCTGTGAAGAGAACACAGAAAGCCGCTAGAGTTGCTTGGCACATCCCCAGGTGGTTTGTGCTAATAAATAAACTGAAAAAAAAAAATACAGGAATGAAGAGTACAAGAAAGAAATAGCGGTATAAATACTCACGTTTTCACTGCGACGGCAAAATCTCCAAACTGACGTCGCTGACGTGAGGGCGACGGCGGGAATGTTGGAAATCGCATGCGCAGTTAAACTCGCCCCAATCCTAATCGGTCGTCACGTCGCCGTCGCGTCGAAAACGTCCGGATCTTAAGCTCCCTACTCCCTAATGATAATGACGATGATAATGATGATGATGACGTTTATGAGGACAAGGATTATGAGACGACTGTTGAGTCGCAGTGAATAAACCCTTTTCTTTGTTGCTATGTAGGAACCAGAAGTGAGGATTCCAGTAACCCAAGGGATTGTTGGTTGTGTGGCAACCACAGGTATACTACTCGTGCAGTTGTTTCAGAAACTGCGTTTAAACTGACCTTCTAAGCTCGTAAATTGTTATTACAGTCAACTTTTAAGGGTATGCCACTGCATTGCGGACACCTTTCTTTTTTGGCAGACAAAATAGCCTACGAGTGATGAAATGCTTTCCCCAGTTAAGATATCTGGGTAAGAGATTAGGCCTCTTTGCCCAAAAACGCACAAGAATCGTTGAAATATATGGATGACAAACACGTTCCGCGCCCAAAATCTCTTCGGGAATTTTAGAAAATGCACCCCCGGAGATCCAACCCGGGACCTTTCTGCTTAGCAGTCCAAAGCCGTTCTTGAGTAGCTTATAAGCAAAGGCGTTTTAAAGCAACGCACGTCAATCGGAAATGAGGTCAGTCTTTTCCCTTTAAAAATGCCTTGACGTTACCGAATTTGTATTGCTACTGTTTGTACTAACCCTAACTTCTACCACTCACCCGAAAAGTTAGGCAAAACCACTGCCCAAGAATGAAAAAAATTCCACTTCTGGCTGGCGTGCATTATTCAAAACGCCCTTACTTAAGCCCTCTAGATCTGTTGACGGTAATAGTTAATGAAATGTTGACACCTTATCATTAAGTGTCCAATCGGATTCTATTCGAGATAAACTATTTGCTTGACTTAAGCCCTCCTGCAATGTTATTTTCGTCCACATATTATTTGTGCGCTTAATTGTTTGTCAGGGAAGATGTTGAATATAAAAGACGCCTACAGCCATCCACTGTTCTATAAAGGTGTGGATGAAAAAACTGGCTTCAGAACGAGGTACAAAATCTTAACATACTTCGCCGAATAGAGTGCCTCTTCAGTCGAATTTGTGTTTTCCGCTGAAGTTAATTAACGTCAAATCGTAACTTTATTTTTCAATCGGACTTGATCTTTTTACTATCTCATTGCTGCCTGATTAATTTTTAGAAACATACTGTGTTTTCCCATCAAAGATGAACAAGGTAGGTTAATAATATAACTGTAACATTAAATAAGAGTGAAACGCTGGACAAAGGCAGATGCAACTTACTACCGTACGTGCTTTGACTTGCGAGTTAGTGTTACCGTTATCTTTGAGCACCTTCGTGAGTCATAGTCGCAACGTCTCTTCCAAAGTTCTTTATGAGGACATAAAAGATTATATACACTGTAGGCTTTTCCCTAGATGAGGTGTTTCTCCCTCACCTCCGGGAAAGATGTATCTGATTAATGGACGAGGTAGCAAAACCCTGTAGAGAGCTGACTGGCCAAATGGAATCCTTAACCAAAGAAGGAAAATAACGCTTTAAAGTTATAAGGACTTGATAATGTCAAAACTTTAAAAACCCTTTTCCCCTTTTTTTTTTGGTGGCGTAAGGGGGGGAGGGGAAGTTGTGGGTGGGTAGAGAGGGCTATTACCACGTATTGGAATAAGCTCACAAATGTGGTGGATGCCCGAGCATTTACTCGTTCCAGTCTTCTTCCACTTCCCAAATCAAAAATGGCGACTGTGGAAAATAAGATTCACTCCCCCGAGAGAATACGCCTGCAGATCACTAGATGCGACGCGATGATAAAACGTCCTTCGAAAGAGAATGGAAAACCATTCTGGGATATTCAATGGAGACCTTTAGATTCGAGGAAGTGAACGACTACATGTACGAGATTTAAGTTAAGTTTTTTCACATGTTTCGCGTATTTTCTTAAAATAGCCACCCCGGAAAGCTTCGTTGTACTAGTTTTTGTTTCGTTAGAAAAGATAGCACTGTTATCTGTATTGAAGAAGGTTAAGCCATGCTTCATTGCATAATGATAAAACCTCTTTCGTCTTTATTCATAACTCGTTCCCGCCATTAATATTCTCGCTAAAACTCGCAGCAGGTTGACGACAGCTACCATGGCTACCAAGTTTTCCCGCCAAAATGACGCTGGTTCAGGCGCGCGTTCTACTTAGTATTGAGAAAATCTCAAAGCACATAGTAGTCGTACTCTTCTCAGAGTCTAAAGACCTCTAATTGCTCTATCATCTTGATAAATCATTCTGATCTTTATCTTCAGGAGTCATCGGAGTAGCGCAACTGTGCAACAAAATAAATGGTTAGTAGCCAGTAATGCTGCATCCTTACATTACCGTGGCCTGGAAACGACACCGACTTCCTTTTTATTCGTGACTTTATTCTGTTTCTCATCCGCGACTTTTATTTTCACATTTGACACTTTGATTCCTTTTGATTTGCGAAAATTGCCAAGTGTCCCCGCAACATCGGCCTCAGGTTTGTCCTAAGGGTTGTCAGTCTAATGAGCACTTTACGAGTTACCGACGCAAAAAAAGGATTTCTGCATTTACCTTTATCTTTGGTAGATCAGGGCTTGAAAAAGCAATTGATTTCCAGCTTGTCCGTTTGGGGAAGCAGCTCTCAGTTTTTGCCGGCTTTAGTGCGTGATTTTTTGGGGGATGACTCACCCTGGACCCAAGCTTATTGTGCAAGTGATCGAGTTTTAAGGTGGCTCGACTGGATTTTTTAGGGGGGATACCTCCCACGTTTGAGCATTAATTACGTCGCCATGAGTAAAGATATGGAAGAAAGATTACCACAACTGTATTATATAAAGATGAAAATTTCTTGATATGGGTTTTATTGCAATCGGAGTCGCCATGGCAAAGTAACGACGCCATTACGTTTTTTGTTTATCTTTGTGTTTCTCTGTACCAGGAGTTTTTTTAAAAAAAAATCGCTTAAGGGAGTTTGTACCTGGCATAATTGCCTCAATTATGGCAAAGTTTGAACAAATTCTATGAGAGCGTTTTCGAAATATTTTGAAACAAAGTTTTACGCATCATAAAAAGAGTGAAATAGCGTCTATCCACACAATTAGCTACTTTTTTAAGAAAATGATAAGCTTTGGAAACGCGGCTTCATCTCATAGTGGTTTGATTCCATTGAAAACCTCCTACAAAAAAAAGGGGAATTGCTCTAGGCGATCGTGAGAAAGAAGAATTTTATTAACTTGCATTCAGCTGCTTTTGTTACAGTTTTTGCACCTAATCTGGTCCATCCCTACAAATTTCGCATTTTTCAAAAAACCGCTCGATAATGTTTTTTTTATAAATTTGAAAATCCGGAGATCAATCGTCAATAAATATACCCTGCAAATGTCAAGAACATTGAAAACAGGGAAGGCTTTTAAAAAGGGCCTCAAATATAACCAATTTTCCCCCCAGATTTTGTGTTTACAAGTGAGCGCCCACGTTATTCACTGGCATTGTTTTCAAGTTTAATTTGCACGTGCAAATTTAGCAAAAAGATAGAATTTGGATCAAAAAGGACCCTCGTTTAAATCTCCGGAATATGCTAATAACCGGGTAAAGAAATTAGTGATATATTATAACATCACAGCAACTCGTTGTAAGAGTTTCTGTGATGTTAAAACCCGAGTAAGATAATTAAGTGTTGCATCCTACAAGATGAGCCGTGACGTTCACCGTCTCGGCCCTCACTGCTATCTGTGACACAAGCCAATTATTAGCATATTCCGGATATTTCTTCCGAAAGTAATCGAGAGTTTTTTTATGCAAATTACTCCTTTTTGCTAAATGTGCACGTGCATATGAAACTTGAAAACAATGCCAGTGAATAATGTGGACACTCGCTTGTAAACACAAAATCTGGGGCAAAAATTGGTCACATTTGAGATCCTATTTGAAAGCCTTCCCTGTTTTCAATGTTCTTGAAACTTGCAGGGTACATTTATTGATGATTGATCTCGGGATTATCAAATTTATAAAAAAATTTATCGAGCAGTTTTTGGAAAAATGCGAAATTTGTAGGCGTGGACCAAATTAGGTGCAAAAACTGTAACAAAAGCAGCTGAATGTAAGTTAATAAAATTCTTCTTACTCGCGATCGCCCAGAGCAATTCCCCTCTTTTTTTGTAGGAGGTTTTCAATTGAATCAAACCACTATGAGATGAAGCCGCGTTTCCAAAGCTTATCATTTTCTTAAAAAAATTGGTTAATTATGTGGATAGCATGCTATTTCGCTGTTTTTTTATGATGCTTAAAACTTCGTTTTAAAATATTTCGAAAACGCTCTCATAGAATTTGTTCAAACTTTGCCATAATTGAGGCAATTATGCCAGGTACATACTCCCTCAAGCGATTTCCCAAAAAAACTCCTAATACAGAGAAACACAAAGATAAACAAAAAACGTAATGGTGTCGTTACGTTGCCATGGCGACTCCGATTTCGATAAAACCCAAATCATAAGAAATTTCATCTTTATATATTACAGTTGTGGTAACCTTTTTCCCCTATCTTTACTCATGGGGACGTAGTTAATACTCAAACTTGGGAGGTATCCCCCCCAAAAAAAATCTAGTCGAGCCACCTTAAAATTTAATGAAATGAAGAAATGATCGTCGCAGTTAACGCAATTTATGCAATTGCGTAGAGAAGCCTGAAAAAAAATTCATTTCTTCTTTTCATTTCATTCCCGCAGTTCACATATGATTCATTTCGTATATCATTAACATTTTAAAATTTACTTGCCCAACCAGAAAATCTATTTGTCCTGGACTAGGGTCCGGACGGAGCTTATCTCGAGCCCTGCAGATGCCAAACTTCAAAAACAAAGAAACACGTCGTGGCGATACAGTTACTGCAATGACTTTCCAGTCCTAGCAGTATGCAGGATGTTAGCCTGCGAGCAAGCTCTCCGGGGCACTCTGGCGGCGGGACGCGAAAAGGAAGGAGAGCTTGCAACTACGTCTCTGGAATTGGAATTCCACCTCCAGTTCCCCTGTGGCTTCCCGTCGACTGAGCTGTCAGATTTCCGCCAATCAGCACGAAGCGGAAACGAGCGCGAATATAAACAAACATTGAAAAACACGTGTCAAGGGTAATGACGTCATTACTAATATCATCTCCGCCAATCAGCATTACGCATCGACTTTTTCGATGCAGATATTCAAATTCCAGAGACGAAGTTGCAAGCTCTCCTTCCTTTTCCCGCCTCGCCGCCAGAGCACCACGGAGAGCTTGCTCGTAGGCTAGCGGGATGTTTGTCACATGAACCTAGTTTTTTCCTGTAGCTCAGCGGTAGAGCATCAGGACTGGAAACCGAAATGTCATTGGTTCGACTCCTATTGGGAGTATTCGGAATTTTTTTTCTTCCGAGCAGCGTGTGTCACTGACTGATTAACCCTTTAAACCCTAAGATCAAAAATTGAATTCTCATTTGTTGCCCCCATTCATTTTTTACAGAAGTAGTGGGGAGAAGTTGATAAAATATCAGGCAAATTCATCTTGTGTCATTATGTCTGTAATTCTCACGACCACTCTGTTTTACAAAGCACTGATATTTCAAAGAGAAATTTGATGCTGATCACTCTTAGGGCTTAAAGAGTTAACATTCTCAAATCCGTCATTGTTAACTTTTTATAGGTTCCTGTTTTACAATGTTTGATGAAGACCTTACGAGAGCGTTTGCCATCTACTGTGGAGTGAGCATTTTTCATGTAAGTCAGTCCGGTTGAGTATTCTTTTAATATATAACTGTAGATTCAAATCTTCCCTCGGGTTTTGATTTGGGAAAGTTTAATTCAATCCAATGTTGCCCAACACTCATCTACACTCATGCAATCAAAACTGAGTCTCAGTGTTCTATTTATTTCATTGCTGTTTTCTTGCTTCTGGAAAAAAGCAAAATTAATAACGACAATAAACAAACAAACAAAACACAGAATCACCTAACATTACCGCCCGGACACTTTGACAAGACCATCCCTGGTGTATATTGAAGTGTGACTGTACAAAGACCCATGTAATAGTCAAGGAACCTAAGGACGTAATCTTAATATATTTTTTTCAATACAGTTCTTTTATAAAATGTTGTAATTTTTTTGATCGCGACGTTTCGACGTCGTAGTGGAGGTCTGATAGTGCCGATTTTATGACAGAGCGGGACTATAATAGTACCACCGTGGTTGCTAATAGCAGGGTTCGCACACACCTTGAAAGTCCTTAAAAATCCTTGAATTTTAAAATAAAAATTCAAGGCCTTGAAAGTCCTTGAAAATTGCGGTCGGTGCTGGAAAGTTCTTGAATTTCGGTGCTAACTTTATAATTTAGGTAGAACTTCAAAGGAAAAGGAGCAAACACAGAAAGACCTTCGAGATAAAATTACCTATGTTGTGGAAGAACTAAAACAAGACATAGAATTAAGGCTGGCTCTTTTTTAATTGTCGAATAGAGTCCTTGAAATATGGGAAATGTGTCCTTGAAAGACGTTGAAAAGTCCTTGAATTTTTTGTTCAAAAACGGGTATGAACCCTGTAATAGTGAACGTACGTAAAAGGACGGCGGAGGAAAGTCATACGGCAAACCTTGTGTGACAGGCCTCACAGTAATTATGTTAAAATCGTTTTCCGCCAAACGTCCCCCTTCCTTTAAATATATCTTTTTGAAAAAAAGACCAGAACAAAGCAAGGTTAGTGAAGATCACGACAAAACTCGCGGGTAATTGCTCTGTCACGTTTGTCACACACAAACATCTCGACGTCTTATTGCGTAAACTCACTAAGGTGTATCACGAACCATACTTATGGGTGGTGGGTCATTCGATTTGAAGCGTGCTTGGCATTATTAGAGGTCGAAACTGGTTCCTCAATGGCCGGTTGTAGTACCGATCGGGTGCTCTGTTGTTTGATCGTAGGCATCCACGCTTTAGTAATCTTTATTCCACTGTCCCTGTTGATGTTGTTAGGGTGAGGTCCTTCCCATACTTCCCATGAGTGTCCCCCCACCTTCCCTTCTTGAACTTAAGAGTACCATTTTCGTCTAGAGATCATATGCGTTAATATTAAGAAGCTGAGCCTTGTGTTGTTACAATCTCATCTAGTTCCAACTCTGGAATTATTCCTACGTAACTTTCGACAGGAGAGCAAATACCAGAAATGTGTGCGGAATGTGCTGCTCTGCAGACTGTACACAATAGGATTTACAGTCGAGTTAAGAAAGATAAGGCCAGAAGCAATGCCGAAATGAATCTGCCTTAACTGAATTAAGCCAGTGAAGCCCAAAAAGTAAATTGTTAGTTCTGGAATCCAGCAAAACGCATAAACAAATGTCACGGCTATTACAAGCTTGGTGACACGCTGTCTGTAACGAAGCACTGCCCTCTGGGTAGCCTCGTTCTCTTGCTTTTTAAACCACAGTCTGTAAACCACTCGCGAATACAAACATCCCATTATAGTCAACGGGACAATTCCGGCAACCACAGTCCAGCCAACTGTGTAAATATTCGCATAAACTTGTCTCGGCCAACTGTGTACGCAGGTATTTGCAACTGGGTTGTACACTGTGATGAAGAATCCCACTCCGGCCCATAAGAGGGAAAGAATCCAACTGACGAGAGCGAGAAATTTAACCTTTCTCTTTGTTAACCTTTTGTCTTGGTTGTGGGGAAACACCACTGAATAATACCGTTCAATTGCTATGGCAACCAGGGAGAATACGGACGTGACCGCGCCTACCCAGCCTGGTACACCCCCGGTGACAAGCTTGCAGAGTAAATCCCCTGTTAGACCGGTGGGGTGGGTGACAGCTGGCGCAATTATGTATTGAATCCCAAAGAACACTGCGACAAATATATCTCCAACTGCGAGATTGACTAGCAGGTAATTGACGGGTGTCTTCATTGATTTGTTCGTGAGTACAACCAAGATGACGAGTGTGTTGCCAACAATATCCACAACGGCCATCACCGAGAAAGCAACAGCAAAGCTGATGTATAGAGATGACATTGTTTTAATCGCTTTGTTCTGTTTGGAACAGAAAATAAAACATATTAAGCAGGCTTTCATCGAACAGCCCATAAATGAATGTAGAAAGTCACGAACCTTTAACTACATGCATTCGTGGTTTGGGTTTTCAGAACAAAAAGCTCAATTTGCTTCGAACAATTCCCTGCTTATACGTAACTCTCCGTCGATAAAGCGATAAAAAAAAATATTTTTTTACTCTGTTTACTTGATCGGGGGGTGTGGGGGTACTCCTGATTTCAAGTGACGGAAGTGATCGAATTAGGGCAAAAATCAAAACCCCCAAAAAATCCCTGGACCAAAATTTAACACCCGAAAAATCCCATGCCGAATTTCCGA
Source organism: Porites divaricata (assembly GCA_038088405.1). Taxonomy (NCBI): domain Eukaryota; kingdom Metazoa; phylum Cnidaria; class Anthozoa; order Scleractinia; family Poritidae; genus Porites; species Porites divaricata. The sequence continues at coordinate 21,562,922 of JBBMOI010000005.1, read as the reverse complement.
GCCGAGATACGCGGGCACTACCACGAATCTTCAGATCGTTATAAATCCCGGAGTAGTCAATCGATAATAATCGGTATCGGTTTATCAATCGATAAATCGATAAAAATCGGCAGATCTGATTTGATTGATATCGATTGTATCGATCAATCGGTAAAAATCAATGACACACTGGTTTCGTTTATCGAATTATCTAGATTTTACCGATTGCAATATCGATTTATATCGGAAGATAAATCTGTTCTTCTGTTTATCCAAAAATGAAAACTGATTTCATGCAAACAAAGAATTTGTTGACAATTGAGTTGCAATTGAGAGTCAAAGGATCAAACAATTTATTACCACTTTTTTAAAGAAAGGTTTAAAAAATCTTCTCTTTTCTTTAAAACCCGCATTAAAGTCTTCTTCTGATGGCCGATATTGGCCAGGCTTGTTGGCGCCCATGCAGTTTCTCACGAGTTTGATCTGCCCCCTTTCAAAATAACCAGTTCCGCGTGTAGCTACTTGCCGGAGTAGCTAATAGATAAAAATCGAAATCGATAAAAATCGTCACCGATCAAGTGATTTTATCGATTGATAACGGAAAACGGTTAAAAAGCTACAATCTAGGGAAATCTTTTAGCCTGAATTTTAGGCATCCCTTGGACTCTAGAGGATGTCGGAAATTCAGGCTGGGAAATCTTTTATCTAAGGTTGTATTTCTCGTGGTTTAACTTACCTGCTAGAACTGCGAAAGTTATCAAACCGAACCGTTTTTGCTATTATGTACAAGTTAAGGGTCACGGTTTTAGAGAGAATCTTGTGTCTGTAATGGTTTCCACATTTTCCTATCTCCTGTGTGTTTATCAGTTGTTACTCATGGATGTGTTTTCTCAGCTGTATTATTTAACTTCTGCCAAAAAACAACAATGTCGGACTTACCGTTATAAATCTTTAAAATCATGAAAAATGACACAGCAATTTAGTTTTATCGTTTTTCACCGATTTCCGTTATCACTCGACAAAAATCACGTGATTGGAATCGCTTTGTATCGATACCGATTTTGATCGATTGACTACTCCGGGTGTAAATACCCAAAATTATCACTACCTAAATCAAGCCACCCCCACAAACAAAAAAAATGACACAATTTTCTACCCCACCCCCCCTCCCCCCGAAAAAAAAGTTCCCAGAATTGAAAGTTTCATACCCTAAAAAGTCCTCCGATCATCCCCGTCACTCGAAATCCGGGGTACCCCCCTCGGCTTGTTCCTAAAGGCAGCACGTACATCTCCGGAGAAGTTTACATTTAGACTTTTGAGCGTTTTAAAACCAGGTTCTTTCTTTATCGTAAAGCAAGAAGGAGAACATTATAACCAACATTTCTGAAAAAAAAAGAAGAGGGAGCTACTTTTCGCACGCGGCCAGTTCACAAATTGTAGCTTCTGCTAGCAAGGTAGTAAGTCGCTGGCTTGTAACTTTTGTAACTCTTGAGAATAACAAAATTGTACGAAAAAATGACGTATTGACATTAGCGTCTAATACGTAAACGGTTAGTTTAGATAACAGTGGATAAAATTAATGCATTCTCGGCCGTACATCGTCTAACGTCGAGAGTCAGTATCTAAATCTACAGCTGTAAATTGACTCGCTCCTCCCTCTTTGCACTTTAAGTGGTATTTCATGGCTTGATGTGCAAAATCTTCAGTAATAAACTTTAATAATCCATTATCGTCTTCGCTCCGTTTGACAACAGTTACTGTTAAGTATGACACATTCGTGTGTAAAGTCAACTTTTCCAGCAGATGATTTATTAAAAATCAAGCGTGTTTATAAATCTGTCACGGTTGCAAACGAATCTGTTGTATAAAATTAAGAAAGGCAGCTATCATATTTCCCTTTTTTTCATATATCCTTGAGATTTTGCGGCTTCGCGTTTGTATTTCGTAAGACAACAGTTTTGTAGCCTTTGAAAGTCGTCACGTGTGTGAATGGTTGCAAAAAAAGACAGAAAGAAAGCAAGAAAAAAGAAACAAATGTTTTTCTGGTCACGGGGAATTTATATTATTGTTTTGTTCTGGTCCTTTTTTTTTTCGTTTGTTTAAGCTTATAAGGTTTGTTTAAATCAGCACCGCTCGCTTTCAGCACGATGAAGTTTTAAAGTCATCTCACAACTTTCTTGCTAGGGGCCCTTAATCTAACCATAACAAAAATCTCTATCCAACATGTCCTAACTACACATTTCCGCTCAATTGTTCGAAACATGACTCAAGGTATTTAACATTTTCCCTTTTTGTGTTTTTTTTAAATTCTGAAAAAAGTAAATATTGCTTTCAAACTGGAGACCGCTCATTTGATATCTGGTATCTTTGACAGCTTCTGACATTTTAGTCTTTTACAAACTGCAATGTGGGAACTTCTTTTATGCCCGTAATGAAAAAGAACTGGAAAGTATAGTACTGTTTAATTTGAAAGGTCAATATATATCAGAGTTTTGTCTTGTTATTTTGTATATATTGTTTCAATGTTTTACATTTATTGTTACTTTTCTATCAACATATGTGTAAAGTGCTTGCTCTGCCATGTCTGCTAGTATGCATTCAACTATTCCACAACTCCGTTTAACTGTTAAAATAAGTGCTTTCGTTATTATCATTTTTTTTCAGTTTTTTTTGTTCCTTACATTGCCGGGTCCAGAAAACACGAGCATATTAATTTCACAATTTCACAAAAATACTGAAGTGTATGACGTGCTTCATGCTTTAAAACTTAAATTTGTTAAAACCGTCCCACACATTTTTTTTTTTCTCTTCTTTTTTTTTTGTTTTTGGAATCCAAAAAAGGCAACGTGCACTCTTACGCGTTTGAATTTAGTGTCTAAATACAAGAATATTTATTATAGGAAAAAGTTCTAAACTGAGTTGAACGATGGGGAATGCTCGTTAGAGTTTTCAAATGGCGGTCTTTCGTTGTTGGTAAGGACATTGCTGCAGAATGTTGTTGATCTAAGGAATGGTGAAAAAATCTTTGAGCACCTATTCGCGAGTTGACGAGAAGCATTAATGAACGCAATAGTATTAGAACAGTAATGAACACTGAAAGGGTGACAAGAATGAAATACACGTTAAAGGACAGACCTTAACCATCTTGCTAGTGATGCAAATGCAAAAGCTATTACAGAAATGAAGTTGTGATATTTCGTTGTTACGAGCGCGTTGCTCAATGGATGGAAAAATCTTTGATGCGGAGCAAATTCATAACGTCAAATAAAAGTTAAATTTACCTTTCTTGAAATTAGCTTGGCCTTCCTTCCAAATTTACGACGCACTGATAAGGTACAATTGTCGGAGTAAATTAAGAATCTCATATATGCAACATCTTATCAGCTTTGATCGCAGTTTTTCGTGAGGAAAAACACGAGAATTCTTCTTTTTTTTGTAAATACTGATAAAAATGCGTGATGCCCTTGAGGGGCTAGTGCAGCTTTGTTCGCCTTTTTTCCGACAAGCGGATCTATTTTTTTTTTTTTTTAACACTCGGCTTTTTATTGAAATTGATATTATTTTTCAATAGTGTGTTATTTTTTGTTCGCGTATCGCACCAACAAAAGGTTCAGCTGCCTTTGTTGATTTTTGTCAAATAGGGAGTAATTAATTTTTTTATGGAAACATATACATAAGACAACGCCGCTGACATTCGTTTGTTTCTTACCTCCTCTCTTCTGAAGAGGTTTCTTTTTAGCGATGTAGTTGTTTGCCCCGTCTGCAGTATGAGATAGTAGGTTTGTTTGACGTTTATTCGCGCGAATTCATTTAACTGGCAAGTGGGAAAATAATATGTTGCTTTTCGTCGGTATCGAACACAGTTTTTGTTGGTTTTGAGTGGTTGTCATTCTTTGGGGTGTTCCGTACGACTCTTAGCAGGAATAAAGCCCAAATATGCTACGAACAAATTTTATTTACAGGACCAGGATTATCACTGGTAAAATTTTATACCTCGATCGTTGCCTTGGCTACGCTGATGATTTAAAAAAGCACTAAAATACAGCAAACCCGAACGCTGTATTAGTAAAAATATAGTCAGTTGTTATTTATCTATAATAATAATAATAATAATAATAATAATAATAATAATAATAATAATAATAATAATAATAATAATAATAATAATAATAATAATAATAACATTTCTAAAGCGCCCTTTCCCAACGGTCCAAAGGCGCTATTTACAAGGTTAAAAATCCAAATTTACAATAAAACATTAAAAAAGCTAAAAGAAGTAAAAAGCTAAAAGATGATTGAAATAAATAACTACAATAAAATTATCAATTTAAAAAGCACGCAAGAACTGTTTTCAGCTGTCTTTTAAAAATGTCTAGCGATTGTGCATCCCCAACATGTTGTGGAAGATTGTTCCAAAGCAACGGCGCAGCAACAGAGAAAGCACGGCGGCCATGACTATTTAGCTTGAAACCAGGCACGGCGAGTAAATTTTTCTTTGCAGATCTTAGATAACGTCCCGGAATGTAGCTGACTAGGAGATCCTTAATGTAAGCAGGCGCTAGGCCATGGAGAGTCTTGTAGGTAATGATAAGTATCTTAAATTCAATTCGGAGATCAATTGGGAGCCAGTGGAGACTCATAAGAACAGGTGCAATATGGCAGAACTTGGGTGAGAGAGAAACAATTCGAGCAGCAGCGTTCTGCACACGTTGGAGCTGTTTAGTCACGTGCTTGGGTAAACCATATAGTAACGAATTACAGTAGTCAAGCTTTGATGTAATGAGAGCGTGAACAAGAAGCTGGGCTGCATCGAAGGTAAGATGTTTACGAATGAGGCTAATTTTACGGAGATGACAGAATGCTGATTTACACATTGCTGTCACCTGAGGAACCATACTCAAATATTCGTCGAAAATAACTCCAATGTTGCCTGCTTTTGGTGAAGTCAGCACTCTCTCATCACAGACATCAAGACGTAACAAAGGAGGTCGAGCACGGTGTAAAGATGATATCAAAAGAAGCTCAGTTTCCTCTTTGTTTAATTTTAACTTATTCAAAAGCATCCAGGTGTCAATTTCTTGTACACAGGCTTCCAACTTACTCTTGCTCAATTCCATCTCATTGAGAGATGACGTCTCAAAAGTAACATACAGCTGCGTGTCATCAGCATAAAAATGAAAGCTTAACCCGTGTTTATTGGCGATGTCACTCAGTGGAGAGGTGTACAAGGAGTATAGCAGCGGACCAAGGACAGATCCCTGGGGTACACCAAACTGCAGAACATGACGCTCGGACGTCGAACCATTGACATTCACAAATTGAGTGCGGTCACTCAAGTACGACCGAAACCATTCTAATGCCGTACCACCAATTCCAAATCGAGAAGAAAGGCGCGAAAGTAAAATACAGTGATCAACAGTGTCAAATGCCGCCGAAAGATCGAGGAGTAACAAAATCACTGATCTTTTGTGATCTAACGCCATAGCAATATCATTATGAACACGGATTAAAGCCGTCTCAGTACTTTGTAGTTTTCTGTAGGCAGACTGATAAATGACATTAAGATTAGTGGCATCTAAATAAGCAATAAGCTGCTTGGCAACATATTTCTCAATAACTTTAGACGGAAAACTTAAGTTCGAAATTGGCCTAAAATTCTTGAATTCATCCGGGCTTGAAGATTGCTTCTTGAGCAGTGGTTTGACGCTGGCCACTTTGAGATCAGTAGGAAGTTTACCAGGTTCCATTGAAAGGTTGAAAATCTTGGTTATCACTGGTCGAACAGTGGTGAAGCAGTCCTTTATGATACAACCAGGAATAGGATCTAGATCACAAGACTTTAAAAATACATAGATCCAACAATTGCCGTAAGTTCAGTCGATGAGACACTTGCAAAGGTAGTAAATTGACATTCAGCAGCAACGTCTCTGAACTCAACAACATTGTCAGGTGTAGATCGATCAAGGTCTTCACGAATTCTTCTGATTTTATTGTCAAAGAACGCAATAAACTCCTGTGCTAACGATGCGGTACCTTCATGTTGCGGAAACCTGGTTTCTGGGTGCTGATGAAGCAATTTCGAAAAAGTCGAAAACAGTCTTCTCAAATCACATTGATTTTCAGTGACCAATCTAGAGTAATAATTCAATCTTGATGATGACAACATATTGTTAACAGCGTGACACTGTCGAACAAAATTCTCACGAGCAGAAGCTGACCGAGTCACACGCCATCTGTGTTTCCTGAGTCTTTATAAGCCATTTTAAAGTCGATATGAATCCGATCAGAGACGGTTTAAGGTGGCTGAACACAGTTTTGGCAGTTTGTGAGTGTATGTCATTTGCCAAATCATGGCAAGGGAAAGGTTGCAGCCCACAAGCTGAAGATTTTGATTGACAGGTAAAATTTGACGTTTTCGTAGTTTCATGGGCTTTCATTAGGTTTTCCTATAAACTTGCACACAGCTTAATAATAATAATACTTTATTCAAATATTCAGATACAGAGTAGAAGAGTATTTGAAAAGGAGGACCATGAGGTTATCCCTATTTAGGTCCCCTCACTAAAATTACAATCTAAGGTTTAAAATATTAAAATATCTATTACGTAAAAAATTAACAAAATTTCAAATCTAAAATATCTATGATATCTATAATATTAGGTACTGTGGCATACAATTAATGAATCTTCATCCACTTTTTAAGGTTTGATTTGAACCTGTTTGCATCAATGTCGTTGATATCGTGTCCGAACACATGGTTTGGCAAATTGTTCCATTCCTTAATGATTCCAACAAAGAGGGAATACTTGAAGGCATTAATTCTTGCTGATTTCGTTTGGATCTTAAACGGGTGGTTAGCTCTAGTGCTTTTGCTTCTACAATACTCAAAATAATCGTTAAAGTCCAAACCATTTAATCCGAACACTGTTTTATAACATTCTACTAAGGACAGGTACTCTCGTCGATGCTGAAGTGAGTTCCAATTTAGTAATCCGCATCGTTCTTCGTATTGCATCTCACGATGTTTTTGCCCAAGAGCAATTCTTGATGCTCTTCGTTGTACTTTTTCAGTAGCTAGTATATCTTTGGCTAGGTGCGGTGACCATACAGGACATGCATATTCCAGGATCGGTGTCACCAATGACTTGTAAAGCATAGATAAAATTTCTTTGTTCTTACTGCCAACTGAACGCTTTAACAAGCCCAGCACTTTGTTTGCTTTGTTCACAATTACCTCCACGTGATTCGACCAGGATAAATCTCTTGACATGTTAACACCTAGGTCTTTGTATGAGTCAACAAATCTTAAAGAATCTCACCCACCCAGTTTGCATTGCGCCCTTTGTTGTTGTTGTTATCCGGGATATGCTTATAACGCTCCCATATTTGGTCAAAGATAAGACAGGTCCAGACAAGCGTGAAAGGTCACATTTGTTGTGAAAATTGAAGGAGACAGAGAGCGTGATTTTTCAGAAAGAGGAAGTTGAGGTCAACGCGTATGGATCGCCGATTAGAACCGTAAACAGGGCTCATCGCCGTGAAACCACCGTCACCGCCGCAGTCGCTGCTCCAAGAACCAGCGACGCCAACAGCAATCGCGTGGTAAGAATCCGCTCAAACTAAAACTTTCGTATTCGTGTCGTTTCAGTTAGCTGTTGTTACTGCTGTGACTAACTTTAGCTTTACTCGCTGTAGGTTTGCACTTGTAAAAATACTTGCAGCCGCAAGAAAAGTACAAGGCTGTCCGTGCCAATATTTTACCTTGATGCACTTGAGGTGAAGTATCATCTCGATGAGCGTGAGGAGATCTATCACGCTCTCGTGTAAGTTGCTGGTGAAGAAGTATCTCCGCAAAATCATTATTCGAGATTCCGTTTAGCCCAAGGGCCTCCTTCCGTTCAATCCACATATTGTATGCGGATTCCCTGAGTTTTAGGCGTTTGATGCCTTCTGGCCTTCTTGGACGGCCCCTAGCAGGACGGCTGTCCGCCATATTGGCCGACGTTTCTACGAACCGCGACAGAAAACCAACTAGACAGTGCCCTTTGAAAGAATTTCTTCCACGAATGCGAATCACAAAGATAGTTCAGAAACTACAGAAAGAATTCCAGAGGAAACAGGACCTTAATAACACCTATAAATTGTCGAAAGAAAGGAGGGAATATCAAGGTGATAAAACTTGGATTTTCGGGGGCCCTGAAAATGGCGAATGAAGAGCGTGAGTTAAGCGTGAGCGCGCAATGCAAACTGGGTGGGTGAGATTCTTTAATTCTGTATTTGACAGGTAATAAGGATGTTTACTTTTGTCCTACTTATGCGATATTCTCATTACTTCGCATTTCTCAGAGTTGAACTTGACTTGCCAACTCTTTGTCTAGTTTTCTAGAGAATCCAGGTCAGACTGTAGTGCTAACGTATCATCGACATTGTTGAGTTCACGGTAGATCTTTGTATCGTCAGCTAGTTACTATAACTAATCATTACCATTTGAAACTTACTTGATCAAATTTTAACAGACGGGCTCTTCGATAATCAATAATATCACAAAATTGTAATGAGTAGACTTCCGTGTACCATTGCGTTTTCGCCGCCATGTTTATTTGTCCAATTAAAAACACGCGCGGTACCGCTGACCGCCCGCAAAACTGTGTTCAGCCACCTTAACATTGCCAGTATCTAATTGTTTGCTTGTCTAGCGCGTCGTTGATAGGACGCAACAGTTACTAAGGAAAGTTAATAGTTAATCATAATGGAAATCGTGTTTAAATAAGTGCTGTGTTATTATTACTGATAATAATAATAATTATTATTATTATTACTACTACCGCCACCACCACTGCCACCACTACTACTCTACTACTACTACTCCTACTCCTGCTCCTGCTTCTGCTGCTACTGCTACTACTGCTACTACTGCTACTACTACTGCGCATAACAAGACGGGCGCTGTGAAAAAAAGCTTCTCCAGAGGCATGATTACAATGAAGTCCATCGAAGAGAACCTTTAATGGAATTATCAGTGGTGGTTCTCTCTGGCCGAGAAGAGTCTCAATGTGATAAGAATGTGAATAACGTAAGCAGTACGCGTGTCGGCGTAGCAAGCGTTTCCGTTTGGTTTCGGAGCCAAAAAGGACCGTGCAAGGGGATTTTCAGTTTTGATCGCGCGAGAATTCCCCTCCCCGCTCTTTTACTTGCGCCATTTTTCGCGCGGTCTTCCCTTTGTTGTCTTGATCTTTCTAGTTGACAACGGTGCCATTTTCATTTATGTCAACGAAACTGAAGAAATGAAATAATTTCTTTTAAAATAGATATTTTTCCGACGAAGGATTACGAAAGATTCACTTAAAAAAAAAAAAAAATGCTTTCACCTTACCTGTAAATTGGTTCATTGGAGGAACTAGTCTTTCACAATCTTACCTTGAAATGGTTTATCCCGAAATAAGGTACGTCGTTAGAGGTTTTCAGAATCTGTGTTTCTTCCGTTGAATACTTAGGGCTTCTCACAGTTCTCGCTCGATCTTCTCAAGAGTCATCAGAGATCGCTTTTATCACCCAACGCGGTGGTGAATATAGCGAAATACGGCGCAGTGCTCGACCAATTAGAGCGGCGAATATCTATAATCACCTGAGTGATTATACTAATACATTATTCAAGGACTAATGATATCGCTCGCTCGCTCGCTCGTTAATACGGTGTTATATGTATACATTAACGAAAGGTTTGGTAGTGTCGTGCTTGGTAGAAATGAAATATTGAGTTGAGGCAATGGCTACCAAATGGACTCCTTAACTACTGGGAGATATTGTAACACGCATTTGTCAGGCTTTTAAATAAAATACCCCTAGTTATAGTTCGTTGCGAAACACTGTTTAGGTGTGTTTAATAACGTTGGAAATCATCGTGTATCCTGCTTCTGAGTATAAGTGTGATTTCCGACTTTCAGTTACTTTCCAAATTTTCCTATCATAAAGCTCTCGCATCAGCCGCCATATTGAGTTATCATGACGTTTTTTGGCTGCATTTAAGGTGGCTGAACACAGTTTTGGCAGTTTTATGAGTATATGTCCTTTGCCAAAACATGGAAGAGAAAGGTTGCAGCTCACAAGCTGAAACTTGGCAAGTGAAAGATATACTGATAAAAGATTTTGACTAGCAGGTAAAATGTGACGTTTTCGTAGTTTCCATGGCAACATGAACGATTAAATACAACCTTAAAATTTCACTTTTGCTCAGTTTAGATTTTCCTATAAACTTGCACACAGCGTACTATAATTAATCATTACCATTTGAAACTTATTTGACCAAATTTTAACAGACGGGTTCTTAGATAATCAATAATATGATTGTACTGTAATTGTTAAATGTGTCACAAAATTCGTCTGTTCAACTTCCATTTTAGAGTTCTTATTATTGAAAGTACGATAAAAGTAAAAATTCTGCCAAATATCGCAAAATTTTAATGAGTAGATTTTGAAAAATCGTCTTCTGTGTACCATTGCTTTATCGCGCCATGTTTGTCTAATTGAAAACAAGCGCCGTCACGCAAGTTACCGCTGACCGCCCGCAAAACTGTGTTCAGCCACCTTAATCAGAGAACAACAGGAGCAACCTAATGACGTCAAAAAATTCAAAATGACGGTGCGCGCTAAATTTCCTTTAGCTTTTTCCTTTCCTTTAGAAGTCTTCTTCTTTCGGTTAAAACAGTTCTTGTTCTTAATCTGTAAAGTACATTCATGTCTGTTATGATTTCCTCGCTCTCTCTCTCTCTCTTCTTTCTTTTTTCTTCAGTCTCTGTTATACAAGAATGCTAAAGACGCCTCTCATAGAAGTCGATTGTCAAGTGAAATGATGATCTACCACATGACGGTAATTAAAATACTATACACTGGGGACGTGTTCGATTTTCCTTAACGCAAAACAGATATGAATAGGACTTTTGAAAGACTTGTCTCTAAAAATCTTGGTAGATTTTTTATGATAGATTCCACGTTAAATTTGGCAGTAATACGAAATTACCGAAGTTCAATTGTAAAAAAAGACGGTCCATTTACTAGTGTTTGAAGCATAATTTGACGCGAACAATTCTAAGTAATCAACTTTAATTCTTCTATAACCCATATAGAAAGCTTTAGTGAAATTTCCATTAAAAAAATATATATATATCTAAACTAAGGTAATTTTTTTTCGCACAAATTTCTAGAAAAAGGAATTTTAAAAAAATTGCGGGGAGGTATATAGAAAGTATGGAATATAAAAAATCAAGAGTCCTAGTGTGTGTCTCCTTTATTATCCATGATGATGATGATGATGATTTTGATAACTACAACACTCGTCTACCGAGAGGGTGATGGCACGCTAGAATGTAATCTGTGTAGAGATTGCGAGTCAAGGTTTTTTTTTAACTTACTTTTTTTTTATTTCGTACGTGTTTTTTACTGATAAGAGCCACATGTGTAACTGATTGAAGAGTTTTATTGTTCTTATCCCTTGAAGGTCAATCAAGCTGAAGTAGACGCCTTAATCACTAAACCAATTTGCAAGACAGGAGAAATACACTCACAGTTCCGTCTTTTCGCTTGTGCACCGAGAACTATTTTACCAGATTCTACGTTACCAGTAGGTTATCTTTTAATTCTTTATAATACTAGGCAACCTTATCACTTACACGTTTGCAAAATGGTTGATGGAGGCGGGGCCAGAAAGATAGAATAGATAACTGACGTTTTCCTTTTCATTATTGGACAATGATTTTTCTCAAATTTTAGGGCACATCATCTCTTTAAGATGGATGCTTTAATTTACGAAATGCTCTTAACCTAAACTAAACGCCCAATCTGACTCTACCAAAGCAAAACTATTTACCTGATAATTGGCACCTCTTACACTTTATATTTTATTTTTCTCTTTTAATCACATGCAACTAAACTTTCGCACACAACTCCCTATATAATGATCTCACGGAATTAAAAACTTCACGAATTTGAAAACGATGACATGGAGTCACGAAACGTCACTCATTGCTATCGTTAATTTTTATTGTCAGCATGAAATCGAAGGAAATAAGTCTCTCGTTATCGCTGCAATGGCTAGTCATCATTTTCTATACTGATCTTACTCGTGTGTGAAAATGTTTTTGTTACCGATGATGTTTTTATTGTTATCATTTCTGTTTTCTTGTTAAATTATAACACCGATCAACAACTATAACTGATTATATTCGTCAATATCTTTTCTCTATGTAGGCATGCCTTTGTATGTTTGAAGACCTTGGTATGATAGAGAGGTGGAGAGTACCCAAAGAAGTTTTAGTAAGGTATATACCGACTAGACCCCGTAAGAAAACAGATATTCGACTTTCATGAAAAAAGTCAACATAACATTACTGTGGCGAAGGGAAAGTCTGAATGGAGTAGGAGGGAGCAAACTAAGAATTTAACCTTGTTTTTAGGAGGAGTCAATCTCTGTGGGTCGGTTATCGAAGTCTCGCTTAGACCGCGGTTTTGCAAATCTGTGTACCTTCAGATCTCTATCGTAGTGGGTTATTTTAAGAAGATATATGCTTTTCTAGTACACCCTATATGCTTTCATAAAACTGTTTACGATAAATGGTGTTTACATGAAAGCGTTAGGCAACAGGCCCCGGTTGTTCAAACGTTGGATAGCGCTATCCCCCAGATAAATCACTCTCCAGCGGATAAGTATTTGGGAAGCCAATCGCACTATCCACTGGATAGAGATTTTTCCACCGGATAGCGCTATCCACCTTTTAAACAACTAGGGCCTAGAAAATGGCCTAGAGCGTGGTTTTGTCAAACACTGGCTGAACTCCGTTTAAATACGTGTAACTGGCCCTATGTCTTTTTTTTTCGTTGTCGCGATTTCCATGTTCATTCAGTGTCTGCTAGAAAAACTAAAGTAGTAGCAAAACATTGATAAAAAGCCTCGTTAGGCCCTTGTTGTTTTGTGTTCTGGTTTGTTTGTGTGTTTGTTCGTTTTTTGGGAGGAAAAGGCGCAGTGGTGGAATTTTTTGAAGCCTACTTCCTATTTCATAGATTATACTTTCATAAAGAAACCAAACCTCCAAAGCCAGGGTGCAAAGAAAGTCAGTTTTACAGCTTGCCATTCAGGCAAACTGTAGCTGGCATGTACTAGCCCAAAATTCATTTCAACTAGGCCCAAAAACATTTTGATAAGCAGGATTGATAACACAGTTCTCATGTAATTTGAATTCCTTAAAACTTCACTTGCCCGTCGGGCAAGTTAAGAAGAAAATTCACCAGTCCCATAGCAAAATCCACTAGCCCCGGGCTATCGGTGGCTGCTTTTTTTTTTCACGCTGCCCAAAGCGTAATAATGATAAGATGAAGGGAGACTCCAGGTGAGCCAAGATGCTCGAAGCTTGATTAGTCTCGGGTTAACTGTAGGCGCAAGATTCTAGTTGTCATGGTAACAAACCCCGGGTTTGCGCTAATCATATTTCGAACATCATCTCATGCCAGAACCCAAACACTTAAATTACTAAACCACCATTATGCTGATGTTTTCTCGTTTGCAAATTCCTTGCTTATCCGAATTGTCGAGGAGTTGCTTAATGGCTCGTGCGTCTCCTTCCTAGGACAAAGAGCATTGGAGTCAGCTGATAATCCTAAGTATGCTGCTAAACCGCACTTTAACACATGTTATTACGGTATCGTTACGAAAGGTCCAATACAAATATGGTTGTCACCACAGCAAACCAATCAACGTGCGAGAAGCCACTAAGTTGTTGTAAAAATATTGTTTGCAGATTTTTGCTGATGGTCAGAAAAGGTTACAGGAATCCCCCGTATCACAACTGGAGTCACGCTTTCACTGTCGCTCATTTCTGTTACCTTCTTTTCAAGAATGCAAAGATAAGCAACCAATTAAGGTAAGCAGACTGAGACCGTACATCCTAACGCTGATTTCCAAATAGTTGCCTTGATTTCTTGATGGTCTTGTTAGCGATTTTCAATGCACGGTCAAGATGTTCCGACAATTATAGGGAAATTAGCCTACGCACAGACTTCTGGCCCGGTCCATAATGATCCGATCTGGTCTTGTATTCTGGATTCCACGTTGTGGCTTCTGGGTTCCATGTGCTGCACTCCGGGTTCTTTGTCAGCGGAACTTGGATTATGGATTCCTTGAGCTGAATTCCGGATTTACAAAGCCCTGGATCCCGAATTTACAAAGTCCAGGTTTTCGGATTCCACAAGCAAACACTTCCTGCATTCCAGAATCCGCATTAGCTTACATGGGGCGAGACTCCAGTTGTATATGCAGGCGGTTGCGATCGCCCTAATCGTCCGTACCTGTAGGCCTGATGTATCGCATCAGAGGTGATTCCATATGACCGACGCGATCGCCGGAACACTTTTGAAGACGAATTGAAAGTTGAGACAGTCTGGGCAATCATTGTTGCTTTAAACAGTGTACAAAGCTGATGTTAATGTGGTGTACTACGCCGCCGTTACACAATTTTAGTATATTTCTAACGAGGGAAATTCAAACGTCTTTTAAACACAGTGTTGCCTTTTTTATTCTATTTGGCAGAGATGTTGAAATGCTGGCGTTGTTTGTGGCCTGCCTGTGTCATGATATTGACCACAGGGGTACCACAAATTCTTTCCAGGTGTCTTCGGTAGGTGAAAGTACTGGTTCTGTCCTATTATGTACCATTCTTTTTAAACTAAAAATTTGTTTGTTTGCTTTTTGTTTTGTTTTGTTTTTTCGTTTGTTTACTGCTCAATTGCGTTCGCTTTTTTTGTTTTTAGGGATCAACACTCGCAGCGCTTTATAGCTCGAAGGGCTCTGTATTAGAGGTACGTGCCGTATGATTGTTGTTGTTATTATTATTGATGTTTTTGTTTGTGTATAGTTGTTTTTTTTTTTTGGTTTTGTTTTTCCTTTTTCTCTTACGCCCACCAAGACTACCGAAATTACGCGATGGTGCAGTTTGGCTTAATTGACCTCAAACCGCACACGTCATCGCGCGCATAATTGGTAAAAAAAGTCTCCAAATTCCAATAAAGAAAATGATGAATTCTAACTTTCACTTAAACTGATCCCAGTTAAAGGTGATTCACCAGTTAAATAGTCTTGAAAGACATCTCTAAGCTCTGATTGCTCTTGTTGGTGATGGTTGGACAGCTGAGCCAGTTTGATTTTCAAAGACAAATGGAGTGGTCGGCGGTGTGACTTGTCTAACTTGTAATATTACTCAGAAAAGCAGACTCGACGTGGATGTTTTGTGTACACTTGCTTAAGCTCAGTTTACGCAGAGAAAGAATAATGGTCAGCTCATTTGATTTATGTAAAACCGACCAGCAGTTACTTTATTTGCTATTTTGCAGAGACATCATTTTGCTCAAACCATGTGCGTCCTCAACTCGGAAGGTTGTAATATTTTCAAGAATTTAACCGGAAAGGTGAGATTTCTTTGCGTCCTTTGGATATTTATTCAACCATGTCAAGAAAAGCTCAGTCGGTAATGCGCTGGTCTACAGAGCGGGAGGTCGCGGGTTCGTTCCTTGGAACGTGTTTGTAATAACTGAATAACTGCCCTACAAGCGCTTAGACCTTCACGTGGCTCGGATGATCATATAGAAATTGTCCCGTCCTCGTCTCGTTGTTTTACTTGTAACAAGAGTTCAGACGTTTTTAACAGCGAATCGATTATTCAACAGAGTCTCTCGTTTCATTGGGCCCGTTTCTCAAAACTCCAGGACTGTTCCAGGCATTATTTCTCGTCCGTAGCTATATGTATATTTCAGAGATTAGTAGTGCGGTTCCAAGGTCATAAACCTTTCCACTATGTTTCGTTAACCGATAGCTTTATTGGATTACTTTCTGTTGAAAACTATTGAACTTTGTAGCTCGAGTGCAGGCCCGAGAACAGCTTTCTCGGAGACTTTTGGATGTTTCTTGGTGTTGCGAAAACCATTGTTGGTTAGGTATTGCGTTGTGGTGTGGTTAGAGCGATTTTCGTATAACCTTGAAAAATGGTTTCGGTAAGTGTTCGTTCGTTTTTATTAGCCAGTGGATGAAAAGATCAAAACATGGACTCTTCGTTTTCCCGCCAAAGAAAACCCTTATATGGAGAGGGCATTGTTCGATTGGCCAATCGTGTTGCAGTATGACGTCAAAGCGAAGTATCGATTGATTTCTAGAAAGTTCTTCGGGCATGAAGTTTCTTTCAGCCGAGCGTTCGCTTAATCAACTAAAAGCCACGCGCGTTTGTATCTGTTTGATGAGCCAATCAAATCGCTCTATTTCAGCTCGTTTGTTTCTGTTTTGTTCGCGCGTTTTCATTTCAAGGTCATACGAAAATCGCTGTATTGTTCAGTATCTTTTCAATCTTTTGTGTTACGTCATTTGGTGATTGAACACCAACACCAAGAAACCACGGACTTTTCAAAAACGGACTCTAGAAGGAAGAACACACTCTGGAGACGAGATTGCAGCATCATTTCATTTGATGATAAGATCGTTATTTGCTTTTCTTAGGACTACGAAGAAGTCTTTGGTCTCATCCGTGATATCATTTTGGCAACAGACCTCGCTCATCATTTGAAAATCCTCAATGACATCAAGAAAATGGCGAAAGGTGAGCTGAGGAGATCGTTAGATTTGTTCGGTTTGGCTGTTATCGTGGGACACTTTCAGGCTTTAAAACTCAGGTAGAAGAGACTTCAATGCAAATTTCTCTTTACGCTATATAAAGTTGCAGAGCTCCCATTAACGTTCACAAAATACCACCACGTCGTCTGTTTTTCAAGTTCACGCGGTCTGTCCTTTTTTTCCTTCTGCAGTTTGTAAGATGGTGGCAAATTTGGTCTTTCTTTTTTCTTCATCGCACAATAGGCATCCAGTGCCTTGTTTTGATGTAAAAGTTAATTTTGATTCCGCAGTTGCCGTTGAGGGGGAAGTTTGCACAAACGTGAAAGGAAAGTAATCATTCCCACCGTTTTGTAATAAAGTGTGCCCTTCACTTATTAACGTGTTGTTTTATTGTGTTCTGCAGTTCTGAATTACATTCCCTAACACTGTATGACTTAAACTAAAAGGACGGCTGTATAAGAAGTGCAGCTGTCGTCGATCACACTTCTCTGTATGTTTGTCCACAGAGGGATTCAATGCTGACTCTGCAGACCATCACACTCTCCTTCTGTTTCTTATGATGACAGCCAGTGATCTCTCTGATCAAACGAAAAACTGGGAGGGAACAAGGAGAACAGCGGTAGATGTCTGATTCTGTTTCCTACTGAAATACCAAAAATAAACGAAATCAGGTTTTTTTAGAGACCGTTAATAACATTAAATGAAAAATCTCAGTGGTAACGTGGAGAGAAACAAGAACAAACTCAACTCTCATATCCAGCCCAGACCCGAGGCTTTCCGGCTCGGCTCGAACTGGATCTACTTTCGCACGGTGATCTCACTTAAAAGAAAGAGCCCAGGCGGTAGGCGAGCGCGCTCATCATCCTTGCCAGACTAAATTCACTTGGTAGCCAAGTAGCAGCTTAAATAAGGGTGTTGGCAACTGTCATCCTGTTGGTAATTTTCTGCTTGATTTTGTTACTTGTAGGACCTGATTTACACCGAGTTCTTCTCACAGGGTGACATGGTGAGTATTTGTTCGTAAGTCGAGCGGGGATCCTGGATTGCCCGGGCGACAGGCATTCGGTGCTTTTGATCAGACCAAAATGTCGGGAAATCTTGACCAAATAATTATGTCAATGAAACGGTGTAAGATTTTGTTAGTTGGTGCTTTAAAGTAAATTTTTTTTGCTTTTTTATTCTGACCTCTGCCCAGTCGCTTTGCCACTCATTGTTACTGCTGACAAATTTAAATGTTCCTAAGGACCTTGAATCTGAGAAATAGAAAACAAATTCACAGTTTAGCTTGGTAGGAACTGTTCTATTCATTCCAGGCTAGCAGTCTTTTGCTCCACTCTTTGCTTGTCGCTGTCTGATTTGATCTGCATTCTGTTCTTTTGTCCAAACCAGTTCGCATGAGATTATCTACTCCTTGTTTGTATCCCAATCCCCCTCTCTTTGTTTTCTGCACAGGAAAAAGGCATGGGGATCACCCCAATTGAAATGATGGACAGAGAGCGAGCATGCATTCCTAAGTTGCAGATCGATTTCCTCGATGCGATAGCAGTTCCAGTGTACAGGTAATGACGAATGCCAGGACTCTTGCTCTGCTTTTCATATGAATATTTCCATCTGGAAAGTGCACTTTTTCCTTTTCTTAGGACTCAGAAAACATGTTAAACTAAAGTTGATTCCTGTAGTATTCGTTAACTAAAAATATGAATATGACCGACCATAGAGTCAAAAGTTGGGTACACTAGGAGTCACGAAAGTCGACACTGGCACTCTGGCCCAGACGGCTTTCAGTCCGCCCTTTCTCTTACATCTGTTGATTTCTTAGTGTCAATGGGCGCTTATGGACAAAAATGCTCTTAACCAAAAAGGAGTTGGTCGAGGCGACAATTGTCTTATTTTCTTCCTCCTCCTCTGGTTTACGTCCCCATTTCTCGCGGCTCTCGGCTTGGCGTCGCTTGCGTCAACTACCCCAGTAACTTTGAAGATAATCAGAGACTGCTCAGAATATAACTCTAGCTGGGAACGATTATCGCCCAAAGAACCCAGAGTTGATATTCAGCAGTCGGTGCCTTTCAAGAATGCCGCCTGATGGTGAGATATAAAGCGGTGAAATATCGCAAATGAATTCAAGCGTAACATGGACACAGAAATGTTTGAAAAAAATAACTCTTTATTAAAACTTCTTCTCACCTTGCGTCTAGAAAAAAAAACTCAAAAAAACTGCATCGCTTAGGCTAACGGTAGTTACTTTCGGCAGCCCCCTGATAAAGCCGGAGGATCCTGTGCAAATGGTTCCCATTCTTCCCATGTAAGGGAATTCAAGACAGCCTTGGATTTTGGATTCCAACCGTTTGTGGGATTCCGCCGGATTCCTTGAGCTGCATTCCAGATTCCAAGACCCAGGATTCTTGGTTCTACCAGCAACATTTTCCAGCATTTCACAAGCAAAAATTAGAGACCTTTTAATAGATTAAAGAACCAGGACGACTACGAGTACCAGATTTGACTTGAAGTTTTTTCGCGTATTCTCAAAATATAGACTCCCCGGAAAGCTTCATTTACCATTTTTCACAAGTTAGCACTGTTACCCTTACTGAAGGAGGTTACACCCTTTCCCGATCTCAAAATGATAAACCTTCTAACACTTCCACATTCTCGCTAAAACTCGTAGTAGAGCGACGACGGCTACCACCTTTTCCCGCCAAAATGACCCTGGTTCACGAGCAAGCCCTACTTAGTACCGAGAGAATCTCGTACTCGTCTTAGAAGGTCTCTATTTCCCGGATTCTTCCCAGCAACACCCTCCAAACTCCTAAAAACTGAAAACTTTTAAAATTAACCCTCTAGGTTATTGTCTTCTCTGCTACCGGAGACTCAAGTGGTGCTGGACACAGTTTTGTCTAACAGAAAGAAATGGCAGAAAGCACAGGAAGATGGAGACTATGTTCATCGTCCTCTCACGGCTACTGCTGGCAAAGAAAGCCGTGCAATAGAAAATGGAAAGATCGCCCATTAAGAAGTAATTGTCATAAGTTTTTTTTTTTTTTTGTGCAGGATCTGACTTCTTATTTGAGGTATATGGTACTGTGGCCTTTTAAATTGAAGCCCAGTTTTCACATGACATCTTATGCCGTTTTGATTTTAGTTGAAGTTGAAGGGCAAGGGAAAGGAAAAACGTCCTTTGGTGTCTGCTGAAAAGTTTGAAACGATGTGGGATAATTGCCATTTATTGTGTTTGCGGTATCCCTATTACTTAGGGTTAGTTTTGGGTTCACACTTGGTTCCCGAGCGTGCTGCCTCTAATCCGAACACGTCCCCTTTTCAAGTACCCACACCATATTCGGGTACGGTTCCGCTGCCCGAATTGAAGGACGCTATAGTGGGCACCTGGTTTCTATCCACTGCTTTTCATATCCATAACTTGTTGCTTTTCTTTGTTCACATTTTAAAGTGGCGTCTGACAGGGCAACATGGATCGTATACACAGTGACACATCAGGCATCAGGTACCCAAAGTGTGAACTCAACACTATTTTTGCACCAGTACCGAGTAATCACAGGGCTAGCGACACTCTCCTCATGAGCTTCAGTGGAGGGTTAGTTGACAAAGGTCTGGGAACAGATGCGTAAGGGCTACAAACACTTGCAAAATAGCATGGACACTCTTGTAGAAAATCTAGGTGACTTACTTCAGTGTGTCGTGAGTACAATTGCGTTTCCTCCCTCTCCCCTTTCGTGGTTGTCCCTGCAGAGTTTGGATACAATCTAGCCTGAGTAATGAGGCCTTCCTTAGAGGGTCCGACAGAGGAAATTTGAGATTTGAGAGGAAAGGTGGAGGGGCTAGAGGAGGTCAGTGGCGGATCCAGGGGAGGGGCCCCGGGGACCCGGTTACCCCCATTATTTTTGGACCAAAAATGTTTGGGGAGGAGGCCGCACCCCCCCCCCCCCTCCCCTTATCTCAAGATCTGGATCCGGCTCTGGAGGTATCTTTCCCTTCGCTCTCTCCCCTCTTCGCCTTTTCTGCCGAAAACGCCTGATACTCAGATTAGCTAGATAAAATCTGGGAATCCTTACAACTTTAATAACAGTGGCGTGCGAAGTCTGTTAACTTGTAGATGTTGTTGTCAGTTTTATCCTTCCCTTTGTATTGGGATATGGTAATGTATGATAAACAAAGGCAAATAAAATTTAAATCAAGGATAAAATTGAACCACAATGTAGACACCATTTTGGGCTTTAAACATTGTACAGTCTGTCAAGCATTTTCGGAACTGGTTGTAGAGAGCGAGCCAAACAAAGCGCGAGCAACATGCACAGAACCAGTATCCTGTTGATATAAAGGGATTTAGAAAAAATCTTGAAGGGTTATGATTGGGAGCTTTAGCAACTTGTCACCGTCTTCCTCAGTGCTAAAGCCGCCCATTTTGTATTTGTTTGCTTGCTTTGTTTCTCCTTTTGGACTGTTCGTTTGTTTGGTGTGTATATAATAATATTCCCAAGACCGATGCGCTCTTGATGACCAAGAACTAACTAAATAATTGAACGAGGCAAAGACAGGAAAACCATTTTTAAAAGAAAAAAAAACGAAAATTATGTTGAAAAATTCATAAACAGGGGAAAGGAAGGGAGAACGAAAATTCAGGTAAATACTGATTACATATATGTTTGGAAGAGTTGTATAGTAAAAATTATTGATAATCTTCTCTTTGGAAGTTTTATTTGATTGGGTAATCCAAATACATTTTCATGTATCTTGATTTTGAATCGTTAATTCGCATATTTCTAATTTTAGCAATGGAATAAAAATCTGTTTTACCATTTCATTTGAAGAATTTACCAAGTATTAATTAGATATGATTTTATTATAGAGATCTTCTTTATATCTTTGTTTTGATTATTGAAATAACTTTACATTTCTCGTTGAGTCTTTTTTTTCTCTTTGATAAGGACAGCCTTATTTTGAGCGTTTTCTGGGCTAACGTCCTACGCTATATTTGCTGTAAAATTTATTGTTAGTGTACAGTTACAAGCGTACGTTAAGATTCTAAACCGAGAAACTCGTTATTTATTTAAAGGAAAATATTGTTATTATGTATAAAGATATTGAAGAGTAACAAAATAAACTCTCCCGAAAGAAGTCCTTGGCCATTTGTCAGTGTCTGTTTATATTTTCCTGTGGAATAAGAAACTGATTCAAATTTCATATATTGGATCATGGAATTGTGGAATGCGGACGTTGCGTCTTCAACTGTGGGGATCTTTGCATTTAGTTTTAAATAGATTACAAGGTTGAAACAGGTTTGGGAAGATCTTTCATTGCCCAATATTTCTGTTTAAAGGGAAAACTTACCTTCATCAAATTCTTGGAAAACCTGAGTAAAAATATTTCAGTGGCGGTTCCAGACCTTCAGATTATGAGAGTGGGGGGGGGGGGGGGGGGGGGGGCTCCCTTGGATCCGCCACTGATAATTTGGTGTTACAATATTTACATGTAAAAATGATAGAATAGTAAGATAAAAATGTGATTGGGAGAAAAAGACAATGGAAGGAAACGTGTATTACAGAGGTTTTGTAAAAGAAAAAAAAAAAATAGATTAGTTATTTTAATCCTGGTTCAACACAGGGTTAAAGTTTAACCCACGATTGTTTTTTTATTTTAGCTTTTAGGCCCCGGATAGCGCTATCCACCGGATTAATTACTATCCAGCGCATAAGTATTAGGGAAATTAATTGCGTTATCCACCTGATAGAGAGATTTATCCACCGGCCGGATAGCGCTATCCACCTTTTGAACAACTGGGACCTGAACTATAGTAGAACCTCTATTAAGGGGACACTCACGGGACCGATGCAAATGTCCCTTCAAAAGAGGTGTCCCGTGAATAGGGATTGGGCTGGGGTTTGTTAACTTTAAACCAACGAAGACAACATAAAACAATTCATCAATTGACTTATCTCAAGAGAGAATTATACCTTAAATTCACACAAGTGCATTTCATCGATTTAAAGTGCGAATGTTCAGTTTGTGAAGGCTGCCATCATTGTGATTAGTATTCACTTAAAGACATCAGCCCTCTTTGTGGTCAGTCATGGTTTGAGTGCTAAGGTGTCCCCTGAATGGAGGTCAAATCCAGGTTTCGGTGCTCAAACACATGTCTCTTTTCCCTGAATAGAGGTGTCCCCTCAATAGAGGTAACAGATACAAAGATTATGCGGACGTTTCTCTGGGACCAAATTTTGTTTCCCCTGAATGGAGTTGTCCCAAATAAAGGAGACGTTCAACTATTTTTTATATTTTAGGTTAACATGTGGGTGTCCGAATAATGACTCGGCAATCGAATTATAGATAAAACTCCAACAATTGATGTCCCTAGGTCGAAGAATTTCCCTAACTGGGGTTTCGTCTGTTATTTATTCACATTAGCTCACATAAGTATCCACTGCGATTTATCATTTTAATCATGTAAATCCAACGTAAAGAGATCGCGTGACTCATTGTTTATCGTGCCTTACTGTAATTCCGAGAAAGCTGGCAAACCGATCACGTGCACAGCTGCCAAATATGGACCCATTTCCATGAAAGATTGGTTTCGTTTTTGGAGTAGTGTAATTTATTTTTGTGGTTGAAAAGTCTAGTTTTTGAGGGCTTGCTCGCATTCAAGGTATGGTTATAAAATGCTTTATATAGAATCTTAACACCAATCAGTACTTCATCTAATGCAGTAGCTACATATATTGCACTTTCCTCTTTAGTTTTGAAAAGATTTGAACTTGAACTGCTAGCATAGGCTTTGAACGTGTCGAGACACTTCCGCCCTTAGCACTTTGCAACTTTCTACACAGGTCTTTGGCCTGAACAATCAGCTGTGTAGCCATGTATTTGAATTGTATAACTAGACTAACTAGCGAAGCCATTTCAAGCAGCACAGCCTAATGTGCCATCGACGATCTCTTTAATTTACTGCCTTCTGACATTTTCTTCGATTGTGTAATGTTGTCCCGGGGCAGTTTCTGATTACTCCCACACGAAGTTTATAGCCCAACTCTACGGGTACGTCTCTTAGTGCAATTTATATCTGAGGGATATGAGCTCAGCTTTTATTTTTGCACTTTAAAACGCAGAACGTTCAAATAGCCCCTGGATCAGCAAAAGAACCGGGAGAATTTCATTCGGACATGTTCTGTAGTGCGAATTTGCAGGAGATAAAACCCGTAATCATCGATTATGCGATTATGCGATTACCCGCAGTTATGTGCAATGGTCTCAAAGTGGCTAGGTGATTCTGCCGGCCTTCAGACATCGAGGGTTACCATTTATTCTCTCTTCTCACCCCTCTGTCTATAGACATAAAGAAATACAAATGGAAAACAATCCTAACGAGCAACTTTATTGTCATGAAGTATTATTACTGTTTGAAATTTTTGTTTTTAGAATACTATTCAGACGATTTATCTTCTTTGAAAAGACCCTATCTAGGACATTTTCAGCTCATTTTTTATAAATATTTTTTATTACTTTTTGCTGTCACTCTTGAATGAATTTCAGCTTAATTCCAAGAAAATTAGGCCAGACACGAAAATCTAAAGGGACCGCGACTTCCGGTCCTCATTTGCCGATGTACCATTGCTCAACGTTTTAACATTTGCGCGCACTGTTTTGTCTAAATCTCCCTAATGGCACTCCATATTCATTAATTATAGGCTTTTTTCTTCAAATCACCCTTTCACTTCAGTTTTGGCTGGTTATGATTATTGATATTCTGTCTGCTGTGCTCATCCAGCCTATCCTTCCCAAATCTTTAAGCAACGACAACGGCGACAACAACGAGAACGGCATAAAAGCACTAGGTTTATATTAGGGAACTTAAGAACCACGACGACGGCTTTGTCGACGACGACCGGAAGTGAGTTACAGTGTACTGCGCAAGCGCGACTAGTAAATTTCGTCGTCGTGGTGTGGTCGACGACGCCAAACATAGTAGAATCACGTCGTCCTGCAATCCACAAGCTTCGGCAGGTATAAATCCAATGTTTTAAGCGATTTTGAAGTCCTGTGCATTTCTTTATTCTCGTAAATCCAGGTATCGTTCTTTTTTTCTCCTAACAAGCGATGTTGATTGAAAATTCGACTAATGAATTGCAAACTCGTAAGTGATAAATTTATGTGTGCGTATTTAGGTAAGGCAAATCATATATCTTTGATATGGAGGAAATAAACTTTATATGGAAAACAGCTATCACATCAGCATGTCTCTTTTTCCAAATCTAAACTCTGACAGATACTCGGACTCGGTCATCTCATTCAGTTGAAAGCTGAATAATCTTCGTGCGGAAAGCAGGTTTTTTCACTCGAAGAGATCAGACAACACAAAAAATTCTTCATCGTCAATGAAATTAGACGTACGGCTTAAAAAATGAGATCTTGCATTGTTTTAAAAGACGCCAATGCGGAAAAGTTTGTTGCGAACGAACATTACAGTTTTACATTTGCGTTTACATTCAGTGTCGTCGTCGTCGACCAACCGATCGACTGCATCTTAAGTTTCCTTTTTCCCGCCGAAACTGACGTTCTCGTTCCAGTCTTTTCCCAGTCAACAGACGTCGTCGTCGTGAACTTCGTCGTGGTTCTTAAGTTCCCTATTAACAAAACAACAACTTTGCACGTGCATCACGCTCTTTTGAACATTTCTTAGCCGTCGTTGCACAACTACCACGTGAGAGTGCCTAATTTTGTTTGTCCCAGGACGGGAACACAAGACAACAACTTCGTTTTTCTTTGTAATTTCCTGAACTTTGATACAGTTCTTTGGAATTCAACTCCAAAAACATTTGCCAACATTTTACGGAATTAAATGAGATTGAATAAGCGCAACTTTTTAAGGCCCTGTTTATACAAGGAGGGAGGGTAACCGTCCTGGTGCTAGGGTTACCCTAGCAAGAGGGGAAACCTATAGCACTCTAATATTTCTTCTTTTAATTTTCACACGGACGTGTTTACAAGGTAGGTAGGGTTACCCTAGGGCTAGGGTAACCCGACCTGAGTGTTACTGTTACCCTAGCAAGAGGGTTACCCTACCTGCCTTGTAAACGCTCAGCTAGGGATAACACGCCTACCTGTGTCAACTTTCCACCTTCATGCGTGACCAGTAATCGTGCCAATTTGCACGGTTATCCAACTTCTGAGCTTAATTAATACCTCTCAAAAGTAAAAGGTTAATTATTTTCTGTCTACGATGAAAATATTTTTCCTTTTTTTTGTTTTTTTTTCGTGAATTTAACGTGTTTTCCATAGTGAACTTCAAGATTATTTCAAATTTTGGACGGTTACAAAGAATGCAACGCAGGACGAAACACGTCAGCAAAGCTGGTAAAGTTGACCCGGGTGTAGGGTAACCCTATACGTGTGAAATTTGCTTGTAAAGCAGAGCTAACTTTAACCCGGCTTGTAGGGTGACCCTAGCATGAGGGTAACCCTCTCTCCCTGTAAACATTCCAGAGGAAAATCCCGTATCTAGACTGAATCTGATGCTATAGATGGTTTTCACAGTGACTTCATCAAAATTGTAAAGTCAGAATAGTGCGGTTTTACGAATTCTTGTTTACACTAGGGTGAAGATAAACAAAAAGTAAATCTCTGTACAAGTTTCCATTCCCGTAGCACGTTTCATTTCGAAAATACAGCAATTTGAACTTCCGAGTTTTCACAGTGCGTGACACCAAAATAGGAATGCTGTCTCGTTGGAAAAAAGTCTCTCCTCACGATTTTCAGCTGTATAACCATTTCAAGAATTAGAGGATATGTTTATTGGCACGTATGCTAGTTCTCGAGTGAAAAGAAAGAGCTTTTATAGAAAAAGTGAACTCCAGATGTTTTTGTTGATTTCCGGCGGCCATAAGTTGGTGCACCAAAACGGGGCTTATTCTATTCTGCGAAACGAAATGAAACGAAACGAAACGAAACGAAAATTGTGTCCATAAATGATTAATATTTGGAAGAGTCTGAAGTCTGAGTCAATGTTATCTTAACCTGTGTTTAGGTTAATAAGCATTTTTTCTCCCTCTACAAAATATTTTGTTTCGTTTCGTTCCGTTTCGTTTCGCGGAATAGAATAAGCCCCAAAACGGCACACCAGTAAGGCCTCTCCCTACAGAGCTCTACAAAGGTGCGTGAAACGTTTCGACAAATAACTCAGAAACAGTAGGCCACAAAGACCTGGGACTTGTTTATATATTAGTCTTTTATAACATTTCATTTTCTTGGGTTACTCCAGTAGACGGGTTACTTCCAGTGGACGGTTGCCATTATTATTATTATTTTTTTTTTGCGTGACAGTGAAAACGATCTATACTCAAGCAAGGTTTAGTTGCCATGGATGTTGTTTTCTCGTGATCACGGGAGTAGGGGTTGCCCTTGCATTGCCCCTGGAGACTGAGTTCTTAACGAAAACATGATCAAACCTAGCTTGGCTACGGTCTCAATGGGGTTTACCGTCAACCCTCATATCATACAGCCAAAAAATTAACCGTCAACCGTCAAAAAAGGTTATTGTTTACCAATATATATAAAATATCAGCATGTCCACAGCAACAAACCAATGAGTGGTGCCGGATCTCCCAGTTGTAGACCCGGATCAGTACAATTTAATATAAACTTGTAGAAAAATAATTTAATTATAGTAATTAAATAACAATAATTATTAATAATAATAATTTAATATTTTTTTGTTTTATTCTTTTGTTTACTTTGTCATCGCCTTCCGGTAAGGATCAGTTTGCCGTTTCATATTTTATTGTTTTTCGTCAATCGTCAAAAATGCGGGTCGAAATGAACCGTCAAAAAGTCAGTCAAAGCATTTCAAATCTTACTATTTCAGCTGATCTTCACGGAATTGCGGTTCCTAAAGAATTTCTACTGGAAAAACTAGTGCCCATGTTCCCAAAAAAACTCTTACTAGACATTGCAATACCTTACAACCTGCTTACATCTCAAGAAAACCTCCAAAACACATCAGTTAAAACTAATTTATTCATACCGAAGTGAATGTTTACGTCAACTTTTGTCCTAAATTTTCAGTTATAAACCGTTAACCGTTAAAAGCTTTGGAAAAAAATTGACCGTCAACCGTCAAAGCTATACTACCCATCGACCTAGTAAAACTTTTCTTTAGGTTGAACCCAACTTATATTTTTTCTCACCAAGATGATGGTCTCTGATGAGGAGAAGAGATGGATTGTTGTAGGAATTGCCATGAACAAAGTCATTTCTCCAGTCCTTCTGGAAC
This sequence comes from Porites divaricata, assembly GCA_038088405.1. Classification (NCBI taxonomy): domain Eukaryota; kingdom Metazoa; phylum Cnidaria; class Anthozoa; order Scleractinia; family Poritidae; genus Porites; species Porites divaricata. The sequence continues at coordinate 21,535,026 of JBBMOI010000005.1, read as the reverse complement.
CTATCAAGCAGAGAATGGAGGCTACCGTAGAGAACCTGGATACTTACTGTGGAAGTCTGACCCTACCATGTACTCTAAAGACAATGAGTTACAGTCAAGTAAAAAATGATTGCATGCTCAAGAAGCTGTCGTTTCAAAATATAAATAACAATCATGTGCATCTGGACAAGAAGGGAAACTTTCTCAAAAATGCGTTCAATTACAACGTCAACAGCGCAGTAGACTTGGCCAAGATTTTTCTGCCCCGTTATCTTGCCCATTTTGGGGATTTTGATGCTTCACTGGATATGAGTGCTTCCCTTCGCTTATTAGGATGTACGCAAGTTGCACCGGCACCATTCACAAACGCTATCAAGAATTCAGCTGATGACGTCAGGGATAACGTAAGAAATAAGTGGGGTCATTTTAACCAAACCGAGTGGACTGATGCCTTCTTTAATGATTGTTTTCACAAGATGGAGACGTTGGTGAGGCTTTTGGGCCTTGCTGCAGCAGATGAAAAGAATACATTGGATGATCTCACTGACTGGAAAACAAAAGGTATTCTTCAGATATTCAATTGGGGTGAGGTCGATTGGCTATGGGAAAAATACAAAGCCTGGTTTAAGTTACAAATGCTTAATTGATTTCTGCAGAAACAATTTTCACCCGTGAAAATGGTGGAAGCTGAATTGAAAATTTATGAATTCGCGGCAGAAATTTTTTGGTTTAGTGTACATGGATGTGTGCCTAGTTTAGTTCATTTTCTTGAGGGAACGCTCTTAATAGCGTAATAGTGGCTTAATAGCTACCTGTTAGGGAGATCTCAATTTGTTGTATGTAGAGACTCTGCTTCTGAGTTTCGACATCTCCCGTTTGGAGTCGAACTTTGTTTAATATGGATATAATCAACATGTCTAAAGCATGTCACAATTCTGATGTTGCGCTAATTGCAGACGATACCGAGATTCATTCTAGTTTTAGTTCCAAAGACGTTGGCGAGGCCAAATAAAGAATTAACTATGATCTCCGTTCTCTAATAACGCTCTTATTTGTAACACGAAAAAGACGGTGACAATGGTTATTGCATCACACAGGGCAGCGAAAACCGTCAGAGAATGATGTTCGTATATCTTACGGTGATTCGATTCTATAGCAGAAGAGATCCTTTAAGTATCTCGGTGTGATAGTCAGACAAATCTTTATCTTGGAACAGTCACGTGTCTTATGTCGCCTTCAGAGTCTACCCTAAACTTAAGCTGCTGAATAGGATTTCGTCCTTTCTGGATCCAACTGCCCTTTTGACGATTTATAGAACGACAATTTTGCCTATTTTAGATTACGATATGATATGATTGTATGATATGGGGATCCTGCTCCAAAGAGAACTCTGATTTTTTAGAATAATTACAAAATAAAGCTATGAGAACTATCTTAAGAGCCTTTTAACCACCTGTCTTGTTCACAAACGATGAGAGACAAACTAGCTAGATATAGGAATTTTAACGCTATCTAGAAAGCGAAGGTTTATGCGTCTGTAGCTAGTGTTGAAAAAATCAGCGTTGTTCTACGCAACTTCATAAGTATATGACCTTGAGATCCGAATGCCGTGGTAGGACCTTAAGAGACATAGACGAGAAATTCATCTGCCTAAAGTAAAATCCACTATTGGCCAGTCTACGTTTTAATTCATAGGAGACAAGGACTGGAACGAGCACGGTTACCCAATGAATTACGGGCTGATCGCCTCCAGGTGATCTGTGACGTCACTGCGGGGGCCTGGGGAAAGAAATTTTGATGCTGTATCCCATAAACCAAAGCTGACGGGAACAGATTGAATTGAATTGAATTGGTGCGCGCTTTGGTTTATGGGATACGGCATTAAAATTTCTTTCCCCAGGCCCCCGCAATGACGTCACAGATCACCTGGTAACTTTATGATCTTTTAAAGCAAAGACATATTTCAAGTGTTTGCAAGAACAAAACAAAACACAGCGTAAATGTAGATTATAGATTAATTCATTAACACCCTTTTTATTATAAATATTAGTCCTTCCGCTTTTTACAACTATAACTGTTTTTTTCTACCTTGAAATATTTTATTACTGCACATATGCTTATACTAGCTGTTTTACACTCACCTGATCTTTTTTTGGAGTATAAAATAAAGTGTTTATTATTATTACTAATATATAGATTTAGCCGGGGCTAAAAGCGAAGCTCCATTAATAAATTTATAATTTAAAACAAACAATAAACTTGTAATCCACAAATCAGTTAAATTAAGGGCACATTCGTGTGACTTTTGAGGGACAGGCTAAGTGATTTTAGAGTGAAACAAATCTTGCATCGAGTTGATAGCCTTATATGTACACCCAAAAAACAGCACTGGCAATCATCTTCGGTCACATTTTAGAGCAATAATGGCTCTTGATCACGGTAGATTAGGCGTGGAAAACAAATTCTTGGAAAACAAATCAGGCCGAATTTTTACGTTCGACAAGTTTACTTTAGAAAATCTTGCCAACAAATCTGGGTGCGTGCAAA
>JBBMOI010000005.1:21445000-21527500 GCA_038088405.1 Porites divaricata | reverse complement strand
AATTATTATTATATTTAGCCTATTCAATCAAATGTCACCACTTAAGAAACTATAAGGAAACGGGACCGAGTTCACTGGCTAAAGGCTTGTTGGACCGTCACGGGGGACAGGAAAAGGAATGGCCAATAGCTGACCAGTGCGTCCTGAGTAACGAAACCAAAAGTCATTGTAAAAAATAACTCGGCCAGCTTCCTTATCGTTTCTAAAGTGGCGAATTGTAGACAGTTGCAGTATGTTTCTCAGGCATGTTAAGGCCTAAAAGGCTTAAAAGCCCCCCCCCCCCCCCTTCCCCCCCCCCCCCCGCAGAGAATGCAAACACGCAGAAGGACCGAAGTAAAGGGTTCCACAAAGATATGATAAGACATACACCCAATTGCAAAAACGTTGCCATAGAAAAATGAAAAAAAAGGAAAAAGCCAAATAGGAATTAATTAGGCTAATTAATTCATTGCCAGCGTCCACACACGGACGTCGTATTTGCCTTTTGGAATTTGCTATTGTTTTATAGTTGAAAGACAATAAAACTGGAAATTCTAGCGGGGAAATGCAACGACTGCAAATGAACCCACCATGAGAATGTGGCTTAATTAGCCTATTTAATTCCTATTTGGCTTTTTCCTTTTGTCATTTTTCTAAGACAACGTTATTGCAATAGACCACTTTCGATATATTAAAATTCAGCTTGGCAGCGAGGCCTAGAGGACACAAACAAAGGAAACTGAACGAACATGATTATTCATTTCTTTTGTTTGTGTCCTCTAAGCCTCACCATCAAGCTGAATTTTAATATATCGAAAGTGTCCTATTAGGTGTATCTCACTAAAATATTTTTGGAAAATCCATCCCAAGCATCACGTGACATTCCTTGGACCATGACGTCACAAAAAACTGTTTTCTCAAACGGGGCAAGGATTGCCAATTAGCCTTGCTCCTGCCTTGCACGGTGGATTAAATGTGGATTAAAGTCTTTTATAAGTCACGTGGCCTATTTTCCTTTATTTCGTAATCCTTGCTCCACTTAGGCATACATGCAGGGCTATTTCATAATATCCAGGCCATGGGAAAATCACTGGTGCCTAAGAATATTTGTTGCTCTTTCATTTCCTTTCCCCCATTTTAATTTGGACACTTTGAACGTTAACGATCATTTGCAGGTCACGTGACAAATATTTCAACAATAAATATGTCACATATTGTTAAGGCCACCGAGCTAAAACTGTTTCCCCAGTTTTATGACGACTGATCAAAACAATCCGTTTCAAATGCCACTTCGCCAAATTATGCAAATTATGAGGTGACGCATGCCTTAACATACCTTTTTCTCAAATTTAAACCTTGCAGGTTGCAGATTGTGTATGGGACATGCCGTGGACAAAGACCTTATTACTTTGGTTCAACAAGAATTACGAAGACTCATTAACGACCACACCATCATTAAGTCAAAATTGAGTACGTTTGACAGCGAAGAACATGCGTTGCAGAGAAAGGAGACCGAAAAAATACTGCAGAAGCTTGTTACATGCTTGGATGGAGTGTACATTCGACTTGATGCAGTTGAGGAGGGCCTTGCCAGGACAGACAAGAGAGTGGAGAAGTTGGAAACAATTCATAATGTCTATCCAGGTTAGCTGATAGGCGAATCCTTGGTCACATTTTTTGTTTGACTTTCGCATGCTTATGATTATATGGGCGAAACTTCATTTACATTTTTTGCCTCATTAACATATGCTCATCATTATCTGATGAAGCCACAGGCAGCCCAGACGTCTGGGCCGCCTGTGATGAAGACCTCTGAATATTGAAAGAACATAACAATTTCAATTATGTCTGAAAATTTGAGCTCGATATATCGAATGGTTTGAAATTCGGAGAAATTCTCTTTTAAAAACTCAAACTTTCTCAAAGAATATATGGCTCATTAACTTTTTTGCCACCCAGAAATTTCGCAGTTTTCTTTAAAATTACTTGCAAAGGGCTGAAAAATGGCCATGCCCGAAAACTTCAATGCGGTATACAAAAAACCCTCAACATCAGATTATGCTTTAAAAACTCTGTACATTTCGTAGAACTAATGTAATTATGGTGGCCACGGTAGAGTTCTTGCTAAGCAGCAAGTCTAGTTATAGTTTTTTTTTATATATATTCGTCACATAGCTTAACCCTCGGACGTACAAGGGGGGGGGGGGGGGGGGGAGGGGGGATAAAACATCAGCACATGATGTTTTCAGTGGCTGTTCGTTCATCCCTTGCGCAGATTTTTAGACAAACTTAGTAATGGTAAATCTTGTGGCTAAAATAAACGAAAGCGCTTATTTATGTGTTATTTTTCATGTAAAGCACCAAAAAAATACCATTTAAAATTACGGTTTTAACCTGATTTCTAATTCATGGTAAAATCCAAGATGGCGACCATTGTTGGTGACGTTACAGGCCTCCAGCAGCGCCACCACCCATAAAATAAACCTCGTCTTGTTAAGAAGATCAAAGGCTGTCCACTAAAGGTAAAATCGTTTCAAAATACTGCAGCCAACATATCAAAAACTCCGGGGACGGGTTCCATCCACCCCCTTCCCCCTGTACCACGGTGGTGGGAGGAATTTGCGTGTACGTCCGAGGCTTAAAATTGTGTTTTTTTCAGATGACTAAGGCCAGCTCTTTCAATATTTGGATTTGCAATGAAAAACGCACTCATGTTTAAGTTTCTACATGGAAGCATTTATATATTCAAGTGTTTTTGCAAATGCAAAAAAAATTGAAAGTCGTACTTGTAGTTTGAGCCAAAGAGTTGATGCGTGATCGATTTTCATAACTACGATAGGAGATACAGGAAGAGTTAGAACGTGCTGCCCGGTATTTAACCCTATTAGGGAGCTTTAGCAACGACGACGGCGATGGTAGCGAGAACGTCAAAAAAGCAATAGGCTTATTAAGGAAAACAACAACTTTGCACGTGCATCACGCTTTTTTGTACATTTCTCTACCGCCTCTGCAAGACTACAACGTGAAAATGCCTAATTTCACGTTTTATGGAGGACGTAAACAAGCGACGACGAATTTTTCTTTCTCTTTCTAAACTTTAGTGCAGTCACCAAGAAATCAACTCCAGGGAAATTCGCCCACTTTTGACATTTCAAGCGAATAGGAATAAACGAGGAAAAGTTTGAAAAAACGAGAACTCATTTTTAAAGTGACGTTCTCGCTGCTGTTGCCGTCGTCGGTGCTGAAGCTCCCTATTCAGACGGGGGAGGGGCGACTTTTGGGTTAGGGTTACACTTAATTTAGCATTATTTTATCAAATTTATTACAGCTGTTTAGGTAATCCAGGTTTTTTAGTAACTAATTTAAGAAAAAAACGTGAATTTAATATGACCAAATGGCAGATGCTGGTTTCCATTTTCAACAGTGTTCATTTTTTACAGTATTTCATAACTTGCAGATTACTATTATTATTATTATTATTATTATTTTTCTTCGCTTCCTAAGCAAACGTTTAAGCGCAGATAGAATTTTCCATCACGATTACCTCGATATATACGGGTTTTAAGGGAAATTGAACACACTTAATTAATTCCAAATGGCGGACCTAAGAAGGCGAATGGTTTTCTTTAAGAAAAAAATGGCATCGCGTCATCGCTGATATTTGAAAAAAGATTGTGCCTGTGTTAGCCAACTTCTTATCTTTCTCTGGCACTTTAATATTTAAGTATTTTTCACTTTATGACTCCTTTCAGGGGAATTTGGATTCTGCCTATAAAATAAACAAAATGATGTCATAATGACATCAATTTACCCCATTATGTCAATCAAGTTATGCTTAAATGTCGGAAAAGATGGTTACATCATAAGCGCTTTTGAAAATGTAGACGGAAAGGGGGCCTACAAAGACCCCCATCCTATTCACAGAGTTTTGAGTGCGTTGAGACGATCCCTTTTCTCTTTTCCAGTCTTTTCCACACACGTTTAATTCTTAGCTTCGTTCTGATTTTGTTTAAGCTGGTTATTGCAATACTATTATTGATAGCGCTTTATTTTTTACTATTTTTTTTTCCGAAATAAGAACGATCTCCTGGGCAACCTTTTGATCACGAACTTTGCCGAAGGAACCTCGCCAAGTGTTACAAGGCGACGGCCACGGTGCCTACCTCTGGGTGGTCCGAGAAAGCTACTGTTGATATTCACCAGATGTACACTCAACTCTCGTGGGTAAAAAGAGAAGAAACTTCATCTGGTACATCACTGACTGAACTGAAGCATTACAGTGACTTGTTCAAAGCAGACATGAACGGTGTGACACCAAAAAGAATACTTGTGCAAGGGCATATGGGAATCGGAAAAAGCACCTTCGTTAAGAAGCTGGCTGTGGACTGGGCTGAACTTGAGAAGATTGGTGAGGAAAAATCAGCTGCCCTGAAGAACTTTGAGGTAGTCCTTGCTATTGATCTCAGAGAAGTTCGAGAATGCCGTCATCTTCGAGATGTCATACGTAAGTCTAATATTTTTGCAGAGGAAAATATGTTCTTGGTAGAAGGCCTTTTGAGTTACATAACTAAGAATCAGGAGAAAGTTTTGTTGGTATTTGATGCCTATGAAGAGTATCTTTGTGGACGCAACTCGCGCGATTCTGATGTCTACAAGATATTCATTGGGAAAAAACTGAGAGATTGCTGTGTGTTGATAACGGCTCAAACTCACAAAGCTGACGAGCTTCTGGAATCAAAAGCAAAAATCATGCTGGTTGAGATCAATGGATTTTACAGAGAAAACATCGAAACCGTTGTTAGGAAATTATTTGAGAACAACAAAGAAGGACGTGACCTCTTGGAACATTTGTTTGAGCATGACCTGCTTGGCCTGGCGAAAATACCGTTACTCCTACTCTTTTTCAGTACATCGTGGAAAAATGGAAAATTGAAAAGCTTTATAGAATATAAAACTAAACTATTTCATGCGATCGTACAGTTTCTTTTAGATTACATCCAAAGAAAACACTTTCACTGTTTCTTTAACGAAGTGCAGCACTTTGAAGAGGATCTTGCTAAAATCGGACGTGTGGCCTTTGAATGTCTTCTTTGTGATGATCATGTGGTCGGGTATACACCGCAGAAATTTTTGGATGGGATTCGTTATCAAAACAACTACATTATTGGCCTAATTCAAGTGGCAGAGTATACATGTAGCTTACGCCCAGCCACAATGATTTCCTTTATTGACAGAAGTATTCAGCAATTTTTGGCTGCTTGGTACATCAATTACAAATGCTGTGTGCCTGAAGGTAATCTTGGTCGACTTGAAGATGTTCATACCTTAGAGAAGTGCGAGGCCTTCCAGAATGTTTTCCAGTTCATTTGTGGTTTATCTGACGAAGGAGCAGAGACGGTGTTTAAGCATTTGACTTTCGTAAGACGATCCGACTGTTCACTGCAAGTCAACCTTGTACAAGACGAAGAGAGGGACATAGATGTTCCCTTTTCTGACGTCACTGGGCGACATCAAAGGTTTAACGACTTGGTCTTCAATTGCTTTCAAGAAGTTCAATCCAAGGAGAAAATTGCACCACATACTTGTGATTCTGTTGGTGGCACATTCCTGGTTACAAAAAGTCAGTTTCGCTTTCCCACAATGATAAAGAATTTGAATTGCCGCTTTCTGTTTCGAGAGCCACAATTAATGGGAAAAGGCTCCATCTCGCAAGTCAAGTCGCTTCAAGAGTGGCTTAAATTTCTTGACAAAAAAGGTTTTGAGTTGGAAAGGCTTCACAAATTTGTGAGTAAATTTGTAACTGTCGATGCTGAATGTCATCAACAGCTGCGAGGAAACTGTGGATTCAACGCTTGTCTTTGTTTCCTTAACGACAAAGTCTTTATTTACATCATAGATTTGCACCTGACCTGTTCTTCCCATGCCAGGTTTTTTGCAGATGTTCAGAGGCGTGATCCAGTGCTGATTTTGAAATTCTTAAGAACTATAACTTTTATTCCAAATAACAATGCATTACTTGCAAGTGCATTGTTTGAAAACTGTAAATATTTACAGCAGATCGAAGTTTGTGCCACTGGCGTCCAATCATTTGACATCTTGAAACAACTACCAAACCCTTGTGAGTGCGAATTAAAGATAGGTACCTTCAACAAATTCTCCTTATCGGCGGTGTATAACCTGTCTTCTGCCCTGACGTGTTACTTGGAATCAGCTGGAGCGTTACAATTCGCTGATTTGCTTGCAAAATTTCGCAACACCACATCTCTTGGTCTCGATTTGTCAGACTGTTCCGAGGCGAGTGTGATCACCCTTGTCTCTAAAATTCCATCCAGGAGGATTGCAAGTTTAAGGCTGAAAGGTATTGGTATGACACCAGCTGTCGCTGCGGCGCTTGGTAAGCTACTGCCTAAACTTTCATCTCTGCGAGTTCTGCAACTAACAGGCAGAGAATCTCCAGCCTACTCGGAGGCCGCTGACGTGGAAGCACTTTTTGGTGGATTTCACGAAACTTCTTATTTGAAGGAACTTCATTTATGTCGTTTCAATTTCCGGGGTTGTCTTTCTTCTCTCACCAAACAACTATGTTTCTTCCCCAACTTGGAATGGGTAATCCTTGAATTTTTAAATGTTGATGAAATAGACTTGAATGATCTGATGAAGAGCTTTAAGTTCCTTCCTAATGTACGCGAATTAAGCCTGAGAGGTAATGCACTGAGATGCTCGGAGCAAAATCTTGTAGATTACATCACCAAGCTGCAGAGGCTTGGGTCGCTTTGGCTTGCAGGAACAGATTGGTCGGAATACCAACAAACAAACTTTGAATACTTGGTGTCACAACATCTTCCTCAGCTTGATGTAAGCTGGGAAAGCCAGTCATGAAAAGGATGACTACGGGCTACTCCTGAACCCGGACAAGACTAAACTGATTGTATATGGAAGTCGGCAAATGATATCGAAACTTCAGGATTTTCGCCTTACTCTCTTGGGTAAAGAACTTTTACCCGTCGATTCTGTCAAGGACCTGGGTGTAGTGTTTGATAGTAAACTCTCATTCAACGACCACATAATTCAAACAGCATCATCTTGTATGTCTGCCCTAGGGCAAATTAGCCGAGTTAAACATATATTTAGAAAAGACATACTTGTTACAATAATTAATTCCCTCGTGATTACTAAGTTGTATTACTGCTCGTCCGTGTGGTCGAATACTTTTGCCAGCAATATACGCAAACTACAAGGAGTGCAGAATTTCGCTGCTCGCATAGTTTCTGGGACAAGGAAGTTTGATCAAGTGTCCCCTGCCCTGAAAGACCTGAGATAGATACCAGTTAAGTCCCACCTGTATCTAAGAGACGCCATCTTGGCCTTTAAATCTATGACAGGTCAGGTACCAAACTACCTCAGTTCAAATTTTATCTCCATAGGGAATATCAGTGGTCGGACGACCAGATCATCTTCCCAGCTTAATATACCGCTTTTTAAAACCAAGTCGGGACAAAGATCTTTTCATTACAGAACTGTAACATTGTGGAATGCGTTAAAACCCCATTTTAAATTAAGTGAATCTCTTACCATTTTTAAACGTAAAATGAAATCCTTCCTTTTAAATCAATTTTTAATGTCATAAATTTATATGTAAATAGTTTCTTAATAGTTTTATTGGTAATCAATTTGTGATGGCATAAATCCTATATGCAAATAGATAGTTTCATAATAATTGTTTCTTAGTAATTGTTTATCGACAATTCTTGAGTATTTTTTGTTTGTTTGTTTGTTTTGATTGCCTGTACTATTAATATTTGTCTCTGAAAAGCCCCCATGGGGAGTTGACAATAAAATTTGTATTGTATTGTATTGACTTTCTATTCAGACGTTTTTGTTTTCCATGCTCTTACACCCAGTGCGTAGTTAATAGTTTTGTACCATTTCTGCATTATTTGCACAAAATTCTTAGATTATTGGACAACTTTCAAAGCCCCATCTTTCAGTCTAGCACGGAGAGAATATGGCTGTCAGCTGTGGAACCGCGGAACCTGTTAGCAAGTCCGAAACTGATGAAAACAAAGTCTAGTAAATTAAAATGACATTCTTCGGAATTAAAATGAAATTTGTAACTATACCGAAGTTATGTTCGCACATCATTACCAAGATGAGTTAGTTACACGGAGCGATTCGCAACGACGATTTTTAGCGCAACACAGCGTTGCAATATTGGAACAATGTTGCAACCATTCGAAACAATGTCGCAACAATGATGCAATGCTGTGTTGCGCTAAACATCGTCGTTGCGAATCGTCTTGTGTAACATCACCTTAAGACGTACACCTTTGGGTCCGCCCCTAAGTGTCCACCTGAGAGTGATGTTCGTCTTGTAGAGGTGTCTATTAAGAGAGAGTCGACGCTATTTAAGAGGCCTAAGACTATTTTATACGAACACTCAGTTTAACTATTTTTATTTATCAGTAGACTACATAAAACTGTTAATGCATACGTACGAGAGTCTTGAGATTACCTTTCTAGAAATAGACGGTGGTTTAAATTGTTAAGTGTCAATTAAAAGGACGCGTTTGTAAAGCACCTTTGTCATACATATGGGGTATCATTAATAAAGATATATTGATTCAGTATCAGCCATTATCTCATCATCAGTTTTAAAAAATTCTCAACTAGTAGCAGCACAAGAGTTTGGCGTTGAAGGACGGCTTTCTCAGTGAATGCTTGCAAACAGAGCTGCTAACACTGGTACTTTACGGAGACAGTCGACGAATATGATGAAGCACACATGAATCTACATTGGTCAGTGCGATCTACATAAGGCTAAAGTTCCTTTTCATTTACCCCGTCACCTGGCCCAGGTGTTAAAAAGCTGGATAGCGTTACACCCCCTTTTTTTTATACAATAATCTTGTATTTCTGGCTCAGGCAGAAAATTTATAATTTGCTGTCAATTTCAGGCTGAAATATTCTTGAATCACTCTTAATTATAAATTATAGCTTATGGCATTTCCGCTTTAGAATGTTTTAGGGTCTCAATTACCAACGTTCTTGTCGTTTAGTGAAAGGAATAATAAACAACAGTTTAGTTAAAAAACATAAATTGTACCATATTTACAGATTTTCAAACATAAAGTTGAGTCCTTTTCAAATTCTCAGCCTTGGGTTTATTCCTAAAATGTTCGTGAAATTTCACAAATCTCAGCCTCAATATTCTTACGAGATATATATTGTTCAAGAAAAATCAAGAGTTTATTCACGAGATAAATCACTATGCAGCGGTAACGTTATTCCCCTGGATAGAGATTTATCCATTGGATAGCTCTGTCTCCCTTTTGAAAAAAACTGGGACCAGAATAGGAAGTTATTATCGTCCAAAGCCACAAAAAAGTACACAATTTTACAATCAAGCAGGGCAATGTTGGGAGAAGACTATAACATGCTTTTTCGAATGAGGTGTTGATTCCCTTGTTAAAGTGCAAATGGTTGTGAGTGAGATGGAGCATTGACGGGTCTTACCTCTTGATTTTGTAGGAGGGTTATGGGATTTACAACAACCATCTGTCGCCTAAATTTCTTGAAAAACATCGCATACAGTAATGGGTTCATCATAAAAGAGGTTTTCGCAAACACGCTGCACGCACTGGTTGCAACAGCATTTACCCTCTTTCCGACTACAACAACAAGCAGCGACACTATAGCGTATGGAGACCACGATAGCATATAAGCCACTATGACGATTAAAAAATACAAAGCTGATTTTCGATGCCTTTTTGCAAGAGCTTGTGTCATTGTCATCGCAATATGTCCTCCCATTTGGGCCCTTGCATTCCCTACAATGTTTTTGGAGATCATGTGAATCTTATAATAGCAAAACGTGATAACACCCATGGGCAAAAAGTAACAAGCAACAAAAATCACTCCAAAATATGCTCTATCGCCTGTTAGCGTCGAATCCCACACTATCGAACAAGTTGCATTGGTTCCTTCAAGGCCGTATCTTGACCATCCTACCAGAGGTGCCAGACTGAAGCCAAACGAGTAAATCCAAGCGGCCAATATGGCAAAAAGTATTTGATTCTTGCCAAAATAAAACTGTCTAGTCAGAGAGTGGCTGATTGTCAAGTACTTTCCAGCTGAAATAATAGCCAAGTGAGTTATGGAGACAAGTGCAAAGAGAAATACCATGAAAGCATGAGCCTTGCATCCAGTCGAAGCGTATGGCCAGCCCCCCTGGAAGTATGCAGCGATAGAAAATGGAAAAGGTATCGAACAGGAAAGAAAATCGCTCACCGCAATGCTAAGGATAAGATAGCTCGATGGAGAGAGGCGAGAGATATTCTTGCAAATAGTCAGAATTACTAGCCCGTTGAACAAAAATCCCAAGAGGCAAACCGCAAACTCGATGACAATGAAGACTGTATTCCACCTTTGGGTCTCTTCCATAGTTTTTTTTTTATGATTGGAAACAATTTCGGGGAGGAACAACAGGAAGGGATGGACTGCTGCTTTAAAAAAAAAAAAACGCACTGGGCTGTAATCTGCTTCAATCTGTTCTGTTAAGCATCCATAAAAATGCTAGTAAATCGAGGCGATCTGAGAAGTGCATGGAACTGCTGAGACAATTTGAGAAAATTCAATTACGTATAGTTGTTTTCATTGCCAAGGTGCTTTTTAAACCCTGTTGTACGGATGTTTGGTCTTTTCTAACCTGCAACACCCACATTACATTATTATAAATGCTCACTTTATTTAGCGAAACAGCCTTCTGGCAATTTTGGTTTTATGATGCAACCCCTTTTTCGTGCAAGGTAGCCTTTAACACGTGCCCCGTCCAGATCAGCATTAGCTAACACGTGCACAAAGTCAGCTGGTGTTTTCTGTAAGAGTCTTGCATGACTTGTATTTAATTGGAAAGAGAAACTTGTAGTCTAAACAGATTTCATTTAGCATAAATTACACAAGTGACAACCGTAGCTTTTATAGCATCACGTTTTCTTCGGTTTGCTTACTTCAGTTTCAGTCGAAAAGGCTTTTAAAATGCGTCGTAATGCATTTCAAGGGAACCTTCGTTAAGTGATTGCTCATCTCATAACCAAGTGGCACTTTGTTACGAACAAAGTTCAAACTTCCTACGTCGTTTCACTCTCCATTTTTATCAATAACGAACATCATTGAAGTTAACTCACAAACTGCTGGCTATGAACGCCACAGATTTATCAATATGAGATAGTCTTTTTTATTTCGCAAGAAACAACCAAATTGCTGCCTAAAACTGGCGCAACGATCTTTTGAAAAGGAAAAAAAAAACAGGGTACAATCTCTGCTTAGGCAGCGGTTATGCGGTGCAGCATTGACGACCGAAAGCATCTTTCATAGGCAGTTGAATCCAAGCGATTCAAACACTTTCTCCTTGTTCTACCCCAGCTCGCTGTGGTAAAGCAAGGTGGCCTTTAGTTTTCAGCCAGTCAAAACAATATACGACGTACGTAGCAGCTAGTCCCGTAAATCTTCAATAAGTGGTAAATCTCAAAAATGTCATTTGCTGATATTTATATATTTATTTTTTCATATATTTATAAAACAAATAAATGACTCCAATTAAACGCAAGCACATTCCAAAAATAATTCTGTCTGATCCCGATTCTTTGTCTATATTTACATTTCTATATCAAGTGATCTTAAAATCGCCGTTTCCAATAAACACTTGAACCATAAACCTTTTTGACGCATTTTCATAGGAATAGAAATGTTGCTTTTTTAGTTACCTAGATACAATGATATTTTAAATAAAATCAGAGAACTGAAGTTTACTTTATAGTCCTTATTTAGTGGCAATAAAACAACCTTTGAAGCTCAAAAACTATGGAACAACGTTCTTAGTCTAAACTACAGTCAACAGAATGGAAAGTTCACAAATTAATGTTATACACGGAAACGAGTATTTAGATGAGTCTGTAGGGTTCGCATTATTTTGCATGGAACAAAATAACGGAAACTTTCACCTTGACACCGTAAAAAAATGAAAAGAAAACAGAAAAGAAACAGCGCATGGCATGGAAAAGATGCTTCAAATCAAATTACATTATAAATAATCCAAGTCTATGTAAAAAAAAAAGGAAGAGGAATTACGTCACTTGGCAGTTATGAAACGTTGATGTTTGGCACTCAGAAAGGATATCTTGATAGTTTTGTTGACATTTGGCTATACGTAATCTAGCTATATTTTCCGTCTATATCAGAGTAACTCTATACACAGAATCGCCTCACATAATTAGCCTTGATTTAAATTCACACAAATTCTCAAACTCGGCTAAATTTTACCTCTGCCAGGGATACATTCTGGTTTTCCCCTGGCTTGTAGAAATTGATTTTTTATTTTCCTGTCAAAAAAAAATGCTTTTGAAGTTTGAGAACAACCAGTCACTCGGAATGGTCTAATAGAACTGTGTTTGAAGAAGAAATCAATTTATTCAGCGTTCAATTAGACGTTTGATTGCTTGCCAATTCTTTCTGCTATATTAAAGAAGAGAAAAAAGATCTTTACTTAGTGGTTAGTCGTAATCGTTGCGTAACTTCCGCGAACGTGCTGTCTGTTGGGTAATTTTCCCTCCTGTTAGGAAACAAAAAAGCGTGAGTTGTTCAGTCAATGTGGGCTAAATCTTTGATTCATTAGTAGCGTTTAAGATTACCTAACCGAAGGTAATCCTACTGCCTATTCTGATAGGGAAAGGGAAAATATTCCTTTTCAAATGCGAAAAATGGGCGTACGTGGGTGTGGTATAATTCAAACATCCATGAACGAGGAAGTCGTTCGCACAAATCTATTAGCCGGTTTTCGCGCCACGCATTCGGTGATCTCTTTGCAGGAAAATGTCTAGCATAGACTCCCCTCTATCTCGTCACACTGTGTATTTTCTCTCTTGCCAAGCAGACAATTACCTACCAAATGTGTATAAAATAGAATCGGAGGAGCGCTTCAGGAATTTACACTCTCACCCATTTATGAATTTGGGAATACTCTCATACAGTCACCTTGTTTAAAAGTGGTATTCCTTGAGATGAGAGTTAATTAAATACATTAAGCCACAGCTGTGCGTGTTATTCAATTTCTTAATCAATACATTTTTTCATAAAGAAAGCCGCACCAGAATGACAGTGTGAATATTACAGGTAGTTCTGAAAACTATTTATAGAAAAATTTCGAAGTTGTTCAAAACAACCTGATAGCTTTCCATCATCCAGGGGTCAACGTAAATTCAACTGGCAAACCATTTTTATTTCACACTGAGCTAAGTAGAAAATTGTTTGGAAAGGATGAGAGACCGAAAGGGTGGACGGTTTAAAATATCGATCATTAAACGGCTCAAAAAAAACAAAAAACAAGAAGACCAATTGAATCATTAAATTAGACATTTTTGGATTGGAACAAAACTTTAAAACTTCAGCTAAGCTTTTCAGTTTGAAATCATTTTCTTGCCAGATTCATCTTTGGTCACAAGCGTTTAAACAGTATGTTCCTATATACCTTTTTATGTACATCGAGGCTGGCAAGGCTATATGCCTTAGCTGAAAGAGAACGTGTCCGTTAGATTCTTGATTAGACGTAATCCGTTTTCCAACAAGGGTAGTACGGTCTCAGTTTCAATGCTTTGAACTATACTCGGAATTGCCCAGGATTAACCAGGTCTTGCACTCTCAGCGTCTAATGATTAACCTGTTTTTTTTCCTAGTATAGCTGCAACAGCCTAGCTAATTCTTTTTACTTTTTAATAACTGATCGGAGTTAGTAAACAATCCACTTCTACGACAAATCCTTGCATTGTTTGGTGATTGTAGACGTAACTTCACAGATTTACAATTAAAAACGTTATGTTCTGAGAAGAAAATCATTGTAAAACTTCAAGAAAACATCATTCTAAAGCAACAAAAGTATTTAAAAAAATCAGTATCTACCTTTCTCGCGCCCCTCTATCGATAGATGATTGCGGTTGAAGGGAGATGTTTTTACCTGATAAAAAGTTTCCTGCCTTGTTTAGCAACAGTGGGGCCTCCGACACAGTATCTAAAACAAGTTTTTAGTCAAGCATTGATCGAGAAACTGTTGAACTATAATCAGTCTAATTCACTAACGGGATTAAAGCGTGAGTACTCTTAGTTGGTGCAATGGAGCTACAAAATACTGTGATAAATTGATTATCTCGAGACGCCCTCTGTTCTTATAATACAACTCGTAGCATTTGATACATTGATATTGTTACGCAAGAGAGAACAAGTTAAATTAAAGCTACAAGTGAAGCTGAATGAAATGTACAATAAAGTCGAAGAAAAAAGACATTAAGAAATTTAAAGAGATACGAAGAACGCTCCTGATTTTTTTCTTTTTCACTGTTTTGCGGATAAAGATTCTTAACCTTCACTTCAACACTCGTCAAAGAAAAATATTGACAGTTGTGGCGGCTTGTTTTTACCTAGATAACTAAAGGCTTTTGATATTAAAAATTATGGTTAATTAATGACCGTCAGTAGATGAGTTACTAACCATCACGCAATACTGACATGCACAACAACAGGAGCCTGACACCCACTCTGTAATTCCTGTTACTCAGGACAGCTTCCTCTTGTGCGGGTGTAAAAAGCCTCCACCAGTTCGTACTTTACACCGATCATAAAGCAAACTGTTAGTGGGTTAACCCACTCTCTGGTTTTGTCTAGGTTGGTCTTTCTGCAGTTTATATTGCTGGGGGAAACGGGGTGCTTCCTCGTGTTTCCGCTTTGTCGGAATAGTTAGATTACCTGCCCAGTCCACACATATCCGGATACCCAACGACAATTTTCGAAAAAATATCTGTTCGGAAGACGATTTGAGATCTAGAATTTTCGGAACATTTGTTGCAAAAGTTTCTTGCTTGCTTATCTCTCCTAGGATTTTCGAACACCTAAAAATGGTGTAATTGCCTATTTTTAACGGATTTTTACCCTAAAAAGGTCACCTAGAATTTTCGGGAGTCTTTTTTCTGTGTTTTCGAAAAGGTAAGTTTTGATCCCTATAATTTTCGGATCACTAGACTTTCAACTAGGAAATCCGAACAGATGAAAAATTTATAGGGGATAAAAGTATGCCTATATCTACCGTCTAAATAGTAAAATACGTTTAACAATGTTATGTTAAAGTGGTTTTGAACTATATTCTCGTTGGGTGCCCCTGGATATTGTTTTAAGAATGGAGATTTGCTTTTGATCCTAGCCTCCCGTCCACATGTCAACGGTGTCTTTGGGCACAAAAAAACGCAGGTTTCTGAAAACCGTACCCAGAATGGAGCTTTTTTCAGAAAACACCGGCTTATCGTTTCCGCGTGGAAGTACGAAAACGGAAATTTTCGAAAGCGATGGTGTCATACATCAAACAGCGCATACCATGTAAAGGGTGCTATCGTATTTCCATTGTTTTAGGGATTTTTGTGAAGGAGGGAGAACGATTCGAATACGATATGTGTAGACCCTTTTTTTCGAAAACGCAAAAAAATCTCTGTTTTCAAAAATACTTGTGAACGATAGAGGCCTTAATATGAGCTCCATCGCCAAGAAACTACAACTATTTTGTGCTATTTTTTTGCCGGTCTCATTTCTGTTTTCACACTTTTTTGAAAGGTTAGAGAGAGTTACATTCACGTTTAAGGAGAACCAAGAGGGAGAACGGGAAACGTCACATTCTAAATGATTAAAACGCAGTCTAGAAAATACAGAAACTAAAATTAGCACACCGTCGACCTCAAGTTTATCAGTAATTGTGGAATTGAACACATTTTAGGCATTCTACTGGTGAAAAGTTATTGCTTTTAGATATGAAAATTGTAGGCAATATATATGCTTCTCCGAATAGATGTTTTACAGTAAACAGTTGTTGAGTGCCCGCCCCTGCCCGCGGGCAGTCTGGGAACGAGAATCGACCCAGGTCCTCTCTGATCGGCGATGTTGAAGATGTCGGCCTCTCCCAAAAATATTTTTTGGGACCACTTTTCAAAAAGCTTGGTAACCATTCAAGTTGTTACGAGTGGAACCTGGGCTCCAATCGGACTCAAAAATGGCGGAAACTAGTTCTCACTTCGTTTCGCTCCCTTCGCTAGCGTCAAGCAAGCTTTCCATTCATTTCAGTCGCGGAACGACAGCGATTAAAGCTTGGAATGTTGGAAGAGAAGGACACCAATTGTTCCAGAAGATTATGAGGAAAGATTACCTGTGGCGACGTAAAAAGTGTTCCCAAAATATTTGGACAGTCACAGCAGAGATAATTTGGGACCACTTTGAAATCCGAGATACTAGAGTTATGACGTTTCTATGTACATTTTCTCTGTAACTTAATATTTTTGGCGGGAATTTGGCGCACAGGTCTTTCTGTTTAGTTGCCTGTCGACGACAGATAAAAAATCTTTTCTGTCCGGTGTAAAGTTTATAGTCTGCTACTCCATTTCACTTCCCTAAGGATCGGTGTACATCATGTGTATGAAACCAAAAGGTATTCAGAATTTAAATAATACTTGCTTTGTAAATAGTGTTTTGCAAGCTTTGTTATCAGTGAAAAGGTTTTCAAAGGGCCTTGAAGGCACTCCACATAGCAGAGACAAATGTGTTGCCAAAAGAACAGGTGAGATGCAGTCCCATTTTTTTCCTTTCTCATATATTTTTTTTATGATCAAAATATGCTCGTCAGTTTTGAACATCATGCAAGTATATCTGAAGTTCTCCTAGACCGCTCAAGTGCATACTCACACTCAACTATTTCAAAGGGTCGCCTTTGCTATTGCAGTAGTGGATCCAGGAGGGGGCACCCGCCACCCCCTATTTTTAGACTAAACTGAGGCCTAAAGGGCCAAAAAATTGTTTTAGTTTTCCTTCACCCATCCCCCACTTAAATAGTTATTTCAGCCCAAAGTTGCCAAAAAAAAAAAAAAAGAAAAAAAGAAAACATGGTCACTGAAAGAATATTGGTTCAGTTTTATTCACTCAAAAGCCTCTGCAGAAAATAAGCTCAGTCCTTGGACATTATCTTATAATAGAATGATAATAATAATAATAATTATAAAAGTACTATAATTATTTTTATTTAGGGGCATAGCCTGGGCCTACATTTTCTTGGTTGGATCACTCAACCACTTGTAATAAATAACCCAAGTTTGATATATGAAAAAAATTCTCACATGACTCTAAGGCTTTAGGGTGAAAACTGCAAATTTCTCACAACCCATTTGTCTCCCAATTCCCGGAGACTTGAGCACAAAAAAAAGACCAAATATAGAGGAATGACCAGAAATCCTTGGAGTCATGTTAGAGTTATATTTTAATATATCAAACGTGGGCTAATTTATGTGTTGTCAGGGCAAGCCAAAAAGCTCTACATTTAGGCCAGTTCTATGCATACCAGTCATGCTTGCAATCAAGAGAGTTGTAAACCAGAATTTCTCAGGACATTTGAACTGAAATTATAGGCAGCAATGGCCCAGGCTTACAACTAGTGGACTTGTCTGTATTTAAAAAACAATAATTTACACATGGAATAAAAGTACCATTAAATCACTAAAAAAATTGTCCATGTCATTGGTAAAACAGAACAGAACACCATGAAACTCCCCCATCCCTCTGAAGTATTCCAATCAAGTACAAGTGGTCAGCACAGAAAAAAACAATCCTAGTCAAAATAAGTTGTGTTTATTTTGCCCAGCAATCCCAAGTATTCTTTTCTGCTCTAATTGATATTCCACAGGAAAACCTATTGATATTCCACAGGAAAACCTTGCATTGTGTGTAGCACCAAATCCTTCACCACTGCATATGAGACTGCTCCTGGTTTAGTTTATCCAGCTACTCTTATGAGCATGCTTCCCAACATTAACTCCAGGTTTCAAAAAGGGGTACAACAATGTGCTGCTGAGTTCTTTCAGGAATACTGTCGTTGTCTTGGCTATATAGATTCAACGAGTGTCAAAACAATGGTTTCATTCCCCAGCACATTGATTTGTCATATTTGAAAACATTTTTTTTCAATCTGAGAAGTGAAATACTTTGCTTGAAGTGTAACACTGTGAGCTGCAACTCTAGCATGGAGACACTAGTCTTCTTCCTCTTCACCTCGCCCAGGTAACAACCTACGTGTAGTATAACGACTAACTAGAAAAGAGAACATATGTTAGGTCTCAGCAAATGATCACTGATATGGTGGCCTTTTTTCTGAAAATACATCTTGAAAGCATGCTAAACAGTCATGGTTAACATACTGATCACATCTTGTTAACCACTTGGCAAATCAACCAAAAGTCACTACAAGATATACTCGTAAGAGCTAAACTATGAAGGTAAGATCAAAGCAACAGCAACTGAGCCAAAGATAGACGTGAATAGCCTGTCAACATTATGAACAACTCAAACTATTAAGCTTTAAGGTCAAAGATATACAACAACTTGGCCAAAGGGAGTCTTGTATGGCCTGTCAACATTATGAAACATTCAAATAACTGCAAGTCAGTCAAAGTTAGGCTCAACCAGCAGGCGCTGTTCAGGGAAGTGGACCCACGCTTCTCCCTGGAAGGAACAAAGACAGTTCTCAAGAGAGCAGCAAGAACCATGCCCTGTCTTAAGTCTCTTTGAGATCAATTTCATAACGACAGCATGTTCTAATCAAGTTAAATCAATATATTAATTACTATTAATAACTGTGAAGGTATAAGTTGAAGAAACATACGGCTATGGTGATATAGGAAATGTGACCTCTACAGACAACCTTTCACGCCTTTAAAGGTCATTTCTTGCTTGCATAATTTCAAGTTGGTCCTATCAATGATGTGAACTTCGCATCAATATGTTGTTCCCGGAAAATATCCATACTTCTTTTCACAGAAAGGTTTCTGGATTTCTACCCTCCCTTCTCCCCTAGACACTCATGGACAAACCTCACTCACCTGTAGCCTTTCTGTAAAGTCTCATAAAGTTGGCATTTTTAAGACTCGCTTTCCTCCCATAATTCCTAGATTTGCTTGTATGGATATTGTCTGGAGTCACACAAATGATTATTATCCACTTTTTACTGCCATTCCATATGTAAATTCCATTTCTTAGGGTAAACCTGATGGGTTTTTGGGGTTAGAAGATTATATTCGGTTTCTGTGATATCCGGAATAATCGAGATTGAGGTAAGTCTTATATCAGCCAAGCTGAAGGCCGAGGCTGATAACACTTACTTCTTTATTCTGGATATCATAAAAACTGAATACAATAATACATTTTATTGCACATTGTTTTGAAATAAATAATAACAAATACGCCAGCGCACAGAACTGTTTTGACATTGCTCTTTGAAATCATAGAAGTTAGCAGATAACTAACTAATCTGTAGATTGTTCTGCTTTCCAAAAGTAACTGTAGGCTGTTAGTCAATGAGGAGATAGATAGTGAATGACACAGTTTGTAAATAATAAAAAAAATACAGTACTTGTTGTTAGAGAAAGGATCACAAAAGCCGTTATAACAATCTATTAATAGTTTGCCCCTTAGGTGAACATTGGGCTCCCAGCACAAAGTTTTAACACTAATACAAGTAGGTAGGATATCATGATTGAACTTTTTTTTTTTAACCCAAAGTAAATGGGGTGTGGTAAATTAAATTCTGCATAAGAATTGACATTATAAAGCATTAAAGTTGATAAACAACCTCTTCTCCAGTTTTTACGTACTTTTCACTTCGAAAAAAATTAAGATAGTTCGGCAAAGTAAAAAGTGTTCCCAAATTATCGTGTGAGAGACTTGGCAGCATATTTTGGGACCATTTCTTCATCACTAACCTTAGGACGAACTAGAAAAACGTAAATTACTCTACCATATGTACTTACCTCTTCTGTATTGTGATGAAACTCATCTGTACACTTTTTATCCAAGAACAATGCGTATCCGCCATTTATGAGTCCGATTGGAGCCCAGGTTCCACTCGTAAAAACTTGAATGGTTACCAAGCTTTTTGAAAAGTGGTCCCAAAAAATCTTTTCGCCGGCCCGTCTCAGGAGGGCAAGCGGATAAAGTGTACAGGAACAACATTTGTCTTCTTGTTTCTTGAATTAGCCACTGCATAGGAACTATGCAAAGAGAAGAGAGCGCCGAACAAACTGTTAATCTTTTAGCTGGTAAGTTTGCCTTTTGGTCCATAGAAGTTGACTGTTTTTTTTTTGACAAAAAATACTTGTAAATGTTCAATGTCACAATCTTTACAAAACGGACTCAATTTTAGGGTTTACCTCGGTGTAAGAACCTGTGAACTTTTTCTTTGATTTACACCTTTTGTTTTTCTAGGTTTTATTGTGTTGACTTCTTTGTTTTCTTTGTTTTACGTCACCGGTGAGTTTAACAGGTTCTGACACCGAGGATGAGCCCAAATTTAAGCAAAAAACGGCAACTCCCCCCCCCCCCCCCCGCATATTTTTGCCCTGAAATCCGCTAAATCTCCTACATGCACATTTGCATGCAGACTGAAACTGTTACTGTATAGATCTCCTACATACACATGTGCATGGAGACTGAGGCTGTTATTATATAGTCATCTATCTTCTACATACACATGTATGCAGACTGCATGATACTGTTATTGTATGGTTATCTAATCTACCTCACAGTTGTTTTTGTCTTGTCACCCAATGCAACTTCCCAAATAAACAGCTGCTCACATTCCAACCACATTCCTTTCCAACTGTTTCCTTAACCCACAGAGATAACCAATCATTTATCAGCAAATTAACAATGACATCAGTTTTCATGGAAAGAATGAGCCCCTTTGATTTCCAGTTACATTTGAGGAGTCAGCTGGGGTTATGTTTTGCTTTCAATGACTGAATGAAAGATTGAAGTTTTCTGCAGCAAAAACTGAAAAGCACACTTGGCGCTAAAATGTTCATCATTAAACGCTACAATGCTGGATCAGTAAATTTTCCATTAAGAATTTTTTTTGGGCAGGAAACAGCTGACTGTTATCAGATTATCAGCATTGTTCATCAGTTACTGTCACATGTAGATGGAAACCAGATGAATAATTTAAAACACACATGGCTCTACAGAAAAAAATAATTAAAATTGCAATTAAGGAAAACTATACCATGTCAAGTGGACGTGAAATTTTAAAAGTTCTCAGCAGGGATAGAACACACGCGGTAAAAGTTAGACAAAAACTAATGTACATGATGAGACGAATGTCAGCTTTCTAGAAGACAACTCAACACCACACATAGAATGCAGGCCATGATTGCAGGGAAATTGAACAGATATTAAATTTGGCATGAAAATAATTATGTATACCAGACCTCTGACAAACCATATTATTAACTGGCAGGTAATTTTTCCGTAAGCAGGATTTAGTAATAAAGTGTGCCCTGCAATTTCATCCATTGGATGGAACTCATTACAGTGGTATAAAATTCAAGACAATTTTAACTCAAAAGAGTGAAATAAAGATTTTAATGACAGTAGTATAGCCCAATATTATTAAATTAGTCCCTAAAATTTGGCCAGATAACCAGTATAGTTCTTCTTCAAGTCTTCAAGGGTAGTCCATAGACCATGGTCCCATGTTTTGTATATGTTTGCTCTACTACATCCTCGGAGACCCAGGGGCAGATAGTGGGGACAAGGGAAAGTCTAAACGGGTGGAAAAATGTGGCGCGAAGAAAAGTAAAGAACGACGAGAAGAGCCCCTGGGGACAATGTCTTACCAGACCAGTTCCAGACGGTCGCCTCCATTCTGGCTTCTGATTGGTGCCAGAAAACTTGTGTTTTTCTGGCACCAATTAGAAGCCAGAACAGCGGCGACCGTTTGGAACTGGTCTGGTAAGACATTGTCCCCAGGAGCTCTTCTCGCTGTTCTTTACTTTTCTTCGTGCCACATTTTTCCACCCGTTTAGACTTTCCTTTGTCCCCACTATCTGCCCCTGGGTCTCCGAGGATGGCTCTACTAAGGCCTTCAAACTCTGTTCCTTTTGCCACCCTGTGTAAGACTGGATACTTTTTTTGCGACCCTGATTTTATTTCACTTGCAGAATTGAGTATTTTGTTAAATAAATGACACCATAGAATAAAGACTTTTAAAAAGGTCATTGGTGCCACTCATGTAGACCACACATTGGCAGTGTACACACGTCCCACTTCAAGGCTTCCAGGAAGACTTTTCTTCCAAAAAGGCACCGGCCCTTTTCAAGACAGTAAACCGGAAAACGTCATGCCCTGGTGGGTAGCAGTTACCCCTAAATGTCAAATGAAAGAGTAGAACCCTCCTCCCCCCACTCCGTGGAACATTACCACCATGTCTTAAAGGAGGAAATGGAAACTCCTCTATCATTACTTCTTGATTTAGTTTCAGGTGGTGTGTTGTGTGAGTTTTTAGAAGTGGCATTTCACCTGATCTTGTACATAAGGGAAGTGTATCCTGCTGTAGTGTTTGAAAGACGGAAAAAATACAATGTTCCTGTACAGGTTAGAAATGGTTTCACACTACAGTGTATACAGTCATGTAATTAAAATTTAATCAAGGCATATGTGACCTACAGCAGATATGTATGACCAATTATTATAAAATGTAATGCTGTTAGGGCCTTTGTACTGAAAGAAAAGGTCTTTAATTCAGTTTCTTTCAATGAAAGCCCCTGCATGTTGAATCATTAACAATCCAGCATTTCCTTTTATACAAAACTGAAAAGAACTTTGACCTAGTCTAAACATGTAGATGAACAGGACGTGTTAAAGTTACAAGTAGCAGACCTGCATAACGTTGTATACAAAGAACATATAGCATTTCACTCTCCACAAATCAATTATTAATTCTTGAAGTGAAATAGTAAATAAAACATTATTTGATGATCAATAATTATTATTTGCTTTAACGTAACAGTCAATTCTAAGGGTGCCCATCTCCCTCAGGGGATACTGCAGCACCCTTGTCAGTCCTAGGGGTGGACCATTAACAAAGTTGACCCAACCCGGGGGTTGAGCATTCAACAACCATGGGGATGTTTATTCTTCAAATATTGCAGATGATCCATTGAGTTTGTATTTTGTTAATCTTACGCATTTGTTCAGGCATTTTGTCTTTGCAAAATGCGTGGAATTTTTGGCCCTTTTGTCCATCTCTACAAAGACAATGCAACCTCATCCCCAACGCTTCTCAATTGCCCTCCATCTTCCAAATTAGCATTGATGAACAGAGAGGAGAAGTGTGACATCACGTTACCATGGTAGCAAAATTTCTGGATCACAACAATAGGGAGTTTTAGCAACAATGATGGTGACAGCAATAAGAACAGTTCAAAAGCAATAAGTTTATATTTAGCAAAACAACAACCTTGCACGTGCTTCACGCTTTTTTGTATATTTCTTATCCGTTGTTGCAGGACTGTGACATGAAACTTCCTAATTTCACATGCTTGCTTTATGGAGTAGGTAAACACAACACAAAAATTTGTTTTTCTCAACTTAAATACGGTCCTTTGGGATTCAACCCCAGAAAATTTCGCCAACGGTTGACAAATTAAATGAAATTGAAGAAGATTGATTAATTCTGAAAAAGTGCAAATTCACTTTTTAAGAGAATTCTCAGTTGTTGTTATCCAGGAGTTTTGCTACCATGAGAGCGTGATGTAACGTCTTCAGGGCTGTCAAAAAGTTTTTAAGTAATAGTCTGATAATGAATAGTAGGCGGCTTTGGACCTTTCACCAAAGGCAAAAGTTCTTGAGGGCCAAGGCATCTAGGGACATTTTGAAATTTTAAGTCTAGGAAATTGTGTTTCCAGGGATTTTAAAAGGTATTTTCCACCGCGGACGCCATGTTGTTTCGTCCGAATACTCGGAAAACTGTAAACAATGCCGTCGAAATGTCCCAGGCGTTCCATGACATCAAATGGTTCGATGTTTCACAGATCTAAACCTGTTTAAATATGCGTTCAATGTCATTCAAAACTGGGAAACCGATGCTTTACAATTTTATTTGATGGTGCTTATTTTTTGTTAGCAGTTATGATTCAGTTGTGGAAGAAGGAGATGAAAGTAGCCAGCTAAGGATGGTGAACTAGCCAGCGATTTTGATGGGCTACTGGCCCTTATTGACAGCCCTGGACTTCTCCTCTCTATTAGCCCTGCGCGGGGGCCGATTGGACAAATCACTTGCAAATAGAGAATAATTTGAATGAATAATAATATTCTTTTTGGTTTATTTTGTTGACTTTTCAGTGTTCCTTTAATCATTGCATATATTTTATGAATACATTTAGTTTGATATTCATCCTCAATGATTTATAGTGTATTAAAGAATCTCACCCACCCAGTTTGCATTGCGCACCTTTGTTGTTGTTGTTATCTGGGATATGCTTATAACGCTCCCATATTTGGTCAAAGATAAGACAGGTCCAGACAAGCGTGAAAGGTCACATTTGTTATGGAAATTGAAGGAGACAGTGAGCGTGATTTTTCATCGCCGATTAGAACCGTAAACAGGGCTCATCGCCGTGAAACCACCGTGACCGCCGCAGTCGCTGCTCCAAGAACCAGCGACGCCAACAGCAATCGCGTGGTAAGAATCCGCTCAAACTAAAAATTTTGTATTCGTGTCGTTTCAGTTAGCTGTTGTTACTGCTGTGACTAACTTTAGCTTTACTCGCTGTAGGTTTGCACTTGTAAAAATACTTGCAGCCGCAAGAAAAGTACAAGGCTGTCCGTGCCAATATTTTACCTTGATGCACTTGAGGTGAAGTATCATCTCGATGAGCGTGAGGAGATCGATCACGCTCTCGTTTAAGTTGCTGGTGAAGAAGTATCTCCGCAAAATCATTATTCGAGATTCCGTTTAGCCCAAGGGCCTCCTTCCGTTCAATCCACATATTGTATGCGGATTCCCTGAGTTTTAGGCATTTGATGCCTTCTGGCCTTCTTGGACGGCCCCTAGCAGGACTGCTGTCCGCCATATTGGCCGACGTTTCTACGAACCGCGACAGAAAACCAACTAGACAGTGCCTTTTGAAAGAATTTTCTTCCACGAATGCGAATCACAAAGATAGTTCAGAAACTACAGAAAGAATTCCAGAGGAAACAGGACCTTAATAACGCCTATAAATTGTCGAAAGAAAGGAGGGAATATCAAGGTGATAAACCTTGGATTTTCGGGGGCACTGAAAATGGCGAATGAAGAGCGTGAGTTAAGCGTGAGCGCGCAATGCAAACTGGGTGGGTGAGATTCTTTAAATTACAAGCTTCAAGCTTTTACTGATACATGTAGTTAAGGTTTCAAACATGTGTAAGTCTATGACTTAAACTTTGTTATTAGAGATAAAAGACTGTGTCATTTTCACTATTATTTTAATAGATGTGTTGTCACCCAGACCTCAACCAGTACATCTTAGATGTGCTTCAGATGGTAAAGCCTTTATTGGAAAAGGTAAAGCACAATTTTGTAGTACTTAAGTGGCTTTCCTGGTTGATCTGCTTGATTCTCTCTTCAGATATTTTATCTGAATAATACAAATGTAAAACTATCTTTGTTACTAGCTTAAGTGCCTTTAAAAGCGTAAGTTTTGAAAACAACAGCTTTTTGCTGAGTTACAAACAACAAACAAACTTATGAATGAAGCCACCACACAAATCTGCTGGGAAAGATCCAATCATAAAAAAACACCCACTCCTTAACCAATCAGAAATCAGAATTTGGGGAATTCTGCCGCTAGCAAACTGAGAAAAAAAAAACGTCCGACTCCACCACTTGATTTAAGATTCCACAATAATATTAATAGAATCTAAAACTTGTTTATGCTAATAAGTTTTATATCCTAATCCTGGGATTTGAAACCCTGTTTACTCTAAATAAAGAAAAAAATACCAGTATATAATTATGTTGTAGATAATTTTTTATCTCAGGTAATTTTTGTTTTTCCTTTGATTTTGGGTATGGTAATGTATGCTTATGAAGTTGAAACAAAAGAAAAATAAAAAAACTACCTGAGATAAAAAGTTAACTATAACATATATGTTGCGGTTATTTTTTTATTTCAGTTATTTTTTGTTTTTCCTTTGTTTAAAATTCATTAGCATACATTACCATACCCAAAAACAATGGAAAATATAAATTAACTGAAGTAAAAAATTAACTACAATATATACATTATTTGAGCTAGAAAGTCAGGCAAGTGTTATTGTTCCAATATCATTTTATGATTGCTTATTTCAATTTTATCCAACTTTAAGGGTGAAGTTGAGAGGATTGCCATGGTGATCTCAAATAATGTGAGTCTCGCTTTGATAGTGTTTTGGTAATAGACAAACCAAACTTTCTTCACGTAATTCATGTGTACCTCTCTCAAGAAGATGGATCTACTAAAATTAATCAGACATCATAACATGATCATAACATTGGTGATGTTCATTGTGACTTGATTAATATTTTTGAAAACGATAAGACAATTTAGTGCAACTCAATTTTGATGCAATAAAATTACTAAATTGGTATAATAACTATCAGCATTTCATATTTTGTCCTCGTTTAGAAATTTCAGCCAGTTGAGCGGTTTGTTTTTGAGATTGGGAGTCCTGAAGAAAGTTTTGCAGCACTGAGGTAAGCATTGTGGTTGACATTTATGACTTTTTAAATTTTGTGATAGGTCTGCCTGTGTTAAAACAGTTTGGTTGAAAATAATGCCCACAGCTAGAAGTTGTATGGAAAAGAAAGTTTGTTGTTGTTGTTGTTCTGGCTTTGGACACTCTTTCTATATCAGGATTCTGTTGTAAGGTCAAGTTCCCCAAAGGACCTTAAGAGGTGGGGGGTGGGGACGGGGGTGGTCGTGGGGATAACACTGAGGCATAGGCCAGTCATGGATGAGTCATGTGAAACAAGAGACAAGTTGTGAAAGATGTGATAACCAGCATGTCACGGCCGGGCATGGGACAAAGAAAAAATCTTGCATCCCCAATAGGATTCGGTGACCTGAACAATGGAGGGAGGGGCAATCTATCCATTTTAATCCATTCTACAATCATGGACAAAAGTCCTTGGGACAGTACTGCAATATGCACATTTTTCCGTCATTTCTCGGTTCCCTCTTAAAACAGTGCATCATTTTCGAAATTTTCTTGCAGTTCTCCCTCCCCCCACCCTATACAAAGTTGAAACTCCGAAAAAATTCTGGATACATGCGTCCAACATTGTTTCTGGGGTGAGGGGAGGGGTCCGACCTGTGTGAATTGAGAAACACCCCAGAAATGCCAAAGTGTCCCAAGACTTTTGTCCATGATTGTAGCTAGGTTCATATTGGGCCAAAGCTTTAGAACGCGGGCGGTCGTCCTTTTTTCATCAGCGCCACGCGCGGGTAGCGAAGGAGTAAAATTATGCACATTAATGGTAAAAGGAGTCGGCTTTGCCTCTAGCCCCTCATGCGCGTTGTCGAACTACTGTGTCTCAATAGGAAAATAAACAGTCTACCCACGCCCGAGACATGTGGATTACCACAGTTGTCTTTTATATTCATTTAACGAGCTTACAGAATTCACCGTCATTGAGAACTGCTCATACAGTTATTTTTACACAAGGGGATAAAAAAACTAGCATGAATTATGCTCTTTAGCAGATGAAACAGTTGTCTCTTGTGCCTGAATGGAAGTTCAGAGCAAGCGCGAAGCTCCTGCCACACGACAAAGAAAAGTTGTTTATTATTTTAAAACTGTTTGCATATCCTTCAAAGACGGTTTCCCTGTGTGCGCCTTGCAGACTTATTAGTAACTGGTTCTCTTGTAGCGGTGATAACTTCCTGATGCACACAGAGAAAAGCCTTAGAGGTTTCTTGCTGAAGATTAATACATGTGATGCCTTGCTTGAGCCAATACCACCAGGTATATCTGTAATGGCATTTATTTTAATGAATAACTTAAGCAAAATGGATTTCGATGGCTAAAAGTTTTAAATTCTTTTCGAAGGATGCACGTTTTCCATCCTGGTCTATACTAAGGAATCATCTTTTTTGAAGCTGCAAGAGAATCGTAAAGCCCAGGTGTGTTGCAAGTGCAAATAGTATATAAAACGAGGGACTATTTAAAAGATTACTAAAGGTACGGCAAAACGGGCAGAAAAAGGCATGCAACTTTTCTTGCAACATTGCCGCAAAACGAGTTGAATAGCGATGTTGCGCGGTTTACTACCCACATTAAACCGTCTTGCAACAAATCAGGTTGTTAACAGGTTTGAACGAGGGTGGTAAAACACACAACATCGCTGTTAAACTCGTTTTTGAAGCAATGTTACAAAACAAGTCGCACGTTTTACCGAAGCTTAGAGTCTCTAAATCCTTTACATGTCTCTTAAAAAAAATCTGCACTGCCCGATGTCAGAAGAATTGGAGCTAGTGGAGGCGAGCAGTGGTTGTAAGCTAGTTACATTTCCTCATTAATATTCCATTTCGCGGCATCTCTCGAGTATGAAGCTGATATGGAAAAAGAAAACAAACCTAAATAAAGATGCTGTTATGTATCGGTTTACTTTTCTGTTCATTGAATTCAGTGTTATGTGATTTGCGTAGAATCACTCCTCGTCAAGCCCACACATTTCTGTTCAACTGTACTGAATTGGTGCCTCTCGCCTGCGTAGCATGTGTTTGTCAGTGTGCTTTTTCGTTCCTGTTTCGTAACGTAGGAGGCCAAAGGAGAAAACGATTGGGGGGGGGGGGGGGGGGGAGGGGACGAGAGAAAGGACGCAGAGAGTACCTCTGATTAGTTTTCGCAAAGCACAAGCCACTTACAAATTTTTGGAACCAAGAGATCAGTCAGTCTGTCATTTCAATCAAACTACTCTTTGAATAAAAGGTACAAACAAACAAACAAACAGAAAATTGTACGCTGCATGTAGTCTACTTTGTTTTGTTTTTCTTTTTTTGCTAAGCATATCACTTGTGACCCTTTATTTGACTAAATCACTTTTATTTATCAGGAGTTTCCTTGGGTCCCAGCAGATGAGGAAAACACTGTCATGAAAGGATCCACCTTGGTGCCTCTCAAATCATCAACTACTGGTATCCTTAAGGTGGGCCCCCTTTCCTTAATTCAATGTAATGCAGATTCCTTTTAAGAGCTTTCTTAGACAGATTTTATAAAAATTCATGTATATTGCTTCAAGGCCTAACTTGATCACTTTCCCAGGTTTCTATGTCTATGTTTTCTGTGTCGTGCCAACATAGTTTGGGAACGATTCTATCACGACATGTTCCGCCGTCTTTGCACGCTTGTAAGGAATGGTTGGATCAAAACTATGTTGTGTTTTTTTTTTTTTGTTGTTGTTGTTTTATTTTGTTTTCGATTATTTGTTTGTTTCTTTGTTTTGTGTGTGTGTGTGTGTGTGGAGGGAGACAGTCAAGTACAAGAGATCGTGGTCGAGTTTGATTAGAGAGTAAAGATAAATAAATAAATGAATAAACAAAATACGAAATATAAAATATTTAATCTGAATCAATTCAGTTACGTGCGCAAGTTGGAACGAGGGCGATTTTTTTTTTAATTCGATCGGAAGCGTTTGCTACGCAGGCTATAAATAAATTCAAGCGAATCCAATTAAGTTGAACTGAACTGTTCTTCTGTTCTTTGAAAACGTTCTTCCTAAGTTTTAAGTAGAATGAAGCTGTATTAAGCGGACATCATCATAAGTGGACATGATCATTATCTTCATCGTCATCCTCATCTTCATCATCATTATCATCGTCATCATCATCAACATCGTCATCATTATCATTATCATCATCGTCGTCGTCGTCATCATTATGATCATCATCATTTATAGACTGTCGTGACAGCCCCTTTAAGCTTGCTAATGTTGACCTTGATGAACTTGTATTTAGATGCAGCTGTTTGTCGAAGAATGTGCCGACAAGGTAGAAAAGAGCACCGTGAAAACCGCTCAAGGACAATAGTGACACTTTTTTTGGAAAGGTAAAAACCAAAGTTTTCTTGTTAAATGAACGAATGGTAACCTGCTAGCAAGCTCTGCATACCGATGGTAGGTGAAGCAAGAGCTTGTTGACAGGCTAAACGACTACAGTGTCAGAAATTCGTTTTCGTTCTAAATAATGCAATCAAAAACAAACCATTTCACAATCACAAACAACAGAAAGAGCAATCACCGCCCCCCCCCCCCCCCCCCCCAACTCTAGCCACGTGTGACATTAACACTATTTAACAATTAGTCGCCTGAGGCGACTAATTGTTTTAGTATAATTACACTTATGATTACTCGAGAAAATAAATTAAAGTATTGATCAATTTCCGACCCCGAAACATCAGAAAATCTGGCTGCCATTTTGAAAACTTGTAGCCTTCAATAGGGACTTTAAGATCCAGGACGCGACGGCTTTTAGGACGCGGTGACCGGGCAAAAGCCTGGAACGAGGACGGCGTTGTAAGCGCGGGAAAGTTAAGTTAAGATTTGCGACGCGATGGGGTCAATATCAATACGTTAATCCGTACAAATTTAAGGTTTTGACGAAGAAACAGAAAATGGCTTCCTTCCAAAACATTCAGGAATTACTGCTACCTTGCTTGGAGGAAGAAATTATAGACGACGAAGAATTTTCGGTGCTTTACGAGGCGTATGCTCCACAAAATCTTCAATTTCATCACTCAGCATACGAGAAATTTTCTGCCGAAAACAAAAATTTTGCCGAATGCAAAGCTGATTTTCGCGTCGATAAAAGGGATATCGCATTACTTGTTGAAGCCTTAAGAGTTCCACCCATCTTCAAGTGCTCTAATGGAACTATTTGTGTTGGAACCGAAGGCCTCTGTATCGTCCTTAAGAGGTTCGCATATCCATGCCGCTATTCCGACATGATGCCAATCTTTGGGCGATCGGTGCCAGAGCTCAGTATGATCTGCAACCAGGTGACCGACTGGATATATAATACTCACGGGCACAAGGTTACACGGTGGAACAATGGTATTTTAAACCCACCTTTAATCGCTACGTATGCAGATGCGGTCCACTCTAAAGGAGCAGCCCTTCATAACTGTTTCGGCTTCATAGATGGAACTGTGCAGCCCATCAGTCGGCCGATGTCAAACCAGCGAGTTGTTTATAATGGCCACAAGCGCGTGCATGCGCTCAAGTTCCAGGCCGTCACGCTTCCCAATGGACTGATTGCTAATGTGTATGGTCCTGTAGGTAAGCCCCCGATTTTTTTTTCTATTCATAAAGCAACCTTTTTTCCCTTCATTGGCATGTTTACGGAATTTTTCTTTCATTTTACTTGCCTCTTACTTTTGCCTTATTTTTCGGTGAAATTCTTTTTCATTATCAATAATAGCCTATTCAATTTCTTGTTTTCACGCCATATACCCTACCTGCTAGTTATATGTAAAGCCTGCTTGACTTGATTTTAGCGAACATTAATGATGAAATATATATCCTTAATTTGTTTTAAGAGTAGAACCTTTGTTTTCTTTCCTTCTTGTAGAAGGCAGAATGCACGATGCAAGAATGCTGGCAGTCTCCCAACTGTATGATGATTTACAAAACTTTGCATTTGACCCTGTTGGTAGAGCAATGTGTTTATATGGGGATCCAGCATATCCACTCAGGGTTCACTTGCAGGCACCTTTCAGAGTTGGCATTCTAACAAGAGATATGGAGATGTTTAATGAGTCCATGAGTGCTGTTCGCTCATCAGTTGAATGGTTATTCGGAGGTATTGTAAACTACTTCAAATTTTTATATTTTAAAAAAAATTTGAAGATTGGACTCAGTCAAGTAGGAAAAATGTACATAGTATGTTCTATTTTAAGGAATGCTTTAACTTGTCTCTATTCAAACACAACAGCTGATTTTTTTGGACTAGATCCACCTTCATTAAATGACTATTTTAATTAACAGGACTTTGTCACAGTGGACTTTTTGTGAGAGTAATTAACAATTAGTCGCCTCAGGCGACTAATTGTTTTAGTATAATTACATTGATGATTATTCGAGTAAAAAAAATTTATTGATCAATTTCCGACCGCGAAACATCAAAAAATCTGGCTGCCATTTTGAAAACTGCGAACCTTCAATGCTATAATCACCGCGCGGTGATTATAGCGGGATAAAGCGAAGCTCCTAGCCAATCACAGCGCTCTATTTTCGATAGTCATCAATGTAATTATACTAATGTAAGTTATTTTTTATATAATCCCTGTGGCAAAAATGCCTCTTTAAGAGCATTGTGGGTAAAAATTTCCTCATGTGATTAGCCTTCCCCCTGTGAGTTCCAGACTCTTGGACTGGAACATGTTGTATCCTACTTTGCTAGGGTTAGTAAAGTTTCCTTTTTGTTTTCTTTGCCAAGAATAATCAGTGATAGGGATAGATAAGGTTGAACTAAGTTATCTAAGCAACAAATATAGCTTTTGCTCATACATGTGCACACAAATCAGTACGTTTTAAAATAATATTATTTTAATTAACTTTTTGTGGATTGGTTTGAAATGTAAAAACACAGCGGATGGCCTGGAAGATAGGCCTCTTATTAATTTTGTAAAGAGAACAGAGGTACAAGGAAAATCCCTCAAGTAATAAAACAAAACATTCTTTCTCGCTTCAAAAACTGGCATCAATTGTGTGCATATGCAACATAGGGCAACTTTTCCTGGCTGCTGGTGACAACCAAGTTTCAACTTTTCCAGCAAAAAAAAAAAACAATACAAATGCCACAGGTGGTTTTATGTCATCTGTATCTTGTGGGCCTGCAAATTATTTAATTAAGCAGTGTATTTTTTTAAATATTTTTATCCACATGCCACTCCAAAATGTTCATGCACTGTAGTTTTAGATGTTGGCTTATGCTACTTTAATGTACCAGTCAAATCAAAGCTTAATCATCCTCCCTGGGCACTTAAACTTTTGGGTTTTTTAGTGTTTAAATTCCCCCCTCAAAGGGATTAAAAGCCACTCAAATACCCCATTCTATGTCCTTTTCAGGTGATCAAATTCCCCCACCTAGAAATTTAATTAAGTGACCATAATTTATTTGTTTTGCCCTTTTATGCAAGGGGGATATTTAAGCATGGATTGGACCGATACATACCAGTAAAAGTTCAGTTATCAACGTAGTTATTTTATGGGAATGATATGCAGTGTAGCAAAATATGCTGCAAAACCTGACTGTGACACAAATCCATAGCTCACTTATCGGCTAATTTCTCTAATAAAGCCATCATTGCCCTTGACTGTTCTTGTTGTTGTTGCATCATCATCATTTGAGTGTTAAGCAGCTGTTGTTGGCTTTGTTGCTGTTGCTGTTGCATTACTTTAAACATTTCTGTTTGTTGCTGTTGTGTTTGTAGCTGCTGTTTGGCAATTGCTTCCATTTTTTCTCTCTCCAACGCTTGCTGTTCTTTCAACATTTTGAACTCTTGTTGTTTCAGTTCATAATTCATCTTAGCCCTATCTGCTAAAAATTCCATAGCATCACCTCCACTTCTACGCTGTCGCTTGGGTTTTTCCTCTTCGCTCCCACTTGATCTTTTCCTAGTCTCAGACAGCTTTTCCATCGCCTTTAATCTCGCATCTTCTGCCTTTGCTCGGTCGTTTTCACATTTTTCATTTTCCTCTGCTCTTAATTCCTGTGATTCTGCCTCTGAACTCTCTTCTAAAGCGATGATAGTGTCTAAAAGATTTTCCAGTTCGCTTGGCTCGTCGGGCGCTATACCGGATGCCTTCTCCTCGGTTCTGACTTTTCTTTTATGCTTGTTGACGAGAATCCCCATGTGGTCGCGAACCGATCGCTTGTCAACGCTAAATCTCAGTACGGTACATTCGTTCAAAATTTGAGCAATTTTCTCTCACATCCCGCTTCTTTGAGTGGATCCTTTTTTGGACGTGAAAGGGTTTACATTTACCACTTCTCGGCACAAGAAAACGTCATGCTCGTTTGACCAAAACATCACTGAGCTAAAAATAAAATAACAGGAGTATATTAACGCTTACATTGAATGCTTCGACTGAATAAAATCACCTTAAGTGTCCGCGAAATATTCCAATATCCTTTCCCAAACATAACACATGTTTAAAACACGAGGATTTGTTCAACTGACTCAAATAGCCATAAATAAAGCTGACATTTACCTGGGAGGTTTAGGCTTGGATGACATGCCTGACAACTAGCTGTTCACCTGTGAATATATATATGATGAAAAATGCCTTAACTGTCGCATCTTTGCCTTCCAAATTGACTGCAATCTAGGATTAAGATTTTAAGTAACTCTACTGAGAGCCTGAGAGGTTTAAGGGCGACAGAGTATTACTTTCATGGACAAAAAAAAGGATTTTATACTCACGTTCTGCACACAACGCCAAAGTTTGCCAAATGACGTTCTCGACGCGACTTGGCGCCACTGATACAACGCCTTGAGCATGCGTACTATGTACCCTGCCTGGATATTTTACTTCCGGTGGCGTCTTTTAGCCGTCGCGTCCTGGATCTTAAAGTCCCTAATGTTATAATCACCGCGCGGTGATTATAGCGGGATAAAGCGAAGCTCTTAGCCAATCACAGTGCTCTATTTTCGATAATTATCAACCTAATTATACTAATGAGGATTCTTCTGATGGACGGATGCCCATTGTTAGAGGTCGTGCAATTTTGTGAGCTTGTCAGACAGAGATTCTCGACCACTTTTACTTGATTTTATTTTCACATTCATCAATGAGACACTACAGCTGTGTTTAATTCTCAGTTTGATTTCGACGCTAAAAGAAGACACTTTGAAAACACCTTACCGATACATGCAAAAATAAAACTAAAAATGTTAATATGAGACAGCAGCTTGCTATGGAAAATGTTAAGCTTAGTTGCTTAAAGAACCTAGCATTCAAGTAAAAGTTTGAATAATACATAATTCAGCTATAGAATTGGCGCCTGAGCCAAAAAACGTTTGTGCTGTTATTGTGCTAGATAGAAAGAGAATATCGTGGCAGTTGCTGTAGTTGCTTTGTACTATGAATTTTGCTTCACATTGATGGGAGAAACAGAGCCGACACTGAGATGATCAGCCAGTGCTGTGGACCCAACAAGGCTGCAGCTGTGGAAGTAGGTCCTGGTTTCTTGCCGTTCGTGCTGCTGGTTGAATTCCTTGAACTGGTTACCATGACACTTGCGTAGCTGCTGGCAGGTTCTGGTGTTACTGTAGCCAGTACTGGGTACAGACCTTGATTGCATAGGTAGTTAGAACAACACTCTCCAATGCATCGTTTGAAACGAGCTCCTTGTGGCATTGTCTCATTCTCACTGTTGCAAACGACAGAACTGTTACATCCTGCCATTGAATAAGTACGACAGCCGCGTATTCCTATGATGGTGCCATTTGGGAGTTCCGCCATGAGAGCCATACAGTACTCGCTGTAGATCACAAAAATTATGCTTAGGTGACAGTGAGATCAACTTTGATCTTGGAAAGTACTTTAATAATTATATAGGGTATTCACTATTTTTTCGAAATATAAGATAAATGAACAATGACCCCAATCGACTTTTTGGCGCACAAATGCAATCAAACCAAACACAGTCAACCAAAAAAACAAATTGCTGTCTTTGAATTTTGGGTAGTTAAATTTTTAGTGATCAATAGTTATAGATTGATGATTTACGCCTTCTTAAGTCCTTCATAGTTAGGCCCCAGGTGGCTGAAACTCGAATTATGACCATAAATAAAAATCGGCTATCCTCACTTTAGTTGTGTTTCTTCTTTCTTGTGTGATTCCCGAGCCGTTTTACGACCATTTTATTGGTTTTAATTGAGCCGGTTAATTCTCTCTATAATGATTCCGCTATTTTAAGTCAATTAAATGAATTCCACTTTACATAGAACCCGTATAAATTGAGGTAATCGTGGTAAAAGATTGTATCTGTGTATAAAAGGCTACTTAGGAAGCCAAATAATCTGCAATTTATGAAATTCTGGGAGAAATTCACACTGTTGAAAATTGAATAAGCATCTGCCAATTTGGCATTTAAAATTGATAATTTATAATAATAAGAGTGATATTCAGTGAGGTCCTGTAAAACACTAGAAAAATAAATGATCTTAGATAAATAAATAGGTAATAGTAACAATAAGTAAAAGTTAAGAACTAAAAACTTAACTAATATAAGCTATACTACAGGTTAAAAATATTAAAATGTCAGCTAGATTAAAATATTGAAAGCTGTAATATATCTAAAGTAGTTAAAATCCAACTAGTGGTCTATCATCAATGCTGCGTTCTGATTGGTTGAGCTGCTACTAGGCTATATGTTATAGCCCACTAGTAGCGAAAAGCGCGGGCTTTTTGGCGGTAAAAAGGATTAAAGTCTAGCTTTAACTAGCTAAAGTTCTTTTATTCTCGATATTTTTGACCAACTACTTGGATTTTACTAAAACAATTATTCCTCTCGCCCTCATGGCCTCTGAGTCAATAGCCCATTCGTCCTTCGGCATCATGGGCTATTGACCCAGAGCCCATTCGGACTCGAGAAATAATTGTTAATTAGTCACTAAAAGCCTGGATTTTAACAGTAATAATGTTATAAAATAATTATAAATTAGAGAAAAATAAAACCTTTTTAAAGAAAAGTGCAAATTTTAAAAAATATGGCTTCAAAACTCGGTTGCCATGGTAACGTTAATGTTGACGTACTCTTTGCAACGATTTTTGAAAATAACCAGACAAATTTTAGGAAACGTCGCTTAGGGACCGTTCATTATTTATGTAGAGGGAGGGGGGGGGGGGGGGGGAGGGAAAAATATGTTGGAAAGATCAAATTTATGTAAGGTCCCCTCGTGCACGTGCACACCATGTGAATAGCAAGTGATCCCCTTCTTTATTCAATATTTACGTGATGACCCCTCCGCCCTGACCTCATATCTCCTCTTATAGGCTCTACAAAGTAATTATTAAATGCATTACCATACTAATCATAAGATGATTAGTTACTTTGC
Source organism: Porites divaricata (assembly GCA_038088405.1). Taxonomy (NCBI): domain Eukaryota; kingdom Metazoa; phylum Cnidaria; class Anthozoa; order Scleractinia; family Poritidae; genus Porites; species Porites divaricata. The sequence continues at coordinate 21,490,537 of JBBMOI010000005.1, read as the reverse complement.
ATAACAATGGAACAAACCAACTCTATTACAAAGTTAGCGTTAATCGCTTAGACCAGTGTCCAGGTTTTCGTCCACTTCTTGTTGTTTGCAGAACAGGTGGCTCTTCAACCCTTTGTGAAGCAATTTCAATCAACGTTACCATGTTTGAAAAACATACTAATGGACAAATGGCATTTAATACAAGACCTGTAACCCCCCCCCCCCCCCTCCCTCCCTGCTTCCCCTTCCCCTTCCCCTTTTAGCGCCCGCCACGCAGGCTAGTAACTTCCTAAAAATAGCTTACCGTTCTCCAATCCCATCTCGCAAGCAGTAAGAGACGTCGGTTTGAGTTGCATTGCACTGTTCCGGAGATAAGGATAACCCGCAAGAATAGCAGTCAAGGCCACCGCCAAGTACTTCAGTCAAAAAAGAAAGAATTATTAATATCAAACAATATACAGATGTTGACAGGCATATTGGTTTTGTATACATTTCGTCAAATAGGAATGGGGGAAAGGGAGCGTACCATTTCTTATAAACATCCTACGTCATCTCACTTTATTTAATAGGGAACTTAAGAACCACGACGACGGCTTTGTCGACGACGACCGGAAGTGAGTTACAGTGTACTGCGCAAGCGCGACTAATAAATTTCGTCGTCGACGACGCCAAACATAGTAGAATCACGTCTTCCCGCAATCCACAAGCTTCGGCAGGTATAAATCCACTGTTTTAAGCGATTTTTGAAGTCCTTTGCATCTCTTTATTCTCGTAAATCCAGGTATCGTTCTTTTTTTCTCCTAACAAGCGATGTTGATCGAAAATTCGACTAATGAATTGTTTTTACTGCAAAGAATGGCAACAGCTGTGGAGGCCGAGCGAGCGAACTCGTAAGTGATAAATTTATTTGTGCGTTTAGGTAAGGCAAATCAAATGTATTTAATATAGAGGAAATAAACTTTATATGGAAAACAGCTATCACATCAGCATGTCTCTTTTTCCAAATCTAAACTCTGACAGATACTCGGACTCGGTCATCTCATTCAGTTGAAAGCTGAATAATCTTCGCGCGGAAAGCAGGTTGTTCAACTCGAAAAGGTCAGACAACACAAAAAATTCATCGTCAATGAAATTAGACGTACGGCTTAAAAAATAAGATCTTGCGTTGTTTTAAAAGACGCCAATGCGGAAAAGTTTGTTGAGAACGGACATTACAGTTTTCAGTGTCGTCGTCGTCGACCTACCGACCGACTGCATCTTAAGTTTTCTTTTTCCCGCCGAAACTGACGTTCTCGTTCCAGTCTTTTCCCAGTCAACAAACGTCGTCGTCGTGAACTTCGTCGTGGTTCTTAAGTTCCCGTCGCCGAAGACGACGTGAATGTCAGCAAATAGTCATCGAGACGAAGTCGAGGTGACTATTCGCCAATATTGTCGTCGCCTGAGGCGACTAATTGTTTTAGTATAATTACATTGATGATTATTCGAGAAAATAAAATTATTGATCAATTTCCGACCCCGAAATGCTATAATCACCGCGCGGTGATTATAGCGGGATAAAGCGAAGCTCCTAGCCAATCACAGCGCTCTATTTTCGATAATCATCAATGTAATTATACTAATGGTTTTATATTCCAAATAAGAACTCGAATAGTAAAGCTAAAATGTGATTGTGTCTCCTTTCGCCTCGTGTCTCGCGCATAAAACAGTGCTCACAACGGCGGATTCCTCCTAAATACATTGAAAAAACAGTTTTTAGGTGATCCAGAGCAGTTTAAAATTTGTATCTGTTCTGTAAATTCTAAGGTTGAACTTGAGTCTCTTCTGACTCCTCTTTCAATCACATTTTTGAATCCAAAAATTTTTAGTTTTCCTTCAATGCGCGCACGACTAAAAGCCTATCTGGGGAGTGAGATGCGAAAAATTAAACTTCAGCAAATCGTAGGATTGTACATGAATGGAACGGTCATCAAGAAATTTTAAACCACCCTCAAGGTATAGAAAATTCTAGGTAATTTTTGCTTCTCTGAACAAATATTTGGAAGAAAACAGTCGTTGGGTGCCTCCGCCAAATGGGAAATTTGTTCGAAGATGTGATCGACAAGTTTAGTGCTTTGTAGTTTGCTTACCCACAAAAAAAACTTAGGAGCTGTGAAGAACTGGTTAAAAGTGTTCGTGGGTTCTAGATCGAACTGGCCATGGAAATAGGTTTTTAATAGGTTTTATCCCTCGCGCTTTTTTCGTTGGCGTTCTTCGTCAGTTTTGTAACCAAGTCTTCGAAATATTTCCAAAAACGTCGCGAGAGTCTCCGGTGAATTAAGGAATGGCGCACTGCAAATTTGGAGGGGGGTGGTCTGTTTTAGTAGGGATTTTACCTTTCGCATTGATATTTTAAATTCAATATTTACTCACCATAAGCATTCATCTTTCATTATTACTAATGTATTGTCTGTGTCACGTGAGTTGCCACACCCATTTTTGACTTTTTATTTAAATCCAAATTTACACCACTTTATAAATAACACTTGTAATTTAATTCACTTTTTATCAATGACTATTGACACAAAGTTTATGGAATTAATCGGGGTTTTCTTAAATTATCTACGTGTTGTAAACTATAACGTTTCTTGTTAAGAGGGAGAATGGGACGAGAGAAAAATATCTAATAATTACGAAGGAATGGATCATTTCACAAATCCCCGATTAATTTAGCTTATTTGACTGTAAAGGAAATATTGTGAAAGGAAAAACGATTGTGTTCACATTCAGTAAACTGGTGTAATCTGCAAAGTCCAAATTTTGCATAATTATGGGCGTGGCTGGTCACGTGATCTGAAAAAAGTAGTGTTTAAGGTCCAAAGTGGTTCTGGTCTTAAACACAGCGGTCTAAGGTTAAAATGAAGGAAGATACTGGAAAAAAACAAGATCAAGTCATAAAACCCCGCATGTAACGAAGACCCATTCCTTAATTCACCGGAGGTTTATTTAACACACTGCTTACGCAGAGCTCTCAAGTTTCACGCAAACAAATTCAATCTTACGCTCTCACGCTAAAACTATTATTTCTCACGCATTTGAGATTCCTTGCTCCTTTAGTGAAGTTCCTTTATAATAAACTACATTTTATGATATAATTTAAGTCCTTGCTTGGTTTGTACTCGCTTCGAACACTTTATTCTTGTGCAGAGCCAGCGTTTCTCTGGCCAGTGACTATTGCGCATGTTCACATATGCTGACCCGGTAACGTGTTGAGCATCCACACTTAATGGCGGATTCCAGTTCAGAGTCGGACTCCGACTTTTAAAGCATGACATTTCTACTCAGAATGAAGGAAAACACGTCTTAGCTACTTCCATTTTTCAAAATTTCCTGGGGGAGCATACCCCCATACCCCCCTAGTGGGCTGACGCCTGCGCCGTTGCGGATCCCACTCTTTACCAACAAATCAACTTGAGAGCTCTGCTTACGTACTGCTCTGTCTTAGCTGATGTAATTGAATAAGAAAGAAAAAATATAAACTGTAAAAATAAGTCAGTCGAAAATTATTTTTTAAAAAGCAATTATTATTATTATTATTATTAATTATTCATAATAATTAGTATTATAATTATTAGCTTTTTTAACTTTATACAATAATGCAATATAATAGCCGAGCCCATTCCTGAATAGCACTGTTGTTGACAGCGACTGGCATTTCGAAAACGTGTGCGGTAGTCATCTTCAGAGTCAAAGTTAGTTGTATCACGTCCGTTGATGGTAATACACCGATTCAGCCTAAGACCGGAAGTTGCATGAAAGCGAGGCCTAAGGGCTATCTTTCGCGCGAATCTCAAAAATCATGGCGGAAAACACCGAGACTTTGCGTGGAAGACATGGAATGTCTTCTGATGTAAACCTTACACCAGAAGACATTCCATGTTCATCCGTGAAAAATGGAGAAGACATAAGTAAATGGACAATTCCACAATTGAAATTTTGGTTGAAATGCAGAAGACTGAACCAACAGGGACTGAAGAAAGATCTTGTCGAAAACTAAGTTTCGCAGCACCTGCATTACATAAACACTGTTGTCTAACCTTCCACGCTAGTCAAAAGAATTTTGTTTTCGCTAAAATCTCTTCTTTTCTGCTTTTAATTTGAGATTTCTTCCTTTTCTGGGGCAGGGTTAAGGCATTCAACGCGATTCCTTACTACAGAGAGAAAGTTTACGACCCTGATCCTGAGAGGAGCTACACGAAAGCAAAGGTTGAAAAACTAAAGACCCTTAATATCAAAACAGTTCAGACTGAGCTGATCGACCAACAAGCAAGCTCATGTAGTTCGATTTTAGACACTTTTCCACCGGATGAAAACACTCAATTTTCAGAGGACTTTTCTGTTTTGCCCCCATTTGTGCCTATGGTGCTTTTGAGCAGGTAAAAAATTCCGGTAAATCCATGAAGAAATTTACCAATGCAGCAGTTGTTATAAACTCAAATGACAAAGGCCTCTGTATGGTCAATTTTGTGCACGATTTACAGGTGTATAATAACACAGGAAATAACATCATATACGTCCGTGCTTGCTGTTGGGCTTCCTATAAGAGGAATGTTAAATACAAGGTGAAAATGGTTTGTAAACAAAGGGGGACCCCAAAGATTCTAGCAGCAAAGTGTGATAGGCAGTGTCCGGCTTCCAACAGTGGGTGTTGTTGTCATGTTATGGCACTCATATGGAAACTTGAGGACATGACGAGAAAGTCCGAGCTAAAAAATATCACTCCTGATAACAGATGCTGCACATCAAAACCAAGGGAATGGGGAAAAGGGGGTAGACGAGAAGTAGAGTTCTCTCCAGTGATGGCTTTAAAAATAACAAAACCAAGACATGCGTCTGACTTACCTAGTAGGAAGAAGAGGAGTATTGACTCTCAGTTTTATGATCCCAGACCATTGAAATCACAGAAGCTTGATGCTGATGGAATTGTAAAGCTGAGGAAAGATCTTCAGAAAATAAATGCTCGTATACCCTTTGCTGTTATGTTACCAGAGGAAAAGACAATTCAAACAGTAATGACTATAGTTGGCACCGTTGCTAAAGGTTCAACGATTCATAAGCAACTTCAAGATTATTCCCGACAGTCTCCAAATTTGGTAGTACCCTATTTTAGTAGTTCCTCCCTTGCTGGTAAAGAAAATGTGAATCCTGTCTCAAATGGGCAAGCACTGAATTCAAATTCATGTTTGAATCATGAAATCTCTGCTCCACCTTCCACTGTGCAGTGTGAATCAGAAATGGCACCCCTTAGCACTCCTTCTAATGATTATGGTGAGCTACAGCTTCAGCAGATATCAGCTGCAGATTGTAATGTTAATAACCAACAGCAAGAAAAGAATATTTCAAGTTTTACTGAAAGTACAATTGATCCATCTGAAGTACAACTGCCAACAGCCCAAACAGAAACATTATTTATTGAAACTCTAACAGACAAGCAAAAGCAAATTGAAACGGCAACAAGAGGACAATTAACGAATCCTGCTTGGTTTGAACAAAAGCAAAACAGAATAACTGCCAGTATCTGTAAAGATGTCTTTTCTCATATGCAAAAACAGGGGTCAAAATTACCAGAAAATTTAGTAAAAAAAATTTCAATAAAAGGAGCACCCCAAAAAATTGTTAGCTATTCACAAGCTAAACGTCTTAATTATAAAAGTAAAGGGTTGATCTTTGGTATTGAAAATGAACCTGTGGCAGCTGATATGTACAAAGAATATCTCTTGTCATTGCCAGACATCAAGGAAGTTACAGGTCAAGAAGTCGGATTAATTTTAGACAAAGAAAATGATGTTCTTGCAGCAAGCCCTGACAGAATTGCAACAATAGTGTATGCCAATGGTGACATTGAATGCAGGAATGTGGAAATAAAGTGTTTAGAGTCCAAGCAGGAAATGTCACCAGAGACTGCAATACATAATCATCAAAAGGAAAGCAGTTTCCCATTTATGGAACTGAACTCTGACTTTGTAGTAAAAGAAAAGCACAAATATTGGTTTCAGTCCCAGATGCAAATGGGGGTCAGTGGAATTCCATTAACTGACTTTGTCATATTTACCAACAACACATTTCCAGTTTTGGTTCTCAAGGTCACATCATCGTCAAGGTGGGACGATGAAATTAAGCCTTGTTTAATTGCTTTTCACGGGAAATATATTGCAAAATAAAAACAGTTGAGTATTTAGAACTGCAAAGCAACACTATTAGTTTCTTGAAAAATATAAGTTGACTCTAACAAAATGTCTGAATAAGAACTTTAGCATGTTCTAAAGCACAAGGAATGGTATTCAAGTTACACTTTGCAAGTGATGGGATGTTGCAAAGGATGTTGTTAGGGTAGGGAAGGTGAAACTAGATATTTTTGTGTATTGTTTTTGAAAATTTTGACTGTTATTTGTTAGAACTTATCTTACAGATAAATTTTTACCTTTGAAAAAAAAGACTAAAATTTTGGTTTTATTTTCTATATTATTATCACCATCATCATTACTGTAAAAAAAATATTTTCTTCATTCACAGTCAGTCTCCATCAGTTTTTAATCTGAGTATCCAATCTACCCATGTGCAATTGATAGCATAATTTTTGCATTTACTTTTTCACATGTCAAGTCCTCCAAACCCAAACCAGAGACTTGCATAAAGTAACAAGACCTGAACAGTTTCAGAATCTTTAGTTTAACATTCAATCCTAAAAAAGACACTTGCCAGTTCCCTGATATTAGAACCCATCCCTTCCAATAAACTAAAAGCTTCCTTTCTTTAAACTGAAATAATTGGATATTGAAAATTTACTAACAAGGCACATACAGTCCAGATCTGATTTATGGACCCAAAGCTGGAAAGAGGCAGAACTTGACTAAAAATATGCCAAGCCTTGATTCGCTTAATTGCTCTTTCAACATGAATACGCACATTTGCTATACTCATGGTCTCAAAACACTGGCTTTGTGTGAACTGGTCATTGGCAGAAAATCTCTTGGGAGGAATATATAAACGTGCTCCTCTGAGGGCCATTAGGTCATGGATCTCAAAGCCCTTGTCTGCAAGGTACTGGTCCCCCATTTCAATTAACTGACAGAAGTTACTCTTCTCCACTATTTCCTTATCACTTATTCTTCCTGGATACAACTGACTGACAAATGTTATCCATCCACTCGGTGAAATGCAGATGAGCCCTTTAAACGTGTCGTGAGATTTATAGTCTGAGTACATTTCTGAGTGCTTCTGATAATCCTTGGGCAACTCACATTTCAGCTCTGTGCAATCAAGAATTCCACGTACATTTTCATACCTTCCTTTAAAAGAATCTGGCAAGTGTTGTTTTATTTTGTCTCTTGAAGGCCATAAAGGCAAACTTCCCAATATTATGTAAAGGTAGTTTGCCCAAGTAATAAAAACATCAGACACGGTACTTACAGAGACACTAAATCTGTGTGCCAAGTCACGCTCGAATAAACCAAGACGCACCCTTGTTAGAAACAACCACAACTGATCGATGGGCTCTAATTCTCTCTTTCTGTTTCTTTGCTTCTCCTGTCCTTGCAAAAAAGGAAATGGATTAGCATTGTTTGCGGAACTTTCTCTCCCTATTTCGCGTGCTGTGTTCCACGACATCAGAGACTCAGAGCAAGGTTTAATAAAGTTCCAAAATGCTATCAAAGCTTGGTAACTCTGAAAACCTGTGTAGAAAAATATGTCATCATCATTCGATCCAAACCTCTCCAAGCCAAATTTTGAAAGAAACAGCTTTTGTTTAAAATCATAATTCTCGGCAACCAGGTCTCTCTCTTCTTCGAAAGGTTTTTCATCTGAATCTTCGCCTTGAGTCTCCTTTGCAGAGATGTCAGGTGCATCTTAAAAAGAGTGATGTTTATTTTCCATACTCTTGGATGGGATCGCAGAAAGTTGAATCCTTTGGCATTCCCGACTTTTGGCTCTTTCGGACCTTTCAGATACTTCATCATTGCCAACTGACCATGGGAAAATCGAAGGAACAGCATTCTTTACAAGATCACGTCTTTTCCCGGTAAGGCTTTTCCGGTAGTCTTTCTCACTAAAATGTTCAGAACAGCAGAAGAGTGAGCTGTTCGAGGCAAATTTTTTGTCGCCACGCTTCATTTTTTGATCCCAGATTTTCTTAAGCTTTTCGTCCAGAGGCAAATTATGAAAAATTATATCTGGTCGGTTATCTGAACGATTATTGCAAAGAGCAGCCGCGCAACACTTGTGACTCGAATTCTTTTGTTTACTTGAAGACGCCATGTTTATGAGATTCGCGCGAAAGATAGCCCTTAGGCCTCGTTTTCATGCAACTTCCGGTCTTAGGCTGAATCGGTGTATTAAAGGCGCATGTTCACCCTAGATGCATTGCGCGCCCTGTACTCCAGAGAAAAAAACATTTCGCGTAGTTGAAAATCGCTGCCTTCAGTGCATCCTCGGAGACCCAGAGACAACTATATCCGACCAACATTTCCATGTTATTTTGGCTGTTTTTGTTTTTAAAACTAGAGAAATGCATGATTTAGAAATCCTATTGAAATGAAATACTGTGGGAAAGTTTTTGAAGCTGTGCAAAAAGACTCACAGCAAGTGTTTCAAACATTATATTTAATTTTCAACCCATAAGTACCAGATGTAACACTGAACGATTTATGGTACATTGAAATTTTTGACTTATACTCAATTGTTACAAAGGTAATAAAAAGTGGTTTCAAAAATATTATTACTTAACACGTTTTACTGAAGACTCAAGAAGAATTACATTACCTTTATACCAAGTGCATGTTTGGCCATCGCCAGTGTAGCTCAGCATACATGTGCATTTGTAAGACCCTTCCGTGTTATTACATGTTGCATTCGAATGACAAGTACTAGGCTTGAAATCGCATTCATTCTGATCTGAAAGAAGTGCATTATATTTATTTTCAGTTGGGAATATTTGCAGGCCTGTTTTCACCAGCGAGGGAATAAAAAGCAAATGTAAAAAGATTCCAAGAAAATTTAGACATAAAGGTGCACGACGCCTTACGAGTAACAACAAAAGCTTAGGAAGTGCTAGCGTTTCAAAGCAGGAGTTTTAATAAAGTTTACCTTAGTTCACACTGACCTCTTCAAGTACACACGAGTCTCTGGTGTAGACAATATATTTTAAGAATTTACTCTAATATGAGCTATAAAAGCAAATTTCTAAATATAACTTAGAGGGCTAAACTCGAAGGCTTGTTTAAGCTCAGAATGAGCTAAGCTTAGCTCATTCTCTCTTGTTAAGCTTTCCTGCTTCCGCCAAGGAGATGCAGCCTTTTTTGAGGTATTTTTCAGGTGTCTGAGGTGATGTCTGTAAAAGTACCAGACGTTACTTTGTCGAATTGTTGACCTCTGCTGCACCATATCAGATATATATCAATCACTACATTGTAATTTGTCTAGATTAGTTTGGTTTTGGTTTTACCTTGTGCCTGATATGTGATATGAAACCCTTCAAACTCTTCGTCATTGTCTGTATTAAAGGCAATCCTCATTGGCCCAGTGGCCTCTATGATAGGAGGAAGTACGTCACCACAAACCCTGGTTATTTCCGGAGAACTTGTGGAATTTCCTCCTCGCACTGATAGCCAGTCGAATGAACAGTTTTCGTTCTTTTCTAACTTAAATTTGTGGAAAGTCAGAGTAGTAAGATAGCCGCGGCCAAGATCAAGGAGCCATACGCACTCTAGTCTTGTAGGGTAGTTATCGGGATGGTTTGGAGACATAATGGTTCCCGACAAAGTCGTCAGCCTTACATCACAAATACCTTAGTGAAAAAAAAAAACAATGAAAAAGTTGATATTGATTGTTTTTACCATAGGCTTTTACTGTTGTTAACCTGTTTACATAATGTTGATATTGTTCAATGCGAAATGAGATGGATCGTAGTTCAAGATTTCAGTTTTTCATTTTGACAGTTCATTATTTATAGGAGCCTTCTGTAAGCATTAATTTCTTAAATTTGTATCAGTCATTTGTACAGTTCGTTTTTAATATATAGTTTAGCTGTTAGGGTCCTTTTGCATCTGGCCAGCAAATTTTATTACAAGCGTCGTTTGAATTGCAAACGAATCAACTTTCATAACGATTAATAAGTCTCAAGAAGTAGAGAGAAGCGCTCTATTTCGTTCGTACTCTAGCCCCTTTCTGTTTGCTTTCAACAGAACATACATACATACATATTGAGTAGGTTAGAAGGGGCAGCCAGAGGCTGATGTAGACCTACTGAAGTACAAATAATTGGAAAATGATAATCAGAATAAATAAATAAATATAAATAACAGGCCGCATGCAAGGCTTCTTTATTTGTTAACTATTGTCCTTGACTAATCACATAACTGCTGGCTTTAAAAAAAAACATTGCAACGCAGTTCATACTCATATACAGTGCTGAAACCTGGAGCGTTGGAACGCCAGTAAAGATGCAGTCTACTAAGAAAACACAACACAAAAAAAGCAACGAAGAATCACCCCTAGGTGTCCTCCATAAACCAAACATTGATCACAGGACTTTAAAAGGGTACCGTATAATATCTGTGGCAAAACGTTTGGTTAATCGTTTGGTCAATAACTAATCACAGAACAGCGAGAAAGTGTAGGCAAAGTTTGCAAGGCAAGTTCCGAGTTCCGATTTGATCTACAACCCAGAAAACTTACAAAAATAACACGCAAGAGTTCCTAATAACGCGATGCCTTATGTATTGTCACATATACTTGTGAGTAGATGGTCAGATCAGTACAATCCGAGAAGTGCACAACAGCAACCTCTCCTAAATAAGAGACCAAATTCTTAAGACATGAAAGCGAGGCCCGAAGCCTCTCTGCTCACTGCAACAAGAAAATAGCAAACAGAGCTCACTCAAAACGAGACTCCGCCAACAACAATCACGTACAGGAACAAGAAATATAAATCAGCTTATGCCTCGCTCATTACTTAGCAAAGCAGAGTTACAATCCGAACGCTACATTGTGAAGCTTAGTTTAATAAAAATGTTTGCCATCTTGTTGCAGTAGCTATATTTGGGGACTTTAAGCCAGTCTTCGTCATACTTAAGGCCGAAGTTTTAGCCAACAGACGAAATGACGCTTCTAGTTGCCATAAGAATTAAATACTAAGTTGCTGGGTCTTCTGAATACTCATAGAATGCCAGAAACAAGAACAAGTAGTCTTGGTGTTCTAGTTAAGACCTTGCCAGAGGGCTTTCTATCATATGCTTTCTCGGCAGACGGAATTAAGCACCCCCTTTTAACACTCAGAAATTCCGGGATTTGGTATATATCAGCGTTCCGACGTTCCAGGTTTAGGTTTACGTAGTTCAGTAGTTTAATACCTTTGTGCTTTGCTAAAAAGCCTCTATTTCCCTTGTCATCGTCTGTGTGCATATGCACAAGTAACATATTACTGCTGGAAACAAACGTTTTCTCATCAAGATCTTGCAAACGGAAGCCACACAATCGCGCTATTACGACAGTGCTTCCATACGAACCATCCAAAACTTCAATGTAATCATTCGGACAGTTGGCATCCTTTTCCGCCTATTTTAAATTAAAATTAGGACGTCTATTAGTAATCTATTACTTGAGCCATTTCTGAATTAGTAACCTGAATCCAGTGCTGTACGTAACATATATCTGGTAATGAACAACCCCGGTGTACTGTCCTAAGTCTTGGATGAGTTATCTATACGGTGAGATGACCAATAAAGAGTTAACGCCCAACTTGTTGATCCTCGGTCAGGAGTCGTAATGGCTAATTGTAAACAGAGAGTAAATAAGTCATACTATGAATATCTTCTAACTTATAACATACACAACTCTCACCTCCCTCCCTATTCATCGAAAACTGAAGCTAAGGGTCGCGAAACATCTCAGAACAGCAAGGTGTTGGTTATTCATTGCCTCCTACTAAGGCTGCACTCAGAGGAAGATAAAACCTGTTTAACTTTCTATTACAACTATTTGACATTCCAGCTGTATATACTGATAGCTAGGGGGTTAATGGAAAATATTGAACATAGAAACTACTTCGCTGATCCGAGCGGTGCATTATTGCTGGCGAGCCTTTTGCGAGACAGCACACTATTCTCTACAATAGCGGGAAGAAGCATGCGCAGTCAATTGGTTTTCTTATTATCCGGGGTATTCACTCCTGGGCGATGACACCACGTAAAACGTACGTGGATGAGATCGAGAGATTTCTAGTAAATTTTTTCAGAGTGCGAGCAGATTATAAAGGAGGTGAGTGTTGATAATAATAATTGCTATTTTTGTATTTTAGATGTCTTTTGCCTGTGGAAGTATTCATCCAGGTCTCGTTCCAAAGCGTCTTAATGACGAATCTCGAGGAATACGAGATGTCTATGTGTCTATCTATCAAATCCTCCTTCATGGAGATATTTTTCTCTGTGCATGCAGCAGACATGATGTGACGGGCAAAATTCTTCTTTTCGGAGGAAACAACTGCCGACTCTAGCCTGCTGGTCTCGGGAGGGTGTTAGGTGCCTCATGCAATTAATCAAATAATTCTTTCCCCGTTGAGGCGTTAAATTTGATCGTTGCGCTAAAATCTCAGCCCGTTGAGGTAAATACTCAGCTGATAATTTGACTATGGGCCACATTTGTCCGTTGAGGCAAAAAGAAAGCTTGGAACCATTTGGATTCAAAACGCGTATCGCTCTTTAAAGCTAACCCCTGGCTAAGCATTCAACTGTAAAACTATTTGAGTGTCGCGTTGGCGAGCGCCTGCTACTCAGGCTACCGTTGGTTCCAATTGTTTTTAAACCTTTAAGCCAAAAGAAAGCTTCTCGAGCACAAGATTAAACCCGTTAATATCCATGCGTCGATATCTTCGCACCTCCATTCGTGAATCGGCAAAAATTTGTTGACATGGTAGAGCAAGCAAACGCATGAAATCTTGTCTTCCTCGGGATACATCACTTAACCGTTTGCGACCTCGATGAAATTATTTCCATAGGCGAAAAAAGAAATATAAAAAATATAAACAAACAATTACTAAAAACTCAGGCCTCGTTTATCGTCTGCTTGTACCCTGGAAATTTACTCGGAGAAGTGTTGAAGGGCTTTCTCCTTTTATACATTACAAATACACAGACTGAAATAACATATGAATTATTTTTCTTTTAATTCCCAGGGGTCACTTCAATTTTCGTCACTTTATTTACTTTCAGACTGTATCCTCCTTATTGTCTTCCGGCTCTGACGCCAGTACTTATTTTTCAAATTAAAATATATGCTCATAGGTTAGGATATCGATAATATAATTTCCCAGCCAACCGTCAATTTTTCATTACTCCATGATTTACTCTATGATCTAGGCCGGCGACAAGCACCACGTATAGATAAACTGACAAGAGTTGAGAGAAACGTAAAGAAAAGTGGGTTTCCAGACTCTGGCCAGGAGAAATTTTTTAAAGATATGATGGAGTTAGGTTATTAACAATCTTAAGACAAATGAATATCGTCAACTAACTGAAACAGGTGATTTTAGCTTCTTTCGTCCCAGCTGACTGCATAAGACGAAATCTCCTTTTCCCTTCACGTTACCTGTCGCGTACTGAATTTTTTTTAAAGAATTCACTTTCCCATGGAGAGATCAATCAATATATGTGTGGTTTTCTTAAAGGATCCTTGCCTGCTTTGTCTAGTGATGATTCATGACATATTCACAGTAATTGGAGTAACAGGAGAGACATAATTCATACCGAACGATCTCGAAACGCCGTCATCTGAAATCAAAGGAGAGAAGAGGAAATTACTGTATGTATTATATACTCTTTTTAAAACACCCAAAGAAGCATCACATCAATACTGAAACCAAAACGGGCCGTAATCTTTCGTTGAGTGACTTTATTATAACCTATTCTTAACTGTTGTTGTAGTAAACTCGGAAAGTAAAAGGCCAATCTACAAAGCAGGAGTGTGAGTGAGACCAATTGATGTCTAAAATAACTTAAGACAAAGCTAAACTCGTTTCCATTTAACGTAGAAACGAGTTGACCAAACGCCGGCTTCAGCGTTCAGGGTTTTCACATAAATATTCATGGAAAATACCATAAATACAATGAAAGCACCATAGAATGCTGAAAATTTATAAACTTAACGTTAGTCATTCCTTTCTTTTTATTCTCACCGATAAATCCTGAAAACTTATTTCAATGATGCTTCCTTCAGCAACTCGAATCAGCCAGTAACAGTCCATATTTGGCGAGTAGAGGGATGGGTAATTAGGCGACTGGAGCGTACCACTCCATACTGTGATATTTTGCTGCGCACATGGCTCTGCATCTGCAAATGAAAATTTGAAAGAGTCTGGTCATAAAAAGGTTTACAACTTTCGTCCATTAGTGGCCTAAAACAAACGATTATGATATGGCTGTTTACGCAAGATGAAGTCAACGCTGCGTTTTGATTTGCTACCCGAGCAAGCGAGATGGGCCTATCTTCGGCGCTCGGGATTTCCTACTTTGTCCTTTAAGGACAGAGGTTTTTCGCTTGTTCGGTGAAAGATGGCCAGAATTGGCCTCGTCCTTTTTGTGCGTTTTCATTGACCTCGTCTTCCTCTCGGTCCATAAAAAGGAAGGAAAAAAATAGATAGAATTTGGCCAGTATCCATCTATCTAGACTGAACGAGCTTGGTCAAGATTGTTGGTTTTTACAACACAAGGTATCTCAAAACTTAAAAAGGAATGTTTTTTTAATCATTCCACTTTCTTTACTTCTCAAAGACAGTCCACTCTTTGGAATACTGATGCAGTTTTCCTTCTTCTGATTTTTCTTAATTAATGAATTAAAAGCGCGGTAGTAGGAAACTTTAACTTCAACTATTTAAGGTAATCAAAGCAGCGTGAGCCGGAGTTGAGACCTTCTTTAGCAGATTTTACCTACCTGATATCATAAATAAAACGTTCAAAGCCAAGATGAACAAATTCGAAGCCATTTCATCAAAGACAAAAAATTATGTCCTCACTAGAATAAAAACAATTCAAAAACAAGTGAGCTCGAGCACTTGGTGGTGTTTTCGGTGAGTTTTCTTGGTCGTTTGAAATTCAAAGCTTTGTTGCTTCTGTTCACGCATAGGGGCGGTGTTCCAGTTCATGAATTCTATGAAATTGCAGTTCTTTGTTTTAGGGGGCGTGTGTATTGACCAATAATTGTGACGCTTTTCAGTACGTTTGGGAATTGCACCATTCGACAAGCAGAGAATATTTTTTTTGCATCTTCAAAAGGGTTTAACTGTGTGACAGATGGCTCAAATACAATTTGATTTTCATGATTTTGCATATTGATCCAACTTTAGCAAATAAAGCTTCAAAATTTGAAACAGTCTTCAAGACTGAGCATTTTTGGTCATTTTTATACTAAGGACGCATTATCCGCCTGGACGAACTTGGGTAAACATTTGTAGTTCGTCTGGTTAAGCCTGGTTTCCATATGATCGTCCGGATCGTCCGGATCGTCCCAGTCGTCTCAAAAAATGTTCAGACGATCGGGACGATCATATGGAAACGCTACCCAGACGATCGCAAACGACCCGGACGACTGAGACGACCTCGATCGCTTGGATAGAGTTGAGTTCTATCCGGACGATCGGGACGATCGTGTAAATTTTGAAGCGATCATATGGAAACGCTCTCAGACGACTGAGACGATCGGGACGATCGAAAGCTATCCCAGAAGTCATCACTTTTATTCCAGTAATCGAGAATAAATTCGGCCCGGATGGCGCTGAAGCCGAAAAAGTAATACGCAAATGTTCGCAGCTCGTATTTGGGTTATTTGAAATTAGAGAAAGTCCGTGACATCAAGTTTTCGAAGAGATACTATGTCTTCGGGAAACTCTTCTAGCTTCTCAATGCCGAAAAATCAAGAGAAAAAGCAGATACCAAGGTACGAGGTTCGCTTTACGAATAAAGATCATCCATTTATGTAGCTTGTTTGCAAAACACGCGCAAAAATTCTATTGTCTGACCCAGATCGCTAGAGACACGCAGAAACATCGGTGACGACCCCGCGTCTCTTGCCTTTGAGGCGATCGAGACGATCATATGGAAACTACCAATCGCCCCAGTCGTCTGGATCGTCTCGAAATATTTTGAAACGACTGGGGCGATCGGGACGATCCGGACGATCATATGGAAACCAGGCTTTATGCGACTCAAGTATAAAGACGGGCACGAGACGCATTATGCGTCTGGATGAACTTTCCTTCGAAAAACGTCTTGAACGACGCACTACGAAAGGTAGTTTTCCTCCCTCAATTCAAGCCTGTAATTCATTACCACGACAGTAGACTTTTAATATCAATCGCAACAGAGGGTAAATCCTTCCCCCGACCAATTACTATTCGTACTATTTTCTTACCATTGTACATGCATTGTATTTCTGCTGTGCAAGAATTGTTGGCAGTCATCTCAGCCGATACTTTCTTATGTCCGTGGTAGTTTAAGGTGTTTCGATACAGCTTTTCAGAGGCCATACCGATATTTTTCAATCGCCTTATGGATTGAAATTTGTGAAAATGTAGTTTTAAGTAAAATCGATATTACTATGACAACAATAAACAAAAAACTTTGAAAGTGATAAAAGCTGAATTTTATGCGTTACAACATTCACTCTTTTGACATTATGCTAATTTCATTAAGGTTTATTCACTGCAACTCCTTGAAATTTCAAGACAAACCTATCCTACGACGAAACGGTCAAAATTCGGCGCTACAACATTCACGGTTTTGACGTTATGCTAAATTTTCCAAAATAATGCGCACTATACATACCTCCATGACTAGTACATTTTAGTTTGAATTTATCGGTTCTTTTGAATCTAAAACATTGACAATACTCACACTGAAATGTACTAGTCATGGATATGTTAAATTTTTTAGTTCCTAGTTAGACTAAGTGTTGGATTTTCAGAAGCTGGTCTAGATCGGGCAAAATTAGGCGTTCATCAATTTCAGACTTTTTTTATTGTTGTCATAGTAATATCGATTTTACTAAAACCTACATTCCATTGTACTAAAACATACATTCAATCTATAGTCAATCATTGGTGAAAATTTTATAACGATCAGACAAGGATAAAATCACTTTTAAAGCGATTGAAAAATATCGGTATGGCCTAAAAAAGAAACTATATCGAAACACCTGAAGACAAACATTTTCTGTCATCAAAAGTGCTATTTTTTTCGAATTTACGGAGCACTTTATCATTGTTTAATGAAAGTATTCAGTTAGTGGAGATTATGGCGATCTCAAATTAAGTTCAAGCCAAGTTGCTGATACAGTTCCTAATTGGAGAGGTAGTGCCGTGTTTAAATTCTGCTATTAATGACTAATGATCCCCCTTTGTTACAGTATCATCTTTGTCAAAATAGCACAAGATAAAACCTGCCGCGCCCCTGTAATGGAAAGACGTGCCGGTCTGATTTTTATATCATTGTAATCATCTTTCTTTTCTGCGGACTCACTGATTAATAATTCAAACTTTCCTTGAAGTTTTCACTTTGCTAAGAAGATAGGAGATGAAATAAATAATCAACGGCGAACGGCAAAATCAAACTAGTGTTATATATGCAACACAATTGCCACTCCTTTTATTTCCTTTTGGTGGTCAGTAGTTGACTATTCCAAACGGGGCTTTGAGGTAATTTCCTGTCAAGTCTTGGCAGCACTGATAAAGAAGTCCACAAATGGAAAGTAATAATGCACATGTACATCTCGCGGAAAAGGTTAATTTTCCTCAATTTTTGTCGCACATGCTTCTCTAATCTTGCCGAAAACTAGAAACGTACTTATTACTTAGAAGCCGGTGAGCATACATGAATAACGGTCGAACAATATCTATAATCGTTAAAATCGATTGCTGGTATTATACGAATCAGACAAGGATCACACATTTATTAAATCTTTCATAATTTTATCGTTTGTTCAGACTATTCGGATGTTCGAATGTTTGAACAGTGGCCAATATGAGCGGATGGGAAATTTTTTGGAAAACTTAATATATTATACGTACATAATAGGCGTTTAAAGGAAATATTACCAGAACTTACACAAAGAATCAAAGAATGGAACAGAAAGGATTACATAAAACGAAAACTTAGAGATACCTTTCCCTCAAACAATTCCTCTTCAACACACTTGTACTTCATGATGATTGAAGTAAAGCGAAGTGAAGGCAATGCAGCATTGTCCACTAACCTCTCTAGCTCGAAAAATATTATTGTATTAGCATCGTATTTTGTGCCATTCACATATCACTAGTGATAGCTAATTAATAAGAAAACAGTAAATTTTGAAAGGAAATATACTGTTTGTGTTAAGTTGTCAAATACTGTCCACCTACATACGACCTGCGCTTTAAATATCGAGGCAACCATTGGTTAGTTCGTTCATTAAGGTGTAAAAAGTGTTTATTTATTCATGATTTTGTTGTCTTGCTCGATAAAATTTGTTAGCAGACGCTGGAAAGCTTAAGCCGGCAATTGAAGTGAATTTTAAGCTAATTTGGAAAATTATATATTTATAAAACAAGCATTTAAAAATAAGGAAAAAATAATAAAAACAAATTAATAAAAAATAAGGATTAACATTTATTTTAAAAGTGCTTTAGTTTATTAATGGGATTATGGAAAAAAATCGGCTATACTGCCATGCATGCCAAGAGTGTGTTTATTTTCGAGAGAACTAACAGTACCTCCGTTGTAACATTGTTCACACAACTCAATTTATCAGTTTGCGGTATCTGCTTTGTCCATTCTCGTTAACGTTCTTTTGAAGTGATTTTTTAAAAAACATTTCATTTTTCAGAGACACTTATTATAGGCGGGGCGACATGTATGAAGGAGGATAATGAGGTTATCCCTATAATAAGATCTTTGAATTTGGTGGCTTAGCAATTTGGTTGTTGTGTCTTTCGTTTTTGTCTTATTTGCTTTTTGCATATTTTTTTCGTGATCATGTATTTTGTCCAATTTTTAGCGCACCAATATCAAATTGAAAAAGATACAACCATTAGTTTCAGATATGTAGTTTAACATATTTTCTACCGCTTGGAGTTCCTTCAGTTCCTTCTTGTAACTCTTCCAGTTTCTCTACTGTCACTGGAGGAGTGGTCGCTGATCTTGTGTACTTGTCTATTATTTTTGTGTTTGTATGTTTTAACTTACAACAATTTGCATCTGATGAGGGTTGCACGCAGTTGTAGAGACGTTTTGTTTTAACGCTAATTTTTCTTTAATCTTTCAAAACTAAGTCTCTGTCATTAATTTACCCTCAAGGATATTCCACCTATGAAAATGTACTAAAAGCTTAGAATGATGCGTGGGGACCCGACCTCGCATTTGTCGACCGTCATTGCAATGTTTAAATAAGCCAAAACAGTAACTTTAAATCAGGCGAATGTTTCACTGAACTAGTGCAGCTCATTCGGAACTAATCAGTTCACTGGCCCTGAAGTAGACGAGTCGTGCTAGTTGAAGTCTTATCCTGGTAAAAACGTATACGTGTTTTGCTTTTTTGTAAACTCTAGCCGTAAAGGCAAGGGTAGATCGATTGATAGCAATGAAAAGCCATACTTGCCGGTGCAGTTGGCACATGCATAAATGCACAGAAAAAAAAATATTAAGTACAATCAGAAACTCATAAGGTGTTGAAACGTGTAACTCTCATATGTTTGCTTTGTCCGATGCTCGTGATTATCATTTCCGAAAGTACCATATTTGAACGAGAAGAAAAGATAACTGACCAATCGAACTTCGTAAACGACGTAACGAAATTTTACTTCAAGATCTCGCGCTCGCTTAAAAAATGGCCGACAAACGGGTGAAAAACTCTCGGAAGCCGAGTAAGCTTTCAAAGGTTGAAACCAGGAAGCTTACCGAAATACTGAGCTGGAGATTGACTTACCACCCGGGCCAAATGCAACATCATCAAACCCATTGACGTTGAAGTTGTCGCTTCTAAAACCGATAACTCGGTGACCCGGCCTCTGCGCAGTAAACTTATACTGCAAATGTTTGAAAATTCTAATATTAAAAGTCTAAAATAAACAGTAAAACGTATTTTCGAATAAAATATCACTAGCTGCTTATCGGAAACAATTATAAATGAATTACCTTTCAAAAACGTATTTTTGTTGACCATAGAGTGCAAATTGTACCTGAAAATTCAGCGAAAACTTCGCTGCCTTAGTTGCACTTTAAAACAGACCATGCGCTTCTCTCTGAAGAAAACAAGGTTGAATGATTCGAAGGACAATTTCTTGATGAAAAGCTTCCCTTCCTCCACAAAAAGAAGACTGAGCTTTCTTTTGAACTTTCTCTTACTATTTTGTCTTTTAACGGTGTATTTTTAACCTTGAAATGCAGAACTCTCGTCTTAAAACCACAGCATGGTGATCGCGCGGCAGCCACTTTGTTGAAATGGATATTCTTCACTAATTAGGCTTTTCAAATATGGTAAAAATATTGAGCGCGAGTTACAAGTCTCGACCCCTTATAAGTTCTGGTAGAATTTAATGAAATCTCTGCGCATTTTCTATTGATCATGTAGTAAAAAAAGCAGAATTAACAATCGGTAAATAAATGTACTTGGAATAAGAAAATAATCTCTAGATCTTTTTTCTAGAATAAAAGTATACTGTTTCGTACCTGCTCTCCACTGACTTAAAAAAAAAAGCTATTTACCTAGTCAGCGTCGGTAAATAAAGGCACTAACTCATGGCTTAGAGTGCAAAATACTGGTATTTGTATTAACTTGTCCACCATGAGGTCTCAACATAGTTTCATAGTTTATGCTCACTAAACCGGAATGCGGGAGAGGTCTAAATTTTTGAAAATGCGTGAGCTCTGAGTTCTTCTTGAAAGTAATGACCGACCGCGTATTATCAGAATTATGCACCATTATTGGAGAACCAGCAGGTCATTATTATGTTCACTGAGGTCGAACACTGACGTAAATAGTTTTATACCACATATTGAGTCAGTGAAATGACGAAAAAAGTCTGTACAGTACCGCAAGTGATCCCAGACCGCAAATGATCCCGAGACCGCAAGTGATCCCCAAAATGGACCGCAAATGATCCTCGACCGCAAGTGATCCCCAAAGTCGACCGCAAATGATCCCGAAAGAAAAATAGGAATGGCTTGGACTGAAGTTTGCGGATCATTGTCTCAATTTTATTGTTATTACAGAAAGTCACATTAAAAGCTAATAATTACATAAAACCTAAATGAAAAAATTTCTTTCAAGACTTTGTTAAATCAAATAAAAGCAAACAAAAAATAAACTTTCAACATACCGTTATTAAAACTTGAATTTCATTAAAGGAGCTGTGTCACAAAATTCAGCCAAATTAGGAAATTACAAAATACCCGTTAAATTAAGAGAAACGTAAAAATAACCTCTTAAAACTTTAAAGGAAGGTTAAAGTAATATAACAAAAACAACAGATGCCACGGATGGGCAAAACTGAAGAAGATTGAAACGGATTGAAAGCTATTGAAATTCGGGTTTTTGAAAACTGTTCAGCCTAACAGTTTTTCAAAGTTGATCCCTGCTGCTTGCAACTTCAAAAATAATGCCCAGGAGACATATTTGTTTGTCTCGGATCTCTGATTTTGTCATTTACATGTAATTTCTTTGCTTACTCTAAGTTCCATAGCGATTGAGGGCGAGTAATTGGCAAAATTAATCAAAATGAACAGGACTGCCGTGACGCAGCCCCTTTAAGTCAAAGAAACAGCTGCAACTCATCGCAGTGTCTTATTTAGTTACGATTTCAAAATTAAGCTTAAAACAGTAGACTTTAACGTACTGTAGTTAACTTTCAAATAGATAAGAATTTTCTCATAATCAATTAATCGGCTAAACTTACTATCATCTTTTGAAAATAATAACTTTTATCACAGGGAATGTGATCGTTAATTTCTTGGCATTCCTTGTCATAGGTTCGAACTGCGAACGTCTGTATATGATTAAGAAAAACTCTTTCGTGCTTTAAACACTAACAAAACGAAATTATATATTAAAAGGTTCGTTGAGGTAATACAATGTCTGTTATGGACTGCAGTTATGAATTAGTGTGTCCTTCTTCATTGCATAAAATTGAAGTCCTCTAATATCTGGCAATTATCGCAAAAGACGCTGTCGTCGGAGTATACCTGCAACATTTAACCTTAAAGCTTATCTTGAGGTGACATGGGAAAGATCTGCGATCGCCAAGGGCGAACGATAGCGCGAGTAGAGAGTCTGGGAGCAGAAAATCTAGAAGCTCAGGAACACTATTCCCGTTATAATAATAGCAATTCTTTCGTGTATTATTGGTCCTTTCAGTCTCCAAATACTTGTTAAATGGAATACCTAGCCACGTGCTTACCATAATCCGAATGTTGGTATTCTTTCTGGCTGGGTTAGTAAAAATAAGCATAACTACCGCTTACCTCGCTTTTGTGTTTTTCTTTACCAGGTTTAGATTCCTGGTAACTGTCTCCAGCAAAGGCACAACAAATGAATATACATAATTATAAGCGTCAATATAACTATTCGCAACATATTCATAAGCTTTAACGAAGTTGCTATTTCGAAATAAACCAAATTCTGTGAACATTGATAAGTTCGGGGGCATTTTGACGTTCGCTTATTTTAAATCATGTCTTGTTTCGTAACAAGCACTTGGGTTACAAACAAATGTCTTGCTGTCTATCACGTAGAAAAAACACTTCAGAGATTAATCATAATTAAATATCTGAAAATTAATTCGACACTTCCAAAAAGATCAGTAAAGTCAATTAAGCGCTTGTTATGTAAAGGGTGCCCGACTTTGTATTCCTCAGTAGACAAGTTGAGTTTCTAGGCGTTAAAAGACAAAATAAATACAAAATTAAGGATTTTTTTTTACAGCGATGATACATTCTTGAAACCATATCATTTTCAGATTTATTCCATTTTTTTTCGCCTTGTACATATTGACCTGAGATCTGGTGTCCTCCATGCCTTTTTGTTTAGAAGGCAAAAGAATTGTTTCCTTTTTATGATCAGTCCTTTTTTGTAATCAGTCCCGAAGATCCAATCCATTCCTCAATTTTTCACGGGATCATTTGCGGTCGACTTTGGGGATCACTTGCGGTCAAGGATCATTTGCGGTCCATTTTGGGGATCACTTGCGGTCTCGGGATCATTTGCGGTCGGGGATCACTTGCGGTACTGTACACATCTGTTGTTTTTGTTATATTACTTTAACCTTCCTTTAAAGTTTTAAGAGGTTATTTTTATGTTTCTCTTAATTTAACGGGTATTTTGTAATTTCCTAATTTGGCTGAATTTCGTGACACAGCTCCTTTAATGAAATTCAAGTTTTAATAACAGTATGTTGAAAGTTTATTTTTTGTTTGCTTTTATTTGATTTAACAAGGTCTTGAAAGAAATTTTTTCTTTTAGGTTTTATGTAATTATTAGCTTTTAATGGGACTTTCTGTAATAACAATAAAATTGAGACAATGATCCGCAAACTTCAGTCCAAGCCATTCCTATTTTTCTTTCGGGATCATTTGCGGTCGACTTTGGGGATCACTTGCGGTCGAGGATCATTTGCGGTCCATTTTGGGGATCACTTGTGGTCTCGGGATCATTTGCGGTCGGGGATCACTTGCGGTACTGTACAACACCGAAAGAACTCAAAACAGAGCGGGATTGTAGCCATAGACAGCTGTTTCGTCCTTTTTGGGGGGCTCGTCAGTATGGCGCAACAACCAGAGAAAGCTCTGATGCAAAATATCCGCGCACTCTGATTTTAAGCACTGACCCAGAACTCTCAACACCCACAGAATCACGCCATACCACGTGCCTTCTGGGGGGCAAGAGTCCAAGTGTCAAGTTGATGTCTCGCAGAGAAAATAAAAAAGGGCGAAACAGCTGTCTATGGCTACAATCCCGCTCTGTTTTGAGTTCTTTCGGTGTCTTGTTGATGTCTTGCAGAGTTAAATTTCACGTAGTATGATCAGCATTGCAGTATCTGCTTGCAGAAGTTTATATGTCTACATTTTATTCTGTACCGCGAAAGACGGGAAAGCCTAACTGAAAAAGTAGGATTTGTAATTAAAGTAGATAACGCGAGGCTTGACTACTTGTAAGGTCGAGTAATTTAACAAAGTTACCGTTTCTATCCAACCACTCTGAAGAAACCTCGCCAAGCAGATGGTATCAGAATAATGCGTGTGCATGAGTAGCCTTTCACGAGGACGTCATCAGTGCTTTTGAACCTCATCCCCAGGCTCTCTCTTCAAGGGGAACACCGGTTCAGCACAAGTTTGGCGGGATACAGACGGCACTTAAAATCGTGACAGGATGTGGGATATGACAAATTTTAAAGGTAAGATGAGAGATGCTAGGACGGCGGAACTTGAGTATACGGGATAGCACTCATGGTCAATTTTGCATAAGCATTGTTTCGCTTGGGACGGCTCATCGGTAAGCGAACCCAGACAACAGAGGGTTTTTTTGGTCGTGGCTATTTCCACCTGAAATTTGTAAGTTTTTTCTCCCGTTACAGCCATAGAGGGCCATAGAGATCGTTTCTCCTTGGAATCAGACCGCATTCAATAACCCAATATTCCTTTCACAACTGCCCTGGCCTTCGCCTTTGCCGGTCTATGATCACACTTTTTTTTTCTTTGGCACAGGTGCTGTACCATCATGCAGCATGGAAAGAATTAAGCCAGTGTGAACGGCATATAAATTAAGAAAGGAGATAAATTTAATTCGTGCAGAGAACTAGCATCCAGTGTCTCTCACAGTGCACCGTATCTAAGCTACTAAGAGCATTTGTTGACAGTAAAGTAAGGAATTTTTAATATAAGCACTCGCCATTTCACAGAGATCAGCTGTTTATCATACGAAACTAAATTGACATCAACAGTACATAAATGGACCAAAATGCTCTAACAGCAAGGCCAGACTGATGTAATACTCCTTTACTCTTCCAAGGCTTTCGATGGCTTTCGATAGCTTTCGAAAACTGGCAAAGGCAGCGCGAGTAAGTTTCGAACCGTCAAATTTGCTCTAAACTCTCTGAAACATTTACGAGGGAAGTTGATGTGAGTACCTACTTCATTTATGAAACTGGGCATTGACGTGTGACTTATCGTGGTCTAAAAGAAACACTTTAATTGAATACTACTAAGGATAACATGGATAACATACTAGGTATTCTCAGTCCAAACCTTTCATCATGCAGCCGATCGCAGGCGACTCAAGATTCGGGAATTAACTATAGTTTTTTGGTATCAGTAGTTGGTCTCTAAATTACAGACTACAACCTTTTGTAACAATGCGAGAGATTAATTTCTGTCCAGATTGCCTCTAGATTATTCCAGTCATAAGGAAAAAGATGGCAAGCCCCCTCCATACCTGGGAATATCAGGACATTACCCTGTACACTGTCGTGTGTACATTTAAGCTTAATGTTGATGATGACTTGGTTGAAGAAGAGTAATAAAGCGCCACTTTAGCCAAACAATAAGAATTCTCCATCTAATGATTTGATAAAATGGAGATCAGCCGGTATCTGCTAATATATAGATTTACCCAGTTCGTAACAAATAATGTAAGACCACTAACATCAGTCAGCTTGTTAGTGACAGTGGTCCAACGACAGTCCCTTAGCTGGGTATGGATAGGTATGCTAAAGAAAGTACGGTGCTGTCAAGAGGATTCCTAGAAATGTTGCGAAATTGGAGGATCGCAGTCCCGTGATTAGCTAGGCTATCCCAATTAAATTTTTCGTTTCCTATCACCAGACCGACCCATTTTTTCCAAAAGTAAAAAAAAACAAACAAACAAACAAACAAATTCCAGATTCACCAATCAAAGAAGCAAGTACTTTAATTTACAGCCACACGATCTCGTTTTATTAACAGCAATTGGTATGATGTGAGGTCCGTGTCTTTGATACAACGTTTTGTAAAGGCTGTTTAGACATTTGATAGTCGAGAAGACTTGGTTTTCGAGTTGACTTTGTAACCATTCAGAAACTTGCTTTCTGCCGAGCATTTATACTGTGTTATACCGAGCTCCTTAGTGGCTGCGAGTCAGAAAGGCTATATTTGTGCACGACGACATCTTCGTGTCCCTAAGTACTTAGCAATTCTAATCGAACATAGAATGCCTTTAGGAGATTAAAATATTACCTTAACGAAGTCGTTGTGATTTCCAGGATCTCTGTCCTAGGTTTCTGGTCCTCCAAGCAGCGTTGGTTGGTCGTCCATTTCCTTCTGTGACTTCGAAATATCGATTTATATTAGACGGAAGTCTTCTTCGAGTGCATGGATTAAGGGACCATACGTTTAAAACGTCCCAAGGGGCGGTGGGGGTTTTCAGAAAAGTGTGGTGTATTAAAACTGTATCCCCCCCCCAAAAAAAAAATAATAATAATAATAATTACATATGAAAACTGCACTCCCCCTTGGCAATAACAATTTTCAAAATGCACCCCACCCCCTTCCAACCCCTTCTAGACTAAGTCTCTGCTTCCATCCTTGGGCATTGATTTCATAAGCTATAAGACAGATTCCGGTAGTTGGCAGCGTAGCGTGAGATTTTGAAGGTGCACGCAGGGGAAGAAATTAAGTTAGCGCGCCGAGTCTGGAGGCATGCTCCCCCAGAAATTCTTCCAATTTAGCGTCTCGGAAATGCCATCTCCAGCGTTTTCAGTAAATAAAGACGAAGGAAAATGCAGTAATCGGTTGTTTATTTTACCCATCTATCTCTAGTGTTATCGGTTAGGTACAGACTGTGTACGACAAAAAAAGGATAAAACAGTGACACCATCAAGGACGTTACAAGCGGGCGAGATGTGCACCCTTCAGACGGGCAAAATCTGTTATAATGCCGTCAATACCAATTTCGTCCTTGTGTGCAGAATTGCAAGAGAGCTCAATCTCTCGTCTGTCATGGTCCTTCGTAAAGGAGTTTGCAGTCTCTTCATACTGCTGAAGCTACGCACGGCAGTACATGTTGACAGGGTAAGTCAACAAAGAGAGCTACATTATACTCCGAGATAGAATTGTAGTTGGCTTGGTCAAAACGTCTCAACCAAGGCTGTGGCTTCACATCCTGCATTCGGATCCATTTCACTCCACTTAATCAGTAAAAGGATAAAGGAAATCCTATAACAAAGACACCAATATAATGCGAAATATTTATCCCAATTTAATGATAAAAATGCTTTCAGAAAAAAAAAAATCTCTCTATATATTTTTTTCCAGATTTCAGCTGTATGCATAGGCATTTTGGCCTACATGCACGCTACATTCCTGTTAGTAGATTTAGCTGATAGGTTTTTGGGCCAAGCTTTTATACGGGTAACATTTTGTTGTTAACAAAGAACCATAATATAGTTTGACAACTTTTACATAGAGGGCCAGCCCCGTGTCTTAATATTTCGACCCCCTCACGTTTTGTGCATTTTCAAAATTGACCCCTCAAAATCAAGCCTCTTAGAAACTTGTTCCCCCCCCCCCCCCCCCCCGGGACGTAATAATCAAAACGTATGGTCCCTAATTAAACTTTGCATAAACAGCGCAAGCCCGAAAAAGTGGATAACATAACATTAACAGACGTCACGCATTCTCTATAAATCAGAACAGCAATTGAGGTCTATTTAGGATGTTCCTGACTGGGGATGCAAAACAACTAGGATCGTAATCTGTACACTGACTGTACGCAAAACACATCTGTGAGGTTGTGACTTCCCAAGTCCTCGGCGTCATAGAGGAGATCACGCTCATAGTTGCATCATGGGTAATCAGGGCAAGATGGCGGGAATTTTGTGGGTTCTGGATCGAACTGGCCATGGAAATAGGAAGCTTTATTTTTTGTGGAAAGGGGACAACTGGGGTATCTAACTGGTGAAAGCTCTTGGGACACCCACATAGGGTGTGAATACCGGGATTTGAACCCAGGCCACATTGGTTGGAGGTGTATGCTCACCACAGCAACACCATTGCTATCATGTTTTTGTTGTTGTTTTAAAAAATTAGTAAATTGTACTAGTATACTATTTTAAACGACACACTCTAAATGGATGACGTACCCGCTATATAGATAACGAACATTCCAATCAGAAGCACGAAAACATAGCTTCCAACCAATCAGACAACTGGGAACCGTTTTTCTCCATATAAACGGGTCGTTTTTCAGCCGATGCATGTCTTCCTAACATTACACCTTCCTAGATTTCTGAATACGTGTTTTTACAGATTTCATTTTGAGATGGATTTGAAAAATGGTTTTCGGTCCTACAAGAGAATTTATTAGGAATTTTAAATGTGACTGAGTTTTTAATCGATCCAGTTTTCTGGAAGAAATCATCAAAAAAGTTAATTATTACATCGGAAGATTCAGATCTTAAGGAACGATTTTTAATATGGCCCATAATCCGCTATGGGGACACAATCTTATCTGCCAACCTACCTACCCTACCCTTTCGCCAACGTTTTGTCCCAACGTGATTGTTAATGTCGGATTAGGGGAGGGGTAGGTGGGGAGTGTCCTGTACACAAGAGTGGTATCTTAGGAGTTTTTCGCCCACGGCAAGCCTTCAAAGGTTTCAAACCCTTTGCAGCAATGCCAGGCCCAAACGTCCGCCAAGTATCCTATTTCTGGGTCTCTTAGATACCAGCAAAATCAGCGCAATTTCTTTTAATTCTAGCTGTGGCCTGCATGACCGGCGATGTTTACTCGTTTTTTTTTTTTGGTTTTTTAGGCCAGCTAAGGCAAGCGAGAAACGAGCGAGGAGAGAAAGACACGAGCGACGGGAGAAACGCTCCTCGCTCGCTTCGCGCTTGTCTTCGTTCGCCTGAAAACGCCAAAAGAAATAACGCCTGTTATGCAGGGTATCACTCCAGGGCAAAGATTAAAGGTGGAATTTATGAAAAAAAAAAAAACACTAGAGAAGTAGCCCAAAGGCAAGAAGGGAAGGGCTTCTCTGTTAAAAACAAAACGTATTTTGAAAGGAACGAAGACTGTGTGTGGTTAGCTAATATGGTTGTCTCTGTTGAATCAATGCGTTCACTTTTGAGACTTCCCATATTGATAATAAAAATTAAAAAAAACCCTGGGAACAGTTTTATCATTGAGCTGTAAAAGTGAAATCAGGCTTTACAATTTTTTTTACCGGTTTTTCTGCCTCACAAATGGCTCACTCGCCCAAGATCTTTTCAAAGAATTTATTTGAAATGTTAATTAACCTTACAAGTCCCAAATGCCCTGAAGTGTATGTGGTAATCAATCCTTGTTCTTGCGCAGTACACAGGCACGTGCAGTAAGCAAATCCAATCAGAAATTATTATTCAAATCAGAACGTTGCTCCGCGCCACATTCAAAACTTGATGCCTTCGAAATTTGGTTAAGAAAGCTGATGAAAGTTGTTCGCGAAAGAGAAACAAGACGCTCTAACATAAACTGACTTCCTCAGCTTTACTACTAGAAAACTAACTGTGGAAACATTCTGGGATGTTAAAACCAGCGCCTGAGGTAAATTACTTGTTAAAGTTATCGTCATTCGGTTGTCATTTGTATTCCGTCAAGTTCAACTTCAAATTAAGTTATTTCGTTGTCCAATGTTCTTGTTTTGAAGTTAATTCATTTGTTCTCAAAGGAGAAATAGCGAGTAGAAATGTAAGCAAATGCTCAAGCAAAATTAGTCCATGATTTTGAAAGCCCTTCGTTACAAGGTCGCACACGTGGCTGTTACTAAAGTGCACGCAAAACGCAGTGGAGACCTCAATGTCCAGAAAAAAGGGCCCAGCAAATTACGTCTTTCTTTCCCCCCAAATATATATTGGTTCCTAAAAAGGAATTTGCAGAAACGACAAATTTGATTCATCTTTTTCTCGGTGTACAACAACGAGATTTTGACGGAGTTAATATCATAAAATGAGGCCACCGCACCTCAGTTTTAAAATAATAAAGATTGACTTTAGCTATCACGAAAAGCTTCGTCGTAAATTGCAAAAGATTTTTCGTGTTTCTATTTATTTAAAAAGCAGTTTATATTGAACATAATAAATAAAAAGTACCATATAATTAAACTGAGGTGTTGAAGATGGGAGATGTAAAAGTCTGTGACTGTCAAAGTGTTTATAGCGCATTGCAATTTCGAACAACTTTTTTGTAAAAAAACAAAAAAATTACATCAGGCAAATGCGCCTATGCAATACGCGTATGTTGCAAATGAATCAGCACCCAAAGTTAAGATTAATATTTAGATCATTGACAATTTGATTATTAGATTGATGTTGAATCAAATAGTGACTTGATTACGATATAGTAGTAAATTATTGTTCCGTTTTCTTTCCATTATTTTCGGCCAGATTTCGGATAAATTGCTGTGATACAAACAACTAACCATGTTTGCAATCAAACGTTGATTCACACTCATGTGATATAAGAGAGTCATGCGCGACCTCTCGCGCGAAATCTCGCGTTAATAGATTGCGGCAGAGCCTGTATGGTTACTATGATATAATAATTGAACATTGCCATTTTCGATACTTATCATGAACGGAAAAAATTCGCAAATATCGTCACCAGAGACACTTTCATATGATATAACTACATCACTCGTGACCTCTTGCTTGAATAGATTGCGATAGAGCCTAATCAGTAGTCACTATATTGAACATTGCAAATTAATGATACTTATTAAGAGTGGAAAAGATTGGCAAAGATCGTCATCAGAGCTGCATTTCGAATTATATAACTTCATCACGCGCTACCTCTCGCGTGATCTCTTGCGAAAATAGATTGACATCGGTATCATTAAGAGTCGCAGCGATCGTCAATAGAGCCCTCTTTGCAAACCTTTTTCAGTTCAAAGCCGCTGGCTTTTCAAAGTTGCGACTGGATTTAAGAATAAAGTATTTCCGTATTTTTTTCTCAGTCTCTCCTGAGTCCTTACATAGCTCTCTGACGCTTAATTGAGCCATGTTTTACTACTATCAACTCAGCTTATTATCTTTTCGATTTTCAGCCGTCAGACCAGACCATCTTCCTCAGGTACACCTCCAGTCTATCAGATCACCACACCAGACAATCAGATCCCAACTCAGATCAGAGCAAAACATCTGAATACCACAACAGACTATCGTCCCGTCGTCGTCAGATCAAACCACCACCGCCAATCCAGACCACCAGTTCAGATCACCCCACCAACCACAGGAAACCATCCTTGACGACTCAGCTTCCAATCAGCACAGCATACCCAACCTCTTGAAATGGTGCAGGTCAGGTGCATTCTTTATGGGTTGGGTCAAGGGGGGTATATAGAGCTCTGGATGAACCTTGCAAAGCATACTTTCCACACACGTTCGGCCCGAAGTTTCCGGAGTTTTTTTCGGCTTAAGTTAATTGTAGTTAGATTAGGTAGCGGGTTCCCTGAGCCGGTAAGGGCCTCCCCTTCCCTTTCTCATAAGATGGATTCCTTTGCAGGTGTTCGGTCAGCAATACGATTTCGGCTTTTAGCAATAGGTTCGGCTTTTTGGATTCGGTTCGGTATCTAGGAAACGGCTCGGCTGCATCTTCCTTGGCCTTTTTCAGATGGACTTCGCCACCGCCGTCTTTGTCGTCGTCGTCGTCTTCACTTCAACCTCCCGCTTAGTTGCGCCAAATTTAAATTGATCTATCACACTTCACTTGATAGTCTATGCGCTGGTCAAGTGAAGCTTTCATCTGCAAGGTTCAACCAGACAGTGATTATTCTAAGAAATAACTTAGTAAACTAGAGATTTTAGATCATTCAGCTACAGTGAGAGGATCTCATTTGGTCACTGCTTACAAGCTTAGTGGTCTCTCTGGTTACAGGTAGATAGTTAGTATAGCCTCGCAAAATCGGGTCTGCTCCTATAAATTTAGCTTTTGATGTTAAACAGAGCAAGTGTATGTGAAGTGAAATTTTTTGATGCGCATTTGCAGACCTCGACCTTGTGATGTAGATCAGTTAACAGGTTTAGTCGTACAAGAAAGGTAACCTGCGACCAGGCGTTTCTTCCCGCGAAGGTTCAACACCTTGTTGCAGGTTACTAGGGCAATATGGGACAATCCACACACCATAGACTAGATCATTTACAAATCGTAAGCGTACGAAGTCTTCGAGACCAATCTACGACGTAGTTTAATCGCTGGAGGAGCACGAACACGATATTATCCTGCGAAGTAATCACAAGAATTCTATTAAGCCGAATATTTCGGGGACACACATATGGAGGCCCACCATACCTTGATATGCGTGTCCCTGAATGGCATTCAGGTGAAAACCTCGCTGGTTGTAGATAGTCCGCCAGTAAGTAGCAGGAGAGGATACTCCAGTTATGGCATCGTTGACACTAAGACGATTTGATTTGTCTTCTTGTTAATTTTGTCTTGCTGGAGGGTTTTCTTCTTAGGAAGTCCTGCATTGCACAACGCAGGCACAGATCGTCTACAAATGGTAGGCGTACGTAGTCTTCACGTCGACGGTTCGTGGCTATTGGTTTCTTCGTCTTCCAGACGTCGTCAGCATTGTTCTACCTCCAACAGCTCTTGAAGTACGCCATGACTGGGAGCAAATCCTAAGCAGCACATTGTTTCCTCAACGTATTCCTTGAATCTTGTAACAAAATGGTAGATATGTGAATAAAATGCATTTTCGTTTCATTCATTGTGTTGTGCGTCCAGTGCTACATCAAGTGAAAAGGCCGGCCGAAGAAAGAAGACCAGAAAGATAGTCCAGTTACCTAAGTAGGCGAGTTAGCTTCCTTTGCAGCCTTGGACGGAGGAGAAGAATCTCGTCGGATCAAACTGAACGATGACGGTGATGATGATGATGAGGGCGACCATAATGATCGTGTACACTAAGACGTCATTTTGCTTGTATGAAAACGGAAGCAGACGACATCCTAGTGTAAACGACTTAATGATTAGGAAGGCAAGGTAAAGCCAGGGGAGACAGCATAGAGTAATAACTTTAAAGAGCTGTCTTGATCAACGTTAAGATTTCCATAATTAAGGCTCTATATTCCCCCCCCCCCCCCCCCCCTCCTTCCATGTGGCAACGAATTTGAAAGATTTTTAAGCGAATCTAACAGTTTTTTCTTAAAAACAAACAATTTGATAAGGCAAATTTCAAAACTTTTCACGAGCCCAGAAGTTTAATTTCATCTTATCTCGGATTCAATGTTCGGCAGTCGTTGTTCTTGTTGCGGCATAGCTCAGTGTTAATTGAGACAGCTATTAATAATAATTAGTATAATTACATTTATGATTATCGAAAATAGAGCGCTGTGATTGGCTAGGAGCTTCGCTTTATCCCGCTATAATCACCGCGCGGTAATTATAACATTGAAGGCTAGCAGTTTTCAAAATGGCAGCCAGATTTTTTGATGTTTCGAAGTCGGAAATTTATCAATAATTTTATTTTCTCAAATAATCATCAATGTAATTATACTAAAACAATTAGTCGCCTCAGGCGACGTGAATGTCGGCGAATTGTCACCTCGACTATTCGCCGATATTCACGTCGCTTTCGGCGACTAATTATTAAATAATTTTAATTTTAATTGGCCGGCCGGACCTCACATCTTTGGAGCAACTACAAGTCATCTGCAATAACAACAACATGGACTATACATATCTACGCTTTGGTCTGTTGGATTCACCGTGAATTGTTTGTTCTAGCGTCCTTGGTACCTTTGGTGGAGGAACATGATGACAGAGTACAGCAGCCCATATAAGGTAGGGCTGATTAATGTTGGTACAACGTTTGCGCAAAGCAGGCTCGTTTGGTCTGGAATAACGTACGGCAGATTGAATTTCCGCGGCACCGTTATTCTTGTAAGAAGGTTCGTAGCTAGTGAAAACCTTGCACCACATCAATCAGCCCAAGTAATAATTCATTGTGGCACAAGGTATGTGGATTTTTTTCTTTGTTAGGCGATTTAATTTTCGATTCGGTCCATCCTCTTTATCCGGCTTTCGATTCGACTTGCGATTCGGCTTCGAAAAATGCGAAGGCTTGGTATCGACGATGGTTCGATAGCAAGCCGCCAAATATCCCTGCGTACCGTCCGGGGGACCCTGGTGTGTTTCATTCGAGGTGTCAAGGTTTATGGACACATGTCTCACTCCTCGGTCTAGCGAACCCGGACGCCGAATTATTGTAGGAGCGCACCCAATAAACTACTTAATTTCTGTAAACGGCTAACTCAATTCAATAAAAACACTTCACCTACTGCGTTGTCAGTGTGATTTTTTTAATACTAGATTGTAGAGTAATTAGTTATAAGTACTAATGATGATTTGATTTGCAGGTATCTTACAAGATACTTGTTGTAATAAGACCAACGAAATAAAACAAACAAAAAAAACCGCTGAGTTGTGAGTGTGGTGCCTTTTACACAATTACGCGCGTCGATTATGAAGCAATTAGTTATAAGTACTAAAATGATGATTTGATTTGCAGGTATCTTAGAAGATTCTTGTTGTAATAAGACTAATGAAAATAAAACCAACAAAAAAAATCCGTTGAGTTGTGAGTGTGGTGTCTTTTACACAATTAAGCGCGTTGATTATAGAGTAATTAGTTATAAGTACTAATGATGATTTGATTTGCAGGTATCTTGCAAGATACTTGTTGTAATAAGACCAATGAAATAAAACAAACAAAAAAAACCGCTGAGTTGTGAGTGTGGTGCCTTTTACACAATTACGCGCGTCGATTATAAAGCAATTAGTTATAAGTACTAATGAGGATTTGATTTGCAGGTATCTTAGAAGATTCTTGTTGTAATAAGACCAATGAAAATAAAACAAACAAAAAAAAAACCGTTGAGTTGTGAGTGTGGTGTCTTTTACACAATTAAGCGCGTTAATTATAGAGTAATTAGTTATAAGTACTAATGATGATTTGATTTGCAGGTATCTTACAAGATACTTGTTGTAATAAGACCAAAGAAATAAAACAAACAAGAAAAAACCGCTGAGTTGTGAGTGTGGTGCCTTTTACACAATTACGCGCGTCGATTATACAGCAATTAGTTATAAGTACTAATTATGACTTGATTTGCAGGTATCTTACAAAATACTTGTTGTAATAAGACCAATGAAAATAAAATAAATCTAAAAACACTGAGTTGTAAGTGTGGTGTCTTTTACACAATTACGCGAGGTGACTGCAGAGTAATTAGTTATAAGTACTAATGATGATTTGTTTTGCAGGTATCTTACAAGATACTTGTTGTAATGTATGAGACCAGTGAAAATAAAAATTAAAAAAAACGCTGAGTTGTGAGTGTCGTGTCTTTAACACAGTTACGCGCGTTGACTATAGAGCAATTAGTTATAAGTACTAATAACGACTTGATTTGCAGGTATCTTCCAAAATACTTGTTGTAATAAGACCAATGAAAATAAAACAAATCTAAAAAAATTGAGTTGTAAGTGTGGTGTCTTTTACACAATTATATGCGCATTGACTGGCATTATGTCACATCCGTGTGTTGTACTGCAAACACACAGATAACTAATTTTTCATTTCAGGTACTGGTACGTCGAAAATAATTGTTTCAATTTTTTGGACTCTACCTCCATTTTTTTCCTAAGTGATCTTTTTGGGCGCGCCCTCCCAAGATCGCACAAGCCTTTTTTCCTACCCATGGACCACTTTTTTGGATGCGTTTTTGAAGAAACGCATGGCACCACCAACCTGGAAGTAGGAAGGAAGTCCTAAATGCAGGGTAGAAATTTGTAATTGAGCAGTGTACATAATTAAATTTTGATGAAAAATAAAGTTTAAAAACAAAAGAGACATCATCAGCTTGTTTTTTCTCCTTTACAATAGTACTAAATAATTTAAGTAAGATTTTTGTTGTAACGGAGCTGCTTTTCTGCAATAAACAATAAATGTTTGACCAACACAATGTCGCGTCATCAGTGTATTTTCTGTTAAAGTGATAGTGAGTAATTTAACAAGCCTTATTTCAGGAAGTTCGGCCGTCATATTTTTTAACGTTATTTTCGCTCTAATATCGAAGACGCTCGAATATCGAGGGCGCGCCCTCTCAAGACGAAGCACGCCAAACTGATTGTATGACGTATGCTCTAGAGAAGCGCGTTTTGGATGGACTTCTGGCAGCGTTCCTGAAGAAACGCATAGCGACACTGGTTATGACTGAAAAACGACTGCAAGTTCTGAAGGTAACACACTGTTTCTTTTTTTCAGTTGTTTTAATTTTTAGATGACATCTTTCTGTGTTTCAGATGTAGTGCGTGAAGTGAGCTTTTTCCAGCGCCAAAGAGGTGAGGAAAAATGAAACGGACCACGAGAACACTAAATCTGATTCTGCTGTTACAGGCACTTGTCCTCAGATGATACTAAAACTTATTCATTAATTCAGAATTTAGTGAGATTCAAACCCACGATCTCAGTTTGTTTGGTTATTGGTAATCATAATCTACCTAAGAGTGCCATTTTCAAGACATAGGATTCCAAATAATGCACTGATTATGATTGTTTGATGATAGCTGATAGAAATTGATTAGATGTCAGCAGTCAATTCCAAGGCCTTTTAAAGAAAATGGAACTTGTTATCGGTTTTCAACTGCACGACAAAGCCAGTGTTTTGATAATATTGATTATTTTTTCAAGACCTATTTCGTTTAGGTCAGAGAAGTCCAGCAGTGTTATGGGAGTTTTGAACTCTCATCTTCGCAGATCTGTAACCTGTAAGAGGGTAAACATTCTAAGCCAAAGAGTGCTTGGTTTCGTTTAATTAAGGAATTGGAAAGAGTCAAAAGTCAAAAGTCATAACTTTATAGGTAAACGGCTGTTCCACTGGGATTCCAACCCGTGAACATTGCTTCATTAGTAACCAAATCGGTATGAAATATGACTGATATTCAAACGCCAGGATGTCTCAACCTCGTCCCCAGGGCGAGGGCGTTTGGAGGAAGCTTAAAAGTTTGAAGTTTATGTTCAGCTGTCATGGTGCAACGTTTGCTTTGATAATCTGTTTTTAGAAGCTTTTCATTTAGGTCTGTGTAACTCCAACCCACAGTCACTAAAGCCACGTACTAACCAGCCAAGTCACGTAGAGGAACACGTGACCCTACCTACAAGATCTAAGGTAAGAACCAGAAAGGTTAAAAATGTTCACCCAAAATATTCTGGAACGGCCGAAAAAGACTTTGATCAATATTTTATGCCATGAATTTAAATTCCACTAATCTGTACAAAGATAAAAGTCGTGCTTTAATAATGGATGATGTGAATCCAAGGAGTAATGTCTGAAGCGGTTAGGATACTGAGCAGATCTAAACTACAAGTAGGAACGAACATGTACGGGTAAAAAGGGATTCATATCAGCATTAAGTTGTAATAACTAAGAGAAGACTGTTGCTTTCTTTCTGAATCCGTGTTCTTCAGAAACCTTGCAGTTAGGTCTGAAAATTCTTGATGACAGCGAGCAGATAATACAACCCGGAGGTATCAGAAGTCTCTTCAAATGATTTATTGTGATTTGAACGAACCCGCCTGGCAGATCAAAGGTAAGTACAGAAAAAGAAACTGTACAAGCACGTTCGAAAAATTTGACCACTAACAAAACTGATCAACAAGAAAAGCTGATGGCCTTTGCTCAAGTTGTACAGAAGGAGGTTCTTTTGGCCTTTGTTTAGTTGTTCAAGATGTAAAGCATAATTCATCAAACAACAGGAACTGAACTGCGCAGAGACATTTCCTAACTTTCAGTGTCATCTTGATGCAGCTTCCTCGGTAGAAGTTCCCCGTCAATATGAATTTACAAATAAGTTGCACATAAGAACACATCCTCTCCTTTCATGGACTTCTAATCCATGAAGGTTGCTGCATTTACGTGGGATTCAAACCCACGCCTACTAAGAAGTTGTCGAAAGCTAAATATCTTGTTCTTGAGATGTATTTTATTTAGATCGACTGCAAATATCTCACCCTCAGTCATGATGAAGGCCTAGCCAGCAGTACGGGACTAGTAAATTACATAAGGGAGCCTGCTTAACTCGGCACGTACAAGAATAGAAAAATACCTAATACTCATCTTTCAACAAATAATTTGTAAAACATTGGCTGAAAAGAAATAATTGTTTGTTGGTTCGAAACTGTTCGCAGAAAATTCTTAGCGTTTTGTATCGAATTAATTGAAGTAAGCGTGTTTTGATACTGCAAAAAAAATCTAGGAGGAAAAAGGGGGTAGCCTCACCTTTATTCTGTTAAAACTTTCACTGTTTTTGTTTCATTTGCTTTTCTTTGTAGTCTTGTTTCCTTTTTCTAGAAAAATGTAGGAACGTCGTGAGAAGAGGGCCGGACAAATGACTGACGCCTTACGCATTGATTATGGTGATTAATTATCTTGTTGATTAGGATGATAATGACGATGGTGATTAATAATAAGTGCTGACAGTTGCAAACGAGGACGGCCGTGGTGAAGGTGATGTATCTAACCTTTTTCAGCAGGTGAAATGTGCATTGAAATATACACCTAATTGCCATAACGCTGTCATAGAAAAATCAAAAAGCAAAAAGCCAAATAGGACTGAATTAATTAGCCATCTGATTTACATTTGCCTATTTTAATAATTTTACAATTATTTTAGAAGTCATTCACAGTAACAAAAGATAATTCTGTAATTCCGCGCTGTAAGATTGTCATTTTAGAGCCAACATCCTCCATCAACAGAAGTCGCGTAATTCGAAAAAGAAAAAGATAAATTGCGCACTTTCAGTCGCCAATCTATTAAGTCCTGACAAAAGAAGCTTGGTTTGTGACGCGGGTGAGGAAGTGGTGGAGGACCCCCTCACCCTCTGTAGTGGAGTTCTGCAGTGCAAACCATACGCAGACTGGCTTTTCTATTTAGCACTAAACTAAAAGACGCGTCGCGTTCCTGGAATTTACCCCAGGCTATATTTATCGAAAAGAATGGAGCCATTATTTCTTTAGTATTTATCCGACGTACGTTTGAAATTCGCTTGATGAATGAGCCTCGGATTGTATTAGAATGACACCAAGAAACTGATGCAAATGATTTCTCTCATATTATGTGATTAATATTCAGCTATAAGCGTGTGTGTTGTCAACGTTGCAAGCTATGATTATTACATAGTAATTAATTCCTATTTAACTTTTTGCTCTTTGCTTTTTTCTATGACAACCTTATTGCAATTAGGTGCAGTAACTAGAAATGTGTGTATCGCAGACCATCATGAGGCTCGGGAAAGGATAACCCGTTTAATGAGAGAAATAGAGTATAAAATTGCCCATGCAGCTTAAGGCCTGATAATAATACAACAGCAAAGGGAAAAACGACTTGAGTTTTGCCGATAGTTTGGATGGTCTTGGCGTTCTTCTCGGAGGATTTTTAAAAGGCCAGTAGGAATAAAACTGAAAGTAAGAACATGCAGATGAAACACATGATGGACTCATTTGAAGCACAAAAGTAAAAAAAAATGGCAAAAAAGGAAAAAAAAAACATGAAGAATAGAACAAAAATAAAATTAAAATACAAAATACATAAAAAGGAAGAAAAAATATAAAAGAAGTAAAATAATAATGCTAAATAAGCTAAGACAAAAATAATTTGAAAATACAGTCAAATAATACGAGAATTAAAAAAAACAACAATAATGATGATCACGATAATGACAATAATAAGAGAAAAGGAAATAAATGCAACAAAAGAGACTAAATTGATTTTTGAAAACGAAACTGCAATGACTTTAAGGCAGTAACGTTTCAAGAATCAGGCAAGAAGTATTTTTATTTTTAAAGTCTTTTTAGTTGCCTCTTTTAAGGCTTTTCCTTTTCTATTACTGTCGTTATAATCATTATTTATTATTATTATTTTTAACTTCTTTTTGTTACATTCTTCAGATGTTTTTACCTTTTTCGTCTTTGTTCTTTTGTGCATAAGTCATTATTTTTAACAGTTTTATCCCTATTGATTTATATAATTTTTTTTTTAGTTTGAAACTGTCATATCAAATTTTCAACCGAGTCGATTTCTTAGTATATAGGGACGGCCTGACTATCCGAATTATCTGGAAACTCCAATCTCTTTTGTCTTTTGCCTTACATTGTGCATGCTTTGAGGAACAAGTGAGGGAAAACTTAACTTTGATAATAAGCTCATTTAAACCTGTGGACTTGATTTCAATTCTTGAGAGATATAGGAACAGTAAACGTTGACATGCTGGGCAGCCTGATGAGGCGCCGTGACGTGAAGAGGCTAGACATACACGACTGACACCTGTTGCATGGGTGATAATCTTGATGATAATGATAATGACGATGTTGGCAATGATGATGATGATGTTCACGATAATGCTAGTGATGATGCTGACGATGACGACGACGATGATGATGATGATGACGACGATGCTGACGATGATGACGACGATGACGATGGTGATGGTGATGACGATGGTGATGATGATGACGACGATGGTGATGATGTTGACGATGACGACGATGGTGATGATGATGACGATGATGCTGACGATTACGACGACGATAATGATGACGACGATGCTGACGATGCTGACGATGATGACGACGATGACGACGATGACGACGATGACGATGACTATAGTAATGATGATCACGACGATGATGATAATGCGGAAAATGATGAGGATGATGACATTCTTAAAAAATTTGTTCTCTGATGAAGAAACTCCGAAGGTCAGTAATTGGCCATGGTGACGTTAAAATTGATGAGAATCAGATCAGTAATCTGTTCTTCTTCAATGCCTGACTGCTCCCCAGTCGTCTCTCTTCTCTCACTCAAATATCAACGATGGAGGCGCGTGAAACATCCCTTCGCTGCATGTTCTAATATTCTGTCTCCCCCGACCGTTCCGTTACTAAGAGGGACAAGAGAGACGGCTGGGAAAGGTTCAGCTTCGATGTGGTAAACGCAAAGATCTAAAAACTGCAGCGGGAGGAGTGAGGGAAAGTTACGCTTTGATAATGTGTCTCGCGTTAAACTAGAGGTTTTGACTTGACTCAGTAATCAGCTTTCCCTGCCTTACTTATTAAAGCTGTGGACTGCAAAAGAAGGACAAAAAACGCGGTTTACGTACTTCTAGACTAGGACA
Organism: Porites divaricata; assembly: GCA_038088405.1. Classification (NCBI taxonomy): domain Eukaryota; kingdom Metazoa; phylum Cnidaria; class Anthozoa; order Scleractinia; family Poritidae; genus Porites; species Porites divaricata. The sequence goes on along the minus strand of JBBMOI010000005.1, from coordinate 21,449,325 downwards.
TCTTGCGATTCAAAACTCCATCAAATGGATTATTTTTCCATTAATCGCACTTGCCTCGTAAGATAAAATTAGGCCAAATGTCCTGAAATACATGAAAAAAATACTCTGCAGCAATAGCAAAAAAAAACCTTTGAAGATTGTTCTTTAAAAATCAAGCAATTGACGTATCTTCTGTTTTCGTTCCAACAGCTTCCAGCTTGAGTGTATTCATACATCATATTGGAGGATGAGTGTTGATGTACGCTAGCCTTGCTACTACCGTACGTCACTACAGCACGGGAAACCAATAATGTTCATAAAAGACCCACGTTTAAACAGACTGCTTTTCGCCAAGCTCGCGCTTTGCTTTCGCAGGCTTTTCGCCAGCAAACATCATTGAAAAAATCGGATTCCACTTCTACAACGTTTCACTTCGACAATTTGTTCATATCCTAAGCTTTTATAATTATGCTATATTTAACTTCGTAAACTGGCTATTTGTAAACCGCAGCGAGTTTGAACTTGGGTCTATATACTGAAGAAGTGGTAATGTTTTCTCGGCCGATGAATCGTGCGTACATACATACATGAACTTTATTTAAACTCGAAATTTAGAGTAGCCTGAATAAGAAGAAATCGATAACGCGGGTTTAACGCGGTCCATACTAAATGATAGAACTCTTTCAAAGCCTTAAGAAAAAAGAAGTTCTTACCTTAAAGTTTAAGGAGCAAATCCTAAGAGGTCACCAAACAAATTAATTTTTTTTCATGTTTTAGCAACACCTACTTCTACATTGATGTTTATGAAGTGTAGTTTTTAAGACAGGGGCGGATCCAGGATTTTTATGAGGAAGGGGGTGCACCACTAAGCAATGGAGCAACTGACTGGTGACCTGAAAAAATTTTAAAAGCGAATACGAAGAATCGAAGAAGGCTTTTGACTAGGCAATAACATAATGTGATCTGCTGAAAATACATATCAAACGATACATTACTGTATCAGAAAGTCGCAGGTCATCTCAGAAGGGGGTGCGCTCCCCCTGCACCCTCCCCCTTGATCCGCCCCTGTAAGAAGCTTTCTAGAATGAAAGAGTTGGCCAAAGACCATAAAAAGAGGCCTTTTTTGATGTTTTCATTATCAGTTTCGTTATAAATAAACTTGAAATATATAGCAAATGTGGGAGCCATTGTGTAAAGGAGAAAGCCTGATTTTATAAATGCAAGTTTTTGCGTGCTGTTCGTGTAATGTTGAATTTATCAGTTCGGCTATGAAAATTAGAGCGTAACTTGGAACTTCTGAATTCTTCTTAATTAATGCCACAAACGCTGATTTTATAGCTTAACATGTAACATAAACTGCAATAACCTTCTAATGCATGAAGATTTTCAGAGGTTCCGAGCAAATTTTTTTGCCTGATCTGAACTTGTCTGCCAAAAAAAAAAAAACAACGTACTTTATAACGTCTATCTGCTATAGCTTTCACCCTTTACATTGATCCCATAAACAATAATTCAATATCTATATTGCGAGCGAAAGCGCTTTAATTAATATCGTTGCTGGAGCACTTTAAAACGGCGACAGATATTTCAATTTAAGAGCACAGCCTTAGAGCACAGGCTCGCCGACTATCCACTCCGAGAACAATTTTTTTCCTTTTCGTTTTCTTTCTACTTTCAGCCAAGCCAAAATATTCATTTATTTACCTTAGCTCTATTTTTTTTGCTGCGCTACAGTAGACCTTAAAACCCCAAGGGGTCACCATAGCACGGTCCCTATTTTTTATAATTAAATTGGTTTTCGGGGTTTACGTGTCTGGCTATGGTGTAATTGTATTTTTGTTCGCATTTTAGTTAATGTATTTCTGAACAATAAAACATAATGGAGCTTGTTGAAAAACTGCGTGCTTGTTTCTTTAACGTTGTTTTTTTGTGAAGGGAACGCTAGATGCTGCAACTGCAACCCAGGGAAAAATCCGGACCTCGAACCCGGACCTTTCGTGTCCTAATCTCTCTGCCTTACCACTACACTATCACACTGACCCAACCCGATAAAGGGGGCGCAACATATTTTGTGTCGACAGACTTGAACCTCAATAGAACTCCTCGTCAATTGTGTTAAACAAAATTCTAAAAACAAAACAAACACGCCTTTCTAGGCTAGAAAAACAACGCTTTCAAAACGTGAAAAAACTGAGATTTTTCCAAAGGGTTTAGTCAGTGGTTATAGACCAAAATTAGCCATTTTTCCATCTCTTTTTTAGGTAAAATAGGCCAGGAAAATGTTTTTCACAGTATTCTAGAACAAAAAGGACACCTTCCTAGGTTATAAAAACAAGAGGTTCCAAAAGTGGAAAAAATGAGATTTTTCCAAAGGGCTTAGACCCATGGTTTTCGTCCAAAATTGGCCATTTTTTTTCCATCTTTATCTTTATCTTTTAGGCAACATAGGCCAGGAAAATGTGCTTTACGATATTCTAGGACTAAAAAACGTCTTTCTAGGCAAAAAAACAAAAAGTTCAAAAAGTGGAAACATTAAAATTTATCCAGAGGGAATTATTAGTCCATGCTTTTAGTAAAAAATTGGCAATTTTTCTATGTTATAATTTTACACAATATAAGGCAGGAAAATGTGTTTTACAATACTCTGAAGAGAAAAAAGTTTTTTCGAAGAGAAAAAAACATTAAGTTTAAAAAGTCGAAAACTTGAGATTTTTCCAAAGGGTCTAAAATTGGCCATTTTTTCATATCTATTTTATGCATAATAGGCAAGGAAAATGTGTTTTACGATATTCTAGAACGAAAAAACGCCTTTCTAGGCTATAAATACAAGAAGTTCAAAAAGTGGAAAAGTCGAGTTTTTTCCGAAAGGGTTAGTCCATGGTTTTGGTCTAAAATTTGACCATTTTTTCCATCTTTTTCTTTAAGGCAATATAGGCCAGGATAATGTGTCTGACGATATTCTAGAGCAAAAAAAAAAACGCTTTTCTAGGCTATTAAAATATGAAATTCAAAACGACGAAAACTTGAGATTTTCGCTAAGGGGTTAGTCCATGGTTTAAGTCCAAAATTGGCCATTTTTCCATATTGTTTTAGGCATTGTAGACTAGGAAAATGTGTTTTACGATATTCTAGAACAAAAGACTCCTTTTAGCCTATATACAGAAGTAGTTAAAAAAGTCGAAAAGTTAAGATTTTACGAAAGGGGTTAGTCCATGGCTTTGGTGCAAAATTAGCCATCATTTTCATCTTTCTTTTAGGCAATACAGGCCAGGAAAGTGTGTTTCACCATATTCTAGAACAAAAATCGCCTTTGTAGTCTATAGAGTCTAATAATTGAGATTTTTCCGTTGGGGTTAGTCCATGGTTTGGAGCCAAACGTGGGCATTTTTCCATCTTTTTCTTCATAGCCTGCGTAGCAAGCGTTTCCGTTAGGTTTCGGGGCAAAGAAAGACCGAGGAAGGGGATTTTTGGTTTTGACCGAGCGACAAGTGAAACGAGAGCCAAAAAATGAAAGGGGGGAGGGGGAGGGGGAGGGGAAGGAAACGCTTGCAGAAAAAGCCCTCGATTTTGAAAACCTGCGTTCGCCAGCGAACGCAGCGCCTGATTGGCTCGGCTAGTCGATTAATATAAACTTATGTCGATCAAAGGTTTGTTTCATACTGAGAGGTCATGTATGGTACATGACACGCATATTAATTTCCTTTGGTTGTTGTTTATTCTGGTGGGCAAGATTTGCCCTCCGATGCAAGAGCATTTTCTTTAGCCTCTTTTGAAACGCAAAGCTCTTCTTGCGACTATATAAGGACTTCAGACCGCTTAATTTATTCTCCAAAGTGTCTTCTTTCTTTTGTCAGGGAATGCGATGTTATGTCATGCTGGTCCGAGCTCGTTGTTCTTTTGTTGTTGTTGTTGTTTTGCGGGATGTTAAATTTCCTCGGATAGTGATTTACAGGTCCAAATTTCGAAGAATGGATTGCACCTTAAACTGAAGCTACATCCACTATGGAGGACTGCATTGTGACTCAAAATACTAACAAATAGTTATTTTGGTTTCACACACGCGTCCTCTAAAGTTCGTTCCGCTCAACGGAAGGCCAAACATATTATTGGTCAATTATGACAGTTGATGACAGCATCAAATGTCAGTGCGCGAACTCTAGCATGACAGGCCAAGTGGGCGGTTTTCAAAATCTCGGCGTTTGTCTACAAGCGTTTCCTTCCTTTCTTCCCCACCCCCTCCCCGCTCTTTTACTTGCGCCATTTGTCGCGCGGTCTTTGACTCTCGTTCCTCTTTCTTTGCTCGTAAACCGCACAGAAACGCTTGCTACGCAGGCTATTTTCTACAA